>VNJQ01003926.1:0-606297 GCA_008042515.1 Drosophila truncata | reverse complement strand
AAACTAGTCTCTCAGTTTTAAAGCTATCGACTTGAAACTTTGCACACACCCTTCTTTCCTTTGCACGCAGTATATAAGTCGGAACGGCCGGGATCGGCCGACTATATCCTATAGCTGCCATATAACTGATTGATCGGAAATGGTATAACTTCGGTGTTTTTAGAGTTAGAGAATTCAGATTTTGTACGAATGCTATTGTTGGCAACATAATACGACACACTAAATTTCATAAGGATCGGCCGACTATATCCTATAGCTGCCATATAACTGATTGATTGGAAATGCTATAACTTCGGCGATTTTAAAGTTATAGAGTTCAAATTTAGTAAGAATGCTATTTTTGGCAAAATACTGCGACAAACCAAATTTTATCAGGATCGGCCGACTATAAGATATAGCTATAGATATAATAATATAACTGAAAAATCGAAAATTGCCCATCTTTTGTGTTTTTGAAGATAGAAAAGAAAAACTTCGTACATATTATATATTTGGTCAGTTGATCCGACCTACCAAATTTCATAACGATCGGCCGACTATATCTTATAGCTGCCATATAACTGAACGATCGGAAATTACCCGGCCATTTCAGCTTTCTCGTTAAGTCATTTAAATTAGATTGCATATGATTCAATTTGGAAAATATAATTTACAGAATATTCTGCAAGGGTATATAAACTTCGGCTCCGCCCGAAGTTAGCTTTCCTTTCTTGTTTTCAATAAACTTGCATTACAAACACCTTTTATTGTCATACAAAACTAAGCCTTGAACAAATATGTAAATTGTAAATAACTTTGTGTTGTATTTCCTCATAAAACCCCTCTAGAAACCCCCTTTAAAAACCCTATTATTTTAGCCACAGCTGTTCGATTTTTTCATAAGTATTTGTGTGCGATTTGGTTCTGACGGACAAAGTCTATTAAAATGAATGATCTCAGAAAACAAATGGAACGATTGTCGCCAATTGAGTTGTATTCCAAGCCCCACTCCTTATCGCCTGTCTGGGGGGAAAATGCAAGGCAAACTCGTAAATTCAAGGGGAGTCCAGGAAGGGGAGTTCCGTGATGCAGTAAATAAAAAAAAAGTGAAATACAACACAGAAGCTTTCCCTGACATTGTGTGTAATTGAGGTGAATGCACTGTGCCTTATTAAACCCAACTCTCCTTTCGTAATAATTTCTTTTTTTTTGCCCCCCAACGGTAGTCAAGAATTGTATATCGAACATAAAAATGTACGACGTTTTTCGTTGTTTGAGCCCCATAAAAACCCCACTGATCTGAGATATGAGATGGCCGCAGAATATGTTAATCGTTCGGAAATGATGACTTTATCCCAGAAGCTTGGTGGGCTTCCACAAAAAATAGAAACTACTGGCGATTATTATCAATAATTGCAATCATCGCCGCTTTTTGGCAAATGGCTTTGTCCCAGAATAACGGTCAAACGATTAACACTGGAGGTCAGTTCATTAAAGCCCATCACTTATCCCACAAAAAGAGAGAGAAAAGAACGGAACCAAGTAACAGCACCATCCATCATCCATTTGGGGAATCCATTGAAACCCCTCAGCATCTCGGGAAGCGTGAGACAATTAATAAAAGCAATTTTGATTGACATTCTTCTTCTGTTTTGAGGGGAAAGAATCTGGCCCCAAGATGATCATAACTTAGAGAGCCTGCTATCGTGATCACGATGATGGCAGATAAATTGACACCCTCGGGGCAGATGAATAAATTTTGATTAGAAATACAAAAAATTATGTTTATGGGATTCTGCGGCCAGTTTATGCATAATATACCACAAAACCATACATAATCGTAAACAAAAAAGCCGTTAATAGACTAATGAATTCCGACCGTTTCTTACACGTTTTCTTCTTCTTTGGCGATCAGCACGAAACCCCAAACAAATCTGACAGTTGGTGGTCTTGGGGGTCTTCTCTCTCCCCTCCAATGGACAAACAATGTTCGAAAACTAAATGAAAAATGGTTGGAGAATGGCAAAATTATTGCTATTTCTTTGGTTCCCTTTTTTTTTATCAAAAATATTTTCAGCGCTATTTTAATGAGTCAGCAGCAAAGCTGGCAAAAAGCTTGGAGTTGGCATTTCATGGCTTGTATATATGGATATTTATCGGTTTTATTTTTTTTTATTTTGTTTAGTTTAGCACTATGAGGTCGCCTCGAAATTCAGCAGCGATTGGCAATCGTACGGAAAGTAATATCCCATATATATCACATTTTTTATAAACACATGTTCAGCTGCCTAGAACGTGCTGCCTTATAAAGAAAAAGTGAGGAATTTCGAAAGCTGTAGAAAACAATTAATATTTAGAAGCGGAACTTGTAAAATTGGTCAGCAGTTTGGCCGTTAGAAAATGGCGTCATTTGTGCAACGGTTCTCCCAATCTTTATTTTGGGGATTTTGGGTCTATGGGTCAGTTGATGAATTAAGCACGATTACGCACAATTACAAAACGGCGTGACAATGAAATGCTCGGACAGGCCTCGGCCTTGGTGGCTCAAGAATCTAATTAATTTCCCAAGCTTATGTTGTATGTAGGGTTGGGTTCTGCTGATGAGTACGTTCTGGGTGGTTGGAAACGGCACGCAATGGGCACCGAGACATGCTAAGCCAAGCCTGGCGTTGGCTTTTACCTAAATTAAAATTAAAATGACTTCAAAAAACTGGCTGGGCTTGTTTCCCGCATATTCCTCGTCGCTTTCCAAAAAAATATATGTACAACTACAGAAACTGTGGGTCAGCTCTGAAACTCCAGAGAGGGCTCCTCCGTGGCGACGTGAGCAGAGCCAAACTCCATTTAATTCACACCTACGAGGCAGCCACTTGAAAAGTGAAAATATCTTGTGGGTACAACATAAGCTCGTATTTATTTATTATGATTCAGACCTCACACAATTGAGTGAGCAGTCATATTCTGGGAATTCTATTAATGGTTCTTACTTCACCAAAAAATAATAATGATTGACGAAAGTTTCCGCTTTTGAAGATTATTAAATACTTTTCTGGTGAGCTCTAAAAAAACACTAAAGTTATCATTTGCTTGGTAAAACTAAATCTTTATATACAGAAGAAACTAAAACAATTTCTTCTGTAATATATAGATAACAGAATGGCAAAAGTTAAAGATTAAATTAAAGTTTAAAATGCATTAACTTAAAGGCAGAGCTTTAAAAACTTTGATTATAATTTATCCGCCGGTTTTAATAGATTCTCTTTCTATAACCTTACTTATCCACTACCTCATATTGTTTATTATAAACAATAAATATTTACTTATTATGTTTTCCAGTGAAGTACTAAAATTCCATTAACGTTTTTTCGGTATTTGACGAAATAATCCCAAGGCGCAAATTTGACGGAAGTTTCCGCCCATCCAATGAATATGTCTCCTCCCTCCTCAGCGGGATGAGGAGTCAAGCGGAGACACCAGACTGATGATCATTGCATAATAAACCATGGAGAGGATACAGATACCATACACCAGAGACAACGGCCACGTTTTGCTTGGCTTGATGGCTTTTTGAAGTCAGCCAGCGATCGCCAGATGATGTCATCTTGTGCTGACTTGAATCTGGAGACTGAACTTTGGCAATATTTTAGCGTAGATGGCGATGATTAGTTAAATGTGTGTAAGGGAATCATTGCCATCTGTTGACGCATCACTTCACTCCACTAAACACACACACTCAAATTACGTAAGCCACGCGAGGGCTTTCGTAAAATCAATCCGAAACCAACTGTCAAAGATCTGCCGATTATTCATTTGCCGATTTCGCTTTCTTTTGCGATGTGTCATGATCCATGACAATTGCTGACCGATATTTTTCAGCTGGATAAAGACTATATATATATAAAAAAACAACATAAAAACATAAACAAAATCCGCAAAAATGTAACGAGGTCAATTATATGATTTTGGAGACTGGCTTTAACTGGCCATGCCAAAAAGTTGAGTTCATTCGCGTGAGCTGTAAGCCTTCGGGGGAGATTCCATAAAGAGAACCCAATTTTTTCGACGAGGTGTATCTGGGTACTTGTTGCTCGTACTGTTTGTAGTTTCACCGGAAATCCAAAACAACATTTGATTTATGATAAAAACCCTCCCGCAACTGTTTATGGCTTATCTAAAAATGACGGTGACTGACTGACGGGCCAACAACAAGTGTTTTCGATGGCTTCCAGGGAGCATGGAGTACGGAGCTCGGAGTTCATGTGGGCCAAGTGTTCCATTTAGGTGCCGCCCGCACTGATAGTTTCAGGTGCGGGAGGTGGCACAGGGAGGAGAAAGGGTATATTGCGTGCGGCGGATGTACAAATGTACAACCGTCACACTATGTATATATCCGCCGCTAATTGAGTGTGGATTCTTAGGCTCCAAAAGCGGCCAGGTGATTAGTACGTGGCCCATGGAAGCATTGGATGAGATATACCAAAGGTGAGCACGAACGGAATGGGACAGGGAAACAATTACAGGTTAACTTCCCTAAGTGGAATGTTGTTTTGGAATTTTATACATTAACTAAAGGGAGTTTTGCGGAGGGTTCTTGAGAGTTTTTTAGTTTAATTTAGGGTTATATTAATTTAGTAAATTATAATTAACCTAACCTAACATTTCTTGATTAAATAAATACCTATTTGAAGTATTGTATCTCTGGATTTTAAAATGTTTAAGTATTCAATTTCATAAGTAAAAGATTTTCTAAATACTTTTCCATTGTACTTTTACTGATGAGAATTATTTGCAGCTCTCAAATTATATACACATATCTGGAAAATCATAAATACTTTCCATACACAAAATATTTGTATGCTTATACCTGAGTTTATACTAAATTATGAATAATTTAATACTTAAACATCATGTTTACTTTCGTTATTTATCACTGAACGCCCAGAAGCTTGAATTCCTGGCGGTTACTCATACCAAGTAAGGGGCTCACCCTCCTTACAGCTGTATAAGCAAGCCTGCTCTTTGGAATTGTTAATAAAAATATAAACAAATATAAAAGGAAAAGCAAATGTAACCGATCAAAGGCCTGGAGAGTCTTCTACGGTTGGTGTAACTTCAGAAGCTAGAACCTACAGTGGCAGCTGTTGGCCTGTAATTAACGTGGATTCAATGGAAGAAGGGTTGCAACCATCGGATCCCTTGGCCGAAATTTGAGATCTGTGAATGTTGTTTTTGTCGCGAACTGACTGCCATAAAGTTGGTGGAATATAACCGACCCAAGAAGCACACACACTCGACTCAAGGCAAAGACAAAGCTTGTGTAGGGGCAGAAATTTTTGTTTTCCTACATTTTTACCTCACTTTTGTTGTTTTGTGTTTTTCTGTTTGCTTACGCGCCACATACTCGCTCTTAAGTGCTTGTGTGTGTTGGAAAAAAGGTGCTGCTATCGCTGCTATTCTTACCCCGGCACCCAGCACCCGGCTTGCTGCTCCTCCTCTGGCAGATATGAGCGATTCCCCGAGAGGGAGAGAGTCTCGTCATTGGAAAAAAGTGCTCAAAGCTAACGATCGCTAGGAGAGGAATGAAAAGGAAAGGAATGATGTGGACTAGAGTGGAGAGGCGGCAGGAGAGGGTTTGCTGGAGAGATGACATCATCGCCTCCGGCTCCTGGGGAGCCATTTGATCGCGGTTTGAAGTCAGGCAGCAGCTGGGCTTTCAGGCATTTTCGGAACCGAGTGAAAACTGAAACGTCTAGCTAGGTACCAATCACCTCGCAAGGTATGTTTTTGTTTACAAAAAACATATACCCTTTCCAAAGATTTTTCTACATTTTCTTAACATAATACCCTATAAAATTCTATCAAAACTGTATATAAATTTCATTAAATTTGATAAACTTTATTTAGATTAATAAAATTCCAAAGAATATGTAAAAATCCCAGTTCCCAGTACTCCCTGATAACAGATTTCAACCGGATGCTATTATTTTGACCGCGAACGTGCATAAAAAATGTGCGAATGTGTAGATAATGCCGATAAACAAGGCCTCTCACTAAATGGCTGACTCGTGGAAAAGTAATTCAAGATAACAAAGAACACAAGAACGAAATACAAATAATTAAACCCGCCAAGGGTATGTACAACTTCGGCTATGCTCATGGTTATTTATTATATACCCTTCCCCCTTTTATTTTTTTGTTGTTTGTTTGGGCAAATGTTGTAACTGTATCTGTAACTGTGTAGCTATATAGTAGTCGCCGCTGCTGTTGATTTCGTTGGACTGCACTTAATCCCCTTTGCCGGGCGACATATACAATTTCAGTCTGTTTTGGCCCAGGGGCGGCCTGCATTGCGTAACCCGGACTTGACTTGGCGAGGGCTAAACTGTCGAAGGGTACGAGACCTACAAGTTCCCCCACAAAAAATACAAAAAAAAAAACAATGCATTTGTATGAGTGCATTTAAGGCAAAGTGCTGCTAATGGACGGAACTAATGTTGTCAATTTAAGGGAGAAGAATGGGGAGCTAGAGCTATAGAGCTTCTATACATGGGCTACCTAATTGCGGAGAAGCGATTATCCAAAGGCAGAAACAGTTCTTTTAACTATAGAGGAAATTCTAAAAATATTGCTTTATTACTATATTTTATGAGTACTCAAAACATTAAGAATTTGTAGAACGAAAAGTTCAAAAGGTAATCACACTATTTTCATGTTAAAAGATTATTTCAAATAAGAAAATATAAATATGTTCGAGAAAATAAAAAATAAAAAAATAAAACATTCTAATTATTAAGGTATGGTATAAAATTTATAAATATATTTATTATTTATTAATAAAAAATATACTTTAATCTCTGTTGGATTGGGAAAATATAACCTTGGCTGAACCAAGAGATAGGGTTTAAAACTTGAAATGTGTTTCAAATATTTCCCTTGATTTATTAACCAAAAACAATGTATTTAATCTTGACTTAAAATATATTACAAATATTATACTATAATTTCAACAGTTTAAACTAACATTTCTTGGAGTATTTCCTATTTAACTTTCAAGAAATTAAAAAAAATATATATTTCCTATTCCTATCGCTCTTTAGTTTCCCAGTGAATCACCATTAATTTTTGACCCTCTTCTAACAATGCCATAAAATCACCTTAAGTCATCTTCAAGCTCACAAATTACGCATGCATCATACACACACTCCAAGCAGATGTGTGTGTGAATATAGCAAACTTATCAACGAAATGAGGTCATTCCTCGTTAGACGCTCGCAATTTCAAGACCATTTTTAGCTAATTTTTTGGCATTTGGCGCGAGCCGAGCAGCGAAGATAAAAAAGTTGGCGTCAAAAAGCCCCAAATAAAGGCAATGCAGCTCCACAAACACTCACACACATACACATTTTTTTTGGCAATTTGTTTACCGAATTGTTTGTGTTATTTTCGGTACTTACTTTGCGCTGGGCCTCGGCGGCGAAACCAGACTTGGCTGCTCGGTTGGATGCCATGGTTTTTTGGTGCTGGAGAAACGGGTTTGGCTTGCAGGGAGTTAACAAAATGTAGGTTGCTCTTGGCTCGTCGATGCACTGGAATGCCGCGTTATGGAACGTAGGGAGCGCTAGGGTTAAAGCCAAGTTTATTGTTTTTCAGTTTTTTACGAAGCACGTCCGTTCGATGCGAAAGCTAACTGCGATGTGAATGGCTGCTCAACGAGGAGAAGCCGAAGAAACCTCCCCAAAACCCCACACCAAAGCTCCAAGCTTGCGCCCGCTCTCTCTCTCGCTGCCTTGGTCTCTCTTGCTCCAGCTGTTTTATCAGTCAGCTGTTGTTTCCATTATGAAACTGGTGATGTCATAGGCCTTTTTTAACGGCCGTTGCTTTTAAAAATAAACTAGGAATAATATACTGGAAAAAATATGAAGCGAGTGAACCAGAGGAATTTTTTAAAAGATTGGGTAGACATCCCTGAGAAAGGAGTCCCCACAAAGACTTGAGGTTGAGCAGGCTCTCTAATTTTTAAGCATCTCATTAAAGGGATTTCAAGTCCTGTTTGGAATCTGAATCCATTGAATTCAATAACACTTCTCAAATTTTAATCCTATTAGTAATAATTACCATTACTATTGTTTTTTAAGGAATTTGTATTTAGTTAAATCTTATTGGTTGGCGTAGGGGAACAAGCAATTAATATTTAATATTTTTTAAAGTCTTTTTTTCGATTTGGTGTTAATAAAAAAATTATACAATTTTTTTTGGGAATTTAAAACACATTCCAAGCGCAATTAAAAATGTTCTTCTTGGTTATTCATTGCAAAGAAGTATTACGAATAGTAAAATGCAAACTGTATTTAATTAATTACTAAATATAAATAAATACTTGCAAAACAAAATTTGTTCCTCTGTCAACTTAAAGATAAGATAGATTACCCCGCCTGTGTAAAATTCCATAGGAACATGGAGCTCTATGTTTCCTACTTCCTATGGTTCCCATCTTATCGGGTGGCCAATCGGAGCATTCCTATAGGATGATCATCATCCGTATTTTTATCTGACAGCCAACAAGTTAGTGAGTTTTGCCTTGAGAATTAGTTACAGTTTATTCACATAAATATATTTATATATTTTGTTTAGGTAATCGTATAAATTATGCAATTGTTTTTTGTGGATTTACGATAAGAAGCGAAATTCTTGTGTGTTTTAGTGTGTTTTTGTTTTAAAATAAATAGAGGAATTGCTTGTATAATTTGTTTTGTTGTTCTGTTTGTCGTGTTCTTAGTTCTTTGTGTTGTGTGTCCTGTGTTTGTGTGTGTGATATATATAATATTAAAATACATAATTCAGCTTGATCTTGAAAGGTTTCGGTTTGGGTTTCGAATGCAGCATCTCAATCATTTGATTTATTATGTGGGGTTGTCTTTTGTTTTGATTATATCGCCATTAGGTTTATAACATAGGAAAGCAGTAATTAACTAGAAGTTAGGGCTTATTAGTTTCATACACATATTGCCATTACATAATATATATATTAATCTATCAACGGTTTCCGCATGCGAAACGTTCCATATAATCCTGCCTGTCAATCGATCTCTCTCATGCATCGTTCTAACTGTTTTTAAGGCCCTTTCGCTCAGATACAAGTGGGTGTATAGACTATATATGGGATATGGGATGCTTTTCTCTTACTATATTTAAATCGATTTCATTTTTACAATCTGTTATGTGGGGGGACGACTCTTTAAAAAATAATCATAATTTATTTTTATCGTTTTTGTTTTTGTTGCACATGGATAAATACAAATTACAAATATAAATGTGTGTGTATAAGTGTATAAAAAAAGTGATACCAAAAATATATACGTAGACGCAAAATAGACAATAATGTACAGAGAACTTTGCTATATAATTACAAAAAAGGGGCGACACATAAGCATAATCAGATTTTGGACTCCTACTACAAATAGTACAATTACGTCATCATAATATTTCCACTAGGATCTCCTAGTTTCAAGCACACTGACTCTGTGATCTGTGATTACAGCATTGCAATGGTTGAATATATATATATATATCAGAAGCTAGCTATATTTGCTCTCGATTCCGATCAGTATCAGCAAATAATTTTAATTGAATTTTAGTTTTCCTATTTTTTTTTGTTTCGTTTTTTGTTTCCTTTGTTTTTTTAATAAATAATACCGCACGATTCGTTGGCTCAACGTAGTATGTAGTAAACTTAACTTACAGAACAACACACTGTGCAAAGTTGGGCAAAAATAAAGCAGTGAGGCGCTGTGGATGTGGATGGGTTTTAATGGTATGTCGATACCGCGTCTTCGTTTCCATTTATTGCTCGCTCGCGGCGTTGAATCTCGCGTTGTTTTAAACTAGAGGGGCTTGTCTACTAATCTTTATATAATTTTCAATTATATACGCCGTGTCCGCGTCTGGCTCAAGTTATACTCAAATGTAAGCATGCACTTTCAACTTTTGAAGCGAGTTCGTAATTAAATTAGATTCGAAACGAAACGAAACGCATCGAATCGAATCGAATCGAAAAATTGCATCAAATGTTCATTTTTCTTTGATATTGAATTGCTTCGCAAACGATCCCCGAACTCTGGGGGAGGAGGATCCCAACTTCTCCTATATTCCATCCCAAGCCTTCTCTTTTAGGGTTTGTCTTAGTTCTTAACTAATTATAACTTGCAGCTGCTCTCTCACTTTTCGTTTCGCTCCTCGATATCAGGCTTTTCCTTCCATATCCCATTCTGATTCTGATCTCAGCTCTATCTATCTATATATATATATATAGTGTGTACGTTATATATAGGTTTTTATAAGCTTTTTACGTTTGTTTTCCTGTGTTCTTTAGTAACCATAATTTGTCGCACGCTCTCCACACTAGCATTCGCATTCCCTTATAGATCTCTCATCCTATAAATAAATACTCCAACTCTCCACACACATTTAGCTATATCCAGATTTGGGTTCTCGAAAACACAATCAGGTTTTGGTTTCCTCTCATCCAATTCACAGCAACGAAATATCTGTGGGGTATCAAAAGGATTATTAGTGGAAATGTTGGCTCAGATATATCTATAATTACCCTTATTCTCGTGACTATCAGCAGTGACTAGCGTGGTGTTTGCCGCTGTGCTCGTCAGCAAGCTGTTGTTGTTGTTCAGGTGCAGATCTTGTTGTGACTCGATGCTCAGATCGATCAGTTGGCTGGCAACTGGAGCAACAACATCCTGCAGCAGATTGATGTCGCTAAGGATCACAAAATTCGTTAGCAAATTGAAAAAAATAGGAGAAATCGTAACTAACTTCTTGTTGTTGACACTCTCGATGTGGCCATTGCCATTGGCCACCGTCGGGGTCGCGTTGCTGCCCTCGAAGTCCACCAGCAACTTGCCGTTGCTCACCTGCTGCAGGTTCTTGGCATTCTCGTCGATGATCATCGTGGAGAAGCTGTTGATGAGCGAGTTCTCCTTGTCTAGCACCGATTGCTCATACATTGCCTGGCTATTCGGTGGCTCCGTAACCGCTTCCTGTGCGGCTGCAGGCGCTGGCTTGGCATCTGTAGTGCTGCTGGGCGAGCCTCCAGCCGAGTTGTTGCTGCTGCCACTATCACTGTTGCTGCTGCTGCTGTCCGCAGGAGCTGATGCTGTAGTGGTAGCGGCTTTGTCGTTGGCGTCCTGTGAGAAATGCAGCTTAAGAATTTGTAGATATTTGGCAAATCGTATAGATTACCTTAGCGGGCGTGCTGGCGGCTCCTCCTGCCTTGCGGGTGCGCGACATAATCGCCTCCACTCGCTTGCGGCGCTCCTCGCGCTCCTTCTCCTCGCGTTTGAGACGCTCGGCCACCTCAACACGCTGCTTCTCTGCCTCCTCCTTGGCCTTTTTCTCGGCCTCCTCACGCTCCACGCGCTGCTTCTCCTCCTCCTCGAGCTTGCGCTGCTCCTCCTTTTCCCGCTGCTGGGCTTCCTGTAAAACGGAAAAGGAAATTAGTAGTTCGAAATCTTTGTTTTCTATTAGGGTGTTCTTGCCTCAATGGCCTTGCGCAGACGCTCCTCCTCAGCGCGGCGCTGCTCCTCAGCCAGGCGGGTGGACTCCTCCTCGAAGAGACGCTGGCGCTCGGCCTCCTCCTCCTGAGCCTTCAGCTCGGCCAGGCGCTCTGCCTCCAGTCGTTGGCGCTCCAATTCCGCCTGTCGTTCGGCCTCCTCGCGGGCCAGGCGTCGTCTCTCGGCCAAAGCGGCCTTTGCCTCCTCCTCGGTCGTGATCTTCTTGGCCATCATTGAAGCGGTCATCACGTCTCCGCCCTCCGGCGGCGTCAGTTCTCGCACCTCGGAGTTTTCCTTGCTGCGCGGCTTCTTGGGCACAGCCTGCTCCTGTGGTGGCTTTTGCGCCTCCTTCTCGGTGCCCTCGTCGGCCTTTTCCTCTACGTTAACTGAGGTAACCAAAGCCTCGGGCACGGTTTCCACTGCCTGTGTAGCAACCTGCTCCTCCTGACGCGCCACTTCTTCCGTCTTCTCGGAGGAGTTCAGGGCCTCCTTCTCGGCCTTGCTTACAGAGGGAGCAACAGCAGGGGGAACTTCGGCAGAAGCCGGAGCTGGGACCTCTGCTGGCGCCTTCTCAGCCTCCTTGGCGACGCCATTCTGCTCGACAGCTGGAACAGGAGCCGGAGCCGGAGCTGGAGCAGAAGCGGTGGCAACTGCAGGTGCGGCCTGAGCTGCAGGAGCCGCTTTTGTGGTGGTCGTCACAGTGGAGCTGCTGCTTGTGACAATCATGGACCGGGTCATCGCAGAGGTATCCTTGGTTTTTGGCTCCTTGCTGAGCCGGCTAATACGCTCCGAGCTGGCCGTGCGACTGGACAAAGCCTTGGAAGCAGATGCCGCTTTGGGTACCAATGGTTCCTGGTGAGAGAAAGTTTATAATTATAATTAAAATATAGATAAAACAAAAAAAATCAAGTAGAAGATCAAGTAGTTTTCAATTACCCTTTTTGGCGTTGTCTTCTTTTCAGCACTGCTCAGTCGCGTTGAGCTGGAGGTCACGATCATGGAGGTGGACATTAGGTTCGCAGTTCGTTTCGGGGTCGTTTGTGCGGATGGCGAGGCGGCTGTTGTCTTAACGGGCGGCTTCTGCTGATCCTTCTTCAGTTTGTTGATCTCTGCAAGGGCTACACGTGGTTACACTCTCGCGTCCATCAGAGACTCCTTTGACTTACCATCTAGAGACATCCCAGTGCCGGCGATGCTGGCTGGTCGCGGTTTTCGTGGCGCCGTTGCCGGTCGCCTAGGCACCAGACCAGATGTGGACACGTTTGTCGAGGTGGACATGGCGCTGCCGGGCCTTGAGCTGCTGTTGTAGTGTCCGCCGGGCGTAGCATTTCCCGATCGCGAGCCTAGAGAATCGAGTTTGGATTAGAAGAGCCAGCAAAGGAGGCGGATGCGCACTCAAGGGGTGGGGAGAGTCAATATATTATGGATGAGCTAAATGTGGAGCACCAAATCAAGCGTACGTGAGTTCTGTTGTGACCATAACCAGAGTGTACCATTATTGAAGGGAGTTACACAGGGGAGTAGGAAAACACAAAGCCAAATGTAGACACAAGTTAACCAAGAAAGTACCAATAGACTACATGGATTACCGATCCTTACACATAGCGAGACAAGGGACGAGGAGACACAAAGTAAAACCAAGGATCAAAAATAACATATATCCAACACCACAGGTTGAGACAATACCCAGTACATATGTTTCTATGTAAATATAATGTTATATGATGTTTAAAATACATATAAATATAAATGAAAATCATAATAAATATATAATAAATTATAAGGTAAATGAACTTTCCGATACACCAAACTAATTGTATATAAAAAATAATACAAATTAATGTGTAAACTATGGGGATACATACGAACGAAACGACCGACAGATGGGCAATAACAAGCAGCAAACAATATGGACCAAAGGAGACCCCAAACAAAAGGATCCTATTATTGGAATGTGTATGAATCAGTGATGCTTATCGAGAGTATCGATTTATTGATATTTTTTCACAATCCCTGGTATAAATGCAGTTTGAATATGCTAACGAGATGGAAGATTGGACAACTGCAGTGCATTTGTGACCTGGTTTATAGAATTTTACTATGAATCTCTTTTCTTATTGAATTGTTTATTATTCATCACTTTTTGCCTTCTACCAATAAATTTATTCATTCAAGTTGTGTACCAAATAAGGTAATTTAGCGATTTCTTGTATTTTTGAATATTTATAGGCAACATTTAATATTAATTAATGAAATTAATGGTTCCTAAAACCAACAATAAGCACTGCTTCTGTGAATATTTATCACAAAATAACTTTTAATGGAAATGAGATGAGGATTGAATCACAAATTGCTGCTCAAATGAACTTGGGACACTACCGCCAATCGGTCGTTCTTCGTATGCCTTTTTATGGATCAATCAATCCATCGATCGATTTGTGTGGGGACCCAATGCCTATGTTGGTGTGTTTGTGTGGTGTTTTTTTTTGGTGTGTTTGTGGTAAAAGTTCAAGTTAGCCAATTGTGTGCTATTGCTATCTACTTGAGGAAATGGTTACGCTATTCGAAATCTGCTGAGTATTTAGTGTGGAGTGGTGTTCAGGTGCTAGTGTGTTGGTGTTTTGGAGTGATTATTGTTGGTAGTTCGAAATGGTTGATTTCTTAGGATTTGTACTTTTGTTTAATCGCACACACCTGCATTCACTAACAAACTAGCAGAGTTCATGAGCAACAATGAGTTGGGATCGAAATCGAAAAAACGGTGGGGGTTAGTAGAGATCGCATATTGCTGCTGCTGGCCACGCCCACGCCCAGTCGCGTTCGCGTTCGCGCGGAGGGATGCGTTGAAGGATGAGGTTGAGGCAAATGATGACTGGAGGTATTTCTTAGTCGCTGCAGTTTGCAGGCCGAGTGTGGACTGGCGTTGGTGCAGGTTGTGGTTGTAATTGGGTTGTTGTGGTGCTGTGCTGCCATAAACCGACCAACTGCTAATCTGTGTCATGCTCTTACTGGTCGTGTCCCGCTGCCCGCCGGCACCGCTAGCCAGCGGCCGGAAGCTGGTCGATATACCGCCGCCCAGCGAGTACTTTCCGCGATCCCTGCCTCCGGCCAGGTGGGTCATGCTGCGGGACATGATGCCAGCGGCACTGGAACTGCCGCTACCGGCGCTTCCAGCTCGCCGGGATCGTGCACTTCCAGTTGGGCCTCTCCGCCCGCCACCGCCGCCCAGCGAGGAGGTTTCGTCCAGCATCTCCAGCTCTCGTTCACGGCGTTCCCGCTCCAGAATGGCCCGCACGTGCTCCCCGTTGCGGCGTATAGGCTGCGCCAGCTGGTCCAAGCGGTTCATCGAGTAGGCCCGTCCTGCGGTTCAGTTGAAAGTTGGTTGAGAATTGAGGTTTTGGGTGAATCGTTGCGAGCCCGGCTTTTCTGGCTGCGGACCGATCCTTACGAAGCTACGTAGCATAACTACTTGCGGTTGCGCTCAAAATAAAGGTGCATGTGTTTTTGTTTTGTGTTTTATCATTATTAATTGAAGATTTTTGAAACTAACCAAAAACAAGCATACCCTCCATTTGGATCGCCACTCAAGTTTACAAAAAGACGGCACAAATAGATGTGGACAACTTGGCTACAAAATGGTGTTTACAAGTGAAGAGTGTGTGTATTCGAGTGGCTGGTGTTCTTTGTACAGTGTGTGTGTGTGTGTTTTGTGTGTTTTGTGTTGTGCAGGGAACAAAGTTTCGTGTGTTGAAGTGCTTCGAGAGAAGAGTGTGCTCCTTCTTTTTCTCACTTTCTCTCTGCCCAAAAGCAGCGAACCCCCCGGGGATCGACGGATGCAAATTCAGGGACTTGGCTTGGAGGGGCAGGCAACTCTTGGTCCGGAATGGGCTAAACCAAAAGAAAACTCTACTAATTGGATGGACAGATGGATGTCGCATGAAGATGATGATGATGATGCGTAGTAGCTGGACGATGAAGCTGTTTCTGATTGCTTTTCGAAGAGCGGTGTGTGTATGTGTGTTTGGATGGGTTGGGATATCGACTGGGTGGGTCTTACCTGGGGTTCTGGCCGGCGTGGTGCTCAGGGAGCTGCGCGACCCGTAGTAATGCCCGTCTCGGGGGCTGGGTATTGTCGGCATGAGGTCCGTTTTCCTGCGGTAAACGCTTCGGAACACCATGGGTGATGTGTCAACGCTATCTTCTGCAATATTCGGTTTTGGGTTGTTTGGTTTTCTTTTTTGAATTCACAAGTATTTTTGAATTTTATGATTTTGATAATTTGGAATTTTTAGATGCAGTGCCGAAATTATTTTCTAGCAATTCTTCGGCCTAAAAAAGATACTGGACTTACGAGACTAGGAACAAGAGAAACCAAAAGCGAAAATAGCTTAAAAAAAAACTGGATGAAAGTGTTTACACTGGATCAAAAGGTAACCTCTTGAACAACCATAAAATAGGTTATTTATTACCTTTAGAATTCATTAATTTAAATAATAATTGATGTTCTATTCCAGTGTAAACACTTTCATTACAAAACAACCATGCATTTAATCGGAATCTACATTGGAATCATCATTTTAGACGGCCGATGCTGCTTTCCAAGGGTTAGCTTCAAAAAAGAGCTCTTGAAGCAATCTGTACAAACTGTGGATCGAGGATAAGAGATCATGCAAAAACTGGGGGGCGAAAGGCATGCCTATTGACTGGAGGGGGGTTATTAGGGTAGAGACAACGAGTTAAGAGCTTACGGCGGGCGTGGGTTACGATTACGGGGGTTAGGAGTTACGGCAAAAGATAAACAAAAAACAGGGTCAGAACGAGTTGAGTTAAGAACAGGAACGAGCTGAGAACAGGAGTAGAAGTGGAAGAACCCTCACCCTTACGATACGAGTTATGGTTATAGTTGTGGTTGTTGTTGTTGTTGTGGCCTGCGCCTGTGGTGCTTGTGGCTATTGGTGTGATATTTGTAGCTGTAGCTGTCGGATTGGGTCTGTGCGCTATTGCTGCTTTGTTGGAGGAGGAACTGGGCGGATTAGCCGGCCCATCGATATTTATCTCGCTGCCGGCGATGGAGAGCGAGAAGCGCTTGGGTGGCTCATCATTGGAGTAGCCCCAATTGAATACCTCGTACATGGACGAGGATTTTCGTCGGTGATCTGTGTGAGAATGCGCGGTATTTGTGGTTCGATTCGTTTTCAGAGAGAGAGAGTAGAGAAAGGTGAACGTTGTTACAGAGGTGTAGCTTTTGGGTGCAAATCAAATTCATATTCGTAAAACGGAACAAAAAACGGAATAAAGAGAGGAAAGATAAATAACAAAGTGATCGTGTGCCGTGTAAGAGGGTGTTTGGTATAAAGGGTTTGTATCTATATAATAATAGTAATTCACATGTACACGGTCAGCACCCGCAATGGGAGATAACACAGTAGAGAGTAAGGTTATAGAAATCTCTAGGGGACACATGTAAACGATAACTGGTCAATTACGAGTGTCTAAGGTAACGATAACGATAACTGCAAAGTAAAATTTAATCTCATTATGGTGTGTGGTGTGTGTTGTGTGTTGTGTGTTGTGTGTGTGTGTCAGTGTCTGGTGTCTCGGCGAGTGTTGTTTTTTTGTATTATGTGTGTTTGTGTCGGGGGTAATCTAGGTGCCGGCAAGGGGCATGGGGTACTCACCGTCGTGTCTGTCCGTGGAGGAAGAGGCACGCTTCTTAGCACCACTGTCGGCAAGTTCACGCTCTGAACTTCGACGTGAGAGCGAGGCGCCCGCTACGTTCGATATAGATGTCGATCTGTGGAGGAAATAATTCAATATTAATGCTTATACTTTATATAATAAAAAGATGAAAAGATAATGCCTGATATAATCTTTTTGGTACCATAAATGAACTGCAAATAAAAGCCTTCTACAAGTGCACTCCTTTTACTTTTTTTATATCATTGTTTTGGCCTCCTGTTAAGACTCTTTCCTATCCATTATAAGCTCTTGAAATGCTCATGATCTAATACTTTTCAATAACTGCTTTAAAAATAACTTCTACCTTTCAAGCCAAATGCTTATTGAAAACAAAATATAATTCATATAATTAGGCTCTCATTTCTAGCATGTCATTTAAACTAAGGCGATAATTAGTCACAGCACAGCTGAATTTTGTTCAAAAATAATAGTCTAGAGATAGTCATCAATGGCTAAAAGCAAAAACATATGGTTCATGAGCAATTTTAGCTCCCAATCGTATCATATTTATATTGCGGCCTCACCTCCGCTGACCCCAAAAGGCACTGGGCGATACCATGCCATAATCCGCGGGCACATCCAGCAGACGAGGAGTCGAGGAGCCAAAGGCAAAACCAATGGAGTTCCTGTCCCGCTTTTTGACTTCTATTCGGGAATCGCGTTCCTGTAAAAGGATTATACATTAGAAAAGGGTTTCAGATGGATGTTTTCCGTGATTCTTACCTGATTCTTTTTGAGAATATACTCGCGACGCTCCTTCTCGGCCTCAAAGATGGCCTTCTTGCGCTCCTCCACCTGGTGGCGCTTTTCTGTGTCGCGTATCCGTATCTCTTCGATTCGGCGCCGTCGCTCCTCCTCCTTCTGTTCGCGGTACCGCTGGGCGGCCTCCGCCTGGGCGCGCAGCTCCTCGATCTTACGCTGTCGCTCCTCATTCTGTCGGTCGCGTGCATATTTCAGCTTCTCCTCGCGGTCTTTGGACGCTACACAAAAAAAAAAAGAAACACGCAGTTAGCAAGTATTATTGGATGTAAAGGGGTTAACTGGATGATAAACAAAGTTACGTTCGCAGGTAAATAAAAGTGGGAATTATTATTCCGTCTGGAAGCTCTACCTGTGGCCCAAACAAAAAAAAAATCAATATAAAATCGGCCAATAAAGCCACATTTTTCGGCCTTTTGCCGGCGAGTTATTTACCAAGAGAGCTCGCAATGCTGACGTCACCGACGATGTACGCTCACAGTTTGTGGGTCAATTGACAAAACTACGTTGAGTGTGTGGCATGAGCTAGCAACAATAACAAATGGCACAAATACACGGACACTGAACGCCCTCTCATTTTGCAAAATAAGGCGAAAAAATAGAAAGCAAATGCAAGCGCACATTTTTCCTTTTATTATTTTCTCGTTCTATTGAAATGACATTGAGGCACGAGCAGAGAAAAATGCGAGAGCGATGCAAAAGGAAAACAATAATAAATAATAATAATATTTGTATTAGGAAACATGCGGAAAATGTCTGCATAATCGAACTGGGCCTTATCGGCGTTATCGGCCAAGATATTTTTGGAATTCCATGACGTAAGTGAGAGACGACAAAGGAACAACTGCTGCAAGTCAATCTTGTCAGTTTCCATGTGTGAAAATATTTAAACAAATGGAAAATTATCAGCGGCCAAGGTCGCTGACAAATTTTTAAAGATTTTAACACTATGAATGTTTTTGATTTTAACAGAAAGACTGTTTTCAAGTACATTCACGTGAAATTTGAGTTTTAAGGAATAATTATTAGATTCCTAAATAAATTATGGTTTTTAGCATTTATAGAAATTTTAACAATCTTTCTGAAGCTGTAAATTCTATAATTCTTTGGAAAGACACATACATTTAGTTAATTTATTAAAACTTCTTTATAGAACTAGATTTTTATTCAAATTAGGTGGGGCTTCTTATTCAAATTCTTTCTTCTTTGATTTGCAAAGGTCTTAAATAGAAGTAGACTTTGTGTCGGCTTTTAAGGAAAATATGGCGAATCATTTGAAAGAGTTCTTCTGTTAGTAAGCGTGATTCTTTGAGTTTTCATTTAGCTGATAAGCAAAATGAACTGATAAATATTTCTATGCAGTTTTAGACATATTTCTAATTTTTTTAGACACCTAATAACATTTTTTAAAGGGAATAGTGTCTTAGTTTTCTTTTTACATGTTTTATTCATAAACTGAGCACACAAAGGACCTCCTTTACATAAATTCTACCAATCAAAGTAAACAAAGTTGCCAAAATCAAAATTTTTATCACCGAAACGTCAACTACCAGAGATTTTTTATAAACATAGCCCGGCTTGTCCCAGACCTGTCACCTGGGCCTTTGGAGGGTTAAGCCAGCGATAAGGAGGCACATTAAACTGGCCTAAAGTTCGCTCTTTTGTTTAGTGAGATCATGCGGCAGGTATGCAGAGCAAGCAGGGGGAGGAGGCGGGGCGTGGCTCTGGAATGTCAACTACCTTGAGTGTCTTCTTCGGACGAGGTGCCGCCGCCGCCCACCTGGGCAAACCAATGCAAGGTTGCGCCGGCGCCGCAGCCCGTTGTCGTCGTGCTCTTTACCGCCGACTTGGCAGGTGCGAATGCGTGGGCTGGAGTTGATTGGAGCGGAGTATACGTATACACAACAACATATGCGTGTATTAGCAAGGTGAGTGTGTGCGAATGTGCTGATTTTACTGTTTATATAACTCGCAAATCGCGATAATCCCAGTGGAAGAGGCCTTCAGGCGGACTTACCTTTTCGCTCGGCGCTGCCCTCGCGGCTCTCCGGTCGCTTGGATGTGTTTTCCACTGAAAGTAAACGAAGGGGGAGGCGGCAGGTGAGTAATGTGATTTTTCCGGAGTTTTCACGCAGGAACTTGGGGGAAAATCAATTGCCGTTCGTTCAGCCAAAAGAAGCAGCGGATAAAGGAGAACACCAAAAACACGGATGGACGAACGAAAAGGACAGACGGACAAACACAAACACACACGCACGCAAACGCGCACACACACACAAACAAATAGCAGCTGCGATGACGAAGCGAGAGACTTTGGGAAAATGTGTGTGTTTGCCCTCTCGCTCTGCTGCTGCTGCGAACTGGAGACACCAACTTATTTATAAACTCAAAACTCCGGACGACGGATTGGGGGAGCCCAAAACACACGGCAGCGAATCTTCGCCCATTTCGACGGGGGCAGACACTTCTTCTGGCTTCCTCTCCTCTTGCTTTTTCTCTTTTTTTCTCGTTTCTTCACTCCGTTTGCTTTGACCGTGGTGTGAGTGCTGCCGTTTGCTGCGCAGTCGACCAGCACTTTTTGGCCGTGCCAAATGTCCCGAAAACACGGATTTCCTGGCCGTTTTCGACGCGCCGCCCTAGCGCCGGGCCATGTCCTTCATTTTCGCACTTAGGGGGCCTGTTTTCAATGCGTACCTTCTGGATTATTCGAAATATTTTCGTGTTGGCCCCCAAGACTCGCCATATTCCCTTTCAAGCAGTTGTGAGCGTGTGACCAGACTGGTCGAAGCGAAAAGATTGGAAATGGATCGAAACTGGAGGTGGCGGACTATCGATAAAAATATCGCTTGTTTTTTTGTGTCTACCAAGTTTTTACATTAAAAGTAAGTTAAATGATTACACTTATTTATTACTTACGTTAACTTATTTTATTAGTTAATTTTAAATTTAAGTACTATTAAGAAAAATTTGTTAAATACTTTAAATTATTAACTATTTATTTACGATAATATATTTTATTGTTTATGTTACTTAATTTATCTTTAAAAAAAATAGTGTCGAATGTTGAATACGTCCAATTCTTGATGTTTTAAAATAAACTGAAAAATAAATAAACTAACAAATTGTATAAAATGGAAAGGGAAATGAAAATGATGTTTCTTAAATTGTAGTCTTCAAATTCATTTCTATTTTAAAAATAATTTTAATATACAGGGTGACAATAAATTACCCGGACAAACTTTGAAGCAATCTATTATAAATGTGTTAAGATGCAGCCCTTAAATAAAAGCATTTATCGATAGCTTGTACTTTTCTGAAACAACATGATCACTGATCACTGATGGATCAGTCGTCGCTCTAGTTTAAAATTTGCATAGAGTTTAATTTCAGAATTTTTGAATTTTAAGTCCATTTCTCGGAATGCTTGCATTTATTCCTCTCCAACATGACCACAGTTCTATAAACGTCTTACCTCTTAAACATAACTTTTAATTAACAAAATCAGTGCTTTTCGGCAGCATTACAAAGCTTAGCCAACAGGGCGGTGAGCTGGAGCAAGGAGTTGATGCCGTCGACTATCTTCATGTGGGTGATGCCGATCTCGCGAATAAACTCCAGCTTCAGGTGCTCGTCGATGTTGATGCGCTTACAGACGCGGAAGATGTTGCCGATGATGTCCTCGGGCGAGTAGCCCAGCTTCCAGAGCTTGGCCAGGATCTTGTACGCCTTGTGGATGTCGTTGGCGGCGCAGTGTTGGATCATATCCTCCAGAAGCTTGGGGTGCGGCTCGTCGCAGACCTTGAACACGTTGTTCATGGTGATGTCGCCGAAGCCCTGGGCAGTCGACTGCAAGTTGTTCAATCCCTGACGCATATCGCCCTGGGCGGTGAAGACAATTGCCTCCAGGCCGTCCTCTGTAAAGTTGAGCTTCTCCCACTTGGCTACCTCGATGAGCTTGGCCAGGACCTGGGCGTCGGAGAGCTTGGTGAAGCGCAACATGGCGCAGCGGGACTGAATGGGCTCGATGATCTTCTCGCTGGTGTTGCAGGCGAGGGCAAAGCGCGTGGTGCTGCTGTAAATCTCCATGGTGCGGCGCAGCGCCTGCTGGGCGCCCTCCGTCATGCTGTCGGCCTCGTCCAGGATAACAATCTTGTGGCGGCCCTTCGGCAGTGTTACCTTTTGCTGGGCAAACATCTTGATCTTGTTGCGCACCACATCGATGCCGCGCTCATTCGAGGCATTCAGCTCGAGCACCGCCTCCTTGTAGCTGTCTCCCAGCAGGATGCGCGCCAGACACTGGATGGTGGTGGTCTTGCCCACGCCCGGGGGACCCTTTGAAGAGGCGGAACATCAAATAGTGACCATTTAAGAGACTTTCATTCCTATACTCACTGCAATAATTATGTTGGGTGCATTTCCTTGAGTGGCGAACACAGACAGACGCGCCACGGTGTCTTCGTTGCCCACAATCTCCTTAAACTTTACCGGGCGGTACTTCTCGATCCAGGGCAAGTTGTTGCGCTTGTCGTCAACTGGGACCTCTGTTTCTTCGGGCATTTTTCGTATAATTTGCTATTTCCAAAACCAAACAATATTTTTTTGCAAAAATTAGCGTGCGGCTTCAGTATGACCGTAGATTGGGCGCCAAGAAAAGCCGTCTAATTGGTATTACACATTTGTTAAATTTTATTTAAAATTAAAAAGTAAAAAGCATCTCGTAACTCATCTATTATTCTATCTGTTAGTAAGTCAAATAATTAATTATAACCCTGCAAATTAGAAAATAGTACAAATAATTATCTTTCAATACACTTTATCCAACTTCCCCACCTTTTCTTATTAGAGTTTCCAACTGTTGAAGGTGTTTCGAAAGATTTTAATAGTTGCACGCCCGGTCACACTGGCAGTCGCGGAAAATAAAAGAATTTAGCTGGCCAACTGGTCGAATTTAACGCGGAAATGCAGATGCAAACGTACAAATTGGTGGTCGTCGGCGGCGGCGGCGTGGGCAAGTCGGCCATAACGATACAGTTCATCCAGGTGAGGCCTCGTTCCAGCCCGGCGGTGCCACGCAGGAGGAGCAAACACACAGGGAACAGCAGGCTAGGAGCGGAGGGGGGGAGTGCGACTGTGAGGTGGGCCCTTGTTTTGGCAAAAGCAACAAACAAGCAAAGCAAAGCAAAGCAACAAGCGAGCGACGTCCGAGGTGCGTCTGTGTGTTTGGACATGCGTGTGCTGTGTGTGCTGCATAGTTTCGAGCGGAGATCATCGCGGCCACGCCCCCGTATGTATCCCCATTTGGGCACTGGATGGATGCTACGTACGGTCAAGCGTCGCGGAGTTGTGGCTTTTGGGTGTGCCCCTGTCTAGTCTGGCCTGGTCCGATCGATTGTGGTGCGGTGTATGGTGTGTGGTGTGCCATGGTCACGACCATTCATTCCATTTATTTTTAGGCATTTGCGTCACCCCCACATCTTTCTTCGCTTTTGTATCCATCCCAGGCGCACTCACACACACACACACACACACACACAGATACGGCGTAGATTTTCCCCAAAAAAGATATATAGACCACGGCGGGGCCGATGATAAAGTGGCGTCGTCTTGGACGTGTGTAAACAAACGTGAAGAGCGCGCAGTGATAAATATTCCCGATCTTAATCTTGCAGAGCTACTTCGTCACAGACTACGATCCCACCATCGAGGACTCCTACACGAAGCAATGCGTTATCGACGATGTGCCAGCCAAGTTGGACAGTGAGTTTATCTAATGATCCTTGCGTTGTAATCCTCTAATTAATCTCTCTCTTACTTGCCAGTTCTGGACACTGCCGGGCAGGAGGAGTTCAGTGCCATGCGGGAGCAGTATATGCGCTCCGGCGAGGGCTTCCTGCTCGTCTTCTCGCTCAACGATCATTCCAGCTTCGATGAGATCCCCAAGTTCCAGCGCCAGATATTGCGCGTAAAGGACCGCGATGAGTTCCCCATGCTGATGGTGGGCAACAAGTGTGACCTGGAGCACCAACGCCAAGTGTCGCTGGAGGAGGCGCAAAACACCAGTCGCAGCCTCATGATGCCCTACATCGAGTGCAGTGCCAAGCTGCGGGTGAATGTCGATCAGGCCTTCCATGAACTGGTGAGGATCGTGCGCAAATTCCAGATCGCCGAGCGTCCGTACATCGAGCAGGACTACAAGAAGAAGGGCAAGAGGAAGTGTTGCCTCATGTAAGAATCTCCAAAACCATTTAACGAGTATAACACCAAATTTTCGAAACACGCGTCGACTGAGCTTTGAATTCCGTTGAGAAGACGATAAACCACAAACCAAGTAACCAGTAACCGAAACCAGTAACCGTGCGACAGAAAACGAGCCCAAACGAATTGCATTTCTGCCTGGATCCGGGAGCCAGGAGCCAGGAGCCAGGAGCCAGGTGCAACGAAAGAATCGAATAAGCTTCGCCACTTTCAAATAGCTAACGAAGAAACTCAAAAGCCCAAAATAACTAAAAACTCAAACACTAAGAAGGAAAGTAAATGAAACACGCATATATAGTTAGATATATACAACAGATTCACACGCATACACGGATATATGATATATACATATATATATATATTTCTACATATATTTTTGTAATATTATTTAAGGACGAATGTTTTCTATGATTACTATATTACCAATTGTGCGTGGCCGGCACCGCCGCTGGCCATTTGTTTTTATATATGATAACTGGCAATAACTGACCCCCAGAGCGTTTGTTTCGATTAAGCCAAAACGTAATAATGTGTTATTGTAATTTGTATTGTTATTTACTACTAATATATACACGTATACATATTATAAACTAAAAACTGCTTACAATCCGATTTTGTTGTAACAAAAACAAAACAAAAACGAACATTGAGTGCCTCGTTCTCGCGCGCGTAGAAAGCTAAACCAGTTCCGTGTCCTACTCACCCTTTTTGTAAGCTGCAAAGCGCACAATATCCAGCTCAGCTCAGCTCCTTAAGGATAATATTTTCTGATTCTATGTTCGCCACAATGTATTTGCAAACTGTGTTGTTGCTTGAGCCGCAATCTCGTTTAACTCCCTTATACACACACTGCTTAATTTAACGAACTTATTTAATGGTATCTAAATAAATATATAATTATATTTAAAATATAAAACATATGCGCAATTCTAATAAAAACCACACACGGAAAATCACAAACGCTTCCACATAGAGACGCCTGTTTCATTGTCTATGACGGCTTT
The DNA here is from genome assembly GCA_008042515.1 of Drosophila truncata. Taxonomy (NCBI): domain Eukaryota; kingdom Metazoa; phylum Arthropoda; class Insecta; order Diptera; family Drosophilidae; genus Drosophila; species Drosophila truncata. The sequence goes on along the minus strand of VNJQ01003926.1, from coordinate 581,000 downwards.
GGAGTGGAATTGTACTTGTCATCGAAGTAATTACTTGGGGAATCCTTAGCAGTGCCTTGCTAATTAACTGGCATCTGGCCTAGGAGCTGATTGGTGGGGTATAAAAGCATCCTTGCCAGACACGAAGCAGCAGTAGTAGACAGAATGAATCCCAAGAGCGAAGTCCTGGTTGCAGCCGTGCTTGTCCTCATGCTGCTGGCCTGTGTGGAGTGTCAGGTGAGTTGATTTAACTTTAAATTAAATTCCCCTAATCAATGGCTTCCTATTTCTAGTTAACATTCTCGCCGGACTGGGGCAAGCGTTCGGTGGGCGGAGCTAATGGCGGCTCTACGGCTTCCTTTTTTGAGCCTGTTCATGGCAACTGCCGCACCTCCAACGAGATGCTGCTGGAGATCTTTCACTTTGTGCAGTCACAGGCTCAGCTCTTCCTCGACTGCAAGCATCGAGAGTAGAGGAGCAGGAGGTCTCCCCAACTAGCACACCACACACACGCACACACATACACAATATCCATATATATTCTAACCCATATATACATTTATATACAGCACGTTATCAAGGTAGTCGTAGTCGGCATTTAGATTTAATGGAATTTTCGTTTTCCCAACAACAAAAACAACAACAATAAATAAGCGCATCTGAAAATGTAGTTCAAAACTGGTATTAACCCTATCTAGAAGGGGGGATTTCTAGCTTTTCCCATCCTTCAACTTTTCAAGTTCATCCGCCGAAAAAAACCGTCAGCTATTGGCCGCAAATTAAATTTAATTCCATTTTGAAAATTGCCACAATTAAATCATTTGACTCATTGATGACACCCCCTAATGGACTCCGCTGGTGCTTAAGTTCTGGTGGTTCAGTGGCCCACGGGTTCAGTTCGTCGGTGAAGTTCAGAGGATCAGAATGTGTGCGATCTATAACTCCAACTATAAAGTTCTTGAAACTCTCATAATAATTCTTTGCGCGCTCTCCACTCCCTCGCCTGCCCAGTGTAAGTTCTTTTTTAATCTCCCTCGTCACCGCTTTAAAAATATCACCACAGATCGTGCCAATAGATCTGTTTGAGTTATGTGATCGTGTCAGTGTCATTCCATTTAATGTGTCAACATAAATAAACAAATCCCCGCACACAGTTTGTAGCTCATAGCATCTGTTTATCATCTAGCACCGAATATAGCTGCAAATGATTTGAACAGACGGGTTTTAATCGGATGTCAAGCGCCACTGGCCCAGTTATTTTAATTTCCCCAGAATTAACGATGCATTTCGGTGTGAATCCGTCGCTGTAATAGACATTAGCGTGGTTTAAATAATGGTGCAGTGAATTAATTTTCTAGAATGTGCATTTCCCAGTAATCATTAAGGGTTTTTGAATAGATGTGGAGCTAATGTCTCTATGATGGGATTATTTTTAATGATTGAATTTATTAAAATAGTTATGGATTTACCAAATTTGCTAACAATATTCATATAAGTTAAATGGAGATCAAGTTTGAAGCTGGCAACAAATAATGTTGCATTTGTTGTAGCAACATGTTCTTAGCAACATTTAACCGGCAACATTGACTGGCAATATTTTAATATTCTTTATTTATGTTGTATTCACGATTTTATAATATCTCTCGCCTAATTTTAAGTTTAATTTTAATAACAATGATTTCTTTATTGAAAATATATTAGAAATTATATATTTTCAAAAGTGGCTAACCCCCTATCACCCCTAAACCGCCCCTGAACTATGTTCTTCCACACACAATTCTTTGGATAATTGTGTTCCACTAAAAATACAATTGAATTAAAGTCATTACGGACCTGCCGCCATGCTCCACTTGGCCAGGCTGCAATTGGCCGAAAAAAGCGAGAGTTTCGGAACAGTTGCCACCTGGTGGCCGAGCAGCGAGCACGGATAAACGGATTTTGGATACGGTTACACGGACACGGAGTGGTCATGGTGCTGCTGGACGAGTTCTGTGTGAAGGTGTACTTCTGGCCGTTCCTCTCGTATTTGGCCAGCATCAAGGGCTGGTGCCCGCTGTATCCGCCAGGTTACTATCCCATCTACGCACTACCTCCGCCTCCGCAGCCACCACAGCAGTTCCCCCCGCAATTCCCACCGCCTGTGCCGCAGCAGCCGACTGGTCCATTAATACCGCTTCAACCCGCTCTTCCGTCCACACCTGCAGTGATCCCCACGCTCCAACCAACGCCGCCTTATCCCCAGACGCCGTCAGTGACGCCGCCATTGATCACCACGAGTAGCAGTACCACCACGAGTAGTACCACCACAACTACTGGGGTGACCACTCTCAGTACAGCTGGCACCACTCTCCCGCTGCCGGTGCCTACGTGTCCATCTCAGCCTCTGGTTTGCCTTCCCGGCGGCGCCCGACCTCTGCCCAACTGTCCCTGCATCGATCCACGCCAGCAAAACTCCCCACTGGTCTCCGCACCCCCTGGAGGCCCACAGATCGGTTCGGATATAATGGTGTTCATGCCGCTGAATGCCGGACGTAGGCGGCGTCGTCGCCGAAAGCGTCGGATACTCTACTAAGATAACCACCTAGCCACCACCTAAAATATCATAAAACACACTACACACCTATCCCTCTAAATTTACATTAAAAAAATTAGTCAAAATAAAAACGATCACAAAATTTATGTAAAGCAAACCGAATTGGCAAACAAAATTTATGTTAAAAATAGGAGAACTTCCTCCTGTCACGTCCTCTCCCAGTCACCACGTCCTGCTCTCTGCTCTCTCCGTTTCCACAGCCCAATCCTGTTACGACGGCCGATCCCGGTCAGGGAGCTGCCTGCCCCTGACCTCCTGCGCCGCGCTCATGGAGGAGTATCAGGGCCAGAGCAGCGATTTCAGCACCTTCCTGGGACAGTCCATATGCGGATTTGATGGTTCATGGTAATATTTTTGGTTCAAGTCTCATAGTAACGAATAATTAGGGATAAAAGCTGTCAGTTTTGTTCAAAAATTCTTTAAAAATTCATTTCAAATGAGGAATTCTATTGGAATTAAGATTTCATATTATTTTTAACAGGGTTACTTTTTTTGCATTAACAATTCAATCATTTATATTATTTATAGCACGTATTGTATATGCATTTTCTCGCCATGTATTTAATTTGTTGGTATTTGTACAAAATTTAATGGGGCATATATTTTTTTGTTTGCCTATAAAAATCTAATTAAATTAAATTAAATTCGCTTAATTCAATTAACAACCCAAGTAATGGTTATGTAGTTAAAATTCATTCAACTTTTTTTGATTACAGTCAGAAAATAGATTTTAATTTCAGACAAACGCCATTATTTCACTGCTAAAATTTATTAAATCAACCTTTATTCTAAATGGAAAAGAATTGTTAAAAAAAAACTAAAAAATGGCTTGCATTTATTATTGGAACTCAGTTTACTTAATTTTAAATACAATTTCCTGCTTTGTGTGTAAGCAAAGCCAACATAAGACAATAATATATTGAAATGTCTTTGGTGTAGGTGTGTTGTGCCTCGGATCGCAGTGGTAATGCCAGGAGCAGGAAGGATCTTCTGCCGACCACTGCTGCACCCTTTGGGTTCTTTCATTTCTCGCCTCTGAGTGGCGGCTCTACAGCCACTCCAATGGTATTCCAGCCAACACCACCTCTGAACCAGATTCAACCAGTGATTAGTCCTAGTTTTAATCCGCCGGCACAGCCTCCTCCTCCAGCGGCCCAGATTGCGCCACGAGCTTGTGGTGTAAGTGGAACTACCTCAAACCGAGTTGTCGGTGGATTGGAAGCCAGGAAGGGTTAGTGTTTCCTATAAAGGAATTTTTAAAAATTAATTTAATATATTTTTCAGGAGCCTATCCCTGGATAGCTGCCTTGGGCTACTTCGAGGAGGCAAATCGGAATGCTCTGAAGTTCCTTTGCGGTGGCAGCTTGATCCACACGCATTATGTATTAACTTCGGCGCACTGCATCAATCCCATGTTGACTCTGGTGCGATTGGGAGCCCATGATCTTTCGAAGGCGGTGGAGCCAGGAGCAATGGATTTCCGCATTCGAAGAACTGTGGTTCACGAGCACTTTGACCTTAACTCCATATCCAATGATATAGCACTGATCGAGCTGAATGGTTTAAGTGGAAATATGCCAGGTACTTTTATTGTTCATAAAGTTAAATTTTTAAAATTTATTTCTTTTCTTAAGGTAATATTGCCCCCATTTGCCTGCCCGAGGCAGCCAAGTTCCTGCAGCAGGACTTTGTGGGCATGAATCCCTTTGTGGCCGGCTGGGGAGCTGTGAAGCATCAGGGACCCACATCGCAGGTGCTGCGCGATGCCCAGGTGCCGATCGTCTCCCGTCACAGCTGCGAGCAGAGCTACAAGTCTGTCTTCCAGTTCGTCCAGTTCAGCGACAAGGTAAATCTGTTTATCCTGAGCGAAGGGGAATCCCTCGATCGATATAATCGATTGCAAATCGTTAATCCTTTGCAGGTGATGTGCGCGGGCAGCTCCAGCGTGGACGCCTGTCAAGGGGATTCCGGTGGACCACTCATGATGCCGCAGGTCAGTTACACGAGTGTTCCCCTCTCTCATCGTGAGTCATATTGAGTTTAACCAGTTTTTTTGGCCAAGTCTTGGGGTGTGCTGTCGTCTCCAAGGTGGTTTGGTGTGTTCCGCCCCGCTAATTGGCCATAACAGTGACGCAGATATATGTTTTCGTTCATTTACGAAAATCTTGGATGACTTGCAGACAAGAGAATTTTGGTTATTACCAAAAATCTACATTCCTTAACCCATTTTCTGACGTACTAAAAATTTAACTCTAAAGAGTTTATGTAATTAATATTCCTTTATCTAATTTATTTTATTTTTTTCAGCTGGAGAGCAATGGCTATAGATTCTACTTGCTTGGCCTGGTTTCCTTTGGCTATGAATGTGCTCGTCCCAATTTCCCAGGAGTTTATACGAGAGTTGCCTCCTATGTTCCGTGGATCAAGAAACATCTATCATTGGCTTAGAATGTCACAATTCAGTGTGATGTGTCATCAAAATGGAGGGCAGTTACTTAACTTAACACACATGAGGACTTAAATCCCAAATGCAAGCTACACTTATACCCACCGGAATTTCCGCAATAAATTTCATGTTTTTATGTTCCCATTTGATTTAAGGCTAATGTATTTTACATTTTGTATATAATTTGCATCAATCGAATTTATTTTTAGGGGATTTAAGGGAGCGTGTTGTCAGGGGAAAATAAATCAATTGATTAAATTTCACTAATGATTAATGATTAAATATCGTGTTAATTGGAATGTAATTTATATAAATCCAAGAATGTCTTTAATACAGGTATGATTATCATATTAATTAACTTCACGTATATTTCTTTGGATAATGTGATATGCTTCTAAGATAATTTATATTGATATAAGAAAGAATATAAATTTACTATTAATAACTTTACCTTACCTATTACTGTAAAGAAATCGTATAATCGTAAATCAATCCGATTTAATGTTTACATAGAGAAAGTCACAAACTGAGGGACTGAGGGAAACTGGCTAGACTTCTTTTGTATAATTTTTATAACCCAAAGACTTATATGACTTTTAAGAGTCCAAGTTTATGTCTACATGGAGAATGTCACATACTGAGGAACTGCCTCATTTATCGAGCCGGAACCCAAAAAGAGCAATTCTTTAGGCGAATTGGTATTTCCCGCACTTCGCTGCTGTGGCCCCCCTGCTGTTACCTGTTACCTGTTGTCAATACCTGAATTGCATGGCCAAGTGATCCGAATTAGTCACAAAATACTAGAATGGATTGCAACGATCGCATGCCAATTGGCTTTCGGCAGCAGCAGCTCCTCGGAATTCTAAACAGGTTGATTGTCCGTCGGGTTTCTAGATGGAATGATGGATAAAAGGCGAATCAAAGGGGCTTAAGTGGGTTCTATTAAGCAGGTGATAACTGGGATTGCATGCCCCATTGATTATGCCCAATGCACACATCGATGGCGTCATAGCTGAACTCTCCCTCTCTATCTATTTATTGAGATCTTTATACAGTCTTAATTGATTATGTGAAATTTATATATTTTTTGAATTCTTTTGATGGGAGAGGTAATTTTATTTGCCAAGAAATTCTTGAATATTAACTCTACCTTTTGCATAAGGTTATTGCTAATAATATAAATAGTCTTATCTGTGCAGAAATATCAGATATTGTATAATAATTTCGATTAATTTCACTGCTTTGCAAGAATGGTATGCAAGAATGTTTCACAAATGTTTGTTAGTCATTCATTGACTCATTCCTTGATGATAGGAGACCCTTGATATTTTAATATCTGATTAAAGTTAAAATTTAGATAATATCCCAAGTGATCAACACTTAAAATTGGTATTGCTTTACAAATTTTCCCTGTACCTAGCCGCTAAATTAGAAATCGCCGCAAAAGCTTTTGACGATCTACAAACTGAGCGATGTCAATGCTTATCGCGGTGTAAAAATAACCGCCAAAGCCACTTAGAATGTCAGCTTAGTTAGATGTCTAGTAGTGGGCTAAGTGATTCCCAATTGACATGTCAACGGGATCCGTTTTAATTTACCTTGATTAATGGCATTTATCATTCTTGTTTTCGTTCGATTCTAATTGAGTCACCAAATTCCCGGGAGCAGATCGGTGACAAATTGAGAGCGACCCACAAGGTCGAGTCTCATGGCGGACTCATGGCTCAATTTAAGAATTTGCTAATTTTAATAATGGCCAGGTTCGTACCCTATGATTACCAGAGTGTGTGATCCATATTATTATGCCTGGAAATAAAAACAATAAATATTTGTTGCTATTTTCGGTGAGGGTGCTGGGAAATTCATTTCCTAATCTGAATTTGAGAATTTGGTGCTTTTTCCGCCTTGATTAATATGCTTAGAAAGCTAATTGCGTGATCGCTGGGCGAGATGTGAATCCCAGACTAAATGCTCGCAGCTTCCAGTTACACAGAAAAGAAATAGAGGGTGGAACCAAGTGGGAATAATATATATTTTTAAATTTTTAATTAAAAGCTCACATGGTACATATTAATTTATATATTAATATTAATATATATATATAAAATCTGTTTCTTATTGAATTAAATTTCGTATTGAATATGTATGTTAAATAATGTAAATAAATATATAATATAAATAAATAAAATAATGTTAATTGTAATTTGGTAACTTAACTACAGACATTTGACTTCTAAAAACATAAAAAAACAATATCTTACTTCAAAATAATATTTTTAAATATTTATATTATCTTTAATACTTTTCTGAGTGCACTTTTCCGGCGAGAGAGCTTGCTGCGATCGGGAGAATCCGAGCCGGCGAGAGAGTGTAGATTTAATGGGAAGACAAGACCGCTTATAAAGCTCGGCTTTGGGCTCGACGCAGGCCAATCTCCGAAGAAGCTTCCGTGGGTCAAGACGCCGCTCTCTGTGGCATCCGCTGACCAGCTCTCAGTCCCAGTTCTCAGTCTGATAACGCTCCTCGGTCGGTGAACATCGCTAGTCGCAGCTAGTCTCCGGATATAAACCTCAATCGTAACCGATCTCGCCATGAAGTGCGGTGTTAGTGCTGTGATTACGTTTCTGCTCCTCGCGATCGGCCACGCCCCGCCGCCCACTGCCGCCCAGTTCAATCAGCGCAGGCAAGGTAGTCGCCGTTCAGTTAATTATTTTATGGAGAAAAGCTTTAAAATAATTCCCACCCCGCCTTGCCATATATCTGTCTAAAACCTAATATCTGTGTAGAACCCCTTGAGATCCCCGACTCGATCTGAGCTAACAATAAACCAGTTCCCACTAACAACGCATCGCGGAATAACAAAATACAAATTAAATATGATAAAACACATTAACACTGGAAGTTTGCATTTGAAATGAGAAAATAACACAAAAACTTAACCGAAATTCGATGAGTTTAGGCGCCTAATTTGCACAGAACCAACATAATATTAATGTGAGGGGGATATTCCCCAGTGGAACTTAAAAAAACATAACAGAAATGTGTTGGGAAACTACTCGAAAAGTGATAAACAACAAGATATAGCTTTCTCGAGGTTTAAAAATGATTTTAATAGAACCAGAATAAAATTATAGATGCTGTAAAATTAAAGATTTAGTCAGCTGCTGTCACATAGAAAAATAATAATAATTTCCAGCTATAAATAAAGTCTTTTTTACAGTCTTACTAAGTGCGTTACTATCATTTTCTATTAGCTAGCATTGCTATCCGGAAAAATAAAAAATCTATTTAATTTATAGTATATCTTCGCAGACTTCAAATCAATTTGATCATCGTTTGAGTTATTTTATTTGTTGCCGTGTCAACTTTTTCACGCTTGTGCTCACACATGCGGCATCTTCAAGTTCAATGGCAAGTTCGTTGTTCAAGTCTTTCGTTTTGCTCGCTAATCTGGCTATTTGTATGAACTGCAAAATAATGATAATTAAAAAAGCCCCAAAGTTTGTGAACAAAACAACATATATTTCGGGCAGTCGTGTGTTCGGGTTCGAGTTCAAATCCAATTCACGAAACCAGTCACCAAGGTCAGATTTTTGACTCGGACAGCGACTTGAATGCGGGCAAGCGAAGCACCTGTTATTATTACCAGATGGCAAATCCCATAGAGGAGCGTGTATTGGAAAGTTCAGGATATATACAAATACGTATATTGATACGTAACAGTGGAGGCTTAATCAAACCAGTTAAAATACTAGAAGTACTTGCTAATTTGATATTAATTAATTAATGATTAATTATCAAAGGTTCTTAGGTATCAGTGAAATGGAAAATACAATTTTATTCGATTATTTTATTATTTATTGTCTGTCAAATACTTTCAAGTAAAAAATAACTTAGTTATTATGATAAATATTATTTGAAAGCTGTGCAAATTTCTATATATTATATTTTGTTTGTTTTTCGTAGGCATTTATTACTTAAAAAAATATACTGCTTGAATTATGTTACTTCTCTAAGATTTGTAGGCGTTGAAGTGTAATATATCTTATCCCATTGTTTTGTGTTTTTAAAAGTATTTAAATGCGGATTTGGTTTGACTGTTTTGTGTTCTTGCTAATGACAGAATGTTGACATGGCTAAAGGTGTGAAAAAACATAACTAAATCCCCTGTTTCTGTTGTTTAACTGACTCATTCAAAGGTAGAGGCTGGACCATAGACTTATGTGAAGTTTCTTTATTATTTTTTCATATTCACATCATTTTGGCAAAGTTATATATTAAGATAAAACTAAATAAAAACCTTCATTAACTTAACATAATCATTCTTATCATTAATCATGCTTGCTTCATAATTTCCTTGAACAAAACTCCTTTTAATAAGCCGGATAAAACTTAACTTAATTCTTGGGAAATTTATTTATAATTATTTTTTACAACTTGGACCTATAATCGTATTAATATAAAACTAATAAAATCGATCCAAAATATAACTAATGACTTCAAAATATTATTCTGTTTTCAAATGGCAATCAAAATGCTCCTTTACTAATTTTTAAAATATATTTTGCATACAAAAGTTAAGCTTCTATTAAACATAAATTCTGGTGACACTCTCTTCTCGGTCCAGTTCGACAGAACTGCATCACTCCGGAGAATTACTATGGCAGTTGTGTGACCCTGAGTTACTGTCCCCAGGTGGCCAACATTTTTAGGACCAATAACAGGGAGCGGGCGCAACGCTATGTGATCGCCCTGCAGCGCAGCTGTGGCACCCGCAACATTAATGGGGATCCGGTGGTAGGGATCTATCTATCTCCTCCTGTTCTTCATTCCCGCTGAGCTTCTTCCTGCCTCTCTTTAGGTCTGCTGCACTGAACCCAGAGTTAACCCGGTCACAGAGCGACCCGTGAACCCCTTCTTCCCCACAGAGCCCTCTTTCGTTGGACCGCAGCCTCCGCCGGAAGTGCCCGAGAATCCCTTCTTCACGCGACCCAGAGCAACCACAACCTCGACGACGACCACGCCGGCTCCTCTTCCAGTTACCTCGGCGGCACCTGTCATTGAACTCCGAGGAGATTCTTGCCGCGGACCAGACACCAAGCCAGGAAACTGTGTGGGTGAGTTGTTAGACTTCAAAGAAAGTATTCTTAATAATGTCTTATCCATGTCCCAATTCTCTAGAACTCAACTTGTGTGCTTCGTTGCTGAATGAGCTGCGTGTGAAGCAGAGCGACGGAAGCTTTGCCAATTTCCTGCGCGCCTCCAGGACGATCTGCGGCAACAAGGGCACCCAGGTGTGCTGTCCCAATGGCATGACAGTGGCCACCACCAAGGCACCCATCTTTCCAAAGAACACAGACGAAGTGCCGCGACGTCTGCTGAATGTGGAGGAAGGATGCGGCTCCACTGTGGGTTATTACAAGAAGATTGTCGGCGGTGAAGTGAGTCGTAAGGGAGCATGGCCTTGGATTGCGCTTTTGGGCTACGATGATGCCTCCGAGTCGCCTTTTAAGTGTGGTGGCACCCTGATCACCGCCAGGCATGTGATTACAGCGGCCCATTGCATCAGAGATGATTTGTAAGTCTTCTAGGAAATTTCTTCTTGAAGATTTGAGTTCTAACTTGATCCTCTGATTTGATTTTAGGCAATTTGTGCGCCTGGGAGAACATGATTTGAGCACGGATACGGATACCACACACATAGATATCAATGTGGCCAGGGTAAGCTTGTAGAGGAAATTCTATCTCAAAATGGATGTTAATAATTAACCTTTTATACCTTTCAGTACGTGGCCCATCCGGAATACAATCGCCGAAACGGACGCAGCGACATTGCCATTCTGTATCTAGAACGAAATGTGCCCTTCTCATCCAAAATTACACCCATTTGCCTGCCCAAGTCACAGCCTCTGCTCTCCAAGACCTATGTGGGCTATATGCCCTTCGTTGCCGGTTGGGGCAAGACCCAGGAGGGCGGTGAGTCCGCGACTGTGCTCAACGAGCTGCAGATTCCCGTCTACCAGAACGATGTTTGTGCCCGAAGCTATGCGGCACAGAAGCGCTACTTCAGCGCCGATCAGTTCGATGCTGCGGTGATTTGTGCTGGAGTCTTGACTGGAGGCCACGATACCTGCCAAGGTGATTCCGGCGGACCACTGATGATTCCAGAAACAAGTGCCCAGGACACAAGGTTCTATCTGATTGGAGTGGTGTCCTACGGCATAGGTTGTGCCCGGCCAGAAGTCCCTGGTGTGTATACCAGCACACAGTACTTTATGGAATGGATCACACAACAAGTCCAGAACACGTCCTAAGGAAGCCATCGTTGCCATGCCATAAACACTGTTGTACTAAGTCATAATAAGTAAAAATATATGTATTTTGTGAAACACTAAAAGTAGTTTAAGCTCAGCACTTGGCATTAGCTTGAAGTCTTGCCTCGAGATTATTTATTAAAAGGAAGTAATAAATATTTAAGCATTTCAAGAATGAATTATTTACTAACTTTTTGAGGTTTAAAAATAATATAAATAAAATCCAAGAACAGTAGCTGCTGATGCAGATGCTTGATCCATCCTTAAGATACTTTAGTTTGTGAATATGAAGCTTTCAATCTTTGATTTTCAACTTGAAACCATTTATGAACAAAATAACTATATATAAATTAAATAATTTTATTTAAAATATCTCAAAATTTTACCTAATCCGAGTGCTGATCTAAGACTAAAGATCTTTTCATTCTTTGAGTGCAAATATTGACACTTTCGGCTTTGTTCTCAGGATGTCTAATCTCTGGGTCAGATGCCTGGAAGCAGCAGGATTCCTTTTTGAGGGTTACTACATATCCTTATGCAAATCAAGCGCAAGACGCTCATCAATCATGCTGGTAATGATCGAGAAAAAAGGGGTTTACTCTATATATGTAAATTCGAGGGGTAAGAAGACAGCCGTCGTCCCTGGACATGAACTGCATTGTAATTGCTTCGGCAGCCACAAGCGGATTTGCATAACTCAGCAGCATCCCTCGGGCAGCCTTCAAGATGCCTTGAAGATGCATCTCCTGGGCGCCATCTCTTAGAAAGGAAACAAAGAGTTTTAGGCTCCCCTTTCAGGTCCTTTCCCTTTCTCCATCCAGCAGATGAATTCAAATCAAAAACACAAAGCAAGACGAATCCTTTTTGAAGTCAAAACAACGCCTCCCGCGCATTTGTGGCCACATGGTCTGGCTTTTGTGGGGGAATTCAGATTAAAATCGCATCTGGCAGATGATTTACAGACTAAATACTGAGAGAGAGGGAGAGTTCATTAAACTGCTTTCCCCTAACTTGTTTTTTATTGTTGTTCTTATTACAATTATGAGAAAGATCACAACAGATATGCGTTCATTATCATCATCAATAATGCCAACCCACATTTGCATGTCGGGGATTTTATTTTGCAGAAAATTTGCATACCTAAACCGATGCCACACAGGGGTGTTAATTACCAGATTCCCAAGACCAGAAAGATATCTTTATCGAAATTCGCAAGGGTTCTTTGAGATTGGCAAGGGTTCGCAAGGATTAAAAGGGGTTGGCAAAAAGGGATTTCTGCCTTTTGCGGCGTCAAGAGGCGAACAAAGAAATTACCCACAATCGCATATGTAAACACGATCCGTCAATATCAATATGGGTGCAATTGTGATCTATGATCTCGACGATCTTTCAATTTGCCAGATGATCAATGAGGGCAATTGTCTGGTCTTTTATATTTTGGCAATGTTATCACCTTTCTGGGGTTTGACTGCTCTATTTAAGAGGTAATTTGAATTATATTTCGTGAAAATTAAATTGTTTAAAACGGAGAATGATTAAATGTTATTTTTAAGACTGAAAAATGATCATGGAATCAGCAACTCGACTTATATTTTTATATTAAAATATAAGTAATAGCTTTAGTTTATAATATTTTATAATCTGAAACCCTGTCAATTTTCTCAGTAAAAACAATACCATATAACTTTACTAAGTCGCTTTATTGGACGATAAATAATGATTTTATTACAGATTTTTAGTATAGATCACAGAGACTACAAACTAATCATGGTCTTAATATTCCTTAAACAATATTAATCTTTTTTGCTAAAAACTAATTGAATTGCACTGAAATTTTAACGATTTGTGTCCAAATCTGGCACTAGGACGAACATCCTTCTGGAAAGAAAACCTCTTCAGCTAGGCCTCGGGTGAGGCTGCACTCCGCTTGAGCGACAGGACCTCGTTCAGCGTGGGACTCAGTGCCAGAGCGGGATTTGCCACGGCTATGATGTTATCCCCCGCGGCGGAAATGACTTGGACACCGCTAATAGCAGGACCGGAGCCACTCAGATCCACGGATTCGCTGGGCGGCGAAGAGGTCTCCAATTGGCGGGCAGCCGGCGAACGGTCACCTTCCAGTCCATTGCAGGGCGTCTGTGGAGGAGTCGGAAACAAGAGGCTCTTTTATTTAAGGCTTATTCGTAGGAGGGAACTGCCCTGGTAGAGCTCCAACACATACTCACTGGCATGGTCGGGGAACTGGAGTTGCTGAAGGAGTAGCGCGAGTCGTTGTCCTCGTAGTCAGCTGCCTTGCCAAGGCTGTGTGGAAGGATTTGTAATTATTTATGGAATATTAAAATTTCAATTTGTAATAATTTATAGGACTTCATACTCACGAGAACTTGGCAATTTCCGTCAAATCAAAAGGCGGCTTGGCAAACTTTTGGTACATGGCAAACAGATTGTAGCGCGAGTCCTCGACAGCTTCCTTTATTTTTGGTGGGGATTGTGTGGATTTATCAACAAGATCAGATCAATTAAATGTTATCTCTGTTTCATTGGCAAAGAAGCCAAAGTGAAGCTAAGCGTGGCATGGAGAAGGCAAAGGCGCAGACAGATTTTTTGTGGGACCAAGGAAGAAGACACGTGGATCGTTGGTTGGAAATTCCGTAGGATTTTTATTTATTGACTCAACAGTAATAGAAAAGGTACACGAATATATATTTATTGCAAATGACTACCGACTAAATAACTTTGGCATACCAATTTTTAACTAACAAGCAAATGATAATAATAAATAATATAAATATTAAATAAGGGTTAGTAAGCAGTTTAATCTAAGGCTTAGTAAAAGTCAAGCAAATAAATAGCATAATAAACATCAACAGTAAACATACAAACACAACGCAAATTAAAGAATTAATTGCTAATAATACTAAAACAACAAAGAATCAGGTGTTGTTATAAAGTCAGTTTTAGTTTAAAATCATCTAAAAGAGTGTAAACTTTTTAGGATATTTAAAATCTTTACAGATTTGATATCTACTTTTTCTTTACAACAAATGGGAAATCTACAAAGGAAAGGATCTAGAGGGATTATAATAATATGTAGTATATATATATAGTTTATATTTTAGTCTAATCTACTAAAGAGTGACTTAAGCCCCACACAACCCGAGATATTCTGAAAAGAACCTCTCAACCAAGGTTAGTAGTGCTCTTTGTTTATCGATCGCGAAAGCTGCAAGGCAAATTTTGGGTTATCAAAGAGCCCTCGGACCTGGAGGACTCCAAAGCGAAGCTGTAGCGTAGCTGAAGCACTGCACCGGGCGACGAACCTACGGCTCTACTTGATCTAGCTTCCTTACCCTGTTCAAGTCCAGCGGCAACTGGCCAGCAGCCTCCGTGGAGGAGAGTCGCTGCCGCTTAGTCGGCATGCCGGCATCACTAGACTCACAATCCATATCGCTGGCCGGGATACCCCCTGGTCCACCACCTCGTCCACCACTGCCAGCACCAGTTCCCTGAGACGGAAGCTGGGTGAGCAGGCCCCCGTAACGGGCAATGCTAGCCGAGTGACCAAACCCAGCGTCCTTGACTATCTGACGCGCCAGAGGGAAGAGCTCATCGCGTCGGGTGAGCAGCCAAATGGTCTGGGGATTCCGGCAGAGCTGGGCGGCCGCCTCATTGACACACACCTCGTGCAGGGTCAGCGGCTTCTCCGGCCGCCGCTTGCAGTCGAAGCGGCCATAGATGGCCGAGTACTTACGGATCTCGTCCATGCGCCGCGGATCGTGCTCAGCCATGGCAATCACCTGTTCCAGTTCCCGTGTGGTCCGCTTTCTGGTGGTCTGTGCCCGCGGCTCTCGCTGCGGCAGCTGCCTGCCGATCTTCTCAGCACACATTGTGATCCTCTGAATTTGCATCTCGGTCAGCACGGGCGTGAGCTGTGGCGAACTGGAGGATACCTGGTGGGCGGTACTCACGGGTGGCAGGCTGCTGCTGTTGGCCGCCGGATGGGGACTGCTGCTGCTGCTGGTCAGCGGGGTGGAGGGCAGGACCAGGGGCATGGGCACTGGACCCGCACCAGGACAACTGATTTGGGTGATCAGTGGTCCAGGTGTGGGGACCGAAGCGGAAGAGGGAACAGTAGCCGCTGCTGCCTGAGGAACTGGCGAGGGCTGGAAGGAGGTAGCAGTGGGATTAAAGGAGGGAAACTTCTGGCTACGGGGCAAGGCGGGTGTGGTGTCCGGATTGAAGATCAAAGCGGGCTTGGGTGGAGTCTCACAAAGACCTGAAAAAAAGAGTTAATTAATATTTTATTTTTGCTTAATTTTCATTAATAAAGAAAGTGAAAAGAGGTCTTTATCCTTACCTAAATGGGGCATTAGGGGACCCTGGAAGAGACCCGGATTATTGGCCCACTCGTGCAGAGCCTTCTGCAGACGACGGACATGGAGTGGCTTGGAGGCCATGCCCACCAGGGCCATGATCTCCAGGAACTCCTCCTCGCCGGCATCGTACAGCTGCTGCACATCATCGCCGCCCATCTCCAGGAGTGTGTCATAGTAGGCCAGCAGGCTGGCTCGCTGGAGCACCCGGTACAGCTGCACCTCCGCCTCGTTGCCCGGTCGCGATGTGGTGATCACTGGAAGACACAAAACAAAAAAAAACCAAACAGGCTTTTAGCAAAAAAAAAAGATATTTATGGAGTTCTGGCCTGAGACGTTCTCACAATGTTTTCAAACCATAAGAAAAAAATTTTAATTAAATTCGCTTTTTTAACCAAAAAAAGGAAGAAAAAAACTCGACGGACGTCGTCTGGACCCTAAACCCTTTTTCGGGCGAGCAAAAAAAAGAGCTCGAAAAGCACACAAAAAGGATGAGGTGAGAGCTCCGATCTGGGAACCAGCTCATCTGCATAAGCATAGGTCATAGCGATAGCGACGAGATCAACCCCTTTTTCGAGGACCAAGGATCCGCGGCGATCCGATCAAAACTCGTTAGAAATGCGTCACGCATGCTGCAAGATGCCGTCGTCAAGGATTGCCAGGATCATTTTAATCTTGCCTCATTTATTTAAATTTTTTTCTTTGGTTTTATCACTTTCGATTTTTTGGCAAAAAAAAAGAAGAAAAGAAAAATAAAATGGAGGAAAGGATTGTCGTGTGAAAGACATACACAGAGAATTTCATAGGAAACCTGGCCAGGCTCTAGGCAGCGATTTATTGCTCATACTAATGAATCCCGCGCCACAGAGGCAGTTACTGTTATGGCCAGCGCTCTAAATGGACGACGCCAATGACGATGACGAGGATGATGATTATGTCAAATCGTAAATAATTATGTGAGAATATTTCAGGCGGCGACAACGTCTTCTCTCCGTCAGACAGCTTTAATTAATAGAAAAACGAGCTGCTGGCCAAGTTAAATTATAACAAACTGAGGGCAGCAACAGAAAAAGCCGCGTACATCGATTGCCATCCTCCGATTCCATTCGTTTTTTTTTTTTGTTTTGCTGCTGACCACAAGCGCATCCACCAACGACAAACACCAAGGATGAGAGGATGAGAGGATGGGGATCCCGATGCTCTTCTCACTTGTCGCGTCATTAACCCACGATCCGCACTAGGGGGCTGTTGTTGGTTATTACAATTTATGGCTGGCGGCAAAGAATAATTCGCATTCCTATCCGCTTAATTGGGTATATCATAAATAGTTTTCGAGAACTCAAATATCAAACAGGCTGAACTTGAGAGTTGTGATAGTTGGCCACGAGTTAGCTTGAAGTGAGCGTTAATAGAGACTTGAAATGGCTTATAAATGTTTGCTAAATCTGATAATTGGCAGAGAAGGTTATAGGAAACTAGTTTTAAATTGGTTTAGAAAATGAGTTACATTTTGGTAAAAGTTTATACCGTTTTGGGGATTGTGTTCTGAAAATCTTTATAATATTATATTATGACAACAGATTTTTAGAACAAATATGCAATAAAAATATAATGGAAATAATATAATTATAATGTTTAAAATTATTACATTAAGAAATATTAAAATCTTTCAAATTTTTGTAAATAAATCTTAGAGAAACCTGAGATCTTCCTTTACAACTTTAAACTGACCACTCAAGGGTTAAGCTCCTGACCGCCACACTTCTGCTCTATGCGACTACAAGGCAGCTCCCTCCGTCTCTCCTTCTGCTCCACTTGGGGGTATTTAACGCAGACTTGCGTAAGTCCGGGAGTCTGGGGACAAACGAGTGAGAGGGGCATACCTTCGTAGCAATAAATAAATGAGACGTGATTTCAATACACAAATAATGCTGCCAGGAGCAGCAGCCAGGAGGAGGAAGCCAGAGGCAGGGAGAGACAGTGGAGCAGTGAGGCGAGAGCGCCAGAGTGGAAGAGGCAGAGTTGGGGACACTTGGCCGCTTCTCCTTCCTCCAGTTTCTCTGGCCCTTCCTCTGCTGCTGCGGATTGTTGCTGATTTTTTATTTATTTAATTTGCGGGTTTGGTTTTTTTTGCTTCTTCTTTTTCTGCTCCTGCTCCTGCTCCTGCTTTTGCTGGTGTTCTTATTGTTGTTGTCATTTGCTAAATATGCTGTTTTTATGCGAACGGCAAATGGTAAAGATGGACAAAAAATTAACTGCAGTAACTTTTTAGTTGGCACTTGGCAGCAATAATGACATTCGACGCCACATACCAAGCAGCTGCCCAAGCAGCCAGGACCACAAAATGCTAACACTGTCAGAAATAAATTAAAGCTATTTTTTTTAGAGAAAAAGTAGATCTCAGTATTTTTTGCGCTAAATTAAAATAAAGGAATTAATATCGTTCTAAAGGTATTAGATACGAAGAAAAGAAATCCGAATTTAAATGACTTGTTTACTTATTTTTATAAAATTAATTATTATTATTACTTCATAATAATTGCAATATATTTCAATATAATTTCAAATATTTTCTCATAAAAACAATAAAATTTTTATTAAGGGATTGATTTTGCCAACAATTATTATTAAGTTCCTATAATAGAGGTCTTTTAAATTAGAAGGATATATGAATTTTGGTTTATTTAATTTTCTTTTAATTGTTCAAGTTGAATTCTTCCGAATTCCTATTCTAAAAATACTTTTTTTCTTATCAGTATTTACTATAAATTTGAATTCAGTTCCTTTTTCCAATTAAATAACTACAACATTTTTCTCTCAGTGCTCTGTGTGCGTAAAAGTGACAATGTGTGAGTGTGCGGAGCAGTCAATCGTGCGATCGCTTCGATTATGGGCAAAAAGTAGACGCCGGACTTTGCAGACTTTGACTTGGAGAGTTGGACCTGGAATCGGAACCTGGAGGAAGCTTCAGCCTGGAGCCTGAAGCCTCAAGCTTCTGGGCTCTGGGACCTGAGAGCTGGGACCTGGGACCGAGACCTCCTCCTCCCCCACTCCCTGGCTCGCCCTGCTTAAGTTGGCATCGGCAATGGGCAAGTAACCGAAACTATTTCTCATATACAACGATAAATTAAAAGCCAACGTTTTTCAACGACCAAATTCTTGTCGATCAAAATTCCATTGGTGGCAATAACTTGGCCCGTACGTGCCAATGGCCATTGGCCCCCGGACAGACACAGGGGCCATAACCATAACCTGCACGGTAAAAAGACAAATTTCTACAGAATTTTTTAAATATCGTAGACTTTTTCTATATGCTCTGGATTCTTAGAGGGTTGAAGATAGATAATAACAGCGGATATTAATAGCTTACTGCCCATTCGCTTATATTTTCTTCATTTTATAAAGTTAACTTTGCCTATATATTTCTCATAATAAAACAGGTTCTTTAACTGTCGGAAATATCATATAATATATGGATCAAAGATCATAGATCATAGAGAAAGTTTTATTCAGCAAATTCTTTCAAAAAGAATCAGAATAATATCAAAATTAAAACCACAGATTTTCTTCCCGTGTGTCGACATTTTTATTCTAAAAACCTGAGCATTTTTCCCAACGAGAACGCGTCTCGTTGGTTGAGTCCTTTCAAACAGAGATTTTTTCGAAATACATATTTTACTACCCTCGTCGCTTGGGGTGTGTTTTTTTACCCCTTGTTTCCTTTAATAGTTTTTGCTTGTCACCCCTAAGACACGGCCTATCACCATGAGCTGAATCTAACGGCTGCCTAGGCCAGAGATCCTACCTGGATCCTGGCACAGATCTCATTGGATGTCGTCTGCCATTGCTACCTGAAGAAATCTTAAGACTTGAGCAGATATGCAAAATAAGACACCCCGAGCGATGGGCACCAAGGAAGTGGAAACCGGAACCTCAGTTCTTTTGAGCATGAAGGCGAGTTTTCTTTGTTATCATCAGACCAAGGTCCGTTAGGGCCAAGCTTGGGTTTGGAAAGCGTTTTCCGTTACATAATAATACAGAAAACAATGATGAGGGAACAATGGCTGGCGAAGCTTGTCAAATGAAGCTCGCGAAAAGAGCGCGAAAATTGCAGGCTGCCAAAGGAGGAGATT
Source organism: Drosophila truncata (assembly GCA_008042515.1). NCBI lineage: Eukaryota > Metazoa > Arthropoda > Insecta > Diptera > Drosophilidae > Drosophila > Drosophila truncata. The sequence goes on along the minus strand of VNJQ01003926.1, from coordinate 561,162 downwards.
GGAGTGGCTGCAGGAGGAAGCTCAATAAAGGATTCGATGCGGTCAGGAAGGGCAACAAAAACAAAGCTCAGTTAAAGTTGATTTAAAAGAGACATCTGCAAGCTTGTAGGCCTACTTTTCTTAGGAAGAATAAAATCTGCATATGGCCTTGGATTTAAGAAAATACTTTGAGTACAATTTTAAGTTGCAGGAGATCTTAAAAAAAAAGAAAATAGTTTGGCGCTTGAAGTTCCTGCTAAAAAAAATGTTTAATGTTTTTGTTTGTATAAACTAAAAGAATTAACCCTCAAACATTTTCCAAAATTATTGTACCAATTTGCTAAAAACATCCTTGATGATTTTTTGATTAATACATTTTAAGAGCCATCAAAAAAATTTACTGCAGGAAAATTAGAGGTTAAATTCAAATCTCGTTTACAGAAATTAATAAAGAATAAAGCAATCACCTACAATCCCTCACTTGTGTTAATGAAAGACTTATTTATTTCTCTTATAAAAATGTTAAGCACTTTCATGGGATTTTAAATAATTATTTTTAAAGCACAGGGCACAGAAAATTATATATCATTTTTAAGTAAACCTCCTTTAATTTTAATTTAATAAAAAACTTAAATAATTCATTGGTACTTACTTGTTCCATTCGCATTCCTTCCAAAGATCTTGCCCTGCGGACTCATGATGGGACTGGAGGAAGCCGACGGAGCGCCCGAAAGCGATCGCTGGCCCTCAGACAATCCACTGGCCAGGGACAGATTATACAGATCCTCCTGCTTAGCCCCCTCCAAGCTGGTGGCCAGCAATTGCTGGCCAGGAGGCGTGGCAGCGGCGGAGGCTGTAGCAGAAGCGGAGGCGGATGCAGATGCAGATGCAGAGCAACTGGAGGCGGGTTGGCTGTGACTTTTGCTGCTGGTGCTGGCAGCTGGCGATGGCGTGGATGTGACCACTGTGGTGGAGGCTGTGGATGTTGTGGTAGCCACCGTTGCTGTGGGTGTGTTGGTGGGTGAATTCGCTTCCATTGTGCTGAATCGTTGATGGACCTCAATGTCCTTGAACTTAACGCGAGTTGGTAGAACGAACAGAAACCAGGCACAGACACAAACAACCAATACGAAAGGCATGCAAAACTAGGATCAGGACTCAAAGATCTAGGATCGGGTGTGAGTACTACTCGCTATCTATAACTAAAAATCTAAGCACTATGTCTCTTTAGAGATTGTGGAATTTTAAGAGTTAGAAGATCACGGGAGTGACGAGAGTCGCGCTTGTCTTCAACGATCTCTGCGATCCGCTCAGCTCGAGGCCAGAGGAACTTCTGTTTTCGTATCCCAGAACGAGCAACTCGAGAACCCTTTTGGCCTTAGCCGAAGTTCAGCCGAAGTCCCACACGAAGTCCAACCGAAGTCCCTGCTTTCGATTTCTTTGGCGAGGGAAGAAAAACTCAGCGCATTGAATCACGCAGCAGACGGCAGAAAGGGTTAAAAACATGCAGGGTTAACACAAAAAAATAAAAAAAAACGAAACCAAACAAATCAGAGGGAAGGGAGTTCAGGTTTCCACTCACGAGGGTAAGTTTTTCTGTTGTCTGCACCGAGATGCCTGAGATTCTCTTATTAGAGCGGAGACTCTTGAACTCAAAGCCGAACTAGAAGAGCAGCCTTTCCCTGAGTGAGTTTTTCTGCTCCGCCTCTCGAAAATTACTCGCAGTTTGGGATCAGCATTGGGTGCTTGAGAGAGAGAGAGAGTCCTTTCTATAGATCCTTTTTTTTTTTGGTTAAAGTTCCGTTAAATTTCTTGAGAATATTTAAATTTCATCAAACGCAAGATGTAAATGATTTTTATATATAAAAAGGGTATATAAACCCTTTTCCCATGTCTAATAAATTTGTATACAACCTTAGATATTTTTTTTTGTAAAATCCATTTACTATGTAGTAATTACAACCTTATTATTCAGGAAAGGGAATTTTTTCCTTAAATTTCAAATAAAATTCCGTTACAAATATCAAAAGAAATATAATTTCGTTCCCAAGGTTTCTTATAAAGTATTTTTAAAGGTTATTTTCTTTTAAGGTTCCTTTAAATACTTCATTGTAAACCCAATTTCTTAAATTTATATTAATTCTATCAACCCATAATTTCCCATTCAAAATCTCTATTAATATAACTGAAGATTTTTTGTATTTATTTCGTATATATACAAAAACAGTTTACAATAGGGCTTTATCAAATAGGGGAATACTTTTGAAGATTGCCGTCTACGCTACCGATAATCGTAATAGTTAATATGTAGTTGCTTTCTGGGCTCGAGTTAGGATTAGTTTTGGGTATGAATAGATTACACTAGGATGGGTTTACGTTAGCAGTCGAAGAGCGGGAACCCCGAGGCAATCGTAGGCCATTCCACGCCGAAATTGCCACGAGAGCGGGGTTCCTCCCGCACAAGCGAGAGATCCTGCCGATAGGATCACTATAAATTATTTACGCTGATGATCTGGTTGATCCAGCCGATGAACGAGGATGTCTTCACATAGACGCCGGGCACATCCTGGCGACCACAACCGAATCCCCAGGACACAAGGCCGGCCAGCTCGTAGAAGCCATCATCTTGACACACCAGTGGACCACCGCCATCGCCCTGGCAGGCGTCGTGTCCTTCCTCGCCGCCGGCACAGAAACTGGAGGCGGGCAAAATGAAGATCTTCTCCGTGACGGCATTCACCTTACGGATGCACTCCGTGTCGCTTACAATGGGTATCTCGGCCTCACGCACTCGCAGGGGAATGGGACCAGCTGGGAAAGGGAATACATTTTTAGGAATTGGAGATTTCCTGGTTCATCCAGAGACTTACCTTCGCCCATGTAGCCATAACCAGTGACTGTGCAACGCTTGCCCGCCGCATGACTCACTCCACGAGCCGGCAGACACACCAAACACACGCCATCCCGGAGCTCAGCCTGGCCATGCAGCTTCAGCAGGGCAATGTCGTTGTCCAGCGTCTGACTATTGTGATTGTGGTGAATGTAAGTGGTGGCCACACGCAGGGTCTGGGCTCCAGGGCTGCCGTACTTTCTGGTCAAATCATAATCGCCAACTCGCACATAGATAGCATCTCCAGAGCGGACAATGCTGGAAGGGATTAAGATTAAAGAATTAAATAATTAAATAATTAAATAATAATAATGGACAGTCTCCCACTTACTTGGTGACACAATGAGCTGCCGTGAGCACCCACTGGGTGCCAATGAGCGCCGCTCCACAGAGGTATTGATTCAGGGAGTTAATCAGCGCCACCTGCCAGCACCATTCGCCATTCTCTCCATCCTCTCCGCCCACCACTCGAGCCCTACGTCTGCCACTGGAATTGGACTGGAACTGGAGGCCATGCAGAGATCGCTTTTGCTGGTGATAATAATTCGGATAGACCAACTCTGGCTGATCCGCAGCCACTACTGTCTCCTCTCGGTGGTTGTGATACGAGCGAAGTTGATTGCTCTGCAGGCTGCTTGACTCCACAAGGTCGCCCAGCTTGTCGTTGTGAATCTGAATGGGCACAATGGCCGAGCCGAGAACCAGTCGCTCATTGGACTTGTTAAAGTTGCCAGAATAACCCGAGGAGGAAGTTATTTGCCGTGCGGATCGCTGGACTCCATACTTGGCCCGGGCATAGGCCACCAACGAGAGAGCCGGCGATCGTCCTGTTCGCAGGGTTCCCTTTACTCCACACACATACTTCGAGTAGACATGCGGCCGGGGCGTCGTCGAGGTGGTCGTTGTGGGTGGCGGCGTGGTCATCGGAGGCTGTGGCTGAGGCGGCAGTCCACCCTGAAGACCAGGTCCAGAAACTGGATAATAATCCGCATAGTTGGGTGCTGGTGGCGGTGGCTGATAGGGATTCTGGTGATGAACAGCCATCTGGGGAGGAGGAGGCGGTGGGCCCTGCTGCTGGTTGTTCATGTAGGAGTAAGGCGGCGTCTGTGGCGGATAGGCCTGAGGCGGACCAATGGGTGGAGGAGGCGGTGCCGGATAGTAGGCAGTGTCATTGCGGGTCTGGAACTGCTGCTTCTCCAGGATCTTGCTCTTGGGAGCACAGCAAATCTGACCAGAGCGTTTGCAGCGGAAGAGATCTGTCATTTCAGCATTTTCTGGAAGGAAAAAAAAACGGAAATGAATATTGGTTAAGAAATATATAAATTATACACTTACTAAAGCAGGTAAAGCTTAGCAGGCTGACAATGCAGGAGCCGGGACACTCTTCCCTAGGATCTGGACTTGGCGTATTCGGCAGCACATAAGGCGGCGCCGTGGGTGGAGCTGTAGGTGAGGGCGTTGGCGGTGGCAGCTTGGGCTTAACCACACCCGATCGCGAGTTGTCACAGCACACAGATCCCTTGGCGCACGTGGTGGGTGTGGATACCAGCACCGAAGGACGCTCGCAGAAGGCAGCCATAATGTTCAGCAGACAGAAGCCGGGACAGCGTGGGACCTGAGGCGGAGATTGCGGTGGTGGCGGCGGCGGGGGAGCCGGTGAATTGAGAGTGCTTTCAGCAAAGGATATAATCTGCGAAAGGAAGTCACCACCACCACCTCCTCCTCCCCCTCCAGATGTAGATGATGGTGGCGGCGGCGGCGGAGAGGCAGGACGTGCTGGCTTGGCTGCCGGCTTGGGTGCATGCTTGATGGCTGGCTTGGTGGGTGTCGCTGGTTTCGAGGAAGCCGGTGACTCGGAGGCACTTCCAGTGACACAACAGCTTCCCTCACCCGGACAGAAGGCCTCGGAATCAATGTCGTCGCAGAAGATGGCAAAGATGCCGTTCATGCACTCGCCTTCGCATTCCTTCAGCACCTGACCCTGTCCCTGGCCGGATTTGAGCTTGTTGCTGAGTGGGGGTTCCTCTTCCTCGCCATCATCCTCAGTCTCGTCCTCCTCTTCTTCCTCGGCCGCCTCTGTGGTTGTGGTCGTGGGATGCTTCTTGTGTTTGCTAGGCTTGGGAGCACTATTTGTCCTGGCTGGCTCTGGCGTGGTGGTGGTACTTGTACTGGTAGTAGTAGTGCTACTCGTGGACGTACTGGAGCCACTCTTGGCAGGCGCAGACTTCTCTGAGAGAGTCTGGTTGGGCTTCAGGTTGCTCATGTGTTCTGAGGAGAAATTAATTGTTTTAAATATATATTTTTGAGTTAATTTTTATAGAATCTTACTGGCTGGTATGTAAATATCCTTGGGCAGCTTGCCGTTGGAGTATTCGTCCAGGGAGACACAGCACTTGGTGCCCTCCTTGCACAGACCATCGCTGGTCAAATAAGCCTCACAGTACTCCGCTATCCGATCCGCCACACAGACTCCAGTGCAATCTTCTGGAAAATCAAAATAAATAGGATATTAAATCCAAATCCTGTATAGAAATTAACCTCGACTTACTGTTCGCATCATCTGCCTTGGTAGACTCTTCCTTGTCCTTGCTGGGCTTGGCTGTTGTCGCCTTCTTGGTGGTGCTGGGCTTCTTTGTGGTGGCTACTGTGGCCTTAGTGGTTGTGGTGCTGGCGGGACGCTTTGTTTGTGGTTTTGGCTTTGGTTTCACTGTAGTACTCGTGGTTGTGGTCTTTTTTGTGGTACTTGTGGTGGCTGCCGTAGTTGTGGTTCTCTGTGTTGTTGTAGTGCTGGCCGTGGTTGTGGTTTTGGGCGTTGTTGTCGTCCGCACAGCTGTGGCATTCTTGCCAGCTGATAGGGATTAAGTTTAGTAGATTTTGAGAAGAAAATTCTATCAAGAATCCTTACCTGGAGCATTTTCAATGCAACACTTCATGCTGGGCGAGGGACAGGGCACATCGTCGAGGACTTCGTAGCAAATCAAAGTGGCCAAGGTGTGGACACAGACGCCGGGGCAATCCTTGGCATCTGCTGTGCTGGTAATGGTATCCAAGAGGCCTGGTAAAAATGTATAATTTAATTATGATAAGGAAACTCATTTTCATTAAGGACTCTTACCGGATAGAAAACTCCCAGCTAGGGACTCATCCTGAGCCTTGGCTGGCCTTGCAGCACTGGCCAGCAAAATGCTAAAAATCAGGGCCAGAGCCCAACTGCTCATTGTGGTATTTCGATGGTCCAACATGGTCAGCACGTGCTCATTGCTCGCCGAGAATCGGCTCGGTGAGAATCTGTAAGAGAGAAAGGTGAGATAATTAGCGGTGGTCAAGTGAAAGTCGAGGCTGAATCATCATCAATGGTGGCAGACCAGAGTGTAACCCAAGCCCCCTGTGACGTAATCCGGCAGCTTGGGGCATCTGCCTCTGCCTCTGCCCCACCCAAAGAGAGAGAGAGAGAGAGATGGAGGAAGAGGAGGCCCAGAGATCATTGGCCTAGAAAGAGATGCCGCCGCCGCCGCCAAGATCATGGTGATGATCATCATGATCTTGCCACTCCACACTGACTCTGTGTGTGCGATAAGCCCCCAAACCAGTTTCCTTGCTCATTTTTGGAGCTGGTTCTTGGCGGTGGCAGGTGTCCCATTTCGGTATTACGTATACGTAGCGGTGTATGCCTAACGGGAAACCCATAGCAATTCCGCCCATAATCCATGTATCTGGGTTGCGTTTGCCTCAAGAACGAGGAATGGAAACTGGAGTTGAAGCAGACCCAAAACTGGTTACAAATAACAATATATATAACCATGCAAATAATACTCGTAATTATGGCCAAAGCTGGAAAAGAAGTCAAAGAGCGGCGGGTAAAAGCCGTGGCATTCTTGGCCCACAATTAACGAAACCGTTTAATGAATGAAATAGAAAGTACTTAGTACTGAAAATGATGTGAAACCACTGCGATAGAGATCTCTTCAGGGAAAGTGCACTAAGTTTCTGTAAGTTTCTGTAAACTGAATCGGACTCTGGCTTGGAATCGGAATCGGAATTGGACTTCCCCATCACGTGCGGTGGTTTAGCAGCAGAGCTTTCTACAAACCGGAAATTTCTTGGCAATAGAAATTAATTATTATTATGTTTATTAATCACGACTAAAGGTAGCTGGGTTTCAGCGAGAAATATTAAATGTTTATTCATTTTTGAAGAACAGAGAAGAAACGAGAAAATTCAACAACTCATAAGTTATTATTCTAGCTTTTTCCTTGGGAAATCTGTAGTTAGAGTCTATTACTTTTTTGTTAAAATTGTACGAAAAGGATTTATAATCATTAACTAAACCATATTATTTAACTTATAATTTGAAAATAAAATATGGAAAAGCCAAAAAGATCCAGATTTAATTAATTATAATTTTTATCTCAAAGGTAAGAATATTTTATGTAAAATTTAAAATAATAAAGAGATAATCATTTAACTTTAACTTAGTTCATATAATATTTTTTATACTAAACAAAGTGATATTTCGAAATTGGAATAAAATAATGATAAAAAGATTGCCTTTATAATTGCAAAATAAATAAATTTCTGTTTTTGATACCAATTTGATTATCATTACCGATATTTAACATTTTCCCTTTATTTACAATAAGAAATATAATTTAAAAAAGAATCCTAAGCTCACATTTTCTTGCTTTTTGCAAAGACTGAGGGCTAGAAAGTGACGCTGGCTAGAACCACTCCTCTCTTCCCCCTAAATACGTAGCTTATTTTTGGGTCAAGTGGTTTCTCCTGCTCCCCGAAAAAAAAAACATTCTTTGCCCCATTCTGTCATTCACCACGCCTACGCCACCATGAATACCAAGTCCGGCACCAAAACCGATAACTGGGTCAGATGCATAAGGCGCGACGGCGATCGGCGCCGTTTTTCGTTCTTCGTTCTACGCTCTTCGGTCTTCATTCTTCGGCAGCCCCCCGAATTCTTCGCTTTCGGATTCTCGGCTCTCTGTTCTGTATTATGGGAATCACTTGAAATTCCAGTATACGAATTTGAATTTCACGCTAGCCAAAGAAAAGATTTCTTTGAGAAGTCAAAACAAATAGAACGGTTTGGGTTAACTGTAAACGACGGCACACACACGTACACTGTAACTATCATAGTTGATTTGGTCAACTATTGAGTTTGCAAAACTCTATTCTGTGTTATGTTTTAGTTGGGTTGGGTTGGGTTTTCTTTCGTTTTTAGCACTTCCATAAAAGTCCCGGACCGAGAAAGAGGCATAAAGACGACGCGCAGAAGACCACGTCGAAGAGGCGGAGGAATTCTTCTTCGACGAACAAGTTAGGTGACTTCTTCGTCGTCGCGGCCTCTCTTGCTTTCTTTGGATCTCGGGGGATCTGGGCAACAGCTCATAACGGTAAGCGTTGGCATAACTGTGAGCTGGCAGCCACAACACGGCTCCTGGAAGAATTCGTTTCGGCAGCCACCCACAAAAAACAGTAGCTTATGCATAGTCAAGACACTCACAATGGTTTTTCAATAACTAGAACACTCCTAGGGCCAAGTCTTTCTCTGTATATATAAATATATGTCTTTGTTTCTCTGGAAGATCACGACGACGCGACTGCACCTTGCGATAGCCAAAAGCCGACTGACCAGCGAACCAGGTTCTCATCTCTTGGTAACCGCCAAGGCCGGGCCTTCTCCGGAGAAAGTGTGTGGAAGAGCAAGGCGTCCCGAAGAGAGACAGAGAGAGAGAGAGATGGATTCTCCTCTCTTAAGATAGCCACCTGTTGGGCCTTGCGGAATTACCTGTCGTCTGCCATAAAGCAAGCTATAATAGGTCATCATTATCTCCAGCATTTTGGCAAAGGATCTACCTTTTTATTAGGCTGTTACCCCCGGAGTGTGCCTACTCTAGCGGATTAGCCTTATGTGATCTTTTTGCAATTTTTCAACGATACCTTTAAGATCCCTCGAAGACACCCTGCCGATAATTTTTGCACATTTGCATTGTATCCCTGCGCCGGCTTACCTATGCAAATCTCAAGTGGCGTGCCTTGCATATTTCTGCGAAATCATCTTGTTACATATGCTAATTTGCACCCTTGATTCCCTTTTGCATACCCTTTCCCTATTGCCCGAGGAGCTGTTGACGTTGTCCTGTTGCCAAAACATTGCCGAATGCAATTACTAGTGCGCGAATCTAATGAGCAACTAAGTGCATTTGCATAGGGTCTGGGAAGGATTGCCTAAGCCGTTAAGTAGAGGATTTGCGGTGCTTCAGTTTTGCATAAGTAGGGGAAATGTATATAGTACTATATCTTATAGGAAATATTTTAGAATAATTATTAAGGGAAAGAAGAAGCCTGAGAGTTAAGGTATCAGCAAAATAAAGCACTCTATAGTTTTACTTTATTATTTGGTATAAACAAGAGGAAAGAGTATTTAAAAATGCGAAATTTAATTAAAAGTATGATTATAAATTAGAATAATATAAATCAAATATTAATTCTTATTTTATATTTAAAAACAGCTCCCATCTACGTTCCCAACTAATTAAACCAACACCCATTTCCTATCAATTGTCTGGTATTCTTTCTACAAGTAAATCAAATGTCTAGGCGAATGAACAGTAAGAAGAGACAATCCTTTGCCTCCTTCGCGGATGTTCCCAGGCTCCTTGATCAACCGATTCCCCGAGAGACACGCAGCCGTCGCATCCTTCGTTTCGGGGCAAAATCTTCTCAAGGCAAAACTTCACACGGCCAGCTCGAATAGAAATTTGAATAAGACGCTGCTTAAAAAAAAATTGAAAGTGGTAAAAAAAAGTGAAAAAACTTCAGAAAAAAAAATTGAGAGAAAAAAATTATTTATCATTCCGTGCGTGTGTGCGAGAGTGTGAGTGTGAGCGATCGGTTTGTACCTGGGCCCAAAAAAGGACCGAAGGCAAATAGATAAGGAGTCGGTGGTGGTGGTTTGTTGTCCTTCGTCCTGCGTATGCAAATTGCTCGCCCGAGTCCGCGATGATTCCCTTTCAATCCCAACGAACAATGCCGAGGGTCGCCGCCCTGTCCTTTGGCCACACATGTTAGAGTCTGTGTTTTTTTTTTTGCCTTAATCGTCCTATTTGAAAAAAATATATATAATGATTAAACCCTTTCCCTTCGTTCGGTACATATTTTTTTCGACGATTTTTCCCCGTTTTTGATGCCGCCTTGTGTGAGGTTCATCTTTTTTTTCGTCTTTTTTTTAGCTTAAGTCATCCCGTTGTTGTAATTTCTCTTTTCCGTGAGAACTTTGGCTGAAGTTTTGGGAAGCGAAAGGATATAAATAAGGAAGATATAGATTGCTCAGGTGGGGCGCATAACGAGTTTTTGTTGGGAAGAGAAATCGTTTTTATAAAGGGGGAATAATTTAAGACTTTTAAAAATGCAAAATAAAAGTGTAAACAAATACATTCTGGATATTTACATCACCATAAAAGATCTAAAAATTTTTATTTACTTTTGAATATTATTTATTAAATTAATCTATAAAATCCATCGAGTTAACAAATTTTAAATTTCATTTCTTTCTTAAATGTATACAAAATATTTAATTTAAATCATAGAATTTAAATGTTCTTGCGGTTAAATTTATTTCTACCAATTGAGTCTATTTTTGCCAGGAGCCCAGACAATTTATGCCCAAATAATCGAGCTGCCAGCATCATCGTGCCCTGCATCCTAAGCATTCACCCCCCGGCGTGATGTAAGATGACGATCTTGGGTTGGGCTGGAAAGGATTCAATCTGACCGAGTTTTCTCAATTTGCATACCGAGGGGTGCACTCTTTCGGTGCCAAAGGGTTTGTCATGGGAACAAAAGATGCATTCAGCGCCGAAGAATAGACGAAATCAATATTTGAGGTAATTAATTAACAGCATCAATATGGCTGAAGAGAAACCAATAACAATATTCACATTTAGCAGTCAATTGATTGACGATTCAATGTTATCTTGAATATTATCAGCAAAAGTCATATCTCATATTGGCATTCTCGTATTTCCTGGGAAATATGGGTCAAATATTATCTAAGATAATGAAACTAGATGGTATTAGGATTTTGGACATTTTTGGAACATTTTTATTTGGCTTACATCATTGATACAATTTAAAGATTTTTTTAAGAGAAATATGTCCTGTTAAACGACAAAAGATGGATGAAAATTCTCATAAAAATTGCACTTTCCGCTGGAATATCAGTTTTTTGTATAATTTAATATCTAAAATTATAATAAATATTTAATTTATTTATATAAGAATTTAAAAAACATACCTGCTTTCTTGCATGTTGCTTTTAACATGAAAATTTTTTTTTAATTTTAGCTGTAAATACAGCTCTTAATAATTCATTATCACCATATCCATTACCTTTCTATCTTTCTTGATTTTCTGAAGATGAATTGCGATTGAACAAATTATGGAAAACATTAAATATGTAATGTCCAGAAGTATTATTTTGAGGTGGCTCATTTTCGTCGTTGCCCTCCGCAGCGTTGTTAACTCGTGAATTATCATTATTTAATCTAGGATTGGAATAGTTGGAATAATATTCATCTCTGTCTGAGTCATCGTTGTTGGGCACATAAAGTTCAATATTGTATGACATTAGATCGTTGTCTGTCCGGCTTGGAGTTTCCGTCGACGAATCTGGGATCTGCAGCGCATCTCTTATGGCCGAAAGCAAATTTCTTCGCGCTTCATGGCTAAGGTACAAGATTCGTTTACTGAGGTGTAGCCTTATTTTATATTTCCTCCGTCTATCAACTCGGCCTGAGGGGGATCTCCTGAAGGAGTTCATCTGATACAGATTAGATCGAGGTCCTGTACGTATACTGCTTCTCCGACCGAAGGGAACACCATCTCTGTTTGCCGTGGGTATTGCTGGGCTTCGATTGTTGGAGTTTTCGGAAGAATTTCTCGAGTTTGGCATGATTATAATAAATTGTTGTCTTACTGAGCGGGTTTATAAGTTCTTTAAAGTTAGTAAGCGTTTTGACATTTGTTAATAATACTACTGTGGCATAGATAAACAGAAATAAATATTCAAAATTTCCTTGTTTAAAAGAGTAAACAATTCGTGCAAATTGCTTGTGATGCTTTTAATTTATTATATATTTAAATAATTGGTTAATAAAATTATAAATGTTAAGATTTAATTTAGTTTAAACTCAGAGTTTAATTAAAAGAAATAGTAAAAGGAGGTCAGAAACCAAAATTATAAAACAAAAAAGTAACGGTCACTTTCACTTGATCTGGCAGCACTTCCGATAAATTATCAATATTCGGTGACTGCGAAGGAAACTGCGATTGCTTATAAAATCCCGTATATCTTTTCCTTTACTTCAATAAATGAATAAATATAATTTATTAATATTAATACATAAATATATAACTTTGTTAAAAAAAGCCGCTATTTATCTTGTTTTTTTTTTAATTTTGTATTGTAGTGCTGTAGTGTTCTTGGCTTGCTCTTTTGTTTGCACCATCAATCGTAACCAACAGTGTTCTATTTCTACAAAATAATACAATTATTAATATAATTAAAAAATAAAACAAAAATCTGTTCTTTTTCGTACCTTTCCCTCGGTTTTCCTCTTAATAGTAACGGCACAAAAACATCGATGGTCGAAAAAACATCGATGATTTCGAAAATTTGAAAAACATCGATCCATCGAAATCGGGATTTCTTTTTCAGGTTCACGGAAACCGCTCTTTTGGCTCCTGTTTCCTGTTTCCGCCGCTTGGGCGAAAAAAAATATTTTGAAAACCCTGAATACGGTCCCACTTTCAGTATTTTCATCTATAGCAAACACGGTCTCTTTCTTTATACCAGTGGTGAGTTCACAAATAAGCTAGATTTTGTCCAAAAATAAAATAAAACGGCTATATATAAAAATAAATGGAAAAAAATATTCTATGCCCGAGAGCTATTATTATTATTAATTTTAAATTAATATAAAAAACAATTAGGCCAGATTTTTGTTTAAAACACTACAATTGAAAAATTAAAAAACGCTAGATCTGGTGAGAAAATATCTAATAGCTACAAAGCTAGGGCCGCGACATCTCAATGCAGCAAGCAGTTCCAAATTTTAGCAAGCAGATCGTCTTTGCAGTAAGCAGATCGTCTTTGCAGTAAGCAGTTTCTAGTTGGAGCAAGCAGTACCAATTATAAAGCTAGATTAAGAAAAAAAGTTAAAATGTACGAAAAATAGCTACAAAAAACATACATCAATATTGTTTTCTATTAGTTTTTATCTAAATTAATTTGAATGTTAAAAAATCCTATCCAAAGTATTTAAATGTAGCGAAATTTCGTTCTTATGGTGCTTTCATTAAAAATCCGTTAACCAAGACAAGAGGCATAATTTGTCAATATTGTTATTTTCTTGATTTTTTTTATGAAACAAAGAAATACTAAAGTAAATAGTGACATACTAAATTTATTTTGCTACAATATGCTAGATGAATAGTAAAATAAGCTATTTTATAGCTATAAGCTATAAGCTATTTTAAAAAAGCTAGAACTAGCTTGTAATAAGTGGCAACACTAGTACGTGTCCAAATCACGAATCGAAAGTAAAACAATACAATGCTGCTCCTTCAGAACGCAAATGCTCGCTAAACTCGTGAAATCGGCAAGTGCGAATCACAGGTAGAAGTCCACAACAACCGCCAGTCGTCAGATGCACTGCGTCGGCGAACGGCGAAGCAAGTGAATCGAGCACCGCTCGCAACAACAAACCAGCAAACATCAGCAAGAACAACAACAACACAACATCCACAGCGGAGCGGCCCAGCGACAGCCACAGTCAGCTCAATAGCATCACATTCCAGAAAAGGCAAGAAAATGACAGGGCGCCCAGTTCAAAGAAATCTCTGGGCCTCCGGCCTGGTGGTGCTCATCTTGCTGCTCTACTGGACGGACTCAACGGGCGGATACTTTGCGGCCCTCGACGAGGCGGAAACCAGCAAGAATTGCTTCTGTGAGGTGAGATTAAAGTCGAAATCAATTTTAATAAATCCAAGTTTAAATTACACCATTAATGGGAATTATGAGTCATCAGTCATTTTCTTCTGAACTGAGATAAATATGTGTTCTGGGAAATATTCAAAATTATATTTAATATATTAAAAATATTATGTACTTCCCACAATGGTTGCAATTATTTTTATTTTACTATTCCCCCAACCGCCACTGTATTGTATTTATTTATATATTTTCCCTGCAGTTGGAGGGCTCTATAAACGACTGCAGCTGCGATGTGGACACCGTGGATCACTTCAACAACATGAAGATCTATCCCCGGCTACAGAGTCTGCTCGTCAAGAACTTCTTTCGCTTCTACAAGGTGAACCTGAAGCAGGACTGCCCCTTCTGGCCGGACGACAGTCGCTGTGCGATCCGTTTCTGTCAGGTGGAGAACTGTGAGGAGAAGGCCATACCGCAGGGCATCAAGGAAAAGGGCGAGCAGAAGGAGAAGGCCGCTTTTAAGGTGAGAACTCCCAGCCAGAGTGGTATCTCCACACTCGGCCGCTTATCAGAAATACGCCCACTATCTACCTGAACGCTCAATGGGCTGCCGTGTGATTTATTTTTATATTCGCATTGACATCGATGATGTTTGTGGCTGGCTCCCTTAATAATATTGAAGCACATCTGTAATCTCCCATTGAGCGTGTGCAGGCAGCCAGCAAGCGAACGTGGCCTTTGATTTAGACGCTTTGCACTGCTGACGTGGTTTTATTATCTCCCAATGATTGGTCTTAACGCCCCCTTTTTGGACGTTTGTTGGTAATTAAGAGAATTATCATTCCATTTAACGAGCTTACGATGAAAAGAAATTTGTAGTTTCCTACAGTGAACGTTTTTATCTTTAAAACAATTTTTCAATTATTTTTATCATAGTTTTTTAATTCCCAAAGAAAACGTAGCCTTTTGCCCATCAATAAGTTATATAAATGAATATATATGCAAGTTACCTGAATGAAAAGTATGACTGACTTATAATTGGCACTCGCTTGTGATTGCACAGCTGCTTCGTTTACTTACTTACCTTACTGACTTCCTCATCGTCATTTTTATTATTACAGTACACCCGAGAGGCGCAACGGGAGGGCGGAGGCTGCTCGGAGGTGGAAGACTTTGACAGCGCCTTGGGCTTCCTGGACACCAGCATCAGCGACCAGGCTCACCGGGAGTTCGAGCTGTGGGCAAAGCATGACGAGGCGGAGGAGGACTTTTGCATAGTGGACGATCATGAGGAGGGTAGCCAGTATGTGGATCTGCTTCTGAATCCAGAGAGGTATACCGGCTATCGCGGAGAGTCGGCGCACCGCATTTGGAAGAGCATCTATCTGGAGAATTGCTTCGGTGGCAACAACGAGACCGCAAACAAGTTCTCTAGCTACGTACCCCATTTGGATCTGCGGGACGTGTGCTTGGAGCAGCGCGCCTTTTATCGCATCATCTCTGGACTTCACTCCAGCATCAACATTCATTTGTGCTCCAAGTATCTGCTGTCCGAGACGAAGGACTTCCTTGATCCGCAGGGCATCTGGGGCCCCAATGCCAAGGAGTTTAAGCGACGATTCAGTCCGGAGACAACGGGAGGCGAGGGTCCACACTGGCTGCGCAATCTGTACTTCATTTACCTGGTGGAGCTGCGCGCCTTGGCCAAGGCTGCGCCCTATCTCCGACGCGAAGACTACTACACAGGCATAGCCGAGGAGGATGAGGAGGTGAAGATGGCCATCAACGATCTGCTGGCTGTTGTCGAGTGAGTAAATGCTTCTCTGGCTTTGCAAATGTACTTCAATATGGATATTTCCTTCGCAGAAACTTCCAATCCCACTTCGATGAGAATGCTCTCTTTAGCAGCGGCATAGCCTCCATTAAGTTCAAGAACGACTATAAGGAGAAGTTCCGCAATATATCACGCATCATGAGCTGCGTGGGCTGCGACAAGTGCAAACTGTGGGGCAAGCTGCAAACCCAGGGTCTGGGCACTGCTCTGAAGATCTTGTACTCAGAGAAACTCAACCTGGCCACGGAGAGCGGCCTGTGGGATATGCCGCACATCGAGGCGGATCCCATTTTCAGGCTATCGCGTACGGAGATTGTGGCTCTCTTTAATGCCTTCGGCAGGTAAGGGTTTTCACTTTTTTATGGCCAGACAGAGTGTTGAAAGTAAACTCCTCTTTTCTTTGCAGATTATCCAACAGTATATACGAAATGGAAAACTTCCGGCGCGTGCTTAGGTAACCCCTCCAGTCTGAAAGCTTCGCAGAAGCAGATCAGTGCCGCGGCTCAACCTACTAGTTAATTCAAACGCACATCGCTGGGGGCTGCAAATGAATTGTGCATCTTCCTGATGGCGGTTGCCCCTCCCTCCCTCCCTCCAACAATCGCTCGCAACAGACTTGATCGGCCAGAGGCTAGCAACCCCGCGATAGCTTCCCTGTACATACATGCAAACTATCAACCCTAGGCTACTTGTACTTTAGCACACCGAACCACCAACCAACCGAAAGCAGGAAAAGTATGATAACCCAGGAAGGATGCAGGTGTTTATTGTAAGTTAGGATAGTATTTATTGTAGCTGAAGGAGCTTTGTAAGAGCAGACTTTGATGAAAAAGTGAACGCATTGTGCAATACCTCGACCCCACGACACAAATTATAGAAAATAAACGTGCAGTTAGATGTTTCTTAAAAAACACACACATCTGTCTCCCGATGCCTGGCAACGTGGCAACCTAGCAACCAAGTTGTTTGTTTGTCGGCTTTTTCAAACATTTACAAATTGCCATCCCACTTGATCTCCAGTCTAGAATTTACTATTCCACAATATATATCTCTCGAAATGGTGCTGCTCCAAGTGAAACGAGGCGACGAGACCCTTTTCCTGTACGAGACAAGCATTAACGAGCAGACGGATGCCGTGATCCGCGAGCTGGTGGCCATCCACAACGGTCAGCACAAGGTGCATCGCGTCTGCATGGAGATTGAGGAGCTGGCCGAGCACGGCACCATGCTACCTAGCGAAATGATGGGTCTGAATGAGGACCAGATCGAGGAGCTGAAGCTCAAGGATGTTTGGGCCGACAAGTGCATACCATCTGGCGGTTTTACCTTCAACAAAGATCCTTTGTTGCGCCGCAATGGCCAGCAGCCGACGGAGGCCATGCAGAAGGTTCTGGCAGGTGCCATTACCGATGCCAAGGCTATGATAGATCGGGTAACGTATAGGGTTATATATGATCCCCGGAAATATAGGCAGCTTTGTCATGCGCCTTCGAGTTACCCTAAGTAACCAGTATTTCCCTATAGAAACTGGCCAAAGCCGCCAAATACTTGACCCTTAAATTGATTGAGGAGGCCATAAACCTATTGCGTGGGGCCGTGACCATCGTCTATCCCATGCAGTTGCCGCCACACGATACCATTCGCATGGAGTTCACCAACACCGAGGATCTGACTGGCACCCAGGCCTCCAAGGAGGTAATTGAGCCCTCGAAGGCACAGCTCTGGTTTGCTGGGCGTCAGATTTTGACAGGAAAACTACTGAAGGACTATGTGGGCAACAATGACAAGACCAAGGTGAGTTGATTACTACCTCCTAGGAGCCCCCTTTAAACTTAATCTTTATACAGATATTGGTAAAGCTAAATCAATTGGGAGAAGGACCGCCGGCCCGTGAGGCCGTGATCTCCGAGCCAATACGAAAACAGATGATGGCCGAGGCCTTTCGTCGTCAGGAGGAGCTCAAGGTAAGACCTATAGAGAGGTTCGAATGGTGTTTTATTATTTGCTATAATACGATAATATATATATAAGTATATATCAGATATAAGTAGGTACTGCTTCTCCACCTTTAAGTTAAGAAAATGTTGAATATTGCATAGCTACAAAGTCAAGAGTTAAGGCGAGTCGCGGATGCCCGTGAATCCTGTTTCTAGAGGAGATTCGCTTCCTTGGTCTGTCCTGGTGTCGTTTTCTTGTGGTATTTGGTTTCTGGTTCCGCAGATGTCAGTTGGTTTATGCTATATATACGCTATATAAATGCAAATCGTCTAAGGCGCATCTGCTGGAACTGTTGTAGATGGGGGATTCTCGATTTTGGTTCTTCTTCTAAATAAAGCTCGTTGTCCGCCGGGGAATATACATATTTCTTGCCGCTGTATACATATATATATAGAGTATTTGTGATTATCCTTATTTAACCAAGAAAAGTTAAGATCCGTCCCATTCCTCTGATGTGTAAACGTTGTATAAATGCTCTGAGTAGAATTTAAATTCAGTTCCCCTTGTACAATGGTCGCAGGTCCATAAAGTTTGATGCTGGTCCTCAGTGGAATCCATCTTCTCCGTTAGCTTAAAGTATAACCAACGGCTTCTCGGGCACATCGCAGGTTGTGGCCTTTTCCTGGTCCTGATCCTGGTCAAAGTTCTGCTCAGTGGTTCCCGAATCTCCGGCTGGGCTAAGCGGTATAAGCGACTTGGTGCTGCCAATCATATCGTGGCTGTCCAGTGGCTGTCCGTGGTCCGAAAGCTCTTGACCGCCGACAGCCTGATGCTCCAGGTCACACACAACATCGTCGTCCGTGTCGTACATTTGGTCTTGTGGCTTGTTGCCGCCCAATCCGTGGCCAAACACCTCATCGTTGTCCGAGTCATCGCCAGCACACACGCAACGCATCTTGGCATCGTCACCAACCTGAAATTTGCATAAATTCCATGAAAATCAAAAGAAGGGAAAGCTGAGAATTTTAACACCCACCTTGACGGACTTGGTGATGATGCAAAGCGAAATGGAGGAGACCACAAACAGAACAATGGGCACTATTAGCGATACCAGAAGCTCCCGGTAAACCTTATCCAGGTCGTAGCGTGCCACCACAAACTCCACATTCGCATCCTGCACGAGGAAATGGATATAGTTTAAGTAAACTGATACCTACACTGGAATATTAATGGTATACCTTGTTGTAGTAGCACTGATAGCGTGACTGGGCGGTGTTGTTGTCGCCATCGTTGCCATAGCGAGCCACAAAGTCCTTGCACTCGCCGCGAAGCGTGTTTACGCAGCCCTCCAGGTTGATGAACAGTTTCTTCCAGGGGTAAATGGTTAGGTTGGCCTGGTTGGGCAGATACCTCTGCTCGGGGTCCACCGACCGTGTGCTGTTCTCGTAGATCGCCCAGAACTGGGTGAAGTTCATGAAGGGGGCGGGCAGGGTGTCGTGTTCCAGCAGGGTTCCGTTCAGGCAATCCGTGGCCCTGTTTCAAAATCCGAATTAATTAGCTGAATCTTGATTATATTTTTTTTAGGGGAGTGTGTGGAAGTCCACTCACGTGATGCGGTTGTCCGACTCGCGAGTGACGGTGGCACAGTTGGTCAACAGGTTGCCATCGTCCTCCTTCCAGAACTCTGTGGGCTCGATGCGCACACCATGCTCGGATCCACGGGCCTGGTTGAAGGCCACTGCGTTCTCACAATCGGCAGCGATGACATTGTCCTCCTGAAAAGGGATTAAGAGTCAGATAGGGATATAGAATTGCTGATCTAATAACTCACATGCATAATCAAGGTGTTGACATTCGCTGTGGTTATCTTAGAGCAGTAACGATCGCAGTTAAAGGGCTTCTTGATCTTGGTGCAATGCACTCCGTGGCACTCGAAGAAGCCATTCAGCTTGGTGTTGTCCTTCTGAGAGTTGAGTGTGTGCCCATCGGCCTTGTGGTGGCACAGGAAAAACTCTGACATATTCTTGCAGTGACCTGGACAATCAGTAAATTTCATTGAAGTTCTTGGGTGTAAAAAGAAGACCTGCTTACCATTGGAGCAATTGAAGACCCCGCGAATGTTATTGCAGGCGGTGCCATTGTTGCAGTTAAACTTGTTCAGGCGACTCATGTCAATCTACGCAAGGGAAATGGAACAAAGGATAATGGTTATTCAATGATCGTTAAAGCGGCGTGGCGCCTCACTACTTGATGTGCCTCATTCTTCCAGCCATTAGTGGCCACAACCTCAAGCGTGTTTTGGGGATGAGTCATGTCATGTAAGAGGTGGCAGGGGAGATGTCCAAGACGATGACGTCTTCAATTGTGGTTGCTTACTGGGTTAGGTGTTGTGTGGGTTACGGTGGTCTTGTAAGGACTTGACAAAAATAAAACGATGACTACTACGTTTGAAATAGGAAAAAATATTAACCGAAGGTTAACTTTTTCAGGAAATTTACTTAATAAGAATTAATTTAAAGTTCCTGTTAACTTCAATAAAGCTTCTTCCTTTTCCCAGGCTTAATTTGAACTTTAAACTTTAGTTTTTCTACCTTAATTGCTATAAATAACCCTCTATAAATGTTAGAAACTCACCTGAGCACAGGATGTGTTGGTGACCCTTGTGCAGTTGTTCAGTTGAATATCCGTGCCATTTCGACGCACCACTGAATGGATCTGGGGGCAGAAACCACTGGTCCTGGTCAAACACCATTCACCGCATGAAGCCCAGGGACAGTTGTTGGGCATCTGGCGGTCCACCGTCTGGCACATGACCGGGTCGTGCTCAAAGCCCGATTTGAAGGCCCTAAAACGTGGATTATTATTTATGGTTTCTATATATAAATTTTACGATTAAAGTGGTCCGTGGAGACAGGTATATATACCCACTTGAGGGAGGGCGAGTAGATGGCCACGCTCAGGTAGACGATGGACACGCAGGACAGCACCATTGTAAGCTGGCAGAGGCAGATGGCGCGACAGATGCGCTTGTCCTGCTCCGGTATCAGCCGCGGCTTGTCCTTGCGTCGCGCCATTTTCGTATCCTGGTAGTGATTCCTGCGGAGGGTGGGGCCAATTCACAGCTAATTTACGACTTGTTGATTTGGTGTAGTCAGGGCTCCTTTCCACCGTTTCTCTATGCCGTTTTCAAGGTGATTTCTGTCCGTGCTGAACCTGTCCAGTGGTGGGTGGTGGCTTCGATTGGGTGGTGGTTATAGGTGGTTGTTTGTTTGCTTCTCTGTTTGTTTGTTCGTTTGAGGTGGGTGCTGTTCTATATTAGTTAGCCTTTCCTATATATCTTTTGACTTTTTAATGGCTGAAATGGCAGAGAGAAGGATTGGGAATGGAGGAGTGACGAAGGAACTGGGACGTCTATGTTTGATGAGGTCGTCGTCTTGGCGTTTTTGTACTACTTTTTCTTGGCAAAAGGAGGCCAACCACGTCCGCTCCCGACAGCAACTGGGTCCTGACTGAGTCCCGGGTTGCCAGGGCTGCCAAAGGACACACTGCGCACTCTTACTTTTTTTTCTGTGCTGCCGAGAAAGTGAAAGTTGTTTCCCAAGCCCAAGCCAAAACAAACCCTTGACTGATGAACGGGGACTGTGACAGGGATGGCTGTGGATGTGGATGGTGTGGAGCCAGCTCAACAAATGGTTCCAGATCCTGTGTCAGCACGCCTGCGCCTGGAGAGGAACTCTAACCCAATTTCTGCATGCTCTTTCTCTTGCGGCCCACAAAAATTTCGAAAAAAGAAAACATCTCTGGTTTAGCATTTCTCCACATTTGTTTTGGTTTCATTTCATTTTTTCTTTGTTTATTAAATAGGCCGTTAGCTGGTTTAATTTGTTTATTGATAAAGACACGTTAAGTAAAAAATTGTAATCGTTTTGCATTCAAATTGTTTGTTTGTTTTTTAGTTTTTGTTCATCATCGGTTTGGTTTGTATGATTTAAAAAATTCTCATAAGCAACGTGCGTTATATCGGTTCTGCTAAGCTATATGTATATGTTGTTATATCTATATTATATATTGTTATAATCCGTTAGATGTTGGTTTGATTTTGTTTTTTTTTACATAAGATTTTGTTTTAAAACTATTTCAAAAATGTCGACAGTGAGTGAGTGTTTGAGTGTGGTTTTTGAGTGAGTTTTTATTTTTGGTTCCGCTGCTTAAACCCATTATGGATTTTATAGATTTCAGTTATGAGTATTTATGGTAAATCTAGCTTTCTTCTGGTAATCCCGCCCTGCTTCTATGAATATTCCAGAGCGGAATAGGGACTGGGTTTTTTGTATGAGAATTCGGTTCTATACAATTGTTTGATTGGTTTGTCTTTTTCTTCGCTTTCCGTTTGTCTTTTAGTTAGTTTTTACGAATTTACTTAATATTTTTATGACTACTATCACAATTTGTTGAAAACAAGCGATTCTTTTAATTGGTATTTGGTATTTTTTCTTTTTGTGGAGAGTCGAGATGTAGCGGAGCATCGTGTTGCCGCGCCTCCAAAAGCCAAAAGGGTCAAGCCAAAGTTTGTGTAAAGTATTCCAAACCAAACTTTATCTATATATATATATGCTTGTATATATAACTAGCGTAACAATATATGATGGCAAAGTTTTTATATATGTTAACAAATTTGTTGTTCTTGTTGTTGGTTGAGCGCAAAATTTTGAATAAGTCTGGCTGAGAGAAAAAGTTTAGTGTTATCCTTCGACGATGCTCCGCTCGGAATTAATCCTAACGTCCGATATCGATGTGAGATGGCAAATGGCGAATGGAATTTCTATATTGTATATATATGTATATATATCTAGATAAGCTATGTTGTGTCTTGTGTGTGTGTGTTTGGTACAGACTACAAAGTTGAATTTGCTATTTGTTTTTTTGGGGCTTTAACTAATATTACTCTTTTTGCTAGTATTCCATATCATCATCTTCGTCACTGTGACACAGAAGTTTGCTAGAATTGGAATTCGATTGGAACAGAGTTCTTAATCAATTCTATAAGCGATATAATATTTTATAACTATCTAAAAAGCCATTTAGGTTGGGATTAAAAAACACATCATGCCAGTCTAGAACAGAAACTAATAAAGGGAAAGCATGCAAAGAACATTTTCTAAAGCAATTTCTAAAGATAAGTCGCATAAAATGGAGAAATATTCAAATATTCGATATGGTTTTGATTAATTATAGTTTTAATATTCAGCGAAAAGGGAAAATGCTAATCAATGTAAACTGGAAAGAAACCTCAGATAATATAATCTTTAAACTTGGAATTAAGTTCTAAAATATTTTAATTATATTCTTGGGTGATTGTTGATTGTTTTTCTTCGTTTTTTTCAAGTGAAGGTGTGTTGTATATAGAATACGAAATTCCTTGTGCGTTAAGAGTACATCCTGGGGGTGTGGATTTCTCTCTAAGACTACAATTTGAGAGTATATTATAAAGAAAGGCAGTTATTGCTAAGGACACTTCAGAGTAACTAATTTTTTTGGGTATAGGTTTTATCGGGATGCGAGTGCTGGTGCAAGTTTTCCAGATCGAAAGTGATCCGGGGAGTAATTAAAAAACAAAATACACCGCACTTAACCTATCACAATACATAGTTTTTCTTTTCCTCTCATTGATTTGATCATTTTTCAAAATACATTCAAGGACAACGACTTTTCCGTGTTACATTTCATGCAGTTAACGATCCTGAAAGTAATATATAGAGTCGTAAAGAGAGAAAAGAACAAAAGGAGCCGGATGAGATAAAGGCTTAGGAGATGAGGAAACAAAATGCAAGTTTACATTCAACTTATGAATCAGGCCAATATATATATATATATATATCCTAAGGGATAACAAATAAGGATAAGTTACATTCAAAGGAGATAACAGCATGACAAGACGATCAATTTTTGGTTTTCTGATTTCGATTTTTCCACAATTTTCTCATATACAAGGCACAATGGATCTGAGGGCGTGAGTGTCTACTACAATATACAGATACGGTTACGGATTACGGATTACGGGGAATACGGGGGAGTTAATTTGCCAAACAAGAGATGATGAGAACAAGATGCTGGACAGAGGCTGAGAATGGTGGCACACTCACTCTTCCTTGGTCGGGAACTTCTCGGCATAGACCCTCGAGGACTTGTTGCACGCCTTCTCGCAGCAGGGACAGTACCAATAGCTTAGCACCCCGATCGAGATGGCAAAGAGCACGTTCGGTATGATCAGCGAGAGTATCAAGTGGTACAGGTTGTTCTCCCACGAATACCTTCCAATGACTACCTCCGGGTAAGCCCTGCTGTAGTAGCACGGGAAGGGTTCTCCAATGTGAGAGAATCTATTTGGAATGACAGTTAGTTAAAGGTTATTCCTGATTATAACTTAGCAGCTACTTACCCATATTGCCTGGCAAAGACACTGCAGTTGGTCGTTGGGGGATAGCCACAGCCTTCTGAATTAATCAGAAACTTGGTGTAGCTTACATCCCAGTTGACCGTGTCCAGGTCCCGAGGATTGCGCTCCCAATCGCTGAAGGGAATGCGCGTGTAGTTGACAAACAACTGATGGCACCTGGAGTTTAAAAAAGAATTTATTTTAAGGATATAAAATATATTTCTTTAAAGATTAACTTTACTTGGTGAGTGATGAGGTGCAGCCCTCGCGGCAGGAGCTCCAGCTGCAGTTCTTGATCCCCTCCGCGTAGATGTGATCGATGACAATGCAGGTCACCGGCACCGGATCATAATCGGCAATGATCGTTGAGATGGCGGGATCCACGACGAAGGGTATCAGGAAGAGGAATGTGAACACCGACAAAATGGCAGTCGTACCTGTTAAAAAACATCCAATTAGATCAGGAATTATAATAATACTAAAATATAACCTACCAAGGCACACGGAGGTATAGAACTTTGCCTTCTCGAGCAGCGTTTCCATCTCGATCTCCTCGCGCTTGGCCTTGATGGCGTCCACGCAACCGCTTCCTGGCCGCACTGGCGACTGACAGGCGGATCGCATCGATCCGCCGGAGATAGAGCCGCCGCATTGTGAGCCCGTCGCCGAGCCGCAGCGGCTGCTATTCAGACTGATCTTGCTAGCGGAGAGCGTCTGCGCCGAGAGCGTTGGACTCGCCGGCACCGATGTGGTTGTGGTCAGCGTGGAGCTCTTCTTCATGGCGAAGTTTTGGTTTTGTTCTTGTGTGTGTTTTGTGTGTTGTGTTTGTGTGGTGCTTAGATTGTAGTTGGATCGGTAAAAGCCTTTAAAATGAACACCGCTAACACTCGCTGCCTTCTACAACAATATAATAGAGCTATTCTCTGTCCCTTCCGGCCACTCGCTGCTTCCTTTCGGGGATTACCTAAACTTACACTTCTAACTAGCTTCTTCTGTCCAGTTTTGCCTTATTCGTAGAGCCGAAAATGGAAAAGGTTTATTCTTACTTTTTCTTTGTTTCTTTTTAAACTATTTGTGTTTTTTTAGTTTGTGTTTTCAAACCCGCTGCGGGTCTCTTGTATATTGATTACGATTTATCTAAATTAATGCTTATTCCTTTTGTTTTAAGGTTAACTTTTGCCTTTTTTGACTTCTTCAAGTAGTACTTCTTCTTTCTCGTAGATTTTTGATCACGCATCCCTCTCTAAGCCATTTTTTGAATTTCTCTGCCCCCTCTCCCTTGACTATATATATCCTTCTTCAAGATATCCTTTTCAGCTTCTGTGGTGTAGTATGTATGTGGCTGTATCTCAGTGTGTGTGAGTGTCATGTGCCGTGCATGTGGGTGTGGGTTTGTTGTGCGTTTATTCCCTAGATAAAACTAAGTTCCATAATAGCAACAATTTTTTGTTTTTTAAATATATAAACATTCGCGCTGCCCCCTGAAAATCTCACCCTTCTCCTCGCTAGCCTACAGTTCCTGCCCACAAAATAAGGTCAAAAATTATACTAATATTGTCTTCTGATCTCTCGATCGTCGTATCTTGAGAATTTCAAGCGCCTCGCATGTGTACGGGTTTCGGTTTCAGTTTCAGTTTCAGTTTATCTTGGTTAGCTCAGGAGTGTCCTTGCAAAGCCTCTGAGGTGTGGTCCGTGTCTCTGAGTGTGTCTTCTGTGTGTGTGTAGTTTTGGGTGTTACAAGTTCGATGGAAGGATTACAAAGAATTTCAAGATTGTGTTTCTGACTTCAGCTTGTGCCCAACTCCAATTATTGCAAAGCGAAGACTCCCGTCTGGTGTGTCGGACTGTCTTCTTGGAGCAGAGGAATGCCTGCAATAGTAATGGAATTATATATTAGTTTTGGGTATATTTTAAGGATTATTCTGGGAAAAATTAATTAAAATTAATAGGGATTGTACTAGAAATCTGTTTGGATAGTTATTCTCTTTATCTAAAGGGGGCCTATATGGTCCTAGACTAGTTAAGCAGAGTAATGGGATTTTTCTAAAACATTTTCTGATCTAAACTCTAAATTTTAAATCTGCGGGAACTGCTCTAGATATTTAGATAATTTTTTATCCAGAGACCTATTCCTATATCATCTTCTTTCATAGATTTCGAGGTTACTGAATCTAGATTTTAGACTCCAGAGACCTAGAGACACTTGGTGGACACCTCTCACATGTGGGCTATGGCAAGGACTGTAACACAGAGTCAGTAGAAAATCGATTATAGACCAAATCCCTGGGGGAATTAAATCTGAAGCTTACGTGACGGATCTCATAGGGCCATAACCTCGTCGCCGCCGCCCCCGCCCATGTCGCCGTTGGTGGGTGCGCCCACATTGTTCTTGTTAAGAATAGTCTCCGTGTCCACACATCCCTTGAATCGCATCTTGGCATCATCGCCCACATAGACAGTGCGCTGGCACAGTAACAGCACGGAGCAGGAGACTACAAATAAAACGGACGGCACCACCGAGGCGAAGACAAACTGGCGATAGGTGACCTCCAGATCGAAGCGGGCCACCACGACGTCCTTCTTGCCCGGCGAATAGAAGCACGGGAAGCGAGCACGGGCATTGTGGTCGCTGCCATCGCGTCCAAAGTCCTTCAGGAATTCCTTGCACTCATCCATCAGTGTGTTTACACATCCCTCCAGATTAATCATTAGCTTGGACTCATTGGAGATGGTTAGATCGACATCCGGCGGGGCAATCTCTGGCACTGGCGTGGCCACCGACACGTGCAGGTGGCTGAGATATGTGAAGTTGGTCAGATCACTGAGCATTTTGTGCTCCAGCGTGGAGCCATTGATGCAGTCCACTGCGTCCACCCGATCCGAGGTGTTCTTGATGAAGTAGCACGAGGTCATGGCCACGTTGTCATTGGATTCGTTCCACACCTCCTCGAGGGTCTCGGCATTGATGGCATTCTGGCACTGCGACAGATAGACCTTGTCCCCGCTGAGCACCACCACGTTCTTGTTCCTGGTCGGGATGTCCACGCACCGCCGGTCGCAGTTGTACGGTGTCCGGATCTTCCGGCAAGTGCCACGACTGCAAGAGAACAACCCACTGATGTCCATGCAGTTGATCTTTCCTCGCCGACCGCTGCACTTCACCGGCGCGTCGCTGTTGTGGAAGACGCACTCGAAGGCATCGGTGATGTTGAGGCACTGGCCGGCGGTGCAGTTGAAGGTGCCGGTGAGATTTTTGCACTCGTCGTTGATGCAGCGGGCCTTGTCCGCCCGATCCTGGTCGATGCCGTAGCACGTCTTGTTCGCCGAATTGGTGCAATTCTGGAAGATGAGATTGCTGCCGTTGCTGCGGAGATTCACATAGATCTGGATGCAGGCGCCGGAGGTCTTGCTCAGACACCACTCGCCGCAGCTGCCCCACTCGCAGTTGTCCTTGTTCACCGCCCGCGTCGTGGTGCACATGACCGGCGTGGGATCGATGCCGCTCTTAAAGGCCCGCGTGGACGGCATATAGATGGCAACGGTAAGGTAGACAAGAGCCACCGAGCTGAGCACCAGGGTCATCTGACAGATACAGATGGTGCCGCAGATGCGTGTGTCCTGCGGCGGGACAATCAGCTCTTCGCTGGGCACCTTCTTCTTGCCCATGGCCCAAGGTCTTGTGGGGATTTACG
Organism: Drosophila truncata; assembly: GCA_008042515.1. Lineage (NCBI taxonomy): Eukaryota > Metazoa > Arthropoda > Insecta > Diptera > Drosophilidae > Drosophila > Drosophila truncata. The sequence continues at coordinate 533,385 of VNJQ01003926.1, read as the reverse complement.
CTACTACGCTCCCAAGTGGTGCTGCGGCTCCTACGGTTCTCTCTCTTCTGCTTCTGCTTCGCTTAAGCCCAAGCCCAGTGGTTAATCCCTCGCGTGCAATCCAATTAGGAGCTCGTCATCGTCATCATCATCATGTCGGTACTGTTTTAGTCTATCGATTTAGTTGCAGGAATAAGTAGGAAAAAAAGAAACACAGAAAATTGCGTGGGCGGTTCGCGCTGTGTGTTATATAACCCTGCGTAGGTTGAGATTTTCCTCCGACTTTCGCTGGACTGACTTCCTTCGCTGGCTGTGCGCACGTTTCCCAGCTGCTTCTGCTGTTGGAGGACGACACGTTTTCTGGAGGCGACCCTATCGATTTTTGGGCTAGCTACTAGCTGGCTGACCCCACCACAAATTCACTTTAATCACAACTGGCCCATACGGCACTCCGACGTTGCATCACGTGCTCTGCTGCTGCTGCTCCTGCTGGATGGAATCACTTCTTAAGAATCTTTCTCGTGTGGCCACGACTTTGAACTCGAATCGAGTAAATCGTGGCTACTTTTTTGTTTAATTATTTTTGTTACAACTTTTAAGCAGTGCTATTATTTTTCGTGGCAATTAGTTTTTCCCTTTCGGAGTAACTGGCAGCTGGCTCGTGACTGGGGCCCAAGGCTTCTGCTCTGGATTAGCGACGACTGCATTCGGCTTCGGCTTGGCTCTCAGGCTCTCAGGCTCTCAGTTCTCAGCTCTGTGTTCTCCGGTTTCCCTCACTGACCGTCGACAACATGTCACACATCGTGTGTGGATTTCTGCTCTCGCTGTTTTTTAGCACAAATCTCTGTTCTGCGCGCGCACTTTTATTGCAAAATCAATAGTTCCGCATTCTCTCCGGGCATCGGCAGGGCGTTGGGGAATCCCCTTCAGCCCCGCCCACGCCCGCCAAGCTGGCTCCATTCCGACTTCCATTGATTAAGTCGTCCTCCACATGGCCAAGAGCAGTGCAAGTGCACCGAACTGCTCCTCTGCGTCCTCCTTCTCCTTGTCTCCTTGTTACTGGGTTTATACGCAGGTCTTTTTTCGAACAATTTTTGTGATTTCAACACGAAACATATTCAGTCTTGATTTGATTTTAGAAAACTGGTACCTTACTTGATATTTATCGAACAAACTTTTGGACAAGTGACTCACGTTTAAAACTATATATTACCAGGGTTTCTAGTACGGCAAGTTGTGTCGTGATTTGTTTGAATACTATACGTACAGGGTTCAAAGGCATGAACATTCTACTGATAAGACGGACATACTCATAAATTTAAAGCAATATAAAGCTAATTTTTGAGCACTCCCAAACATAAATGAATCATTAAATATTGTCATAAAAGATATTAAAAATTAAAGAAAACATTTGTCTATATATTTTCCAATAACTAAATCACTTGTACATTAATATTAACTCATTAGTAAATTTATCTACAAGGGGAAAGCAAATGGTTGTTAATCTCATCGGTGCATTTAGAGCTACGACGTCCAGTAAATTATAGTGCAAATGCCGATATATGTATATGAAGTACGTGTACATAAATTAACGTTCTCAACTCACAATATTCCTCGAAAATAGATTTTGCGAACGTGGCCGACAATTAGCCGAAATTCGCTTACAAAAATAATACAAGACGTAGATGTGTTAGAGCTCGATTCTAATCAAAGTTCTAGAATCTACATAAGCAAGAGCTCGTAGTGGAAAGTGGTAGTTACAATACATATTGTTAATTGTGTTAAAGTACAAAAATGGTGTATTCCGGCTGAGTGATGTGGCTGCGGAGAATGAGGTGCTCCGCTAGAGATTAACTACTTCTCGCTGCTGCTCGCGGTCGTCGCTCCTGCTATCCCTGGGTTATGGGATTGTTCCACGATTGAGCGATGATCTTGATGGTTTGCTGGTTGAGCTTGGGCCCCACCAAGGGATTCAGTTGCGCCAAATAGCAGCACAGCCAGAAGAGCCAGCAGCAAACGGCGGTAAGCAGGCATACGCATCGCACAAGATCTTGCTGCGGCGCCTTGGAGAACAGGATGGGTCCGAACTTGGCCACAGCTGCCCAGAAGCCGGTGACGAATATAATCATGAGAATGACTTCCATGGCGGCTCCTATTTTCCTCCTTTATTGCTTTACTTTCCTTTTTGCGTCAAACTAAATTCGGATTTTTGTTTTTATTAATCATCTGTGACAGATGAAATAATGTGCTAACGCGTTTAACCAAAAATCCTCGCTCTTGTTCGCTGACCAACACTGGCACGCACTGCTAATCACTTGCAGCACTGCTATAACAGATGGTTTGGCGCCTCGCATAAAATTTCTTTTTCAACAATAAAATAGTTTTATATCAAGTCTAAGTGAGAACAGATTTGTTTAAGAAATTTAAATGGAAATTAAATAATAGTTAAACAAATAATATACAAGTTAAATGCAGATTTGGTGGGCAACAGAAGAGTAAAAAAAGAATGCAAAATGATTTAAATTGAAGATTTAATTCACATTTTTACAGAAAATGTTTACGTGCATTTAGTTTCTAAGATTCTGATGGATATAACCTTCTTAAGATAAGTTAATAGCTCAAGAACCACGCCACTTGCCCTTTTTCTCTTTTGAAACTATGATGAGATCCCATTAGCAGATACCACAGGGTATTTTCCAGTTTAGACTACTATGTCGTCTTGATGACACTACCACTTGGACACGCTCCACTTTTGTTTTTATCACAGCCCCAAATGGAATAATCAATGGCCACAGAACGAATTTCTAGTTGCACGGCAATCAATGGGAATGCGCTCATAAGTAGGCAACGATTTTGAGGGTCATCGAGGAATCCCTTATTCGATTTCCGTTTCCCTTTCGATTCCGGATATGGTTTTGGATGTGGCTACCTCGACAAGCAGGCATTCACCAGTGGTACTCACATGTAAATTACTAATGTTTCAGCTTCAAGTGTCGAGGTTTATTTACGTTCCTGCCACTGGGACACGCACTCGCGGGGCGGGGGCGCTGGCAGTGGTTGCGGGGGGAATTGCTGAAGACACCACACCAATACACTTGCAGCAGTCGCAGTCACAGTCACAGTTGCACAGTGTGCCATTAAAATCGTTTCATAATCCGCACATGGCTCACTCCCGGATGGGTTTCCACACTTTAATCAGATTCCTCTTGGATCCTTAGCTAACCAAGTGCCAAGAATGCTGCGTTTCTGCACTTTTCCACCATTTCCCCGTGGCTGGGCGAGCCGAGAAAATTCCAAACAGGCGAACTCACTCGTTCGTTACGTTTCCCTGCTGTTTACGCCACTTCTGACACTTCTCAGCTTTCAACCAGCGGAGCCCTCTCTTGGTGGCACGCGGAGCGAACGGCGCCTGCGTCGGCTGGCTTTACGTCATCGCTGGCCCGCTGTTGCTCCCACTGGGAGAGTGGGAGCGTGAGCTTTGGTCAGTGCTGTGGAGGAGTCGATTTTCGAATAAAGCTAGTTTTGTGAAAATAATGGCTTAAATATATATTTAAGTGCGGCCACCTATGCGTATACTTAATATAATATCTGATTGGGCCCCCTATGCGTATACGTAATGCGTATTGTAAAATCTGATTGGAAAATTGAGGTCTTTGATAGCGCCCGAGAAGGGACACAGAAAATAGCTACCCAGCTTAAAGGACTTCCTAACTCAGACAGCATATCCGGTTAAGGAAGCAACATCTAACTACTTTTTAGCTGAAAGGCAATCCCTGGACTCGAGCTTGGTGGACGTGCAGGGAAAAGCTTCGCTCCAAAGCTCCACCGGACTTGGACCCTTAATTCCGCTGCAGCGTTGCCAGTGGAAGGCAGTCCTTTCGCTGAAGAGTTCAGCCGTCGTGTTGTCGCTCTGCTCCTTTGGTTGTCGTCCGCCTCGTAGCTGCCCGTTGTCGCTGTCGTTGTCGCTGCTCCATTGTTGCCACCAAGGAACGCAAGAGGCAAAAAGACAAAATGCCACGAAAGAAATGTGGAGCGTGAATGTGGCGTTTTTGTTCTTTCAGCGTTTGCAACTTTTGACCCCGTGCGCAATCAGGTCACCATTGTCCTTCCATGGTAAACAGTGTAACCGAAAACGGGAACTGTGCGGGATTCGGATTCGGGATGTGTGATTGAAAATGCGTAATCCTCCTTCCGTTGTCACCGTTCACCGCGTAACCTGAACCTTGAGTAAACACACACAGGCGCAAGTCGCACACACTCACACACTAGCGCGACACACTAACGGGAGCACGCAACTCTACGTCACAAGACCTCAAAGGAGGAGCGAAAGAGAGAGGGGAGCAGAAGGGTGGCCTGGTGGCCCAAACAAAAATACATGAAAAACGTAGTTGGACTACATTTAATTGATCTCCAAAATCCTGGGGCAGGGGGAGCCTAACAAATCTTTTGGCCAGCTGAAAAATCGTTTCGTGCAAAGCACAAGAAGTTGCCAAGGCACTCACACCAACTTACTCCGTCTCCTCACTCCTTCGCGGGAGCGCAAGAGGGATAGGGATAGGGTGGCCGCCTATGCCGCATAATTTCGATTGGAGCTGGCTCCCCACGCGTTCTCTTTCGCTCTCCCAGTATCCTTTGTGTACGTGAGAGTTGAGGGCTTGTGTGTTTGGAGCCTTGCATGTGCACGGCCTTTTTCTGGCTAGTGTGTGATGGTGTATGTGTGTGTGTGTGTGTGAAAGCGTGCCAAATGAATTGAAAATTACATGTGGCTCCGCTCTGTCTCCCTCCCTCCCCTTTGGCCCCCTTGAGTGCATCGAAGGAGTTTTATTATTTAAACACGCCGAGCCAAAGTGAGCTGAGCTGAGCTCATTGGTGCCGCGTGTTTCGTTTCCGTTTCGTAATACTCCGCCGCCACCACGCCCCCCTTTCCCCACTCGAGGTTACATAAAAATAAACGCTAGCGAGGCGGCCGTCGTCACCTTTTGCTGGCTTAATTGCGGCCGCTGGGCTTAAAAATACACGCATTAACGCAAAACGCGGCCTAACGGTATTTTAAAACCACTACACGGCTCTTTCTCCATCTTACTTTCTCCCCCGCACACAGCGCTGAACTGCACGTGGCACGGCTAGATTGGGAGAGAGCGAAGGAGAGAGAGAGAGAGAAAGCGAATAGCAAAGCAAAGCAAAGTGAACAAGAAAAACAAACAACAAATAAAACTGTCCGTCCAGCATTCTTTTTTACACACATTTGAAGAATGTAAAGTGCGCTAAACAACGGAGGAATAGCTGCAGAGAAGGAGGAGGAGAAGCATAAGCACAGACGAGAGTGAGACCTCAAAACTGGCCATTGGCAGGCCGAGCACCACACACACACAAGCACACAATACACACACTCACACACAGTAACACTCATACTTATAACAAAGCACACACACACTCGCATACAAATCAGGCTTTGCCGCAGTCATAAAATAATCAAGAAGAAGCTAAATCAGGCGAAGCAAGGAGGCGAAGGAAGGATCCGAAGAAGAGGAGCAGGGGCAGGAGCAGCGTCACTGCAACGTGCTGATGTTGACGAAACATCTCCGCTGGGACGCATAAAGCAATTAGCAAAGGTTGAAAACCCGGCCTCACACACACACGCACGCACTGCCAGTTTGGGGCTGAAAAGGCTGCAGGATGCGTGGGATTCCCATTGGCCCCGTGGAGTATTTAGCCTAATCGAGTGATGCCGAGCACAAAAATGCAGGACCCCCTCGGAGTCCCACCCACGTACGCTACTGTCCTCGGCCTGCCGCGCTGCAGATGCCAGCAATGTGCGAGATAACGGGACACCGGACATCCAGGCCACCACAGAGACAGAGACAGAGACAGAGACCGAGGAAGAAGGAGAAGCAGAAGTAGAAGCTGGAACAGAAACAGAAACCGAAGTAGAAGCCGAAACAGAAGAAGCAAAAGTAACAGCAAAAGCAAAAGGAACGAGAAATCGAAATCGAACTCTCCCTGTGATATAACTTGCACCGTAATCGTAATCTAGCTCGTAGTTATCGTTACCGATTAATAATCGCAGCAATTCTAAGCTAAGTCCAGCACTGCTCTAAAAGAAAGCAAATAATACCCATACACCGCCCCTCCGCCTTTGGAACACCATTCGCTGCCGCTCAGCTCCGCCAACGCCGCCGCTGTCGCCGTCGCCAGACCTGCGCCAACCGAGAGATATAATAGAATTATATATAGGATATATAATAGCCAACTAAGCCCGACCAACAAAATCGATAACAATGGGAGACGAGGCCGATAAACGGACGGGGAAGGAGAAGCTGCTGTTCTACACGACCGCCTTCTTCATCCTGCTGGGCACGTTCAGCCTGTTCGCCTTCCTTTTCCTGGTGCCGTTCGTGATCGAGCCGGCCTTCACCACGATCTTCATGCAGTTCGAGGAGGTTCCGGCGCTGTGCGAGACCTACGACACGGAGATCTACTACGGGGCCAAGAACTGCTCGTGGTCGTCGTGCCGCGAGGGCTGCACTAAGGATATCTACACGTGCACCCAGATCCGGGTGAACTATCGCCTCAACCTGTACAATTACACGGATGAGTTCAACTTTACGGAGTACCACATCAATCTGAAAGAATCGGAGCGCATCCTGCCGCCCGTGAAGCGCACAGATCGATATGAGCGTGCCCTTCGTAGCGATTACGAGTACGATAACCTGGGCGGAGGCGTGGGTGGTGCCGGCCTGGACATCGACCTCGGAGGCGGACGGTTGGAGCAGCTCAATTTCGGCGATGCCGACGGCTCCAATGGGTATCTTATCGAGGACTCGGAGGATACGCACGGACTGAGTGCCTCGGGCACTCTCATACCGGACGAGCGACGCCCCTTCGATGAGATCTCCGAGCTGAACGAAGGCCTGATGGGCAACCGCTCCATGTACTACTACGTGGGCGCCCGGCTCTTTCCCAATGTGAAGGGCTGCGGCTACCCGCCGATGCTCAACTGCACCATCTGGCTGAAGCGGTACACGAAGATCGGGATCAAGTTCCCGTGCTACTACTCCAAGGTGGATCCCAGCCTGGTCATCAGCGACCTGGACTACTGGCAGAACACCCTCAACTTGGTGTACTCGATGGCCATTCCCATTCCCTCGTTCATCATCTCGGTGATCTATCTGACGTACGCGTACTTCAAGATCTACAACGAGGACGAGGAGACGGCGCCGCTGGACAAGAATGCCGAGGACATGGACATCGATGATATCGATGCCGTGGATGACAGCGACGGTGCCGTGCTGGCGGACAACGTAGCCGGCAGCCAGATAATCAACATGGACTCCACCACCAACGATAGTTGCCTGGAGGGTGTCCTGCCCAACGGCGGTCCTGGCATGACCGCTTCCATATCGCAGGGTGGCTCTGTCACCACACCGGGCCCTTACATCGCGCAGAGTCCGGCGGGCTCGCAGATGACGCCCAACTCGGAAATGAACTCGTTCGGCCATCAACTAAAGGTCCAGATGGCCGACGAGCTGTCCAGGGACTCGCTAGAAAACGGAGTTATCTCCACGTCCAACTCAGTGCAAGGGTAAGCCAGGAGCACGAGAGATTACTGTATAATATAGTTTTCTAGGGTTTTTTTTAACAGGAACTAGTAGGGTTTATTTACAAATATTTAAAATATAGTCGCCTAGTGAGCCACCTCCTCACGCATCTCTATTTTTAATATACTTTTTTGCCCTTAAACACCTAATTATTTGTAATACCTTGAAACATTTTAAATAAAACTGGGTTATTAATAATGTATTTTTATATATTTCACTTTCAGAAACTTGAGCAAGACAATGACGACGAGTATCTCAACTCCTCCTGGGCCGACAGCGGCAGTCTGAAACGTCAGGCGCATGGTCTGGAAAATGTTAGATTCCGATTCGGAAAATGAGCCGCTTCTGGAGGATTCGTAGACCGCCGAGCGGACAACGGAGCTCTGGAGCGGGCGGAGATCGGAGACAGGAGCGGAGACACCAAGCTAGAATACAAGAAGCGAACACCCCAAGTATTTCTACCCCGAAACAATCGACAACAACGCAGCGAATGCGACCGAACCTGAATACCTTCAGAGCTGTTAGAGGCACCTAAAAGAACTATGATAGATTATATATATTTACCTTATGAACTAGCCACACTACACACACAACACACATACTACTCGCTAGGGATCCCGATCCCCTCACGTCGTCAACCACCCACAGCCGCCACTCACTCGAAATTGCAACACGGGCATTAGAATCTGCACAGTAACTGATATATCTGAAGGATAGACAAACGGATAGAGGGATGGATGGATGGATGGGTGCCACATCTTGGGCGATTGGTACAAATACAATAAGCCTGGAGTGCTATACATATACCTAGAGGAAACTATAATACTTATACACTGCATATACAAATATTTACTTGAATTATTTTTCTATTCGCAACAATCGTCGTCGTCTCGTCCCGTTTCGAGAGGAGGAGACCCCAGAACCCACAACAACCCGAACATCCCGAACCCAAGCCCAAAACCCCAAAACCCAAATAAAGCAAATCAAGAATAGATCTGAGCAAAGCGCGCAACTTATTTACAAATCGATAAATCGAGGCGCTGACGTTTTTTAAATATTGTAATTGCCCATATTCAAGTGCTGCAAGACACACACACACGAGACACACTCAATACCCAAAACACAAAGAAAAACAGAAATTAAATTTAAACGAGCGCAATCGTGTATTTAATTTAAACGTAATGATGATAAACGAAAGCAAGTCGAATGCCTATTATATTTGAAGTAAATTACAATTAAATTAAATATAAATTAACGTAAATTAACTAACAATTGTTATCCTTCAAATTAATGCGGATAAAAACTCACAGCTTTAACTAACTGAAACGGAGGCATAAGATTTTTCTTCTACATATATTTATTTTATTAAGATTATTAACAGATAATGAATATTTATAGGTCCTACAAATGGTTCAAGCTATTCAATTAAAACAAAACTTACAAATAAAATATTACATTAAATCTTAATAATTTAGGTCTGAAATTAAATATAACAAGATAACGTTTCCTTTTTATATTACAAACGAAAACAAAAAAAAAACAACAAAAAGAAAACCAAGACATTTCTAAAATCAAAGGCGAATATCTCAAAATTCGTTGCCTAGGCATATAGATTCGCATCCGCATCAGCATCCGCATCAATAACTGCACTTTTGCGCATAATAATGTATTTATCAATGATAAGCGGCAAAGAACTGCACTGAAAATCGAAATCGAAGTCAAAATCGTTTGTTTTTAACGACGCAGTTAACGGAGAGTCAGGCGATGGCAGAAAACATGCGCAACTATTAGCTAATATCATGTAAAACAGACAAAACAAACAACAAATAAAATGCTACTAGAATTGAAACCAAAAATACATGAATCTCGAAATAAATACGCATTTAGCAGCCTACAACAAACTGGGAAGTTTTCTTTTCGGAAGAATGTGTTTACATATAATATATATATACAGTAAGTATATACAGTAAGTATATACAGTAAGTACGACTAAATATAATTTTTAGGTGCACAAAATTGGTTACATTTAAATATTTCATTTGAAAGACTTCATATTAACAGAAAAAACCTTTTGAATTCTTTGGCCAGTTTACAGCACTGTTTTAACGCTGGTTTGAATTCTCTGGGCAATTTACAACACTGGAACGTGGGCAGTGGAACCAGTGCGTCCTACCCAGCCCGCCATCTGGGCACATATAACGATTCACAATCAGCTGCTCCCGTTTTCACCTGTGCTTAGCAATGTGAAAAATTGCCAAAGAACTGTTTAAAACATAGGCTCGGCAGGCGAAAGTTAATCGCGCTATAATCCAACAGATATAGCAATTCACATCCGGTGCGAAAGCAGCGCGCCCGGCGCCAAATCTCAGCAGCGGCAGGAGAAGCGGACATTGTCGGCGACTCTTTTTTTTTTTTGTAAACAAATACACTGCGAGTAATTAACAAATGCTTCCGCACAATTCCCGCACCTGAATTCCGGCCCAACAATGGACAATAAGAAGAAGGATATCTACAACCTGTGGGTGCAGTACACGACAAAGGTGAGTGGCGACGCCACGGGAGTGGAAAACAGTCCACCGGGTGATAAGCGCTAATGGAAGAAGAGGAGGGGGAGGAGCTGGTGAAGTGGGGGCGGCCGCAACATGCCCAACGCATTAGTCACCGCCAAACAGAAGGCGTTCTTTATCAGCTCTCTGCTCCAAAGACCTGCGTAAACAGTGCAGCAGCACAGACAGCGATTATATAATCCCAGACAGGCTCAAGCTAAGTCTTTGTCTCACTCTCTCCCTTGCAGAACGATGAAACCTACTTCCGGGAGTTTGTGGCCCGCTTTGTGGACATTTGGCGGGGACAACTGCAGCTTGATTTCCGTGCCGATACTTGTCCCATGTGGCATGAGGTCCTGCCGGACAGTGGTCCGCACTTGGGACGCCTGCCGGACGAATTGCTGCCCGCCATTGGCAAGTTTATCATAGTGGCAAGGGATGCCTGCGACACGGCCGGCCAGCTCGAGGAGGAGGCCATCGAACGGGTGGCGGTGCTGATAGACTGCCTGGTTATCGTATGCCGGCACTTTGACAACATTCTGGCTGTAATCAAGTACGAGTACAAGCCGAATCTGATAGCCATACTTTCGAGGGTTTTCAAGCAGGTAATTGGATCGTCGTCGCTGCCTCACCTTTTGTTCTTTGATAACCCGGCTGCGGTTTGTTTTTGTTTCAGCAAATGGAGCTACCTCAAGCCGTGCCCGCAATTAGTCATCTGTTCGAGAGTTTCTCGGCCTTCCTCGAGGTCATGTACGATCCGTATTTGACGTGGCGGAGTTTTGTGCGCGGTCAGTCGGCGGACTACAGCCGCCTCTCCTATAAGCCGCACTCGGTTCATGTGGAAATCGTTCCCTTTATTTATGGTGGGTTTGTAGCTCTTATTCTCAAATGTCATTAGGTTTAATATGGTTTTTACTTCACCTTTCAGATTGCTTCCAGGAGGAAAAGCTGATCCGATATGCTGAAATAGGCGAGAGTCTGCTCAACATCCTGGGCGCTGTGATTTGCGGCTCACAGGTAGCCATTGAAAGCGCCTCCAGTTCACGTTCCCTTTTCCTGTTTAGTCCTCTATCTATCTTAATCAATGAATAACCTCACTATCCCACAGCTAGCCTTCCTTTCTGCTCACTGCTTTCGCTATTAATGTCCATTAGAGTTCTAAGCGTTCTGTCATTTTGTTTCCATGTCCTTCGCTATCGTTTCATTTCGTGTTTGGTTGATACCACGGACGCTGGCTCCTTTCTATCTCCAGCTGCAAATGAAAGTGCAAAAGTCCCTAAACTCGACTAATACTAACGCTCTAACCACTTCTTCACTTGCCCCCTGCTCGGTGATGGGTGATGGGCTGCTTCTAGACTGTGATAACTTGGTGAGTGGTGGAACCGATCATTGTTGTCCCCCCTAACCGTTGATCCTGCATGCCATTGCTTGTCTCTGTCCCGTAATCCGAATTCCGTCATACGCATCCGTTTAATCCGTGACTTATGATCCGTCAGCGTAATGGCATGAAGGCCATTTGCCCCGCCACAGTTTCCATCACGATGAGTATCCTGCGGCAGTGGGAGAGTGCCAATAGCCTGCGTCGCGTAGCCCTCAACTGCTACGCTTTGATGGTTATTGTCCTGCAGAAATCTAGTCCGGAAGAAGTGAGTGTATCGTAGAATAATGTATCTTTTCTCTATTAATGTCAGTAATGTCTTCTCTATAACAGCGCCAAATAGACCTAGTTACGTTAGTTCAACTATATTGTGATGCTCTCCAAGAGCTGCTGGCCACCAAGCACTTTGACAGCGGCGATGCGAACTTTGACATAGCCAGCGATGCAGACCAGGATGTGGTCATTGATATGGCAGCCCTCTCATGCACCGTGGCAGCCGTAAAACTGTTTCTAACCGGCGATGCGGATGTCAGTAGTGAGGCCATCTGTGAATCCAATCTAATGGAGCTGCTCATCGGTTTGCCGAAGGTCATAAAACCTTGGCACATCTCCCACTCGAGTTCACTGTGCAGCACCATGGAGGCACTGGCCACCCTGACCAGTTACTCCTCGCAATCCGCTGCCCAGCTGCGTCAGGGTGAACGCATCGAGAGACTCTTTAGCAGTTTGCAGGAGTTTGGTTGTCCAACGGTGGCCCTGCTGGACGCCTGCTTTTCGCTGGGATACGATGACAAAAAGCACCTGTTGCTGCTGCCCGAGGTGATGCTGCAGCTGCTCAAATGGGTGCCCAAGCTGCAAGAGCGCGAGCAGCTGCATGTGACCAATCTAGTGCTCAAGGGCTGCACTGACAACTGTGGAACGTAAGTCTTTACCGATTTGGTAAGTCTCTTTGTTATTTAATTAACCTTTTTTGCAGAAAATCTGTGGCTTGTGGTAGCCACATCATCAAAGCTGTATGTGGCTGCCTTTTGGAAGCAGAGTCCCTCGCCGAAAACTGCGTACAGAACCTAATTAAGCTCATCGAGGAACTGAGTAAGGTCAGCATTGTGCCCGCGGAGCTGAAGGCCATATTTGCTTTGTTGCGTCAAGGAACCAAGTTTCCGCAAAACAAGCAACTTCAGCAGGTAAATAAAACTAGTGATAAAATAGATTCCCCTTATTTACATTTCTTCTTTTCCATTCCTTGCCAGACTCTGGTGGTGATTGCGCTGCAAAGTTTGCGTGGCAGCAACTGCGCTCAATATTTTGCCATCGAACAAGAGGCGGATGGGATTGTTGTGCCAGATATACGGAACTGGACCATTTCCGGCTCATATGGCTTCATTTTTCACATCCTGGTGAAATTTAACCAGCTGAAGGATCAAGCCAACAACAGTCGCCGCCGCATGCTGCTCACCCTGCAGACAGCCAGTGGCAACAGCGGCTTTGAGGTGTTCGTTCAACCCAATGGTAACGTTGTGGTGGCCGCTCTCACCCGGAGGGAGTACCTTACATCGTCGACGGCCACCAAGACGCTGATGGATGGCCAGTGGCACTATCTAACGGTGGCCATAACGCCCCCAAAGCGACCCTTCTCCTACAGCCAAATCAACATCTATGTGGACTTTGTGCAGAAACTGAGCGCCACCCTCAAAGTGCAGGCTGTGAACGAACCCTTCACGGTGTGCTCCATTGGCGCAGTGGTGGCGCCACCCCAAGCAGGTGAAGTGGCCAAGACAGGGATCATGCCGAGGTCATCGTCGCAGGAAAGTGGCTCTACTGGATACAAGGGAATGTTGCCGAGCCTCTTGGAGCGAACTCTCTCAGCGAATGTAAGTTATTAATGAAGGTATTGGGTTTAGCTTCATCTAAATTTCATTACCTATTCCTCAGGTGTCCAACTACTTCACTTTGCCAATGAGAACTCAGACCGCCTTCGATCCAAATGTCAAGAACTTTCCCATTGGCATGCAGGACACGGTGTTCGGGGAGCAGACCTGTCTGAATGGTCAGTTAGGCGGAGTGCTGTTGGCAGATCCCACGACCAGTTTGAAGACCATTTTCGATGCTGGGGCCAACTTTACTTCCATATTCTCGCAGGACAATGATCTTCTTGAGCTAAATTCACGCTTTGTTTTCTGCTACGCCCCGGGAGCAGTCTGGCATGGCACCTGCCAGGATCTTATACCCGGCGGCAGGTTTCCGGGAAGGATAACTGCAGAGCACTGTAAGATTGTTAAGATCCAGGAGACGATCAACAGTATTGGTGGCGTTAGTGCCATACTGCCCATTCTGCATCGATTGGTGAGCTCAGAAGACCAGGCGGCGGACATATCGATTGGCAGCGTAAGCGAGGAGTCCGCTTCCTGTGCCCCGACGCCCTCGGCCGAGGAGTTCACCGATTGGGAGATGCTCTCCTCGAACTCGTATACCGAGTGGAAGATGCTGCACCAGCCGCTGGCCAGCTTTCTCTGCCTGCTGCGATACCTCACCCACGAGCATGAGACGAACCAGGAGCAGCTGTTAGGCAGCGAGTGCTTGGCCATTGTGGGAACGATGCTCCAGCGCTGTCCGCCCGCCCTGTTTGATGTGAATGCCTTGATGGCCACCCATCTGTTGATGGAGTCGCTGCAGGGCCACAAGGCGGAGGGAGCGGCTGGCGGTCAGCAGCTGCTGGATGCACTGTACGCTCACATAGTGTTCGACTTTGCCATCTGGTCGCGTCTGCAGTTCCAAATCACACTCGGACACGCCCAGTACCTGAGCGCCATGATCAAGAACGATCGCAAGTATTTCCGCAAGAGGTACGGCGTCCAGTTTGTGCTGGACGTGGTGAGGCAGTACTATTCGACGCCGGATAACATCAGCGACGACGATGCCAAGACCATCAGGGCCACACTCTTCGGCATCATTCGGTTCTACCTGCAAAAGGAGGTGAACATCAAGGAAGTGAATGCCATGGTGGCTTTCCTCGCCTCCGTGCGGCAGGATGTGGTGCTGGTGGAGTTCCTGGAGATGATGACATTCTATATACGCGGCAAAAACTGCAAGGATCAGATGGTGCTCCTCCTGCACGAGCCCCAGTCCGCCAATCTCATCTACAACTTCTTCGTGGACAAGAGCTACACCAATGAGATCCAGGAGGCAGCCATAAGGGTAAGCGAGAGTACTCTCATCATCAGTTTGTGGCATTAGTTGCTTTTTCTTTCAGTTTATCAGCGGATTGCTGGCCACCTCGCGCGTTCATCAGAAGTACAAGCAAGTGCTCCGATTGTACGACCAGGGAAGTGAGCACAGCATGTTCCCCGGCTTCTTCTCCTTCATCACGCCGCTGTCCCTGAGTTCCACGATCCTGTTTCACCTGGTAGACGAAATGCTGGGACTGCAGCCGGACTATGCGGGCCTAATTTTCCTGGTTTACCACGTGAGCAGCTGTGATCTGCCAGTGAAGCTGGAGATAGCCAAGCGGCTGCTGCAAACCACCTTTGTGAAGCAGCACTCGACGGTGGCGATGGCCAAGCAAACGGGCTGGCAGGAGTCCATCGCTCGGCTGCTTATCCGCAAACCCATCACCAATTCACCGCCCGACGAAGAGAAGCGACGCAGCTTCGGCATCAACATGGACATGGTGCTGCTGGAAGACAACTCAAGCTTCCTGGCCCAAGCGGATCTTATTACATTCTCGGAGCAGGAGATCGGACTGGCTCAGTTGCAGCAGCAGCAGCAAGAAGAGCTCAGCGACAGCGGTCTGATACTGAATGAGATCCAGGCGAGTGTTTCGGAGGCGGCCACCGTTATCGAGAGTGAAATTAAAGGTAAACTTGGACTTTTTAAATATTTCTTTATTTACTAAAATAAAATATTTTCTTGAAGAACTGGCTGAATCCGTTTCCGGAGCTGTGGTGGAGAATGCCAGCAGCTTGTTCTCTGTCATTCGACAAACCACTCACGACATCCAGGATACCTTTGAGTCTCTTACCTTGGGCAGCTCCACGGACACCGCCGATGGTTCTCAGACACCTTCCATTCAGCGAGAGGAATCTTTGAGCTCGGATAGCTCCACACAGTCGCCGCATGGTCCACCCAAAAAAAGCGATTCAATAGGGGTAATAAATCTTTATTAAATTTTAATTCAAAGAAATACTAATGCATCTCGTTTTAGAGCACCTCCGCCTTTGATTTTGTGGCCGATGGCGATGTAGACACCGAGGAGCAGTTGGTGTATCTAGTCTCAAATACGCTCTTCAATATCTTCTGGCGCGGCATACCCAACGATCATCCGCACTGCTGGCAGGAGCGAGGCCAGGTTTTGGGCTGCATAAATCTATTGGCTTTGAATAACGAGCTGATCACCTCGCATCTCTCGCTGCGCCTGCGCATCCTGGAGATGGCCGTGCAGGCTTCGCTCTTCGACCTCTCGGAGCATGGCAGTCAGACTTTGGTGAACCAGGAGAACGCCTCGCACATCCTCCGCATGGTCTATGAACTGGTGGTGCTTGGATCCAATGAAGATGAATCGAAGAAGTGCTCCACTAAGCTTCTGGATGGAGTCTTGGCTTTGCTGGACGCGTTGATGATCTTCCAGCAGGGCTCCTCGGACGATTGGTCCGATATGATCCGCTTGTGTTTGGGCCTGCTGCTCAAATGCTCTCATCATCCAAATCCTGGCATTGTGGCCATGGCCACAGCCAAATTGCATGCCATACTCCAGAGTCGTTCCACAGAGGATCCCTCGGAGCTATCTTATTTACTGTACAGCATCAATAGGGCCTTGGATAATGCCATTGAAGGTGAGTTCTTAGAATTTATGATATATGCTTCATTTTAATTATATATATGACCTTTTTATAGTTGGCAACCCGGAGGAATACTCCTTCCTGATGCCTGTGATGAAGGCACTGCTGGAGAAATGCCGCGTTGCTTTTAATTTGGACTCCACTCTTCCTGATCTGCCTTCCACCTCGTCGGGCCCTGTGTTCTTCAACGATTTCCAGATGTACAGCACCAGTAAAAAGTGGAGAAACTTTATTGAGCGAATGGTGAGTTGAATTTTTAATATTTTCTTGATTTAGAATCCTTTTTGTAGGTTGTTTTTATTAATTTATTTCAGTTTCTTAGCCTAGTTTGCAATTCAACTTATTCCTATGGCTTACACACTAGTCAAACAAGTCTTTAAGCTATGCCTCCTGTTCGTTCGTTCCTTCCCTCCTCTTCTTCTGGGAACTCAGTATAGTTTGTGATTTTTTGGCAAGTTTGGACGCATCCCCTGGAGCTTTCGCTCCATCTCGCGATCGGTGAGCGGACTCTTAAACAGCGTCGTGTCGAAGACACCCTTAGTGGTCCGCTTTGATGTGGGGGCGCCTCTGCCGTGCTCCGCCGGCTGCAGGGCCAGCGGTGACACCTGGCTCTGGTTCCTCACGTAACTCGGCCTCGTGGGTCGCGTTCCGCGAGAGAACTGTTGCTGCTGCCGTGTGGGAGGGGCTATGGTGCCGTCGTAGTAACTCTGCGAGTGTGACTGCTCGATCTTGACGCTGCTGGAGATGGGATCCAGAGGGCTGGGACTCACTGGTTGAGTGTTGCGATAGCGTGAACCACCTCGACTTCGGACGGTGGTGCGCGGTGATGGAGTACTCGTTACAATAGTGGGAATGAATCCCGTGCTGATGGTACTGCCCCTGCCCCGCATGGGATTCCAGGGGGCCGGCGTAGTTGTCGTTGAGGATGTCGTGGGCGTCACAAAGTTGATGAAGGACTGTTTTCTCTCCACATAATGCGAGCCGTGGGCATCCGCATCCGCATTTACTTGTTCGTTGGAGTCTCCTACATGAGTATCCGCATCGTAGGCATGCTGGAGCTCTGGCACATCCAGCGTGTGCTTTCCCGGCACAATCGCTCCTCCTGCATTGGGCTTTCGCTTCCTTTTCCTCCTCTTGGAACTGCCCGCGGCATGGGCATCTGACGTTATCTCATTATTGTGCTCGGGTGACAAGGCCAGGATGGGTGGATACGATTCCTGTTCCTCCCTGTTGGACGCCTCGAAGGGAATGGGATCGTAGATGGGCACTTCGTAGCTGGATTTGGGAAAATCAAAGCTGGGAAACTTGTGGTGCGGATTCAGGGGCAGTTCCTGCGATGGTGGTGCATAATCCTCCTGGGGATAACTCTGGATAGGATAGGGTTGGGAATCGGGAGGAGCATAGTCTGTGGGAGGATGCTGCGGTGATAAATCGTAGCTGGATGAAGGGGGAATCTGTGGTGATCCATCATAGGTGGAAGGTGGATGCTGAGGAGCTAGATCGTAGCTAGAGGAAGGAGGATGCTGGGGAGGTTGATCGTAACTGGAAGAAGGAGGATGCTGGGGAGGTTGATCGTAGCTAGAGGAAGGCGGATGCTGTGGCGGTGCATAGTTGTTGGATGGAGCATCATAACTATTGGCTGGTGGATGCTGGGGAGGTTGATCATAGCTGGAAGAAGGATGCTGGGGATGCTGATCGTAACCAGAAGAAGGAGGATGCTGAGGGGGAGCATAATTGTTAACTGGAGGATGCTGTGATGGTGGCTTCACATAATTCGTGGACGGTGGCTCAGCAAAGCTGCCCTTGTGGCTATCTCCGTCTAGATGTGGGGGCGCATAGCTCTGCTGGTGATTTGACTGATAGGAAGTGCTTATCTCAAATGCAGGCGGAGAGTAGGCAATCTCAAAGTTGGGATTATGCTTTAAGCCATGCTTCGGTGGCTCAGCAAAGTTTTGATGATATTTCACATTAGGAATCTTCTGCTCGTATATGGAATAAGAATCCGGCGGCGGCAGATCCTGATGCTTGTAGCTGGGCACCGGCACCGGAGCCGTGGGCACTCCATAGCGCGTGGCTGGCGGATGAGCCGGAGCCGGAGCCGCAGCCGGTGGCGGAGGTGGCTCGTAATGCGAGGCGAACGAGTGATCCGGCTGGAAACTCTGATGAAGCGGAGGCAGTCCGTACTTCTGGTGCGGCACGTGATCGTTGTGCGTGGTCACCACGCCAAAATCCAGGCTGGGAAACTTGTGCGCTCCATACAGATCCGGTTCCGTGTCATGATTATAAAAGTCCAGATCCATGGACTGCGCCTCGTAACTGGAAGTTGGTATCTTAAAGTCCGCGCCATCGAACTTCAAGTGCTGGAAGTCATCGAGGGAGAAGCTAGGCTCCTCCAAGTGCGCCGGAAACGAGGGCTTTGCATACCGGAAATGCTGAGACGGAGGAGGCGGTGGCCCGTACTTGATCTTGGGCGGACCCTTGGTCCGGCGGCGCAGCTTGGAGCGCTTGCCTACAGCATAGGGCGGCTGGCGACGATAGCGGATCAGTTTCTCTGCCGCGGGCACTAACTCCGCCTTGGGCTCTGTCTGGCTTACATTGGTGGCATTGGCGGCGACACCTCCGAGGGCGAAGGGCAGACAGACAGCCAGCTGAGGAAGGGAAAAAGGGAGAAGGCAAAGGGTGAGTGGGTTAATCTTCCGCGAAAATGTCATCAGACAAACGAACTTTCTCCTAAAAACTTAAATGCTGTCATCTCTGCACTGTGTTTGTGTGTGTTTTTTTTTGTCTTACGCGGCCAACCTTTGACTTTCCACCCGGAGACTCTCTAGTGGCTTCCGCCTCAGTGCCCCACCGCCAGCAACTCCCTGGCTCCCCCAGCGACGTAACACAGTTGCCGTCACCTCTAGTCACGAGTTATGCTCGCCAGGCTCCTCGTAACGCGGCTTGCATCGTTGGGAGGCTTTGCCTTGCCGGCTGGCTGCTCTCACGCAATCCGCCAACCCAGGTGAGGTGGCTGCGCCGGGGAGGAGCTGCCGGAGGAACTGGGCAGCCCAAGGAGCCAAGCATTGAACCTGATCGTCGCCAGGTTCAATGTGTAAAAGCGCAATTCCATTTGCAGCTGCAGCTCCTCGGCTTGCCAAGAAAGCGGCTCTCCGAACATGACTAGTTTTTGGGGCTTGACAATTGTTAGATTTTGTTTGTAGCCGGGCTTAGGAGCAGCTTTTAAGGAATATAATTGGACGGTGATGGGGGGATATTAAGAAAAATAATTGGTTGCTCTTAGGGGATATTTGATCTGAAGATTTAATAAAGTCTATTTGAGATTATGTTATGAAGAATTGGAAAAAGTGTAATTTTATTTAAACGAAATGTTTTCCTATATTTTTGTATTTGTTGATTTTCTTTACTTTACAACGTTTATGGTAATTTTTGGCATTTTATTTATTTTTTATAACATAAGATAACGATTTTAAGAGTCATTTACTATTTTAAGCTTAAGCTCGTCGTTTTGGAATACCTTCTAAAAAAGCCAGTTAATTGATCACTAAGGTAACTAAAACTCCCATCAAATCAACTTTGAAGAAGCTACTATTTGTCTTCGAATCGACTGAAGATTAGGACAACACTTTAAAATTTAAATCATACAATCCTGGTTAATAGAATCCTGGCCACAAGTCTTGTCAGACTTATTTTCCACACAACACACAGTGAAGATTTTAGCATAATTAATTATACTTTGTATTATTTAATCGCTTACAAAACAGGCCAAAAACCAAAACAAATTGCACATTTTTAGAGCCGTTAAACGCGAACTAAACTTTGCGCAGCGTTGGAGTCAAGTAAACAAATTCCCAAATCGAAACTTTCATTGGAGGCTCCCGCGTCCGAATCCCAGAGCGATTCCAAGTTGGAGGTTTTTAATTCAAAAACAGTTTTCCTCGCGGCGGCTCCCGGTCGGTCACGACTCGACGGACTTTCTTTCGGCAACTGAGCTGAGCGCCAAGAAAGTGGTCTGGTTTTGTGGCTCGAAGAGGCGCAGCGCTTGGAACCAGTCAGTCGTCGAATGACAAAGCGGCGTCGTCGTCGCTGCCGTCGATGCACCCACCTGGTGGCTGGTGGCTGGCGGAGATTTTACCAGAAATATGTTATTTAGCTCCGCTCTTTTGCCTTTGCTGTTATCTATTCATTTTTAATTGGTGCACAACGCCTTGGAACGATCGCTAAGCGCGGGGATTATGCAAAAGAACCTCCTCCCGTCGCGTAATGCGGATGCCCAGGGATCAGTCAGTGATGGGTATTAGGTAAACCCTGAGCTCCATTGAGGAGCCGAGCACGTTCAACTGGTTTCCCCTCTCCCCAACTCGAGCAATCGAGCGCTTCCTGTGCACATTGAACTTGAACCTGACCGGACGTGACGGGGATTGGGAGTGGGATTGAAGCTGGTGCAGCAGTGATCTCGAATAGATCTCCAGATCTCCATGGAACTCGAACACGCACGAAGAGTGCCCCTGAATCGAATGAAAGCGAAAACAAATCCAAGCTGCCATAAACGTCAGTTTCGCTCTTCATTGCACCGTCTTACGCGGACTGTGAAAAATCATGTTGTATTTAAACTGGAGTTAATATTTAAAGCTGCGATTAAGTTATTAAACAATTTTATGTAAGGATTTGTTCAAAATATGATGAGTTAATTGATGCTGCTGATGCTCCTAAAAACTAGTATACGAAATATCTACCTATCAACTTTTAGAACCCGCCATATATATAAAATTCCAAACCTTGTACCGCATAAATCTTT
The DNA here is from genome assembly GCA_008042515.1 of Drosophila truncata. NCBI lineage: Eukaryota > Metazoa > Arthropoda > Insecta > Diptera > Drosophilidae > Drosophila > Drosophila truncata. The sequence continues at coordinate 512,251 of VNJQ01003926.1, read as the reverse complement.
TATTTTAAGCTCTAATTAATAATATTTTCTCCATATGTACTCAACAATTTCTTTGGCATTTCTGTAACAGGTAAAGCCTTTGTATGATCACTATCAGCGCGACATCGAGTTGCATCTGTGGGAGCCCATCAATCGCTTCTGGGCGGAATGCTATGAGGCCTGTAAGGCCGCCTCCAAGCAGCGGGCAACGCATCAGGCGGAGAACCGGCGCCTCTTTCAGCAAAAGATCTACATGCCATGGAAGGTGCGGCAGGTGGAGGAGATGCAGCGCCTCCAGGCGGCGGCAGTGCACCACAAGACCGTCGACAGTCACATACGGAAGCGGTGGAAGACGGCCAAGCGTTTCTTGTACGGCCCCCGAGGTCCCTGGTATACGGGGTGAGTGTTTCAAGCTCTTATATTAGTGATGACACTGGGAGAAAAAAGTAGTTAATCATCAAGAGGTTCTTTAGAGGGATAAGCTGAGTGGAAATATTTATTTCCGTGTTAAATAATAAGGGAAGTTTGTTTTAAAACTAAAAAAATTAATGGTTTTTATCAAATTAAAACCTTAAAGGTTTATTCTGCTTATAAAAATCATGACAATCCTCTTATTTACATTTCTTGAGGTGTTTCGGAAATGTAATAAGAGCAATAGTTTATTATAATCTCTTGTGCTTGAATACCCTTTATTTTCATCTACAATTGACTCTGGGAAAAATCAGATTTGCTCATTTAAATATTTATCAATTACCAAATCATTACTTAATTGTTTATAGTTTTTTCGCGTGCATATTAAAGCCCACACTCGTCGATTCCATTATGAAATGACGCGAAATGCAAGCATTTTAATTGTCCCGCCTCGCATGCTCCTCTTCGGAGGCGACAATTGTAATCCAGCGTGCTTGATGGCATGTTATTACATGTGTGCGTGATCACTTAATCACCTGGAGTGGATGGGGCTCTCCCAAGCTCCCCACTCGAACATCCAAATCCAAACCTAAACCCAAAAACATAACAAAACGCTGGCAGAAGCCGCGCTCTGTGTTAATTTCACTTCAAAATGCAAACAAATCCCTCTCAATCATTAAGTCTGCAGCAACGCCAGCTATGCCAGACCCGGCTCGTCATGATGATCATCAACACTCTCGGCTGGTGGTGGCCACTGCCACAATGGGTGAAATCCGTCAAAACAATGCCACAAAATGACGGCGTTAATATGCGCCCGTTAGTTATAATCGAAAATTTTAACTGCGATTCGCATTTAAATTTTATCCGATGCCGCAGATTAGTAAAGTGTGGTGCGATTTTTGGGGATTATAATATGAATACATAATGAAAAAACAGGCCTTAATATTTAAAAATAGAAAAATAGTGTTGGTTGAAAGTGAATTTGGTTATTATTGTGGGTTTAAAAACATAATATAAGTTTTATTAAGCGGTACAAGTTTATTTATTTATTTATAGTAAATAAAAGTGATGCAACTACGATTTATTTGTATTAATTTTCAATAGAGATTTTAGAACTTAAATGAAAATTATGTATTTAAAATTAGAGCTGCCAATACATTGATATTTATTAGTATGTTATAGATTCCAGGCACATAAAATCGTTAACAAATTTGTTTCTGTTTATGTTATAGTGACAATAATTATAGTTACATATCTTTTACTCCGCAAATTACTAAACAACCTAAAGAACCATCTTTAAATGCACTTTTTTATACATTTTCCCCTTTATTTTATTCGAATTTTCCTCTTGTTTCATGCCCATTGTTGTTAGCCACTCTTAAGGTGCTGCACCTCGTCCATTGTTTTACGCTTTCGCCCCACATGTGTCTTTCCCCGCTTTCCCGCCCATGCCCCGTGTCGCTATTAACATTTCAATTTAATTTTATTAAATCATCAAGAGAGCGTTTAATGTCGAATGCAACAAAGGCCCGTCGTCGCGTCGTCGTCGCATTATGCAATTGCAAATGTAACGAAAATTCATTATGCGAGCCATAAATTTTACATAAACAAATATGCACATATAATGCCTGGGCGCCCCCCTGCACAGATGTGCAGACAAGCTTTTGGATTCCACACCCAACCACCTCTGCTCTCTTCTATCCAGATAGAGGTCAGTCCGGCGGCAGCTGGATCGAAAGCTAATCGAGGCGCGGCGGATGGTCAGTATCCAGTTTCGGTTTGGAGAACCAAAGCATTGTGGCCTGCTGCCAATTATCCGATCGGATCGATTGCCAATTGACCAGCAAAGTTCTCCTACAGCTGAGCCCATAAATTTTATTTTTCTGACCACTTTGCATCGCTGTGTTGCTGGAATTACGAATTACGCAGTGCGTGGAGTTCAAGCCTTGAGCGATTAGTTTACGCTCAATTGACGGCCAAAACTGCAGCCACTGCAGTAGCGGTGACCTGTTCGAGGCGAGGGAAGGTCACCACCACGCTCACGGGCTGAAATTCGAAGCCTAAATTGCTCTACTTTATGATTGTAATCTACTTGGGCTTTATGAGCTGGTATAGTCAAAGGCTGCTCTAAATAGCAGCTGTTAAAATGCAATAATTTGAAGTACGTGCAATCATATTTAATTGTGGTTTTTATCAATTATATTTATAAATTCTATAAAAGTTAAATTAATTGTCAACATCCGGAAGTTAGGAAATAGTATGAGAATTGGTGTTTATTGTTCTCTAGAATTGTATTTGAAATTTTTTTTTTCAAGAAAGCTAAGCTTGTGGGTTGTTTAGATTGAAATAATCAAGCTTGCCTCTTTCTTACTTATTTATGTCTTCAACTTGAACTCATCTATAAAAGATCCCTTTAAAATTTAATATAAAATTTAGAACTTTAGAAATTTAGAATTTGGAATATTTAGAACATTTTTTTTGGTACGTAAATGTTTAATACATTTCTTAAATACCCAAATTTCTTGTTAAGTTTTCTACTCTTTAAGAAAATATTTATTTCCCACATTTCACTGAATTTTTGCATTTCCCAAAACTTATTTAAGAATGCCTTTTTCTAATGAAATGTTTAGCTGTATTTTTTGGTAAATAAATAAATTATTTTCGTGAATATTTACCATAAATATAAGTTGCAAAACTAATTTAACATTCTTTCTGTTAATTATTACTCTCATTCAGCTACATCTCCCTGATTCCTTTAAGCCCTTTTTTGTCTCAAAAGATTTCTTCTTCTCGTTTCTTTTACTTACTCATTACTTGTCGGCATATTTCCCCAATAATCTTTTAGATTTCCTTTATATATATTCCCTTCCCATCGGAAAACTCCTTAATCTTCTCCATTTGCATAGCTTTCGGTTCGTTTATTTGCAATCTCGGTTCTCATTCTGCGAGTTCTACTCGGTGTGCACAGGCTCGGATTAAATAAGAATAAGAGTTGGGATTGTATGTTCGGGGATTATAGAGTTTTTATCGCGGTCAAACAGCCTTAAGACTAAAAAGACAAGAAACAAAAATGAAAGGCGCCTCGAGAATGTGTGTGAGTGTAGATGAGGGGACACGGCTTCTGCCAATGTCCTTGGATTCGTATGTACATATTTCGATAAATCGCTTTCATTTCAACTAATACTAACAACTACTATCGACTACGATCGGCCCGTGACCCAACCAGCTCATCATCCCTCGTCCATCTGGTGGCCACGTGGCAGGAGAAGTTGGTCGCGATGTGTCCATGGTTCGGTTTGCGGCAAGAGGTCGGCATCCGTTTTGTATTTCGTATCCTTTGACTTAGTGGTAGCCCAGGGGCGACAGGGCAGGCAGCGCCAGTTTGGGTCCATAGGCAGGAGCCAAAGCAGGACCATAGGCATGACCCAGAGCTGGTCCGTAGCCATGACCCAGAGCGGGATAGGCAGGAGCCAGAGCCGGATAGGCGGGAGCCAGAGCAGGAACCTTGGCCACCAGAGGAGCAGAGTGAAGGAGAGGAGCCGGGGCCAGAACCTTGGCCACCGGAGCCACAGCCTTTACCACGGCGCCTTCACGGTGCACCACGGCGTTGAAACCGTGCACGGGATCGGCGGTGTACTCCACAATCCTGCGGGTGCCATCGGCCTCGATCAGGGAGTAGGAGCCCTGCACCACATCTCCGCTGCGGCTCTCCTGCTGGCTCTTCACATCGCCAGTGGAGCCGTCCTGAAAGGAGTTTAAAATGGGGATTTTATAAGTAAAGGATTTATTAAATTTTTTATAATATTTCAAGATAATACATTTATTTATAAACAAAATTATTTGTAGAAGTAGAAAACGTCTCTATCCAATTCCTTACGAATTTTACCTGATTTATTTGTGATCTTTCTGCTATATTTCTACATTTTTTTTTTTTTGAAATATTTGCACTATTTTATTTGACTTTGGTTATGTAAATATTGAGTTATTCACCTTGTTGTGATTTAATAGTTCTGAGTGCAGTAGTCACCTCTCCAAAATACTAAATATTTATAAAGCCTGGCGGTAGGTAGGTGGTCCGTATGTAAATTTGCCTTTCTGGCAGCTGTTTTTATTATTTTTTTATGAGGTGTCAGTGGAATGGAGTGAACTATGAATACAGAACATGATTGTGAACTTTGGGAATTGTACGGCTCAAGGCAAAACATTTAGAAGGTTTGCATTCTCAGCGATCTTGGAAAATATTTCACATACTACTTTAAATTTTTAAACTACTTTTGATCTTAGTTAAGACTGTTCTAGAATTGAGATATAATGTTGAATTTTTAATAAATATCTAAATTCCTTTTAAAAAGTGTATATGTTCCTTTTTGTGTGATCTTTTGATCCTTTTTGCTTTGATTCAAGAACTTTAGAATATCCATTTTAGAATTTGGAATACAAATTCTTAAAGGCTCCTTGCTCCCTTTCTTGATTTTTCGCGGAATATTCTGTTTTCTTCATTATCCTTTTACTCACATGAACATCATAGCTGTAGCTATACTGCGGATTCGGATCGTAGGGCTCCGGGGCGGCCACCTTGGCCACGGCCAGTGGAGCTGCTACCTTGGCCAGAGCCGGATACGAGGGATACGACGGGTAGGCAGGCAGGGCTGGTAGGGCCAGGCCGGGACCGGGTACCACCACGGCAGAGCCAACTGCCACTAGGGCGCTCAATACGAGGATTAGCTTCTGGGCCATTCTGGAGCTTGGATTTTGAAGAACTTTGTGAACTGCGCCTGCTGCTACTCGGCTGACAAATGATCGCGCTCTGTGGTTCTGTGGCCGCTCGACAATTGCTTTTTATAGGCCTTCCCGAGGCCTGAGCCCAAAAAAAAAAATCCAAACCAAAATCCGCAGCAGCCGCCTGCTACAGATATTTATGCAAAAATAAAAAAATAAATAAGAAAACCGAAAAGCCGAAAACAACTAAAAAGTGCGACGGCGCATGCGTGTGTATGCGAAAAAATACTGCCATCGATCGCGACAAATATAAAATAATTCATTTTTCGCCGCTGCCCATGGCAATCAGAGGCAATGATGGTGGAGGAGGAGAAGGAGGCGGAGGAGGGGCACCAGTTCACGCATGTCTGGGCGGTATGGGAGGAGCACTGTGTGGACCAGTGAACCACTGGACAAAGTAAACTGGTCGCCGTCGTCGTCGTGACAAAAAAGTTCAATTCGAAAGCATAGACATAGACCACCGTGGATCAGGTGTGTGTGTGCCTCCCAGGTCTCATGTCCCCATGTCCCCATGTCCCCATGTACCCAGCTAACCATGTACCCATGTCCCGTGTCCGTGTCTCGGTTTATGGCCACCAGATTGGGGCAACACTGCTCACGCACCCAGCAGCAGCAGCAGCAGCAGCAGCAGCAGTCGTCGATTGTGGAAAGGTGTGTTTGGGGCACAGCCTTCGAAACTGGCTGGCAGAGCTGCTGCTGCTGCGCCCACCCAAAAATCCCCGCCAGACGTAGTCATTGCACTGGAGGAAAAAACAATATTCTTAGTCAGGGAACTAAAAGATAGAAGATATATTAATTTGTGGATAATTTTCTTTGAATAATACTTTCCGGAAAACTGTGAGACATGGCCTAAAACATGCTTTGTATTACTGTGTCGATTTGACTTAGAAATTATAAACAGAACTAAATCCAAAGCACACAAGAGCTCTACAGAAATGAGACAAATAATTCTAGAATTTTTAAAGAAATCTATCTTTAATCTTTTGGATTTCAAACTTAATATAAAATTAAGTTTTGATTTACGTTCTTTGCATTAGAAATAACAACTGTAGTCTTGCTTTTATGGTATTCATGTTATGGATTTAAATTCCATGATAAATTTAGCACTTAGATACTGACAATACCCAAATATATTTAATATATTAAAAGGGTTTCCCAGAAAACATAAATACCTTGTCAAACATTAAGGGATAAGATCATTTCTGTACGCAATCTTCCCTCTTAAATTATGGAATAACATCTAAATAAAATGAAATAAGTTACATAACCTCTGATTTAATTAAAATTTTCTCTCAGTGTTTAGTTATAGTTCTGTTTCGCTGTTGTTTCTGTTGCCATTGGGACAATTTTGCCCATTATCACTAATTTTCAACGCGTACTGCCGCTTGTTAGGCGTTGCAGTCGCCGATGCAGTTGCTGCTGCTGCTGCTGCTGCTGCTGCAGTTACTCTTGCTGTTAGCAGCGCAGTTACTGCCGGCAGCAAACATCTATGGACATGCTCGGGTTGGGGCTTTGCGTAATCCAAAAATTGCATCTCGTGCCGATTTTTTACTTTCAATTAAGCTATTGAATAATTTTTTGAGTGCGTGTCGGGCCCAAGCAGAGTGAATGTGTTCAGCGTGGAAGAGTTCTTTGGGCGTGGAGCAGCACAGCTTGAGGAGATTAACACTAAAGATAAAAAGATTACAGGGTTTCTTATATAACTTAAATATTACACAAGCTAAGTTTTCTTTGGTTTATATTTAATTCATTTATTAAACCAATGGAAGGAGTACACTTTCACTTAGGAAGGTAAGAATTGCATTGAAGCTTTATAGTAATTCTTATTTTTTGATCTGTTTAATATAAGAGACCGTAATTAATGCAAAGCTTTGATCTTGAAATACTATCAATCAGCACTTAGTATCTTGTTATTCAACTTTATTGCTCGTATTTTGCGTATGCTTTAATTTAGTTCATTATCACTTACTGAACTTAGTGGACACACATAGGGGGCCTTGAGCTTGCCAGATCAACTCATTAATTAATAATATAGATAGGTTTAAATGTAAACTAGTTTGGTTTTTACCAGAGAGCAATTTAAAGTGTGTGTGGAACAAGTAATTGAGTCATTCATAGGCGGATTCCAATGTTTTCTCACTTTAATATTCATTCTTTGGCTTACTGAGTTTATTATTAATTGATTTAAACGACTTTACAAACGCCCTGAGGAGCAGACAATAAGTTATGTACTAGCTAGGATCTGGAGTTTATAGATATTACAAGCTTAACCAAAGAGAGGAGCAGGTGCAGCGGCCACCAGAGGACGCGGTGCCACTGGAACAGGAGCGGCGGCAACAGGCACCGGTCCGCGCTGCACCACTGCATTGAAGCCATTGATGGGATCGGCGGTGTAGAAGACAGTGCGCAGTGATCCATCAGCATCTACCACCGAGTAGGAGCCCTTGACCACATCTCCATCACGCACTTCCTGCTGGCTCTTGCTGTCTCCCGTCAGGGCATCCTGAACATTGTAGGCGAAGGCGTACTGCGGATGGGGATCCACCTCGGTGTTGAGAGGAACTCCCACAGGAACTGCTGCGGGAAGCAGGGCGCACTCAATGGCGGCCACTAGAGCGCAGCAGATGAGGGTGATCTAAGGGGGGAATTATCCATTATCTCCTGATATGGTAGTTGTAATCCTTGGTAGGAAGCTCCTCCCTCACACTCACCTTGATCAGGGCCATGACTAGGTTTGTTGCTTGCTGGATTGCCGGTGTTGATGGTGACTTGACAACGCTGTTGGAACTGTCTTGGGCTGCCCACGGATCCGGGGTTATAAAGGGCCACTTCAACCCAAGCTGCCTGCCGGTGCGGTGTGGCAACCAAGCACTGCCAAAAGCGATTCCATTCGCTGATGTAACATAACCCATTTCGGGCTCCGGTGTTAGACCGTTCAGAGGTAGAGGTTTCCCCAATGGACGTGCCAGCCACGAGCACCCAACTTGCACAATTCACTCATATGAATTGTGATAATAAATATATAGTAGGCACTACGTGATTGGCATTCCAGATGCTCCAAATCCCAGACCGAGGCGCTGGACCTACCCCAAGAGGTGACTCAAAGGTGAATGAAAGAACTCTTTTTGTATTTCTTTTGTACCGAAACTTTTATTCAGTAAAATGCAGTAATTTATTCACTAAGTTGCCGATCCCCAGAACGGTATCCCTAAACGTATTCAATGGAGTGGGTCCAATCGCATCCGATCGGAGTGGGTTTATCATCATCTGTCGGGGGCAACAGCAGGCACGTTGTTTCTCGGGAAGAAGAACGGGTTAATCGGGATTTAATAGTGATTTTCTTTAGAACTATTCAACAATATTCCTAGTTCCAGGCGTAGTAATTCCAGAACTAGGACACACAGTGTTTGTCATCGTTTAGTCTCCAGATAGGAGATACCTCTTAGTGGTATCCTCCGAGACTCAGAGCTGGCGCCGAGGCGTATCCAATCTTGGTGATGGCGGGAACAGCGGCAACAGCCAGTGCAGGCTTGGCAATGGCCACAGCGGCCACGCCCTTCTTCTCAACGACGGCATTGAATCCATTGATCTTGTCGGCGGTGTAGGTGACCTTGCGAATGGTGCCATCGGGCTCAGCCAGGGAGTAGCTGCCGTGGACGACCCCATTGACTAGGGTCTCCTCCTGCTGCTTGGAGTCGCCGGTGTGGTGATCGGTCACTCCGTACGAGAAGCTATACTGGGGATTGGGATCATAAGGCTCTGCCACAGCCACCTTTTGTACGGCCACAGCGGGAGCAGCCAGGATTTTGGGAGCAGCATAGGAGATGGCAGGAGCAGCATAGGAGACAGCAGGAGCAGCCAGCAGCTTGGGAGCAGCATAAGAGATGGCAGGAGCAGCCAGGAGCTTGGGGGCAGCATAAGAGATGGCAGGAGCAGCGTAGGAAATGGAGGGAGCCGAGAGTCCATAGGGATCAATGGGAATGGCCACGACCACGGACAGGATCAGTCCCAAAACGAACAGAGTCTAGCGAAGCACCATGATAAATTCAGTAAGATAATCCGTTATCCTGGCCACAAAACTCACCTGGGCAAACATGGCGAAGGATGTGTGTGTGAGTGTGTGACTGGAGGACTGGAGGTGTCTCTGGTGTGCACGGCGAGAACTCAGCTCAAGTGTGAGATGCATTGGACGCCAGCTCTTCAGTTTTATATATCGCTAGCCGAATTCCTCGGCCCGCAAAAAAAAACTGGACAATCTAATGGGCAGAGTGACAATTGCGGCGTCTCATTTGGCCTGGCGACTGGCTGCCCCGATCTCGATCTCGATCTTGCACCCCAGACCTCATCGCGGCGGATTTCGTGTTTCTGGTGCGGATTTCATCATGACTGCCGAGCTGCTGAGCAGCAGAGTTGCTGCTGCGTTGGCTTTTCTCAATGGAATAGCTCCATGCCACTCACCACTTGGATCCGTTCAAGAGCGCCGCTCCAAGACGCCAAGTCACCACCAAGACTTCACTTCCAGCACCAGACTCGTTTTCCGCTGCCCAATCTGGTTTCGTTTTTTGGTTGCACTTTTTCGGCACATTCTCAGGTTCTCAGGCCGAACTTTGTCTGATGTAATAGCTGCCACATGTGGCATGGGGCAGTTGCAGTTGCCACAGGAAAAATAAATCTAGCGGAGGGAATTCATATTTGCTTTTGGATAACGTAAGAAAGGGGAAAAATCACGAAATACGACTTTGAAATCATTTTCTAAGTGGATGAATTTATTTTAAAGGAAGAACTAATTTTTAGATAGTCCTTTATCCTAATTCTAAAAGATATTATACCAGTATGACCGTCTATTTATTAATTACTAGGACGAGGTGAAATATGTGATCTAATTCTACTTTTTAATACATTTTTGCCTTGCGAAACACCTTTTTTCAAGAGTTCACATATTTCTAAGTATTTTATAACAATTTAAACCCTTTTAAAATTAAATAATCATTAAAATTAATAATCAGTATTTAAGTCACTAATGAGTAATTTAACTAATATAAAAATTATGTAAATTGTGAGCTAATTATTACTTATACGCCGCGTTGCCTTTATTACGGACAACGTGTCGTATGATTGATGATTGTCTTGATTATATTTTTCATCAAAATAAGCTGTGAACTCTTGCTTTATTTTCTTTTAAATTATGTATTATACAACCTATAATCTATAACCTATAAAATTATATAAATATTTTTCATATACAAACCTCATATCATAGTCATAGCACCCCCTTTTTTTAGAGTATCGAAACAAGATCAATCGGTTTGCTGGCCACTCGTTTAATTAGAAAACAAAAATGGCAAGTTTTCGTGGGTTTCTTTTGTAGGAGGAGGGAATGGGCGGTGGGCAGTGGTCACAGCGACGTGGACCGGCGCAATTACGCACTCGCACACGCATTTGCTTCGCGACTCACCTCTCCTCACCTCACCTCGACGCCCAAGCAGCGCCCACTTAACCACCGTAATTGCCTCGATCGGGCCAAAAGACAAAACACTGCTGCAGCCGGCAATTGGAAGCTTTTAGCGCTGCAACGACGACCTTGCCCACAATTGGTATTTCGTCTACTTTTAATTAATTCTCATCTCGGTGCGATTGAGCAAGGAACTTGGGCATCTAAGGCAGCTGGAGCATTCCATTGGTTTTAGCCAAAATGGACGCACCAGTTTCCGGTGGCAAACTCATCCAGTTCTCTCACTCTCTTGATACTTCTCCGGTTCGGTTGCTCTGGCTCTCTGAAAGTGTATCCGAAGCCAACAAGTCGCAAGGTCGTTGGTTGCATTTTGGCAAAAGAGTCACGAACTTACGAGCCAGCCACCAGTTACAGCATGGCATCGATGAGGAATCTATAATCAGTTATAGATGGTTACCACGGGTTTGGCCAAACTCCAAAGTTGATGACTCTATTTACAGGGAAATTTATAGGTTTTTTTTTTTAGAAGAAAAGGGGAAGATTTGGGTGACTTAATCTTAGCCAAAGCCAATCGTTATAAGTTAACCTTTAAATGAGGTCAAGGATCACTAATTAGTTCGAGGGAAGAACTAAAAATATTTCCATTTTTAGAGATTAAAAATGATTATAAACGTATTAGAAAAAACCCATAGTTTTCACATAAATACATATTTTACAACAATTTAAAACCCTTTAACATTTAATAATACATAAAGAAGTAATGGAAAAGCCATTACTTTGGAATTTTTACGAGTATCTAGGTTATAAAATGATTGTTTTATTTTTATATTCGATTCCTATATTATGTTTGACTATCTGCAGCTATTTTTTATATTTCCCACAATCTTCAGGAGAAACAAACATTCCTGAGGTTATAGTAAAAACATCTTCTTACCTTCAAATAAATTATAATTTTTAATTATTGATCTCCAACCCTCATCGATATTCTTAAGCCAAATCGACCCAGTTTCCCTTGGCCAAGTGAAACCCATGCAGCCTTATTATGTACAAGTGGTTAATCATTAGCATTTGTAATTGTTTACCAATAAAAACTGTATAAAAAAACTTTCCAATTAATTGTAATGCCACCCAAGTCGAAATAATCAAATTGAGAGCAGAAAAAGTCTGCCAAATTAATACAAATTAATTTTAAGAAGTCCTATCTGAAGGGTTCAATTAAATTAATTACCTTTATTAAGTTTCGCTCTTCGGTGTAAAAGAAAATTAAAGCATTGCCATTGAATGGATCTGGCATGACAATTACCAAAAACTAAAAGCTACTCGACTCCGAAATATAATCAAATCGCATTCACTTTCGATCCGAGCAAGGCAAAAAATAAGAAATAAAAAAAACAGTGGCAACAAATAAAAATGAAAACCTGAAGCAGCCGCGACAGAAAATTGGACTACGTGCACCGAATTTGGATCAATTTTGAAGAGAGACGCTCTATGGGTAGGAAGCTACCCCAAAAGGGAGGACCAAGAGGAGACGACGGCGGTCAGGAGCTAGCGACAATGGGCTCCGGCTCCCATACGCAATTGGTACGCAATATTCCCTCAGCTGAGCGACGGCGCATGCAAATTTTGCGAACGCATCTGCTATATAAAGACGTCGTTTTTTTGGCCAAAGCATGTCAGTTCATTTTCGATAATCGACGGTGACAATCCCCCCATAAACCCAAGCCTAACAATGAATCCTTTGACGGTTAGTACAGGAGAGTGGATTTCCCGATCAAGAGATTGACTTATCTCGTACTCCTCTTCCACACAGGTTGTTGCAGTTATCTCCTCGATGGCCCTCTCGGCTCAGGCTGGTCTGGCGCCCTTCTCCGCTCCTCTGGCCGCCGCTCCTCTGGGTGCTCCTCTGGCCTACTCTGCACCTCTGGGAGCTGCTCCGTACTTTGCCCCGGCTGCGTACTCCGCTCCCCTGGGCTACTCGGCTCCTCTGGTGGCTGGACCTGCTCCTCTGGTGGCCAAGACCTATGCCGCAGCACCATTCGCTGCTGCTCCCTTCACTCCATTCGCCACTCCAGTTGCTGCTCCCGTTGCTGCTCGTCTGGCTGCCCCAGTTGCTGCTCCCTTGGCTGCTCCAGTTGCCGCTCCTCTGGCTGCTCCAGTTGCTGCTCCTCTGGCTGCTCCCATTGCCCCAGTTGCCGCTCCCCTGGCTGCACCAGTTGCCCCAGTGGCTGCCCCTCTGGCTGCCCCAGTGGCTGCTCCCATTGCCACCGAGGTTGTGGATGCCTACCCTCAGTACAAGTTCGCCTACGATGTCCAGGATACGCTGACCGGTGACTCGAAGACCCAGGAGGAAACCCGTGATGGTGATATCGTTCGCGGCTCCTACTCTCTCATCGAGCCCGATGGTTCCCGTCGCATTGTGAGCTACTACGCCGACGACATCAACGGATTCAACGCTGTGGTGCAGAAGGATGTGCCCGTGGCTGTTGCCCCCGTTGCTCCAGTGCTTGCCAAGACCGTGGCTGCTCCCGTGGCTGCTGCTCCAGTTGTGGCTGCTGCCCCCGTGGCTCCAGTGTTTGCCAAGACTCTGGCCGCACCCATCGTTGTCTAAAAAGGAGGAGGAGTAGAAGGAGAAGGAGATACAACTCGACAAAGGACTTTCATCTGTACATATTCGATTAATCATTGTCGAGCTACAAAATAACTTTCATCGCAAAAACCTAAAAAATATAAAGAAATTTTTAAAACAAAAGAATATGGTATTATTTTTCTAAGAGGGAACTAGGTGAAATGCTCCTTAAAACTTAAAACCAAGTTTAAACAGCGCTTAAAATTTAGAGATATATCTTGAAATCCCTAATTTTACCTAGAAAATCATAAAGTTTATCCAAGGTTTATAAATTGATTTTCCTAAAATACTTGTATCTAAAAGTATCAAATCCTTAACTCCTTTTCCAGGGATTTGGCTGAGGAGTTTTGGAAACTATCTCCGCATGAAAACGTAGCAAGGATGCGCCTAAAACTGGAGCCCCAACTGTATCCCAACAAGCACGAAAATGCTGCTAATTTGCGGGACAATGCAACCAGTGCCTATGACACCAAGTAAGCTTAACCCAATCCATACCAAAATAACATTCTAATACCCCATTCCCTCAGGGAAATCTCCGAGTTCGATTCCACCATCAAGAATGCAGTGGTGCGCGATTTCCTCGCCGACGATGAGAGCTCTCAGCTGGAAGAGGAGCTGCGCCAGCTCATTGACACCCAAGCGCAGCAAGATGTGGCCCTGGAGAAGCTGGTGATGTCGCAGGATTGTGAACTCATTACACTGATGACCAAGGTGAAGGGTCGCATTGAGGTCAACCAGAGCGTATTCACCTTTGTGGACTTGAGTCCGCCCACAGAAGATGCCTCCAAGCATGACTTCCGATTCTCCACGAACAAGATACGCGAAGTGCACCTGCGGAAGTACAATCTGCGCAGGAGTGCCCTGGAGATCTTCCTGGTGGATCAAACCAGTTACTTCCTGAACTTTACCACGAAGGTGTGTTAATTTTAAAGGTTTTTATAGATTAAAAGTAATAAGTTTTGTTTATTTTGCAGACCCGCAACAAAGTCTTTACCAAAATCGTGGGTCTACCGCTGCCGAATATATTGTATGGCTCAGGAAGGTCTCCGGCTGAGCTGCTGAGAGCCTCTGGCCTCACCCAGAGATGGATAAATCGGGAAATCTCCAACTTTGAGTATCTGATGTACCTGAACACTATCGCAGGACGATCCTACAATGATCTAAGCCAGTACCCTGTCTTCCCCTGGATCCTGGCGGACTACACCAGCGATGTGCTGGATCTGACGGATCCCAAGTCATTCCGTGACCTGTCCAAGCCCATTGGATGTGTAAGTTTGCTTTAACAAGACTTTTCTTTTAAATTTTATTTAAAAAATACAATCCTCTCCCAGATAAACCCCAAAAACGAGGCTGAGGTTCGCAGCAAGTACGATTCCTTTGAGGATCCCTCGGGTGCTATACCCAAGTTCCACTACGGCACACATTACTCCAATTCTGCCGGCGTCCTGCACTATCTGCTGCGCGTGGAACCCTTCACCTCCCTGCACATCGAGCTGCAAAGCGGACGCTTCGATGTGGCCGACCGACAATTCCATTCGATACCTCAGACATGGAAGCTGCTAATGGACAATCCCAACGATGTTAAAGAGCTGATTCCGGAGTTCTTTTACTTTCCGGAGTTTCTCAAGAACATGAACAAGTAGGGGATATAGTTAAACTTCTGTTTCGTGGCGATTATATCTTTCTTTTTCAATGCAGATTCGACTTGGGCCACTTGCAAATCACCAAAGAGAAGGTGGACGATGTCATACTGCCCGCCTGGGCCACCACGCCCGAGGAGTTCATAGCCATTCATAGGCGGGCTTTGGAATCGGAGTATGTCAGCCAGCATCTGCATCACTGGATCGATTTGATCTTCGGTTACAAGCAGAAGGGACCCAAGGCTGCGGAGGCTTTGAACGTCTTCTATTACTGTTCGTATGAGGGCGCCGTTGATCTGGATAAAATCACCAATCCCGTAGAACGGGAGGCCGTGGAAGGTGTGTATATTTTCAAGGCTTTCCTTCACATTTGCCTCACAATTTCGTAAATTTCCCGCAGGCATGATCAACAACTTTGGCCAGGTGCCTTCCCAGTTGCTGAGGGAACCGCATCCTCGACGCCTAACCCAGGATGAGACCGCCTTGAAGCTGGTTCGTGCCGAGCTTAGGCGACCGGATCTCACCCAGTTTTTGGACAAGGTGGTGCAGTACTACTGTGAACTGTCCACGCCCAAGGATCCCATCGTGTACCTCAGTCCGCCGCGCAGTCCTCCAAGATCCTTCCTCCAGCTCAGTCCCGATGTTCTAGTCAGTATATCCAAATCCACGATATTGGGCTGCAATTCGTGGTTGTCGTTCGACAAGGATCAGGGTTTCCTGCTGGAAATCGATGCCACCACGGCCAATCTAAAGTAAGTTTATACTTGACTTAAAATTTTAAGGAATTTCTAATTTTATAATCTTCTTTCAAGGAACCGCAAGCGCGTCTTTGGCCCCTTCCATGCCTCACAGCCACCACACTCGCAGCTCTTTGCGGTGAGCACGGATGGCAAGCTCCTGTACGCCGGTGGCATTTGGGATAACTCTCTGAGGGTTTACAACCTCAACAAGGGCAAAGCGGTGGCCTCGGTGACCCGGCACTTGGACATCATCACGTGCATAGCCCTCGACAACTGCGGGTCGTATCTGGTGACAGGTTCGCGGGATTGCACCTGCATTGTGTGGAGCATTCAGGCGAATCAGCAGGGTGGCAGTGGCGGTGGTGGCTCCACCAGCAACATCCCTGTGCATGCGCTCACTGGCCAGTCGCACCTGCAGGCCATCACGCAGCTAAACACACAGAATAGCTACTCGCCAAAGCCCCTGACCGTGCTCTATGGCCACGACGATGCCATCTCCAGTGTGGCCATCTACACGGAGCTGGATCTGGTGGTCTCCGGTTCACTGGTAAGGATTTATAACTAATTTTCTGGGAATTATGTATACTTATCTTTGATTGTTTGGCTTTTCAGGACGGCACTGTGAATGTGTACACACTGCAGGAGGGTCAGTTTGTGAGGACACTCAAGCCCATTGGCTGCACCGAGTCCTGTGTGCAAATATCCTTTGTTACTGTTTCCTATCACGGTGAGTTTATGGGTTTTTTCTATTTTTATTTTATTTGAATTGCTATTGAGCAGTTTGAGAGTCACTGCCTTGCAGCGCTTTAAAGTATGCTACAGTTTTTAGGCTGTGGTGAATTTCTTGTCTTTCATTTGGAGTTGAAAATATTTCTACAAACTTAAGGAATTAATCTGGGATTTCATTTATATAACAAATACGGTTTTTGGCTTTGAAGATATATTATATATATTTTTATATATTTTAAAATATAAATAAGAAAGATAGTCAACTTTGGGCAGTCGATGTTTTTACATAATAGGTTTAGAAGACCTAAAATATTTTAATTCTTTAAATTAATATTTAATATAAACAATTTTTGAACATATTCAAGTTTAAAAAATCCATAACTAAGCTAAAAAAGCTTTAACTTTAATTCGGATAGTTATTTCATAATTAATAAAGCCCCAACTCTTCTCAACTCTTCCTAATTATTTTAGTCCTGATCCTATCCTCCTAATTAGTGTAGTTTTCAAACTGCTAATTTGGTTACCAAACTAATTAACTAAAACCGCAAACTTGAGCTATATTTTCACCTTTACCCGCTCCTCCTGTAAATCACCCCACGAATCATGGTGATATATTACCCCTATAAACTTTGTCAATGATCGAAATGGAACTTAATGTGGCTGACTCATTAATTGGCTAGTTTTTGGGGTGACAACATATCGCCACCTGTGGCCGATAATCTCTGACAGCCGGCCGACGACTCACTCCTTCCTGTCCAACCCACACACACTGCCAGTGCCCCTAATCAGCGTTTGGTGGGGATGTACAGAAGTAGTAGTAGGATGAGGTGGTGCCCTCACGTGCTACTCCCACGGCACGTAGTTGTCCCATTATGTTTGAAGAGCGGCAAGGCAATCAAACAATTTAATCATGCTCTGACTATCGGCAATTGCCACATAAGTGAGGCGACGATGAGAATCACGTGATTGTATGGCCATGTGCGTCGTCGTCGTAGATACTCCTCCTCCACCGTCTCCGCCTCCGCCTCGGACGATGTCCGACTTTGGCCCATGCAGCCGTATCTTATCGCGCCAGTTGCAGTCGAGAGGCAGCGACAAAGGGGCATTAATCCAAATTAAAGCGAAGCATCGTTAAGTATACCAGCGAACCCCAAGCAAGGTTACAAATTTGTCAGCGCTGCCAGCTTTGGCAAACATAAAATAATGTATGACTCTTGGAATTTCCCTCGTTCCTCATAGCAACTGGCTGGCTGGCTGGCTGTCTGGCTTGCTGGCACCAGTCAAGGTGCGTAATAAAAATCAGCGCACTTGGCTTTCTTTTTTTTATTTTTTGGCCAACAAAACTATCATCGTTCGTACGTGTCTGATAACGTAGACCCGCCATGGCGACCTGTGTCAATATATTTACGATTATTTGATGACAAACACTAATTGGCCTTAATTAGCACACTATTACTTAGTTATTAGGCTCTGAACAGGCGCTGATTCGTGAAAATGCTTCTATAATAGCACTTAAAGATTAGCATATAGAAACGACAAAATTCTTAAGTGGTTTTGATTAATCAAATATTTTTATGACTGCGGCCTGGCATTTATTGTTTATAGATTCAAATGACGGCAAGAGAAATGTGAGTGGGAAATGAATAAATAAACTTGAGGAAACATTCTTGGAAACATTCTTGGAAATTCAAATGAAAGAAGTTTGAATTTGAATGAATAATTTTACTATTAGCTGGATTTTTAAATATAAAGCTGTGATTTTTATTAAAATGTGTAGTATTCCTTTTAGGCTGGTTATGCAATATTTCATTGGTATATATTCTCAGAATAATATATTCAAATTCATAAAATAAAACCCACTTTAACTCGAAAATATTCCCAATTTAAATTTTATGCTCTGTAAAACTACGTTCTTTGTAATTCAAAAGAATTTTTTGGCTGGCATTTTGACTTCCATTCTTATTTGTTATACAATATTTGGCATGTGATAATGATAATGGCAGCAAATAAGGCTCGATTTTCGTTTACTTTGCATTTCGGCGGCATGGAAGTACGTCAATCGATGGCGCCAGCGCTTGCATATCGAGTTCTTGAAATATATTCAGCCATATAGATTCGCCAAGTCCAGGCCAGGCCGGCCAGGCCGGCCACTCGATTTTCTGGCAATCAGCTTGGACCTTTGAATTCAAGACCCCCTTCACATGACACTCTCCCAGAGGCCCGAGCATATATACTGTGTGTGCATAAGCGAGGCAGTGCAGCCGGCCGACCGCTTATCGAGTGAATAAATATTAATTCTGATTATAAATTCGCTACATCCGGCAGTGATCGGTTCAGAAATATTCAAAATCGAACTGAATCGCATCGAACTGAAGAGCAGGGGCAGGGCAGGGCACTTAATTGCGTTCTTCGCTTGAGCTCAGAGCTCACAGCTCCAATCAATTACATAGAGACCCCACCGATGCCGATCCGGAGCAGTGTCCGGTGGCATCCATTGACTGACTATCAGCTCGTCCACATATACACACATATATGTCGTATATTCCGACGCAGAGCCATCGGTTCTCTGGCATTAACCCAGCAGCGTCGTTAATGGAATCAAATCAGTGGCGAACGAGCCCCGCGAACGAATCGCGTCACACAGAGTCACACGACACATCGCCACCAGCACACCACACACACACTCATCCTCATCATCATCATCATCATCAATCCCCTCTAGCCACACCCCTTCCTCGCCAGTATTTCATTCACTTTTTTGATTTCTCAAAGACGCATCATATAAAAAATTTTATGAAATAGTTGTAGTAGAAAGACCCCAATAAAAAAGAGACATGCTGTGTGTGTGTGTGTCTCGGGGATTTTTTTCTTTCATATTTTTACTCAATGAACTTCGTTGGTTGGCCAAAACCAACCAGACACGGTTCCAACTAGTTATATCTGAAGCGACTTCGTGGGTCACATTCGGAAGTTCATTCAGATCCAATCTGGGGTATTTAGTGGCTCTTCCTTCTGTCGGAAAAGAATCAGAGAGCCGAAGACCCAGAGAATCCGCTGGAGAACGAGTTTCGTTGGGTGGCATTGGCATACAGAGACAGATACAGATGGAGATCTCTCTTTTGTAGATTGGAGCAACTACTACGCATTGCTCGAGACATAGTATGTCGCCATGTGTGATAATCTCTTCGGCGATGTCAGGTTATCAGTGGCGTGGCATGGCGTGGCGAGTGGGCCGGACCTCGTCTATTAGCGCGGGCATTTCCACTGCGTAGATCAGCCTGCCCCACATTCTCATGTTTTATGTCTGGCGATGGGTCTTCAGAATGCCAAAGAATACAACTTACGAGTTATGCTTTCTCTTCTTTCCTTTATCCATAGGTCACATTGCCTTCAGCGCCTTGGATGACACCTCGCACTCGGTGCATGTTTATAGCATAAATGGCTGCAGTCTGGGCTCCAAGTACGTGTCCGGCCGGGTCACGGGTTTGGCCAGTGCCTCGGACTACCTGGTGGTGGCCGATGATGCCGGCGATATAACCATGAGCAGGCTACACGGGTAAGTCCCCCATTAATATTAATATTTAAATTTCATTCATTAGACATTCTTCCTTTTGGCAGGCTGAAGCCCGTTTTTGACATTCCGCTGCACGTGCCCATACAGACGGTGGTGGTGACGCCAGGCAACACCCACATCCTGGCGCCGCTACGGGACGGTCGTCTGGCGGTGATCGCCGTGCAGCTGCCATCCGGCGGCAACAAGAAGCATTCCGTGCTCAATGTTTAGACGAGTTCAGGAGCTGGACTTTCCGAATTTTAATCCCAAGTCACTTATACCTAGCCTAAGTAGTCCCGCGTAGTCTCCCCCTCTGCTAGATTTAATTTATGTCTTGTGATTTGTCATGATTTATATTCTTTATATATTTTTTTCCTCGTTCTTGTCTTGTTTCCCACACTACGTGACGTGCCAAAAGCAAAGCCTTTGACCAACATATGTATAATTCCCCGAAAGTCTTGTGACAATGTGTGTCTATATAGAGCACTCCGATCGATTGCATTCCCAGAATTTCCATTGCCAACTGAGCAGTATTTCCCTGACAACCGTAATACACCTGACATAATGGAGGAGGAGAAGGAGGAGTCCATGAATCCTGGACCCCCCACAGAAGATTGATGGCACACTTGTCTTCGATTGACGAACATCTGAATAACGTAAATCATCCATCATTCGAGGCGGCTCGTCGGAGATATCTCTCGGTTCGAGTTCGGAGACAGAGACGGAGACGGAAACGGAGCGTGGCAGTGCAAACTGGTTGCCGACGCACTCTTGGCGAACTGCTCACTGACTCACGAGCGACTTTCAAATTGGCCCAAACATAAAAAAAAAATAAAAAAACCAAAAAAAAGCAGCCAAGACGAAAAAAAAGTCTGCCCGGCAACAGCGGCAAGGCGCTTAGAGATGGCACGAAATGCCAACGGCAACGTGAGATCTTGCGGATCTCGACGGCATCCAGCTGCTCAAGAGTAATCAAGAGAAACACTTTCGATGCCACCTCCATCTCCTCCGTCTGCTCCTCCTCCTCCTGCTGCTGCCTTACCGCCTGCAGACACAACCAAAAATAGAGCCCAGAGATCTTTGTCCCATTAAGTGCGCAGACACACTCGTTGGATCACATGGTGGTGTCCCAACTCATTAACATTAACATAGAGTCATTTCCAATTAAAAAGTATTATCACCTCACGATTAGAGTCCGTCCACGCACGCAGCACAGCAGACACTCGATGACAGAGCAAGAAGAATTCTTCCCGAATGCCCATTTTCACAGTCTTCTGCCTTCAGAATCTGAATTTCCAAAGACAAGCGACAATATCAAATGGTGAATCGATGATGCATACTCGTATATATATTTTTTGACTCGCACTTCGCCTATATGAACATAGGAGTAGAGATGTAGAGGAACCTCGCTTTGCACGCACACAGCGCACAATCCAATCTCGGGACGTGAGACTAGCCTCCTATCAATATCTTACTCACCAGCAATATATATATTAGTCTCTATATCTATCATCTGTGTACGTAAAAGGGTCCCAGATCGAGTTCGTTATTTGTTGTTAAGATCGTATCGTATCGCGCGTATTTATCGTCAAATGTTTTCGCCGTTCAATGTACGTAACTGTACGAGTTTATGTAGATAATGTGACTATCCGTAGTTTGTAGATCTGATAAAAATATATATAATAAAGTGATGTGAAGCCACAATAACCGATTGTATTATTCCCCCAATAAGCAACTCTTCAGCGATCTTACTTTTCTTATATTTATTCAAAGTATAATGATTAAGAACTAAAGAAAACCATATGTCAGTTCGATTAGCTTACTTAAGAATGTAAAACATAGTGGGGGTAGCGCTTATGAAACTGATTAATTCCTTGAATACTTCTCCGTGATTCTGGATGGGGGGTTGCGATGCCTTTGATGAAGTTTTTGGTCGATCAATAAATTAATTGTACAAATGATTGGGGGGTGCAAATAAATATAAAATACGAATTGGGTTGGGTGATTGACTGATTGATTGATTGTGTTGTGTTCTGGGGTTCGAGTTTGGTTACAAGTGCTTCGCTTGCTTAAGTAAAACGGCCAATTGGTTTAAATACGTTAACTAGAGCTCGCCTGAATCGCTAGGAACAATCAATTGCTACTTAAGGTTAAAACTATAATTGAAGAAGAAACCATATATAAAGTAGAGATAATTCGAATGCGATACGTTGTGTGGTGACTGCTATTCGAGGTTAGGCGTTACGAGTTAAGATTACGAAAGTTTAGTGTCTAAGCCGGCATTAGATACGGATAATTAATTACCTGGATTACCAACTAAATGGAACTTAAGTCTAAATTGTACATAACTGTAAATCGTATGACCCTTCTTCTCTCTCTCTTCTCAACATCCTTAAAATTTTTTTTGGGATTTTTTCTAAGCATATTTTTCTTTTCCTTTCCGCGCATCTTCGAAGGCATTTGATCTATCTAACTAACTAGATGAATTATTCCCGTCGTCAATCCAATAGCCTTTGTTTCTGTGGTTTGTGTCTTGCTCCTTTATCTTTAGTCTTGCTCCTTCTGCAAGGATAAGAAAAGAGGGAAAAAACAGGATTTAGTCTATGTAAGGATTAAATTTCCCGACAGGAATACTTACAAGTACGGGATACACGAAGGTATCGGCGGTATCGAAGCCAACGGCATTGCGGGCCACGCACTTGTAGTTGCCCATATCCTCCCACTTGATGTCAGCAATCATCAGCTGTCCCGTGGGCAGGACCTTGAACCGATGTCCTCCAACAATCTCCTTGTTCTCATTGTTGAACCAAGTCACCTCGGCCCTGGGAACAGCATGCGCCTGACAGGGCAGCAGGATATTGGAGCCCATCAGGTCCAGATGCGTCTTCTCCGTGTAGGTGATGCGCGGCTTCTGGGCACCCGGGTACGTCTTCTCCGCCACATGCCTCGAGGAGCGAGGCGGATGCACCACAGTGCTGGCATAGATGGTCTTGGAGCCAGAGCGGCCCACGCAGGTGTAGGTGCGGGCTTCGCTCAGCGGATGATCGATGATGTGCACGGAACGCACACGAACAATGGCGCTGGGTGCATCCTCGGACAGCTGGTTGGATTCCAGGTCTTCCAGCTAAGAGGAATCAGGGGAAAATAGGTTGGAAATCAGAGGGATTCGGGGCGAATTCAGGGGCTTGTGATAGACTTACCTCCGAGCGCGGCAGATGACCAACAACCCACTGAATGCTGGGCACCTGGGAGCCCATCATCTCGCACACAATCTCAACGGTGGCTCCCTCCGCCTGCAGCATCTTCGCGGGCGGCGTCTTGGTGAACTTGAGCCAGTCGGCATCGAAGGCCCGGTTGCGGGGCTTCTCCTCCCGCGCCGGCTCCGCTTCCGTCTCAATGGAGTTGTCCACATCGTTGCTATCGTCCACAATGTCCACGGCCCTGCCGCGGACACTCGCGATGCTGCCGAACAGCAGCAGCGCTAAGGCGCACACATGTAAATTCATTTTCTGGAAGATCAAAGATCAGAGCGAGGAATCGGAAATGAGTGCAAAGTTCAGAGGTAGAGAGAGAGGAGATGAGCACGAGTCATACGACTCTAATATAGGTTAATAAACTTTATAGTCATGGCTTTCCGCCAGTCATCTTTACTTATCACCCATCACTCGTGCCCCCGGCGTAGCTATAAATCACGGGGAGGTCTCCTCTATATAAGAGTCTATCTCCCGTCCCGTTCCCGATAAGCGGAGACCTTCAATCGCTGACGAGCTCTAGAACATTACTAACACTTGCGAAATGGGGAGCAGCCGAAGCGGAATCCTTCGTACCCAGTCACCTCTATACCTCGGAGCCGAGAGCTCTCACGAATTTCACAATGCCACGACGCCAGAGGAATGAATATAAGAATGATATAAGAGGAATCTGGCGTGGGCAGCAGCCGAAGACACTAGATAATTATTCAGTTTGAAAAAAAAAAAACGTGAAATCGAAATCGGAATGACATCGCTGTGACGTCAATTTCTTGGGATCTCGGACTAGATTCACCCACGCCTTGGCTTCGGCCACAGATCAAGGGCCCCCCGTGATATATATTATAATGTGTCTAGAGTCTAGACTGGACAAACTGCGTGACCGATTAATTATTCAAATAGTTTCGAGGGTAAAGTATTATGTAGATTCGCCAATCGCTGGCGAATATTGCATCAGACTTTGACATCGACTTCGGTTTGCCCTTCAGCGTTATGGGATTTTCTACCGGGTATTTCCACGAATTGGAACTCCCAAATGTGTCACCTAATCCCTAATCCCAATCATTGCCAGACATGAACTCACCTTTTGATTTGATTTCTTTTTTCTGCTCTTCCGGTAAAAAATGTTTGCAAATTTCTCCCTAACTTTGGATAACTTTGGATCGCTTGCTATCGGCGGCGGCTGGCTTGTCGTTATGTTATGAACGAATTTATCAGCTCTATGTTGTGGTGGCTCCTGGTCTGGGCTTTCTGGTTGAAGTTCTGGAGAAGTTGGCTTAGCACTGACATAGGTCCGGCGCTGGATGCCGTCTTGGTAACCGGGCAGCACAGTGTTTTCGGCGGAATCTTGGCTGCTTCTGCTGGCCTGCGTGTGCTCTAGGGCTGTGATTTGACAAGGAGGAGCCGGCTGGTGGTCAGTGGTGGACGTCCTGGAACGTTGGGATTGCTGGGTGCTGGGAGCTGGGAGCGTGCTGCTGCGTAGCAATTTCAGAGCGACTTTAAGGCGTAGCGAATGTCCAGTTGACGGCTTTGGCACATTTAGCGAAGTCTCTAGCGGAATCAGAGATCTCTCGTGGCTTTGGATTT
The DNA here is from genome assembly GCA_008042515.1 of Drosophila truncata. NCBI lineage: Eukaryota > Metazoa > Arthropoda > Insecta > Diptera > Drosophilidae > Drosophila > Drosophila truncata. The sequence goes on along the minus strand of VNJQ01003926.1, from coordinate 487,507 downwards.
GGATATGGACTTGGACTTGGTCTTGGTCTGGTTGTTGGCGCGACACTCGTTTGAATACGCACGGTTCATCGACATTACACTCGAGTCAAGGTGCGGTGTTTATGCTGCGATCGCGGTCTGGTGGCTGCTGTGTGCTCTGTGTGTTCGGTTCACGTAAGCGAGGATTGGCTTGGATCGATTTTTGGATCGGGAACTGCTCTCAAGTTGTGTTCAACAGCTGGAAACTGTGCTGTAAACTGACTCGGCCACCGCTGCGCTCTTCCATTTATATGCGACGCCCGGCACTAGCACAGGCACACATCGCTGCCGCTGCCGCTGCTCTCTATCTCTCTCAGTCTCTCCGGGTGGTGTGTGATGGTGCTGGTGCTGTGCCTCTTTCTTCGGTCTTCGATCCTCTCTCCGGCTCTTCCCCCTCAGCCAGCCCCTATCCCCGACCCTGCCACGGGTGACAAGCGACCAGAATTCAATTACTTCGTTTCTCGTCTCGTAATTCTTTGTGCTACCGCCGCACCGGGACAGTCCGGAACAAAATTGGATATTACCGGCCAAGGGGATACGTGCTATCTTTGCCCTGGCTTTCGTTTACTTAATTGCAGTGAATGGGACAGTGCAGATTCCTGCACAAGGGAACCTAAGCCTTGCCGTTGAAGAAACTCTTTAGAGGCATCTCTGGGTCAGGGTAATCTTTACAAACTTAAAGATATAGTTGTAGATTTATAGAACTGCTCAAAAACTGTTATAACTTTCTATAAATGGCAATTGTCATTGCTTTTCATAATGGTTTGAGCTTAGATATCTAAAGATCCTTTAAGATTCTGAAATCTCTGAAATCTGAAATATAATTCTAAGCTGATAAATCTGCAGATATTTATATAAATATATTTCCAAAGAATCCTAAGCTTTTAAATAAAATTTTGTGAACAAAATATAAACTAATTCTCACAAATGTTATAATTAATCTATCATAAGACAATAATACCTTCTCTGTAAGACCCATAAAATACTATTTTCAAGAGACATTTTTTAGATCCGAAGAATTATTGGGTTATCCTTAAATCCATATGAATCAAATTACCTTAACCTAAATCTAACAAGTTGTATTTTATAATAAGCTTATGACAATATACCCTCTTCAAGCCAATATACTCTTCAAGCCAAGTTTACCCTACCGAAGCAAGACTGTACCATACATTTTGATCTGCTGATTTCATTTCACAAATCTCAACGGTTTTAATTATTATTTTTTGTTTCTGTTTTATTTTTTCTTTTCTTTTTTTGAGGTTTCATTTTTATAAATACTGGATTTTTATACCCATAACCAATCAGCCAATTTAATAACCAACGGCAGGATCCATAACTCGACTCCACCAGCCGGTTGACAGTGTAAGCAGAATTCAAATGTCTGGCTGAGATCAGACCACTTCTTCTGCGCCCCAGTCTCTACGAGTCTCTGGGAGTCTTGGAGGTCTTTGGGGAGTCTCGAGGGGTACCCGGGTCCCTGGCATGGTGCAAGGTTCCATTAGCCGCGACCGAGTCTGAGTCTGAGTCTGTGTTGGGAGTCCGATTCCGAGCCCGGTGTCTGTCTTTCCAACTGATCTGTCCATCCGTCCGATCGCCTCATTGCAATCAAGTGTGAGTGCCAGTTTGTCTGCGGCGATCGTTGGTTGGATGGTTGGACAAGGGAGAAGTGCGAGAAGGAGGGACGGGTGCGATACCACAAAATACAGTGGGAGAAAATAAAGTTGTGAATTCGATATGTGAGCTTTTGAATATTTTAGATTTTAGAAGAATGTCACTACATTTTAAATCATTCAGAAACTCAACTAATCCTGTGGGAGTTTTGAGAATATAGTTCTTTTATTTAAAGCCATAAAATCTATAAGCTAAAAGTCCTATAAAAATAACAATAGAGATTGGTATATTAATTTAGGTTTTCCTAAGTTGTGCATTACCATTCCTTCTAGAGTATTCTTAACCAGTTTGGTCTCTCCCTTATTTCTTCCAGTGCATTATGATTGCCTGCCAGTGAACGCGAGTGTAAGTGGTGTGTGTGTGTCTTTAATGGGAAGGGGGGTGCAGTTGCGGTGTCAGAGGCGTCGAGAGGGGTGTCGTGGAAACTAGTCTGAGCTGGCATTGCCGGCCGGGAGCTTGGAACCGGGAACTTGGCGGAGCCAGAGGGCAGGAGGTGCAGCCAAAATGGCAGACAGACTGGCAGCCACATCGCGTGTTCGCTTTCCGCGCTGTTGCCGGGCGGCAGCCACTTTGCGGTCAAGGGGAGGGGGGATAGACAGGGGCAGGCAGTGAGGGGTAAAGGGGAGGAGTTACACCAAAAGAAATATTTAAGAGAGTGAAATAGCATCAAATCTATTCATCAATTCCATTAATTTTCTAGGTTTAAAGGGTATTTAAATGAATTCTGGTCTTTGATAACATTTTGATTATTGAATGATCGGGTGAACTATATCGATTTTCCATTTTTCAGATTGTGTATAAACAATGGCGACTTTAACTAATTTAGAACATTCATTTGGGAGTTATAAGGAAGTACAAACAGCACAGAAAATCACACTAAGAATGTCACTTAAATCTGAATTATTTTGACCTTAATTTAAACATAGAAAAATAATCATTTTTATGCCCAAAATTAAACTGTTTGGTTTTGAAAATTATGCCTAGATTTATATTCTTTTTTCCCAATTTAAAAAGGACTCTTTTTCTCTTGGTGTAGGCAAACTGTGAGGCACCGCGACTAGTTTTCTTTCTTCGCTTTATCGACAAGCCACATCGACGGCGACAACTAGATTCAATTCTACGAGTAATTTATTTATTGCACGTTACACAAATCGTCCGAGTCCGACCGCAGCAGACTGCTACCCGCTCTCTGCCCTCTGGTCCACTCCGTGGAAACACTTGGCAGCGGCATCGTTTGCAGCCACAAAGCGAAATTCAATTGAGAGGAAAAAAAATCTTGCAGGTGCTTGAAATTGTGTCTCGTGCCGATGCCTCCTCCTTGCTGCTCCCGCTACCTCTATACCGTTCCCGCTCCATTCCCCCGGGACACCACCGCCAGCCTGCTGCTCCTCCTCGTCAGCCTTGGCCGGCACACCTCAAAGCGCTGGCAACGAACGATACGAGAGTATATCGTAACGCTGACGTAAGGGGCACTGAATTGAAATGGCCTTTTGATGCGACTCGGGGAGCACTTTCTATAATAGAGGCGATAGGAGGAGACGACGGCAGGCCAGCAGCTATCCCGGCATGTAACATTCGCCAGTTTGTGACGCGGTCAGGGGTTGCACTTCCTAGATGACCGCACACACGTATTGCATCCGTAGTCTTTGAACCGCCATCAAAATTGGAGCTTGATCAGCAGTTCGGATGGGTTAATTCAATCAAGTTAGAATCAAGTTTAAGGAAATATGATGGAATTGTGATGGAAAACTACTTGGGAATTATAGGGGAAAAAGGGGAAAACTTCCTCGAGAAGGGAAGTTTTCCATGCTTTAAAATTTTAAAAAAGGATCTCTCCGAATATATTGCTTATAGTTTTTTTTAATGAAAACCTTTTGAAATCCCTTTTTTAGCTTAGACCCCTTTCTTTTTCCAAGTGTGATCTTATGGCCTCACGAAATGAGATCAGCTTGGATAGGAATCGGAACCGTCTTAGCTTCGCTTGGCATACATATTCATGTGGCCATCGACAACAACGACATGGGAGATCGTCACCGGCCGGCACCAATATAGCCGTTCTCCGATCTCCGATTATCAACGCCCATCCGATCTCTCAGGTGGATGGCCCAGGCGGCATTGTCATCGAAGTCTTTCGTGCGAAGCGTAGATTTATAGGTTCCATTTCCTAGAAACAATCGTGGCTGGTTTTCACCGCGGACACACACACACACACACAAACCCAAGACGGGGAGTGAAAGAGAGATCGAGGTGAGGTGAGGTTCCTCGTCACTCTTTTCCATACTATATAGAGGCTATGTGTATGTCTCTGAAGTGACTGAAAATCGTACGATTGTTCGGCGGGTTGATGGCACAAATTATTGCATCATGTCAGCGCGGACAGCGATCGGAGACGGAGGCGGAGACTCGTGCATATTGTGCATGGGCAAGCCAAATTGGCCCGCTTCCGCTAATGGGTAATGGGTAATGGGTAAATCTCCTCGAACTGGCCACTCCGCTGCGGACTGCACTGCACCGCATGCATCTGCATCTGCATCTGCCTCGGCATCACACCATCATCACCACACGGCCGGCCGGCCCGCATCGTTTGCACTTTTCTGCTAATTAACGTCGTGCCAGCGATAGCAACACCTCCAGAGCCGCAGATACAATAATACAGCACCGGAACAAGTCAACGGAGGTAGGGGGTGCACAGGGAAAAATTGAACAGGAGAAGCCTTTGAAAATCTTTTACAAAATGACCTAAAGGGAAATCTGGAAAGATCTTTCTTACTTAAAGGATACTAGAGGATACAAGAGGTTATCTACCTTTACCAAGCTTTCGTTGAAGATATATAAATAAATAATAATAAATATAAATATAAAAATATACCTGAGAATCTTAGGACATTCACAGAAAACAAAAGAAAACATAATTTCAAAGAGTAAGGAAGTTATTACCATGATTGTATTTAGCAGATACTCATCCCAAACTATCTTGTAGCTACTTATTTTCAAAAATATATATTTATTATGAAAATTGAACATAATAAACTATTTCTCCCAGTGCTTAAATGTGACAGGAGGTAGGGGTAACGGCTCATTCAAAGTCGGACGACGGGACAGACGGATAGAGCAGGAGTCGGAGCCACAGTCTGAAACGGAGTCGGAATCAAAGTCGAAGACGCAGACAGAGACAGAGACAGAGACAGAGCGAGCGAGAGTTCGGGGAAAAGATAGTGCAACATGCAACTGGCAAGCCAAGACCAGTCGGCCAGATACAGATACATTTACAGATGCATTCGTTGAATGGCAGGTTGTGCCTGTGTCAGTGTCTGTGTCTGACTGCGACTGTATCAGCCAGTGGAACGCTTGGTGACGACGTGAGAAAATTCATGTTCATGCCACAAATTCTGTGCCGTTTTCCCCTACCAGCACACACCTTGCCTACTTTTTGCCTGCCGTCACACTGATAGAGCCGGGTTTTTAGCCGCCTAGCAACAGTTAACAACTTCTTTCGACTTCTTTAGGCTTCCCAAAACCCGATCTCGAACGAGAGCGAGCTCGTGTCGCCTTGACACCGGCACAGATGAAAGGTCAGTTCAGGGAATTGGACTCCATGAAGGACACAATTACAGGGCCACCGGGTCACCAGGGTCGATCGGAAATGGGCAGGTGTCAGGTGGCAAAGATTCCCCGGAAGGCATTCAAGAAAAAACCCATGGAAATATTTCTTTTAAGTCTTTTGGGCTTTGCCAAAGCCTTAAGCTTGAGTTCCTTGGGTTCTCTGAAATATTCTCGGGGGTTTTCTTTACCCAAAAAGTGAATCACAGCCAAGTCAGACCCTTCAAAATGAACTTGAACTGTGTGAGGCCCCCAAAGTCTTTGATAAGCCTCCAGCTTGAGACCCCAATCATTGCGCTCTCTTGATTAATGTAATGCCCCCCGATTCTCTCTTGAACATACAATATATATATATATATAAATAATAACGAGATCGGAACGCACATTCCATATAGAGAGTGTGCGATGTGTGTATAATAATGTACTCTGAGCATAACGAACAAATGGAATGGAAAATTTTTCGAAACCACACAAGTATCATGTTTCTTTGGCTTTTTGTGTAAAATGTGGAAAATTTTCACGACAAATCCGAATGAAATGCAATTATCACTAATTGCTTGGAGGGGTTGGGGTATTCTCCGACTGAAACATCAAATACTGACAACTAAAAATCTCTGGGAGCTGGAGCTGGAGCTGGAGCTGCTGCTTATCGGCGAAGGTGACGACGGAACTGGAATGGGAATAGGAATGGAAATGGAAATGGGAATTGGAAGCGGAATTGTGACTTCCTCATCGCATATTCAGGGGACTACAAATGTGTCGGGGTAATTGTAATTTATCAATTAACCGGCAATGATTTATGCGATTATATGCGCCTTGAGCTCTCCCTGTTCGCCGGGGTAATCCGACTCCCCGGCATTCTTCTTCGTCTGAGTGTGTGTGTGGTTTTTGTTTCTTTTCGGGTCTCCAGTTACCTCCGCCGTACCTTCTGTGTGTTGTGAGTGTGTGCCTCTGTTGTGCAACACGTTGATCGGACACCCAAAGAGAGGTCTGACTCTGTGTCGGAGTGTCTCTCCCAATTTGCGTTCCGATTGCATCAGCCATTCATTGAAGCCTCTCTGCCTTGGGTGCACTCTTCACTCTTTGCCGAAAGGTAAACTCGAGTAAGGTCTGACCAAAATTCAGAGCGTAACCCTGAGGACCGTCCCTGTATCTGTGTGAATGATTGTGAGTGAGTGTGTTGAGTATCTGTGAGTGTGTGAGCCACCCAAAGAGAATTTGGTGAGTCACCGCCAAGTGTTAAAATTCAAATATTCAAAAACGAAACGAGGTTGGATCACCTTAGAGAGCATTAAAATAAAGCCCAGCCCTAGGAAAATTGTTCCAAAAGAAGGTATTCTTCTTGTACAAATTAATTACTGAATATTACTAAAGTCAGCTGAACTATTTTTAAACAAAAGCATTAAATTTAGACTCATCTTTATTTATTCTATCTACCAAGTATGGGTATATCATAAATATATACCCATTATTCTATCTACCAAGTATGGGTATATCATAAATAATTCTTAAATATCATTCATAAAAAGATAAGTCAGGTGACAATTTCACAAGTTTAACTTTCTTGAAGTCGTCTGCAAGAAACCACTAAAGTCAGCGAAAAATATTTTTAAGCAAACGTATCGATTTCCCATTTATTTTGAAGCCCAAGGCATTAACTATTGTCTACATATTATTATTTATTATTATGTAGAGTCAGACGTCTTCAAAGAGTCAACAATTTATTGAGAAAGCCATAAGAACCACACAAGTCAGCAAAAGTATTTTTAAAACAAAGTCGCATTATATATCTTAATTTAATTTAAAGATATAAACCTTTTTAGCTATTCCTTTTCATTTTATAAGAGCAATCAATCAACTTTATCTAAATCCAAAAGGATTTAGCCATAAATCATGACTAGATAAGTGAGCCAGACTTCCTTGGCTTATGTGGAATTACATCAGTCAGCGAAAATGTCTATAAAAACGACACTTTCATCACATCACGTTTATTTATAAGCCCAAGATATTAAGAGTGGTCACCTTTTTCCGCTGAATCTAAGCAAATTGATATGGAATACCTTTCTTAATTATCAATGAAATTTTTACCTCTATGACTGTATGGTTTTTATAGATAGAGTCGGCCGCCAGCAGGGGAGACAGTTAGATAAGTACTACTTTCCTGTACAGTCACTTAAAGTCTTGCGATTTGGCTTCCGATACGAAAAGTATAGAAGTAAGTATTCGGAACGTGCTCTTTGTCAATTATTCCGGACCCGCCCCTTGCCCAACCCCACCGAAGAAGCCTCTTATCTGCTCCATGTTTCGTTCTAATTGTAATCATTCCATTTTAATGAATTGGCGAAAGAAAACAATAACAGAAAATGGGGTTAACTTTGGGGAATCGAAGATGGAAGTACCCTGGAAGGAGTACGTGATTATGTAGCATTTTCTTTGAAGATTACATCTAGAAAAAATCACGGACACCCACTACATTATGAAAACTTGTACAGAAACTAGATATTTACTTAATATATGATCGATTAAACTTTATATTATGGTTTCCAAATAGATTTAAAACATGAAAGCCAGATAATTTATCACTATATCGTTTGAGCCCTTTAAAAATTATAAAAACTGTTGTAAAAACTTGATTTCGAGAGAGAAAACGATCTTTTTTATGTTATTATAACAGTTCCTTTATCCCTATTAGTGATCTAAAGGCTCCTTCTAAGGGGTATTACCTCCATTATTCTTTATTTTAGGGTAGCCTTCAGAGATGAAGCGTGATGACGTGTGCAGAGATGTTTTCCACTTGGCGGTGCGAACATTATCGTCATCATCATCATCATCGAAACGCCCCAAGTTCAATAAAGCTTGAAAAACAATTATGAAGGCAAAAACATGTATGCGTGTGTGCGTGTGTGTGTGGCAACGAGCCCCCCTTTTATACGCACACACACAGCAGGCCTAAAAGGGAGAGAGGGAGCCAACGCTCGAGGACGGGGTCGCCAATTAAAGATTCCTCCTAATTGGCTTTACATATTGAGCGAACATCCATACAAACATGCGCTCGAATGTGCGCAATATTCCAGTTAGACATTCATTAAGTGCACTAGTGTGTGCAGCATAATTGAGCCGCGCTGCCTCTGCCGCTGCGTCTGTGTGGGTTTATCCACACAGCATTCGGGGCATCGCGTTGGGGGCTCGTCTCTCGCAGCGTCTACGCCCCACTCACACACACACACAGACAGATAGACGTGGTGGAGCAGCTCTGCCGGCGATTGTGCGGCGAAAGAGCAAAACTGCGATATCTGCTCGCTGCTCTTTCTCGCACTCTCTTCAGCTCTTCAGCCTCCGCTCTCACAAGCTCCCACATGCTCCCCACCGCCCCCAAAATCGATCGCATATGCAAATGTGCGTTGAAAGTGGCATAAAGATCTCTCTCTCGCGATAACTGTGACGCATTTGAACTCGCGCCCTCCTCCCCCTCGGGCATTGGCAGCCCCACGTTCCCCTTCGCCAGCACTAATTTCATTGCGAAAAGTTGCCTTCGATTCTTTTCGTTGCTCGCTTTTTTGCTTAGCGCTTTTTTATTATTATTAAAATTGCAATTTATTACAAAAGCGATCTGATTATTAATTGCTTTTGAATTGATTTCGATTCAGAATCGAACGATAGTTGCTTTGGACGCAAAGGGGAAGGGAGTGGGATGGGTGAAAGCACTGAGAAAATATAAATTCTGGAACTGCTTTATGTTTTATAACTTTTTAAAATAATATTTAATTTTTTTTAGGTTTACAAAATAAATTAATACATTTTTTATGTTTGCATTTAAATATTTTTTGATTCTAAATAAGATGAAAAAGATACAACTTTTAGTTTCGCTGTTTCCAGATTTCTCAAAAATTAATTATTAATAAAAAAGAAATATCCTTCACTATTTTACATGTAGGACCCATAAAATTTCCTGTTTTTCTAAGCCAAATAAGGATAATAAAATATTTTTAAGACTATATAAATAATGTGACTTGTTTTAATAAAAATAAAATCCAAAAAACAGTTGACAAATATATCTAATATTCTTAATACTTTTCCCCAGGACTTACAATCTTTAATGTTTCAAAAACATATTAGTTTTCAAAACAAAATTCTACATTTATTTGTCCAAGTGTGTGGCTGCGTGACCAGCGCAACGTCAGGCTCGTTTGGAACATGTAACCCATTCTGATCTGATCCGATCTGATTGGATCCGATTGGTAGGTGGCAATGGAGCTGAACTCGGAGCTGGAGGTGGGATGTGGAAGGTGTTAAGGTGGACGTGGATGTGGAGATGTTCGTCGGCTCACGTAGCCACTGCTCCACTTGGAGGAGACTTCGAACTGGCACTATGAGTGCAACAACGTTGGAACTTCAGCTGACGCGACACTAAAGGCCAAGCCAATAAGCTGACTCAGTTTTCGGGTATTTCATAATGGTAGAGATTGGATTAAGTCACGTGACATATAATCAATGAAATCTATTCATTTTACAAGAAACAAAACTATAAAACCATAGAGAAAAAAAATTGATCAATTCTTAATCATTTCAAGAGTCATTTCTTTAAGCAAATAAATATAAAATATATATTCATTTATCCCTGTAATTTAGCAAATATTTAATCAGTTCTTTATAATATATAACCAATATACGAAATGATTATTTGTAAATTGACAAGGTCATGATTTAAACGATGATCTGCCGTATCATCATGATCTTGGAATGACTGTTTAAATGATAACAAACTTTTTAGCTGCGTCACTAGAAAATTCCAGTTATAATTAGCAAAAGATTAGCAACCAATAATTATATGTAACTAAAAGATTCAGTTTTTTAACTAAGTTAACACGTCCCTGAACATAAATTTCATCATCGGCTATCGTTAAAAACACTTCATAAATCATAGTCATAATTAAACAAAGTTACAAAAGCGAAAATCATATTGCAAATTATATGTTTAAAACAGTTGAGCAGGTCTGGAATGTAGAATCTAGATGAAACTGCAAAAAGGCAGAAATTCCCGCAAAAAATAAATCAGTCAACGAATTTATAATATTTTTGACTTTCAGATTCTCACGCTCCATGAGAGGACACTTTGTTTACGCTTGGTTCCTCGGTCCCGATTTTCGGCATATAAAAGCATATCTCTTCTCGGTATCATAAAGATAAACAACAACAGCAGATCAGATCCTATATCAATGGGAGAAGAGCTGAGCCACAGACCAACTGGCGGCTTCTCCCAGGAATTTACCAAGGCCCCCTTATTATATTTTGAACCAACTTTGCCTTATATTTCAGGTCTATTAATGGGAGATCTGTTGACTAGGGAAACTTGTTGCCCGGCGCGATAATAATTCGCTAGCGATCGCTCGATCGCTCCGGTATATAGTCATTTGTGCTGTACCATTAAAATTGTACAATCACGAGTTTGTGTTAAACTGAAAAGTTGAAATGATTCAATTAAGTCCGTTTGACTCTTGCCCCTTCTCCGCCACCACGACCACGTCACACAACGACGACAGCGAATCAAGGCAATTCGAAAGACTTGCTTTTTTAGCACTCTGATCCCGAAAAGTTTTTGCGAATTGATGGCACGAGATCCAGAAACTGGTACAAAAATCAAAGGGGGAATCACTAAGAGGGCTCAAAGTCTGAGCTGACAGATGATGAGTCAGGCGGAGGAAGGGTTATTAGATGCTTCTCAATCCCTGCCAGACGTGGCACTAAAGTGTGGTGTTTTATATGGCTTAAGCCCTGGTAAAAGTTGGATTTCTTTTGGTTTTTTACAATAATTATTTACAGGAAATATTTGCATCCAGTTTCTTTCTTTTAAATTATAAAAACCGAATCTTAAAAAATTGCCTATTTTATATATTTCACTTAAAAAAAATATATATATCTATAAAGAGATAAGCTATGTAGGCATTTAATTTTGTTGATTTTTAATTAAGACTACAAACACTTGTTGAAAAATTGTTTTGAAATCTCATAGAAAAAATTTGGATTATATAGAATAATCATAATTAGAATCCAATAAATCGGTTATAATTCCGATAGTTTTCTAAAGGAAAATAATTAAATAAGTAGCATTTTGTTAAAGGGATTTATTATAGAATTTATTTCTGTTCAAAAAATTCAAATTTCAAACTGCCAAAATTTGTAAAACCTTTATTTTTAAATCCCTAAAAGTAAAACCTTTACATCCTTTTCCCCAATATACTTTTGTTACCCATCCTATATTATTCCATATGCTTAAATTTAAGACTTAATATGTACTTGCTTTCCTACCTGCATTTTCTTTAGTTTTTCAATTGACTTTCACTTCAGAGACTCTCGACGACACTTTCACTTCTAGAACTTTCGCTGGAGTTTCCGTTGGATTTTGAATACTTTTTTTCGATTTCGATTTCACTGGCACACCGCCTCAAAATATAGTTCTTCAATTCGTTAAAGTTGCGTTCTCCCTTTTTGCGGTTCCAAGTGTAGGAGCTGCGGTTCTGCTCGAGATGTGGCGAGTGATGTACTGTGCGGCGGAAGGTTGAGCGTCCAGGCTTTTATATCGGCTTTTATGCCCGAAATCAACAAGTGGGGCTGTTGCCGCCGCTGCTACTGCTGCTGCTGCTCCGTCGGACGAGGAACGAGGGACGACGGGCCAAACGGACGTCCACTTGGACTCCACTGGGGCTTTAATAACAGTTATGGCGTCGGCACAGCCAGTGGCAGCGGTGGTGGTGGTGGTGGTGGTGTATCTGCCTCTGTGTCCGTGCTCGTATCTGTATATGCCGCTCGTGCTCGCATCCGAATTCATCGGGTCCCCGGTCTCCATCTTCGTATGAGTTGGTGCCCAAAAGGGGGTGGCTCTTACTTGTTGCTCCCCGTTTGATTGATTGATTCCAAAAGCTAAAGGAAATCGCATGCAAATTTATTGTTTTAAATCACATTTTTCTCATTAATATTCGCAGTTTTAGTCGAAGATTTGATGCGGCTCGCATCAGATCGCACTGGTAAATGGAAATCAAAATGAAATGCGTGCCCCAAATGCATAGAATTCTCTCGGAGTACGGTACAGTACGGTATATGTATATCCCCCGATCCCCCATTACCATATGGCTGCAGCAGCCGTGACGATGGCCAGGATCAATAGATGTCAGTGTGAGTCAGTCAATCAGTTGTCAGCAAGTGCCCACCTTTATGGCCGCACGGAGGCTGATTATTCCGGATTTGTGCAGGTTTTAATTCGCGAATTAGTTCCATCTGCTTACTGGACAATGGCGGACGTCACTATTGATGGATAGAGGGAGCTCGGGAACTGGAGCTGAAACTGGAGCTGAAGCTGCAGCTCGATGATGACTCTGGATGAGCGCATAACTGCGCCAGACCTGCTGGGGTCTCAGCTCCATCAATTGCTTGGCCATTCGAGACGATATTTGCATTCCAGAGCCAGAACCGGCGACCAATTGCACAAAGATCCCGCCGCAGACGAAGCTGCAATTGATTTTGGTGTGGCGTCAATTGAAATGCACTTCGGAGTCTAGGAGTCGAGAGCACGGAGAAAAATACCAGGAATCGCGGAATCCTTCTCAAAAAAAAAAATATATATTTATCCTTAATTGGTATTATTATTTCGCAACAAAATATTTATGATAATTGCTTATTAATTGCTCATAAGTGGCCATTAAAAAAGGACCCTAATACCAGCATAATGCTCCTGTCAACAATAATGAACCCAAACAATTGTTATGGCTTAAAATCTAAGAACGAGCACTGTGCAAAATATTAAAGTGCCTACTTTGGACTCTTATCTGTGGCAGAAGTATATATATATTTTTCTAATATAACTATTGTATAATTCATTAAAATACTTAATAAAAATGTTCTTGAAATGTGTCACCAATTCCAAGTTCATTCGCAGTGCAAAAGATTATATTCTGTTGGTATATATTGATATAATTTTAATTTACTTATATAAACAAAGAAATCATCGATTAAGCTTATCTGTAAATATAAAATATAATGAATAACTTAGAAATAAATATAAGAAATTTGTCAATTGTGAAGATAAGGTACTTTTTGGTTGCTTCAAAATAGCTATTTTTCTAATATATATTAAAAAGTTGTAGAAAGAATGTAACAATTAGCCTGAGAATCCTTTTTATGCAAACTAGTACGTATATGGTCTATAGTTCTGTTTATATCTTTATTTGTAAGAAAAATCTTTCCAAAGTTGGCAAAAAATCTTAAAATTAAGATTAAGTTATCTGTTATTGTTGGTCATTTCTCTGCGTGTGGGCCTACGTGCTCCAAGTGGCCTGCCACCGTTATATTCAAATGAAGTGGAGCTCACGCAATCACTGCCGGCAGAGCAAAGCTGGGCAGACACTCGGGGAAAGTCATCATGGTGACCAGACCACCATTATGGTCGTTCCGTTTGCCCGGGGAGGAACATCATAATGATGATGCGGCTCTCGCTGGGACCTTGCCACCGCAAAATGGTTGACCTAGCAACAGAAGGAGCCATCGCCCGTGGAGAAACAGCGAACAGGAATAGGGACAACAGGGACGACTGGGACCCACACACCCACCCAAAAATCCCACATAGATAGATATGGCGCTCCCTCGGAGTCGCCCACGCAGTCGCGCAGCCAATTTGGCCATCCGTCAATAGGGCTTCATTTGAATTGCCAGCTTGTCTCCAATTGATGATGGGCCGGGCCCACGCTGCTAGGTCCTTGCCATGACCCAGACCCGCCTCCTGGCTCCTCCTCCATGCCCCCCATCCATCCATCCATCTGCAATCAGTCAGCAGCATGGCGTAATTAAACCCGCCGCTGTCACAGTTGACGTCTCGTGGCGTGTGGCATGTCCGCCGCTCATTTATTGGCAGCATTGTGTTCATCTTAATATATTCCACATATATTTGTGTATTTATATTCACAAACTCGGGAATCGATGCACGTCGTCTGCTGTCTATCCGGCTATGGAAAATCCCTGGGATATGACACACACATCCCAGGAAAATGGAAATTATATTGAACAATTGCGATCTAAGAACTGAAGGGCCAGGGTGTGCGAAACCCCCATTCAAGGAGAGGGGGGATTTTCCTTAATACTAGTCTTTTCGATCATGTAATAAGAGTTTGCATTTCACCATACAAATTAACATGTTTTTTTATTTTACGAAATAAATTTTCTAGGTAAATTTAAAGGGGAAATCCTAAAAGAAAAAAGGAAAGATTACCATTGGCAATAATAATAATTTGCCATATCAAAATGGCTATAAAGTTAAACGTCAGATCGATTTAAAAATAAAATCCTGTTAATTTATATCTTTAATTAATATGACCTTAAATTTTCCAGGTAATTTTTCTTAATTAAATGTAAATTAATTAATGTAAATCCCCTAATGGTTATACAGAATTATTTATTTAATCCCAGAAGCTATGAGCAGTAAAAATATATAGCATACTTTGAGGAAAGTCATAAATGTTGGGCCATAAATAATATAATAAATGAAAATTGTAAGCAAATGTATAAAATCTTGTAAGAATTCCTACTTAATTAGAGAAATAAATAAAATTTTAAAAACTTCTTATCAATTTCAAAGAGTACTTTATTTAACAAACCCGAAACTAAAAATTTACCTTTTTTCGAGTGCCAGAAGTACAGAAGTACAATTTTGGAATAACAATCGTATATAGTTGAGAATATTGTCACAGTGTCAAAATTTGAGATATCAAAATTAAGCGTTCATTTAAATTTTCATCGTTTCTTTTTTATTTTAATGTTTCTATGGTGACTTCTATGGTCCCAAGAACGGAATTCAAGCCTGGAAACATAAAATATAAAAGATCGGCGCAAAATAACTTCAATATTGATCCCATGAAAGTTTGTTGACTGCACAATTTGGAAAATAAAATCTTGGCCTCCGATAGATCCATAATCCCCTTGAAAGATGAGCAAATATTTGTTATTTCTTTAGCTCGGATCATATTTATTTTAAGACCATGATCTCATGCGGTTTCTTATACTTGGTTACCACTGTAAATAAAGAATTAAATGCTTTGCACATACATATATATTCGCAATCTAAAGCTTCAGATTATTTAGTACCAAAAGCTATGAACGCCTCAATCATCTGAGCAAAAAAGCTTATACTATCTTTCAAGGTTAAAGCAGAAATACACCCAACGGAAAACTATAGTACAACCTGTTGCATTTGACAGTCGGTAAAGCTATAGCCACTCGAAAGCCAGTTAGGGCCCCCGCCTGCACTGGGACTTCGCCAACTGAACCGCCGGAATAATCATTGAAACTAGAACTAATTGTTTATTCCATGCAAACATCGTAAACTTATTCTCCCAAGCTCTTACACTCGATTGGAAATGTTCGTAATGTGTACTTATTTATTTTAATAATACTTTTTTAATTATGTATTCCATAACAGCATACTCAATCGATCTACTATTTAGAGTAGAAGTTGAGTGTATCGAAATGTCTGGAAGAAAGTTTGCGTAGTGCTTGTAAGGTAATGAACTGCAAAATTTCTTCGGGTGTAACCGGTTTGATAACATCACCCATCGAAAGCTTTACATTTTCTATGCGCCACTCTCTAGGTCTCGGTGGTAGTTGCCCACCGGTCGCCGCCTCTCGCAGTTGAAACCAAAAAACGGTCAAACGAGGTTAAAACGAGGTTTTAACCGAATAAAAGCGAAGATTTAGAAAAAACTGGAACGATGAACCGTAGCCTTTCCGGGACATTAAGAAGATGCAGCAGGCTCCTCGTCTCACCAACTCTCGCCCACGACGCCACTCTGACCAGATTCCTTTCCACAACGCATAAGCTCTTCGAGCGGCAAGAGTAAGTTTCATTTGTTAGCAGGCAGGCAGGCAGGTTGTGAAAGTTTATACGATTTCTGGGAATCGGGAGAGCTTAGCAAATGTTTACGCTAGATGCATATCCATTAAACAAATCGAATTAGTATGTTTCGAGGGGTTTGTTTGGCACGTAGGCCCCACCAAGCATACCTAATTGATGGTGATAACGAAGAGTTAATGTGTGACCCATGGATCGAGTAGGTAGTTCCGCCAGCTTGGTTAGCAGGATGATGATGCCTTTATCTGGATCAAGTGGGTGTGATCTCTCTTCCTTTCTTTGATTTTTCTGTCTCAAAAAGTCCTTAGAACATATCGGAATATTTTGAAATACTGATTCTCTTGCAGATGTCAGGTTCTGGTTGTTGGTGGCGGCACCGGCGGCTGTGCCATGGCTGCCAAGCTTTCCTCCCGTCTAGGTAGCAACAAGGTGATCGTCTTGGAACCAGAAGAAGTACGTAAGGCACTAGTAATAAATACTCCAGCAGATTAATCACCTTTCTCCCTACAGAAACACTACTACCAGCCGATGTTCACCTTGATTGGTGGCGGCATGAAGCGTCTGGAGCAATCTTACAGGCAAATGGGGGATGTGCTGCCCAAAAAGGCGCAATGGATTCAAGAGTCGGCCTTGAATTTCGATCCTGACAAGAATGAGGTCAGCACATCCGGTGGCAAGACCATCAAGTATGACTTTCTTGTAATTGCCACTGGCATGCAACTTAAGTATGAGAAGGTAAGACTTTTAATTCATCATATTCTCTAATATTATAATCAAGATTCATAGATTCCCGGACTAGTGGAGGCCCTGGAGGCCCCAAAAAGCAATGTCTGTTCAATATATTCACCCAAATATGTAGATAATGTCTACGGTTGTCTACGCAATACGTACAGGGGAAATGCGATCTTTACCTTTCCCCACTGTCCCATCAAATGTGCTGGAGCACCGCAGAAGATTGCCTACATAGCCGAACACTATTTCCGGAAGGTGGGTCCTCGAAAGCTCTAAAATGTGGTATAAAATAACCTACGTTTACTTCTCTTCCAGATGGGCCGCCGGGACAATATAAATATCAGTTACAATACGTCCTTGCCCGTGATTTTTGGTGTCAAAAAATATGCAGATGCCTTGTGGAAGGTGGCAAAGAAGCGAAATATAACCGTCAATGTGAGCCGGAATCTCGTCGAGGTAAGACCCCAGGACAGTACAGCCGTATTCGAAGATCTCACCCAGCCTGGAAAGCGTTACGAGGAAATAGTAAGTACTCTACTGTAACCTTTATAAGCTTCTTCCCTAATCCTCTTCTCGTTAGTACTCCATGTTACACGTCTGTCCACCCATGAGCGCTCCCGACGTGATCGCCAATTGCAAGCAGCTGGTCAACCAAGCCGGATTCGTAGACGTGAACCAGGCAACGCTGCAGCACGTAAAGTACAGCAACGTGTTCGCCATTGGCGATTCCGCCTCCACACCCAACTCCAAGACGGCGGCCGCGGCAGGTAATGTTCCGTTTTTGGAGTCGTAATCATCGAAATCGGAATATTCAATGATCCCTGGCATACACAATGCATGTGGTTTCCGTTTCACATTGCAGCTGCCCAGTCACCGGTTGTCTTCAAGAATCTGATGGCGACGATAAAGGGCGGGAAGGCGACTGCAGCCTACGATGGCTATGCCTCATGTCCGCTTGTCACCGGCTACAGCACCTGCATCCTGGCTGAGTTCGACTATAACCAAGCTCCCGTAGAGACATTCCCCTTTGACCAGGGCAAGGAGCGATATTCGATGTTCATTATGAAGAAGACCTTTATGCCGATTCTTTACTGGCAGCTAATGATGAGGGGCTACTGGAATGGACCGGCAACGATGCGAAAAGCCCTCTCAATTTTTAAGCTGAAAAGTAAAAAGTAGGAAAAAAACACGTTATTTAAAATATCTTGGGACGACAAGATATTTTAAATACCAAAAAAATGTTTTGGTATTTGCTCCGCCGATGTCGGACCTATAGCACTAACGCGGTATTTCAAATACCTTGTTATTTCAAGATATTTTTTATAACAATCAAATGTATTTTTAATTGCTCCGACACTCTCAGACCAATTTGAAACTTTAAAACATTAAAGAACTACATATGGTGAAGTGTAAAAATTTACCTTTTAATAATTATTTTTTAAATTTATAAATTCTATCATTTACTTTCGCTTTTTATATTAATTTAAAGTAATATTAAAGATATTAAGAATTAATCAAATAATGCTACTTTCTATGTATTAGAACTTATTTTTTTGAACAGTGTTGTCAGGCTAAGCAGTGTCAAGCAGTTCAATCCAGTTGCGTTTAATATATAATATAATTTTATTTCTATTTTCAAATATTTATTAATATTTACTTTTGTTATATTTCCTCATAATTATATTATCTTTCCCCATAAATAAAGTACATTTTAAATAAGAGACACCGTTTAAAAACAAACGTAACCGTTACTTTCACATTCAAACATTTTCCACCCTGGTTCTTGTATATTTTTAGTATATTGTAAAAATTTATTTCGCCATATGTACTGTATTTAAGCTGGTCACTCTAATCCACAGCGTGGCGTCGCTTGGCGCTGGAAATTTAAAGATAACGAACGAAAAGATCAGCCGAATTGTGCTCCAAAACAAGCCTAAAACAGCTCCAACAACAAAATTTGGCAACAAAAACAGTCAGAAAAAATGAAGGCAGTGTGAGTATAAAGTTACTTGTGAGAAATTCGATGCCAGGACTAAAAATTCCTGTTCACAGACCACGGACGCCTATGCGCGTCATCCAGAAAACTCCCCGGTTGCAGCAGCATATAACGGAGAAACATCGCAAGGATTCGTCAGACAAAGCCAGAGATCCAGTAAATGTGTTCTGCCGCGTCCGACCACTCCAGTCGGAGGCGGATCTCACCTCGCTGCGGGTGAAGAACTCAACGACGATCGCGCTAAACCCGCAAGATCAGCTGCTGCACAAACATAACGGCGCCCAGCGCGAGATACAGTACATTTTCAAGCACGTCTTTCAGCCGGAGGCCACCCAGCAGGATGTATACGGATCGGTGGCCCAGCCGCTGGTGGAGAACTTGCTGCGTGGCAGGAACAGCCTCCTCTTCACCTACGGCGTCACGGGCAGCGGCAAGACCTATACTATGACGGGTAATCTACGCCATCGAGGCATCATGCCGCGCTGCCTGGACGTGCTCTTTCGCACCATTTCGGACTTCCAGGCCAAGAAGTTCGTCTTCAAACCCGATCGGCTGAATGGCTTTGAGATTTTGTCCGAGGAGGATGCGCTGCTCGAGCGGCAGCACGAGATGAATCAGAGATTCGCGGGCGCCGGACGATTTGCATTCAGGCACAAGGACTCTGATCCGGAGATAGCTTCCCAGGCCTCTGTGGAGCCAACGCCACTGCTGGGCTTGGACGAGGACAATATGTACTCGGTGTTCATTACCTACATTGAGATTTACAACAACAGCGTGTACGATCTGCTCGAGGATTCCGGTATTCAGAAGTAAGTAGCGATATCTAGGAGCTCCTTGGGATATTACATATTTTAGGGTTTTATTTATTAACCTAAAATGCATCTGTTTTACAGGACTTTGCAGAGCAAAATCATTCGCGAGGATGCCAATCGTCACATGTTCGTTCACGGCGTCACCGAGGTGGAGGTGAAGACGGTGGAGGATGCCCTCGAGATCTTCCAAATGGGCCAGAAGCGCAAACGCATGGGCCACACCGTTCTGAATGCCGAGTCCAGCCGCAGTCACTCGGTGTTCAATATACGCCTAGTGCAGGCGCCCACCGACAGCCAGGGCGAGAATGTGGTCCAGGACAAACAGAACATTACGGTGAGTCAGCTGTCCCTGGTTGATCTGGCGGGCAGTGAGCGCTCCTCGCGCACCAAGAACACTGGAGTGCGATTGCGGGAGGCGGGCAACATTAATAACTCGCTAATGACGCTGCGCACCTGCCTCGAGTATCTGCGCGAGAACCAGCAAGCTGCCAGCAATGGTATGGCTCCCAAGAAGATCCCCTACCGCGACTCCAAGATCACGCACATGTTCAAGAACTATTTCGACGGCGAGGGCCAGGTGTCCATGATTGTGTGCATCAATCCGAGAATAGAGGACTATGACGAGAATATGGTATGTTGTCATGTTTGCTCCTAAGGCTTAACCTAGAAAAACCTATTTTTCCGCTTTTAGCAAGTGATGAAGTTCGCCGAAATGACGCAGGAGGTGCAGATAGCCAGGGCCACGCCAATGAAAACCGATCTGGGCCTAACCCCCGGTCGTCGCAAGGCCAACAAGCTTTTCAAGATTGCCGTGAACAATCTAAACGAGCTGGGCATACCCGAGGCCAAGGATCTGGAGGTGGACGTGGGACTGGTTTACAGTCTGGGACCCGATTTTCCTGCCTACCAGATGGACAGTCCCGAGGCGGAGGTTAAGATCCAGGAGCTGATGCACTATTTGGAGCAGCGCATCGAGAAACGCAAGAAGCTGCGCAGCAATTTGGACATCAAATGTAGGTTTTAGTCTCTTGAACTACAAAGAATAGCAATTAATCATTTTGTATCTCTCCTGCCAGGCGACAGCTTCCGCCAGATGCTGATGATCCTAGACCGGGACAACCTGCAGCTGCGCACCGAACTCGCCTCCTTAAAGGCTGTGTACAAGCAGGAGCGGGATCGCAGCGCGGCTTTAGAGAAGAAGGTGCGCATCCATGAAAGCTCCATCGATGTGCTGAACAACACGCTGAGCAAGCGGGACCGGCAGATCGAGGAGCTTTCGTTCAAGCTTAACGAAAAGGAAAGCCAGCTAACCCAGAAGGAGCACGAGAAGGAGAAGCAAAAGAAGAAGTTCAGCTCCAAGCTGGCCGTGGAATCGGATAAGACCAAGCGCGAGTTTGAGCATAAATTGCGTGAGCAGCGGGCAAAACTTACTGAACGGATGCGCATCAAGGACGAGAAGCTACGCCTGGTCTCGAATATACTGCAGTCCGAGGATCTGCCCAGTCTGCCGCGTTCTCAGAGCTCCGAGGAGTTGCTCAATGAAAAGGAACGCGGCGCATTCACAGCCCGCACAGAATCCTCGGTACCGGCGACGCGAACAGATATCTATGCCACACCACGACATGTAAAGACACCATTTTAGTCTTCCTTCATTATATTATAATATCAAACTTCTTCTAAATAGGGCGCCGCAGCTGCTAACAATCGACACCGACGCTCTCGATCCGCTGGCGACAAGTGGCTGGAGCATAGAGCTGCCAATCCCGTGCCTCTGGGCACCATCATGCAGCCGTATCTAAAGAACCGCAAATCGATCACGAAGCTAACCGACATGAAGGAGCTGACGGCCCATGGAGCCAACAAGTACTGCCTCGTTTCCCAGGAGGCGGATACGGACGGTGATGTCGAGACGAAGCTGTACAAGGGCAACGTAATCCCCACCTGCGGCGGCGGAGCCCAGGTGGTGTTCAACGACGTTGAGTGTCTCAAGCAAAAGTCGCCAGTTCATTCGCCAACGAGGAAGCGACCCAGCAACGGCACTCTGTCCGCTCTGGGCGGAGGCGGTGGAGTGCCCAGCACAATCACCTCGGCCCAGGACGTGGCTTCGCGCTGCAACCTCGGCATCGAGGGGCACAGCAGCAAGAAGTCGAAGATCTAGAGGGGACACCTGAACATACTTAACGAGAAGCGTTCATCAAGTTAAAAAATACTTACTTAGCTTATAGTTAACTTAAAATTAAGTTTATTACTCAATTATTATGGTTTTGGAGTTGAATCGCATTGAAGTGATTTTTTTCGATTAAAAAGCAAAGTTTAACCTGTATAAAGAAATACCCATAAATGAATTCGTAACCTCGCACAAGGATGAGGATTCCAGGCTCACCAACCGCTGCTAGCCGGAGGAAAGCAGCGGGGAGCTCTCAGCGGAATCTATCCCAGCATCGTACATGCACTCTTTATAGACTTACGCTAATTATGTACCATAAAGTATTGAATATTTTATTGTTTTTTGGAGTAACCAACCTCCACTCTATGCAGTCAAGTTAATAAATGGAATTAAATAAAGTGATTACTTTCAGAATCCTAAAATTAACGAGGTAAACTTTCTAAAACAAATGGGTATCTGGAAATGGAAGCTTCTTAGGAAGTTCGCAATATTTAAATCTCTGATATAGAAATATTTTCTTTAACTTCTACAAAGATGTATTAAAGGGGGAATCAAAATATACATCTTTATCGCTTATCATCTGCCATTTAGCAAATAAAATTCTCATCTTAGGGTTCTTGAATCCAATCGAAGTCTTCAAAATAAACAATTTGAAATATTTTATCCCAAGATAGCAGTTACACAATTGTTTTAACTGTATTTTTATTATTATTATTCCTGCGTTTATTCAGATTTACGCTTAAACCGATAAATTTTATTGAAATACATACGGTACCATTCATTACACATATATATTTGTAGATTAATTTCAATTACTATTAAATCAGTCTATAATTAAAATATATGTTCGCTTAATGATTTCACGTGTGTGTGTGAGTGTTGTTACTGTTGTTATTTTGTGTTGTGTTGCTGCTGCTGCTGTGTGTGAGCTGCTTGCTACTCAGCGAGTACGTTAGTTGATGACTTTTCTTAAAAACTAGGTCTCGGCAATTGTGGCAGGTGGTGTTCCTCGCTTATTGGGGAATTTCGAATTTGAAATTGGAATTGGAAGCCAATCGAAGCCAACTATAAACTTATATAAAACATGATAAATCGAGAACAGGAATATGCGAAACATAGAACATTTAATTAAGAGGGTGGGCATCGTACAAGTTGAGACATTTAAACAAAACAAGTTGGACAACGAACGAAACCACAAGTGTAAACATAATAAAAGGGGACAAACTCAATGTATGTAAGGTCAACATAACCGGCATGGCATATATCGACTTATACGCGAATATTCAAGTTAAACAAATTACAATTTAATCAATATAAAGCTCTGTTGTTTTCATATAAATGTTCACTCTCTCTTGCTCACACGACGCGGAACAAAATGTATACCATCTGCTGTTCGTAATATATGCACTATTACCTACATAATATTTATCGTAAACGTAGTTAAATCGATCGACTCGCCGACACACGCGTACTTAATGGATTTACAAACTAAGAAGCGAAATTATTCTACGGTGGAAAACGAATTTTGGCTATGAAGCAACGTAAATTAAAAAAGGTTATTAATTATTAACAATACAAGCACTCACAGCCACAGCCACACCCAAAATTTTTCCTTTCTTCCCCAAACTGTTTGTTGTGTTGCGTGTGTGTTGTGTTTGTTGAGTGTGTGGTGTGTAAGTGTTGGCAAGGCAATCAACATTACGTTATGGATATTGTGTGTGTGTGTGCTTAGATGATGAGTTTTGTAATGAAATCTCGCTTGAAGCTGTATACTAGCTGCTGCTGCTGCCCCGTCCGCACAATCGCAGGCTGGACCGGATGCGAATCACCACGACGGGCTCCTACTATGAGCACTTGACACAAGCCCCCTCCACATCAAAGTCCAGGACCATGAGCTTCGTTTCCTCTGTCCCGTTTCGCGAGCCCACGGCACAAATGAGCTTCGTGTCGTTTGCCCTGGAGAAAAAATGGTACATCAGTTATAAATATTTCAAAAACGAATAAATCCAAGACTTACCTGATCCGCCACACAACGCCACCGGATCCGCCCGAGTCCAGAGCCACAAGGTTTCGTATAAAGTCGCCCGTCTTCACGTCCCACAATTTAACGGTGCCATCGTCAGAGCTGGTCACCACAAATCGGGAATTGAACTGCAGACAAGTGACCGCCGACTGATGCTTGTTTGGACCTGAAAAAGGATACAGTTAATACCGAGAATAATCCTAGTTATCCTGGTTATTTACCCGACAGCGTCTGCAGACATTGGCCAGTTGTGATGTCCCACACCTTGACAGTGGAATCGGCATTGCCCGACACGAGAATGTTCTGGCGTAGCTCCATGCCGGAGGTCAAGCTCTGATGACCCATCAAAGTATGCTTGCAGTTGCCCGTCTCCACATCCCACACACGTATCGAGGTGTCCAGCGAGCCCGAGACCACATGGAGGCCATCAAACTATGAGATTTTGATTGAGATTAATATAAATACATTTATTAAAGAGTCATAAACACAAACCTGCAGCGAGTAGACGCGATTCGTGTGACCCTGCAGCGTGTGAAGGCACTCCTGTCGCTCCGGATGCCAGATCTTGACCATGTAATCGTAGGCTCCGGATACAATTAGCTTTCCGTCGTACTGAACACATCGCACGGCGGCCAAATGGCCAACCAGAACGTGAAGGCAGGAGCCCTGTTCAATGTCCCAGACACGAAGAGTGGCGTCTCGCGAACCACTTACCACCCTGATGAGAAATTCATTTGAGATTTGCAATTTTGGCCAACTGAAGAAGAGTTTATACTCACTTGTTGCCATGCAGATGCATGCAGCGCACCGTGGATGTGTGCCCCTGGAGGGTATGAACACAAGCACCGCTGTCCATGTCCCAGACCTTGAGCGTGCGATCGGTGCTGCCCGAAATGATGATGTTCCCGGACATTTGGGAAGACCAAACACCGCCGGTGTGTCCCACAAGAGTGCGCAGACACTGTAATCATGCCATAGAGGTATATTGTTTAAAAGGTTCTGGGGGAAATGAAGGAAATAAATATTTTAAGCCTTGCCAGAATCCCTTACCTTTCCATTTACCGCCGACCACACCTTGAGCGTATTGTCATCGGAGCCGGACACGATGCGATTGCCGGAGAACTGCAGGCATGTTATCACATGGTCGTCGTGGCCCTTGAGCACCTTGGGCTTGCGCACTGGACGCGACCGCCAGTTCATCTCGATGATATGCTGACGCATGTAGGCCGCCTTCCACGGCGAAGCAATGGGCGGCATGTTGCCGTCGCGTCCCCTCTTCGGGCGATCGCTGCGCGGTTCGGCCAGTATCTGCGCCTTTCGGCACTTCTCCTTCCAAAGCAGGTTGTCGTCGCACAGGAAGCGCCAGCTGCGACAGGTTTGGGCGGCCCTCAGAAGATCCTTCGGCTCCAAGTAGGAGAGGACGAAGAGGGCCAATTCCCGGGGCAGCAGTGAGATGAAATCGCGCTGGAACTGCGGCTCGATCACCTTCATCATGTGGCGGACCTGCGAGGCGTCGCAATGTTCAATCAGTCGGTCCAAGGCGAGCAAACAGTCGACATGTGACCACCTCTGGAACTGGGCCAACCAGTGCTGAAGCTCTGGCGGCGGATTGTCCCGTGACGGTACAGATCGTGGTGTGCGTCGACCCAATCCCGAGCCCGGCGAAGCGTTGGCGAGGTGTTGTGTAGAGGGCGTCAAAGACAACACTGCCGTGGGTCCCGAATGTTGAGAGGATGAGCGCGGCGTGGAGGCAAAGTCATAGGCAATCCGCTTGCGACAATTATCGCCCAGTCCCGAGCCAGGTTCGCCCACTCCTCCGCTGGCGGAGATTGTCATCGAGTAGTCAGCGCCATCCAGTAGACGCCCCTCGTTGAACTTCCGCTTGCGCTGCTGCGACGGAATAAGCGAGCTGCTGTTGGAAAACGACCCATTGCCGTTGACGGCTTTATAGGCGGAAAGGATAAGGGGCTCCTCGTGGTCCATGGGATCCAGGTCGTAGGCCTCGCTCAGGCTGGCATTGCTGCCGCCGTAGCTGCTGCCGTTCTGGCAGGTGCAGATCTCCTCCAAATCGGAACAGTTGTTCTCCTCGTCGCAATTTCCCCACGGCTCGTCGGCATTAAAGTCGCCGGGCTCCACCAGGCCATCGCCGCCGCCAGCAGCTCCCTCCTCGACCACCACCTCCAGGTGGATGACATCGTTGGAGCCATTGCGCCGCGGCCGCGCCACTACTGCTACGGATTGCGACGCCGAAGCTGCTCCTGTTGATGACCCACTGGCAGTCGGCGGATTACTGCGTGCCGCCAGGAATCGTTCCTGTGTCTGGGCACTGGCATTCACCTGACGCGCCACAGCCTTCGTCGTCGATGCACTTGCATACTGGCAACGATTCGAGTTGGACGCGCCTCCAGCCCCGGTGGCGGTGGAAGCCGACGTCGAAGCCTGAGCATCGCCGCCCAAGCAGTCGGATCCGGCAGAACAAGCTGCCGAGGGATTAAGGGCGGTGGTGCGACTGCAACCGCCACCATCCTGAGAGGTCTGCGATCCCACAGAGCTGTAAGAGACGGAGCCACTTACACTTGCACCGTCATCCTGCTCCTGACAGCTGCTGGCAGATGTGGACGAGGCTGTTGCGGCAGGAACCAGGCCTGGGTAATCATTCGAGTTGGTGTTGGTGTACACATCCGTTCGGGCTGCCCCCGTACATGTAGTCGACGACGACGACGACGAAGATTCCGTTGATTTTGACGTGGAACTAGACCGGTGCTGACTGCAGCTGGAAGATGTTCCCAGGGAGGAGCCCAGATTCAGTTTGGCAGTGGACTTGCTCAGCCGGCTGTTGGTGTATTTGCGACTGCTTGTCGGAGTCGTCGACAGATCCTTGTAGGTGCACTGAAAAGGGAAACATGGCATCGTTTAGATGGTTAATTCCATCTGGGGAGATCTAACTCACCTTGCTATCGGAGGAAACAGTGCGCCCGTTGCTACTGCTGGGCCAGTCGTCGCTGCTGGACGCGTTAGTAGCACCGCCAGCTGCCTTGCCGCCCGCCATGGATTTGATCAGACTTAGATTCAATTTGTTCTGGCTCAACATGGAGCTGGTGCGCAGGATAATGCCGCCCGTCAGCCGCTGCTCCGTCTCAAAGTCACGCCGCTCGATCAGATCCATCGACTCTATGTCAGCCTTGGACAGGCCGGCGCTAGAGTTGGAGCTGGATCTGGAGCTGGACGTGGAGGCGGTCTCCTCTCGGGCTACGGCGTCCGCTGACGAGGGATTCGACACGGCGTTTGCCGTGAGGCTCATCTGCTTCAGCCGCACTGACATAAGGCGGTCGCCCTCGGACGGTTGGTCGTCGACGACCCTGATGCCCGCCTCAGACTTGATCCCTCCACTGCCATGAGCCTGCGGCTCCGGCTGTTCCTCCTCGCCGAGCAGGAACTCGTCGCTCAGACGTTTCGGCTTCCCAGTCAGCTCCGACTGTGAAGCGACTGCGACCTGGCCGGGATGCGGCTGGGCTTCCTCCACGACGGGAGTCTCGAGGAAGATCTTTGAGCCATCAGCCGCCATTATGGTGCCGTCGGCCAATGCCAACTGTGATGTGTTGGTGCAATCGATGGCGGGCTCTGCAGTGTCATCGTCATCATCCTCTATCAACTCCTCATCCTCCTCGTCCTCGGGCTCAGCTTCCGGATCAGGATCATCCTCGTCGTCTTCGTCGTCGTCGTTTATAAGGCAGACCACGGGCGGATCCTCGGCGTCTTCCTCGGGATCGTTAAAGAATACCTGACTGTGCGACGCATGGACGGGGCCATCGTTGATGGTATCCGTGGAGGAGCTGTCGTCGACGGCCACAACACCCACGGTGGACGCCGCACCCGCACTGGTGGGCAGTGAGTTGGAAGAGCTAATCTCAAAGGTGCTGGACTCGTCGTCCAGGACTACGGCGAAACCATGCTGTGAGTTTGACGACACGCACACGTCCTCCACATCCTCCCGCAGCGTTGACATAGATCCGGCTTTTCTGGGTGCTCCTACTGCCGCTCCTCCCTCTGCTGCTCCCTCTGATCCCGTTCCTTCTACTGCTTGGCGGCGGCTGGTGGTGGCCTGACTGGCGGCGGGGGCGGCGCTGACTGCTGCTGACTGCGTTTGCTCCCCTGCTCTGGCCACGGATTCACTGCTAGCAGCTGGGCATCCTCTTTCCATAATACTTTTCAAGCATCCAAAGGTGGGCAGCGCGTTCTCCTGGAAAGCGATCGAAAAAGCGGACATTTAACGAAAGGAGTCTGGAACGTAAACGATATTTAAGCTGTAACAAAGGAGCTGCTATAAAAATTACAGTTTCTCAACGATCCCAAACGATCCTTTGTGAAGCAGCCACGGGAATTGAAGATGATCCGAAATTCCCACGCAACAAGCGCAAACTGATGGTTGCAAAAAGGAAAAAAAAAAAGAATAAGCGAATGAAAAGCAGTGGGAAAATGTTTGTAAGCAGTTGCTGCCGCTGCCGACGTTGAAACTCGAAAAAGGAAATCACAAAAGTGCATCGGATCGGCGGAAGAGGCTAAAACGGCGCGAAGTAGAATGGGAAAAAGAAGACGAAACGGGTATTACAACTACAAAAACATCCACACTCGCACATACACACACACACACACAGCAAGAAGAGAGGCAGGCAGGCGGCGGGGCATGCAGCAAAAAGGTATTGCGGAGAGTGGAGAGAGATGAGAGAGCGGGAAGTAACGGACGTAAGAAGAAGAAGCACCAAAGATACACAGCAGCCGCACCAACAACAACAACAACATCACGTACACCTTGCAATTCAAGCCGCTATCTTTTCCCTCTGCTTTTAACTGGCTTGCAGTGATGATCAGCACGTGAAAGAGTCACAGGAAGGCAATACAAATAAAGAATATAAAGAATAAATAAAATCACATATTAATAAAATGTAAAAAGAAGGTTATAATGACCTCGGAAAAGTCACAGCTACATAAGAAAACTTCTTAGTGGCCACATTTGCAGTCGCAAGTTATGACTCAATACCATGACTACAATTTAGTCACAGAAAAGCCGAAAAAGTAAAACGTGTAATTCCCACAAATTGCATATTTGCACAAAAACTCTCAAAGTCGCTAATTGTATATATTAAAGCGTATTTTGATATTTCCAAAATATATATATTTCATAAACGTATATTATATTATCCCAGAGATCGTTACAATCCTGAGACCATTTCAGTGACCCAAGAAATCACAGTTGCTCATCTTCGACAGCTTGACAGCATCTCGGCTCGCCGTGTCTTGTCTGTCACACAGCATCAGCATCCTACCACCACAGACACACACACATGTAGAAAAAGGGATCGCTGCAGGCAGAGATTCGGAGGAGAGCGCAGCCATTATTATTGCAGCTCCGCCGCATCCGCAGCAAACAAAAGGGGCGAGATCACAAAGGAATTTTCAGCGCTCCTGCTGTTGCATCACTCGCAAACAGATCAGATGTGCAGGCATTCTCCGAACATATTTTCACCTTTCCACCCCGACCGGCCATTGGCTGTTGACCTCCCGAAAACCCGAAAAAAGAAGACGTTTTTTAGGGTCTTCTTTCCGCTGCTTTCACACCGCGTGTATCCAGACCGTAAGCGTTTTACCTGTCCCAGAGGACAATCGGGGATGCGTTCGTTCGACATTTTCTTTTGCTCATAACGGGCGTGTGGAGTCGCCGTCGTCGTCGTCATAATCATTGCATATACACACACACACACACAGGCAGGGCTGATAATGGGCAGACCTGTGGTTACCCCCAAAAATAGATTATTTTCAGAGCAAAACGTTGCAATTCCTGGTGGGTTCTGGGGCCCTAACCCCACTTTTCTGCACCTGCACTGCAGCAGCGGCGGCGGAGCGGATGGAGGATTGCCCATAATTCGTGGAGCAAACAACAAAAGAAAAATGTGAACATTGTTGTACACACAGACGCACATACACAGCGACGCAAATATCGCGAGAAGAGTTCGTCGCCTTTGGTGCGGACCAGCCAATTGTTTGTTACTTTTTCGAGCCTTAAACTGGGGCAGGCGAAAAACATACCCCGTCTGGCGGATAAGCAGTCTGTTTTTAATTATTTAGCTACACATTTCACGCGTGTAAAACTTTTTGCGTTGGGTCCACACTCACACTAGCGCGCACATGCACAGTACACACGTTCAATCGACATTTTTCACATACGTTTTGGGGCCGTTGTTCCTTGAGATTTGCGAACTCTGCGCTTCGGCTGCTGGCTCTCGCTGCCTATCTAGTTGTTGGATACATGAAGATTATCAAATTTTCTTAGAAAAAAAACTAATGCGGAGCAAAGTTTAATGAAATTTTTGAGTGTGTGCTAGGGATGTGCAAAATATATCAAAATATCAATTTGTCGATATATTTGAGAAAAATAAATAAATATTTATATCGCGATATTTGGGGATTCAGTATGACCACACTCTGGCAATATTAAATTATAAACTTTCATACAACCGGAAATTAAATTGGGAAAATCATTAAGCTGCAGATTACTAAAGCGGATCTCTTGGAGATTTTACGTTGTTTCGTAATAACAAAAATATTCGAACATCCTTTTGTAATTTTAATATTCGAACATCCTTTTGTAATTTAAATATATTTCATTCTTTTAACCTTTGCGTCATTTTCATATAACTTTTAATTCATATTGCAACAATCGGAATATATATTTTGTTTTTGTTAAGATACTAGGGAACAAGAAATCGGAATAATTTATAATTATTTTAAAATTAAACAAATAAACAAATGGGTGAAATGGTTAGAGCAAGTAGTTTCTAGTTGGACTAATCAGTTCCAACTAGGAGTAAATTATCGATGTTTCATCGATGTTTTAAAAAAAGAAAAAAATAATAATCAAAAACAATTGAAAAAAAGGTTTTACAAATTTGATCAAAATTTCTTTGTTAATGTTTAAAAAAACATGCTTAATTATTACAATAGTTCACTTATTAACATTTTTGATGCAGAAGAATCTCTGAGGGAGGACCCTCTAATTCGCAAACACTTACATTTTTATTAACCATTAAAAACTTGTACATAGAGGTTTTTTTATTTTAAATTTAACAAAAAAAAAAAGAAATATTCCATATTACTTACATTTTTATTAAAAGATAATGAAAATTAAAGAAAAGAAAAACTTTATTTATTACTATTAAATGTTTGTTCTTGTTGTGGTCGATGAAAGCCTTGTGCCAGGGGAATCAGATACTACTTTTCTTAACAGTCTTTTAGGAGTTCATATAATTGCTAGTAAAATTTTTATGAGGAAATATGGAAAAATATTTGATATACTTACGGTTTATATTACTTTCTTCTTT
This sequence comes from Drosophila truncata, assembly GCA_008042515.1. NCBI lineage: Eukaryota > Metazoa > Arthropoda > Insecta > Diptera > Drosophilidae > Drosophila > Drosophila truncata. Next base: position 456,218 of record VNJQ01003926.1, on the reverse strand, counting down.
ACTGTGTAGCAGAAAGGGAAAACTTCGATGATTCCCAGAAAAAAATCGATGTTACCGATGTTTCGAAAACATCGATGACATCGATGTTGGCTTCGATGTTCTCCACCTCTACCAAATTGATATTTTTCGAATTTGACGGTCGCAATGGTTGGAGATGTGGGCGAATTGGTCTCCGAGTACCTGGAGCGGGGCTTGGTCCTTGTGATCGCTGACTTGCTCAGCCTAATCACGGTCTCCTCCTGCCTGGTGATCAAGGTGCCGCAGATAAACACAATACGTGCAAACGAGTCCTCGAAAGGTTAAAGCGTCGCCCCCGCAAAATCTCCCATCCTCCCACTAACAATCTCTTTTTGTGAACAGGCATTAGCGTACTGGGACTATGCCTAGAGCTGTTTAGCTACACGGTGATGCTGTCGTACAACTACACCAGTGGCTACGACTTCCTCTCGTACATGGAGTATCCTGTGCTGCTGCTGCAGGAGTACGTCCTCATTTTCTATGCTTTCAAGTACCAGGATTTGCTGGGCAAGCGAACCCAGGTTGTGGCGGTGCTGTATAGCATATTGGTGACGCTCATCTACCTGAAGCTCTTCCCCATTATCATCCTGACGTTCCTAGTGGTGAGTAATCCTTCCGCCAAGATATAACCTGCACTGTGGCATTCGTCGCTGATTAGGCGGGGAGCATTGTTTTGCAGATAACAAATACGGCGAAGTTCAAACCCGTTTCGTTCTTACTTTAATTAACTAATTATGTTTCGAAGCTGAGCAAACGGGTTTGATTTGTTTTGTTTTAATTTGTCAGCTTGGAAGGGCAGGCGGAGATCTTAACTGGGCAAAAGCATTTTTGTCCCAAGGTCACCGGTGTTTGTTGTATAATATTTGAGCGGCTATTAATACCCACACTCTCGTGCCATTTGACCAATAAACTCATATATATACTATCTAAACATTCATTCTTTTGTTTGCTTTCTCTTCAGCCATTCTGCACACCGATTGGGGCCACGAGCAAGGTGCTCCAGCTGCTGGCCATTCTGCGGACCAAGGATGCTAGCTCCGTCAGCCGTACCACATGGGCGCTGTCCGCCTTCACAAACATGAGTGAGATCACCCTCATCGACTGCGTTTAAGTTCGCCAATTGACCCGCAATCTGATCTCTTTCTTACAGCCCGCATCTACACAGTCTTTTTCCAATCGCACGACTGGATGTTGCTGTCCAACTTCCTGATTTCAACGTTCCTTAGCGCCTCCGTCTTTGCGGCTGCCTGCTTCTACAAGAAAAAGACGACCAAGGCGGACTAAAAGGGCTCAACATAGACAATACTCAGCCATTACTGGCAATCCTTATCAGTCATTTGTTTTTAATTCTATTTGCTTATCTGTTAAAATTGATATTACAAATTCATAATTGTTGCCTCGTAGAGCTTGTTCAACTTTCCGCGTAGAATGCCACAGCAATGGCTCCCACAACTGTAAGCAGCGACACCGCGTAGATTGCATATCGCTGCCAATCGATCTTTGTCTTGGCTGGGCCCACGTCCACTGTCTTTCGTTCCTTGTGCTTGCGCTTTCCGAACTTTGCCTCGAACTTCTCCAGTTCCAAACGGTTGCGCTCCTCTTCGTGCCGACGCTTCTGCTCCAGATGTTGTTGTTCGGCCGCCTGGGCGCGGGATTTCTCGGCCGTGCAATTGGAGTCGCAGTCCAAGGATGTCTGCCCGGCACGATGCTTATCGCAAGCAATTTCCTGCTTTAGTCGCTTGCAGGCGCAGTAAATGCGAACCTTCTTCCGGCATAGCTCGGGATTGGGACACTTGCCCGAGTGGCAAATGGCGGTGCAGCGATGACCGCAATTGTACTGAAAAAAGTTACAAAAGTAAATAACAAAACATATAATTATTATCTGAAATTACTTACATTCTTCAAGCATCGGTTTCCGCAACTGCGCAACTTCTCCCGCCGCTCAACGATCTCCTGGACCGTGCCCGCCTCATCGTAATACTCGCTGCACTTGTACACGGACTGATTAAGTCCGCAGTGGCACTTGCCTTTGATCACAAAATTACAGGGCGTACACGGCGGCGGGTGGCAGCCCTTGGGGCAGGCATGAACGCATCCGGCGGGCCGGGGAACGGCACAACCTTCCTCACAGCTAGCACAGCCAGCCTGCTGTTGCATATCCTCTGGATGCGGCACTGAGTGACACACTAGCGAGCATTTGTGATTGCCGCATTTGAGCTGGCGGGCACACTTTCGCTGACAGGAGCTGGGCTTGGAGTTCCAACAGGGCCAGGTGGCCACCTCATGGCCCCCGATGCATGTGACAACCACGCCTTCTTCGCACCGGGGATGCGGGAGGGCCTTGTATTCGTACTATAAGTTTATGTTTAATAAATTTAATTATTGAATAAATGAGGATTTAATATTTAAGGGCTAGAGCTCACCTTCTTCGCCTGAGGTCTGCCATCTGCAGGCCTATTAACGCGAACAGCTTCATGGCATCGAGCCTTACATATGTGTCCGCACTTGCTGTTGTCGTTGGGCAAGCCGCAGACCTGACCACAAGGCGGACACTCGGACTTGTGGCATCGATGTTTTATAGCGTGGTGACATTTGGCAGATATTCTAGTGGAAATCAATATATATTAATGTTTAAGAGGAATGCAAAGTCAAGTGGTACGCTACCGACAGAGCTCCAGGCACACGATACGTGCACTCTTCTCCCTTCCACAGGGTACACTGCGTTTGGTTTTGCCACAGCGGCAATTGATTTGGGACTCTAGCTTGCAGGGATAACAGGGTCCGTTGTGGCAGACGGACTGGCATTTGTGCTTGTTGCAGCTCAGCTGCTTGCCGCAGATCTTCTCGCAAGGTGGGCACTGATCCCCGCAGCACTAAGATACAATGTCGTTGTATAATATATTGAGAATTCAAGATATATCGTTTGTTTACCTTTCGGTTACAGGCGTGCTTTCCACAGTCCCGAATCTGTTTGCATTTTGTCTCGCAGGTGAACTCCTTGGAGCAGGGCAACTCCTTTTCATGCAGGCCACAGCGGCACTTCTTTTTGGTTCGTATTGGACACTAAAATATATACGGGCTTTACTTAGGGAAATGTCACATTTTTAAAAAGCGAAACCTACGGAAATGCAGGGACCGCGATGACAACGCTGAGTGCAAGTGTGCTGGCCGCAGGACAATAGCTTTTGGCAGGTATCCCCGCAAGTTTCCTCCGCCTCATTGCAGGGCCTAACTTGGGTCTACAAATTAAATAAAGTGGTGTTAAGTTACAGGTTCATTAGGAGCTTAAGTGTACATACGTTCTTGCCGCAGGGACAACTACGAACTTGCAGGGGACACTCGCCATTGCCGCAGGATCCGGCATGACAAACCTTCTCACAGATGTGCAGGCCGCACGCAAAAGGAGCTCCACATACCTGATGAAATTTTTAAATATTACAGATTTTTTGCTTCAAGACTACGGATGCAACTTACATTCTGGCATTTCCATTTGCGATCGGAGCAGTTTACCATCTTGGACTCTCGTTGACACTCACACGGCTGCAGGCTCTTGCTGGTGCAAGGTGGGCATTGTCCTGGGCGGTGGCATACCTGATTGCACTTGTGTTTGCCGCAGGCCAGCAGAGCCTTGCACTGTAAAGGAGTTTTATTCTTAGTCAGAAGCAAAAAAAACTTTCTTAGGATATCCTTACCGGTTGTTGGCATCGCCACTGCTTGTCGATGCACCTCATGGAACGGGGACTGGACTTGCCACACAAGCAGGATACCTGCGCCTGCTGGGCACAAGGAGGACATGGTCCCGGATGACACAGGAGCTTGCAGTCGTGTCCACATTCCGGCTGCAGCAGCTTTCCACAGATCTCGCCACACGAATGGGGCACTAGGAACGGCTGGGACGGGGGATTAGCCTCCTTGCCGCAGAAGCAGTTGTACTGCGTTGGCTTCTCCGCCGGCTGATAGTCTCGGCGGCACTGGGGACAGCACCAGTGAAGGGATTTCTGTCGCTTCGGCGGCACAAACTCCCCCAGATGATTGTAGTGACCCTGGCCGTTGTTCTGCTGCTCCGCCGCCTTGACCTTCATCTGCATCATGCTGTCGTTGGCCCAGCGCTGGATGCAGTTCAGATGAAAGAAGCAGTAGCAGCTCTCACATGACCAGATTGCCTCCACGCGTCGGATGCTGCCAATACAAATGAGACAAGTGGCTGCTCCCGAGTGCAGTGTGTTCTCCAGGAATGTGCTGGTGCGGGCCGCCGCATCCTTGGAACTCCCCACCGTCTCCGATGGCTTGTAGTGCTTGTAGAGCAGATCTGATCAAGATATGAACAGATAACAAAGAAATAGTTAAAGCTTTCACATGACACGTCACGGCAACTGTTTAGTTTACCCAGAATATGCTTCTCGTCGAGTTCGCCTTCATCTTCGGAGCTGGAGGCATAGGTGTCCACTAGTTTCTGGGCGGCTGCGAGGTTTTTTGCTTGCGCTTTATTGAACTTTTCCATTTTTGTAGCCGGCTTTCTTCGGTTGCCAATCAAACTGGGATTAATTTCTTGGGGGATGATGCAGGGATGGCGAGCACTGTGATAACAGCAATTTTCTGAACTAGTTTCAAATGTAACAACAATATTTGGAACTAGTTATAACTAAAAATCTCATAAAGGAAATTCAACCTGTCCAATTTGTTGCTTAATAAAATATTATTAGAGCAGTGCATTAATATTACTTTAATATTAATTTATAATTTTTACTTCAATTTGTAATATTCAACAAATTGTAGTGGAATAACTTTTCTAAAAACAAACCAATTTACTTAAGCTTCCCTTGAATTTCCTGTCATTTCACTTCGATCCTATTTGTATTGGAGTAGACATCTTACAACAAATAAAATTTGCACATTTATAATTTAAAAATCTACTTTTTACCCAACGTGTACTCGCCAGCCCTGGCAGACATTTCAAACATCTGCTGTTAGTGTCAGACCCTGGAACTTTCACAACGATTGCAACAAAATAAAAAAAAAACGACAAGAAAATTGAATATATCCAGACGGAGAAATATACACACCGAAACGAAAGATGAGCTTCCTCAATTACGTGTTCGGGCCGAATCTCTTCATGGAGTACCGGGGCGTGCCGGAGCCGCAGCGCAAGATGTACGATGCGGGGGCTGCCGAACGATTCGGCGAACAAATTCTGTCCACGGTAAGTGTCCAGGGGGCCGAGAAAAAAAAAATAGGGAAACTGGAGCATATGGAAATGTTGAAAGAGCTAACTTTCTACCGACTTGGTTGCAGCTATCGGTTATGTGGTCAGTGGGATACTACACATCCCCGCTGCTCGTCACATTCCTGTACCGTCGCGGCTACCTTGTCGCAGACTCGATACCGACACTGGCCAAGATTACCACTAGCCTGGGCCTCATCGTCATCATTTCCCTGGTAATGCGCGGCCTGGGACGCAAACAGTCGCGCTCGTACTCAAACATGATGAAAGCCCTGGTGCGGGCCAAGGAATCCAAGACGGCTGGCGGTGCCAGCAGCGAGCTGCGCCGCTTCGATATCGACTTTAAGTCTTGGCCAGTGGACTTTGATGTGAAGGCTCTTACCGGGTAAGTGGACAGATCTTCTAGAAACTGTAATCTTAATCTCCTCCTGTGTTCCAGGGACACCAAAAAGCCGGTAGTAACAGCCAGCAGGAGGGAGCCGCTCCAGTTGGCCACCATGCCCTGCGAGGTGATTGCCTATTTGGCCATCAAAACCTTTGGGCTTTCCATGATTTATCCGGGGTCCGTGAAGCTGTTGCAGAAATTCATGAGTACGTAAAGGAAGTAGTTTGAAATTGAGATAGCTAACTAATCCCTGCCCTTGCAGGACCCATGCTGATCTCTGGACGCGCCAAGCTCATCGAGGATGACAATGGCATCCGCTATAAGGTTAAGACTATTGACTCGAACGAAATCGACACGTTGTTTATTGACAACCGCAACGACAACGTAGGAAATGGCAAGACCCTGGTAATTTGCTCTGAAGGCAATGCCGGATTCTACGAAGTTGGAATCATGGGTACTCCGGTGGCGTTGAAGTATTCAGTTCTTGGCTGGAATCATCCCGGTTTTGCTGGCAGCACGGGCACACCTTATCCGCACGAGGACAAGAATGCCATCGATGCTGTGGTTCAGTTTGCCATCCATAATCTTGGGTTCTCGGTGGAGGACATCATCCTCTATGGCTGGAGCATTGGAGGCTTTAGTACATTGTACGCTGCATCCGTTTATCCAGATGTCAAGGGAGTGGTGCTGGACGCGACCTTTGACGACGTGCTCTACCTGGCTGTACCTCGCATGCCGTCCGGCCTGGCCGGAATCGTAAAGGTCGCCATTCGCAATTACGTCAATCTGAACAATGCCGAACTGGCTGCAGAGTTCAACGGACCAATTTCGTTTATTCGCCGCACTGAGGACGAGATTATTGCAGAGTAAGTGCAGTCATTGCTAGTTTTCTTCCTTTCTCGAACTGATGAATCTTTATTTTCCCCCCAGGGACAACCGCATTGATACCAATCGCGGCAACTACTTGGTCTTGTCCGTGCTAAAGCATCGGTATCCCAATATCTTTGGGACCCCGCAGTTGAACAAGGTCAAGGGGCTGCTGTCAAAGCCCCTGGAGCCGTACAGTATCCCAACCGCCGACGAGAAGCTCTGCATGTCGCGCCTCATCACTTACGCCTCCGATGAGGGCAAGTCCTTCCCCATGCACATTGGAGCTGAATACTCAGAGGAGGTGCGCAACCTCATGGCTGTGTTCTTGGTGGGTTTATTGAGCAGTTTCTTCGTAGAATAATCTGAGAACTAAAGCCTTTGTCTACTTTACAGTTGCGCAAGCATTTACGTGACTACAACTCGACGCACTGCACCCAGCTGCCCGGTGAGTTCTTCACCATGCCCTGGGACATTCCCACCGAGCACGGATTCGTGTTCACCTAAACCCGCCGACGGACGACGGGTATTATTCCGAAGGGGTGGTGTGGCCGTGTATGCTTAGACTTAGTGAATTATGGTTTTAGTCATTTTGCTCTGACTGCTTTTTAAATTATTCTAACTGGGAACAGCCGGGACGCTGACATCTGGTGTAAAATTGTCTCTTATATACGAAATAAATGTCACAAGCTATAAACTAATCAAACATCGGCTGCTGGTTTGGCGGTGAGTTTCTATTTCTTTTACGCATTTACAACTAAAAGGAGGGGCAGTAGTTCAACGAGTTGGGCCTACGAATTCTTCTTGGAGCCACCGAAGCCGGAGAAGCCCATGATGGCGGCCATGTCATCGGGCAGGCCCCCGCCAGAGCCAAAGTCATCCGTATCCTCGGCCTTGCGCTTCCGTTCTTTTCGCTTCTCCTTGCGGTGCTCCTTGTACCGGTCTTCCTCCTCTTTGGCCTCGCGAAGCCGGCGTTCCAGCTCGTAGTCCTTCTGCTTCTCTTCCATCTTCTTTTTGTTCTGTTGGAATCGCTCCTTCACCTGGTCGACGGTGCTCCGCTCCACCTTCATGGACATGCCCAAATTGCGCTGGTGCTTCTTGCCATTGATGTGGTCGAGGAAGTTGATCGAATCCTTGACGACACAGTCGCAAACGTTGCAGTAATAGCCGCCCGACTGCGACGTGGGTGTGTTCTTGTTTATCACCACGCTCTTGCCCAGTTTGCTGTCCAGGTCCACCTTGTAGTCGCGGCGCTTCAGGTTCTCCCGCTGCACGGGCTCTGCAAGAAGAACAAGGAACAAAGACAACATGTTTATGGCGACGCTCGGAGGATAGGTCGGAAAAGAGCACAGCACCTTCTTCTTTGGGGGCCGCCTGGTTGAGGAGGCGCTCCGCCGCCAGCTTCTCGTACTCGTTCTTGTCCCATTTTCTTCGGTGGTCATCAGGTCGCATAGTCATGGTGCCGCTGTGATTTGTTATTTAAATAAATATTAAAAAGACGAAAATTGTAAATATTTTCTTTAGCGATGCGCGGCTACATCGATAGTATCGATAGGTTTAGTCTTAACCGACAACTTTGACCTGAGCTCTGCCTTCCCTAGTTTTTCGATAACGTATTGATTTTTCGTTACAAAAAGAGGGGGAGTATTTGGAAATTATATTAAAATAGAGAAATAGCTGGTTTTTGCGAAAAAATTTGTGAAAAATGGGAGCCGCTTTCTTTCCCGTGTTTTTCTTCACTGGTCTTTGGGGTGCTGTGGGCATTGGCATGCCCATAATGACCCCAAAAGGACCACACCAGAATCTCATTCGTTGTGTCCTCATGCTGACCGCCGCCTGCTGTTGGCTCTTCTGGCTCTGCTGCTATATGGCCCAGATGAATCCCTTGATCGGACCAAAACTCAAGCGGAATGTGGTGGCCATGATTGGCAGGTCCTGGAACAACGAAATCCTCGAGCACTAGGAGGCTGCATCACCCGCAATAATGTATCCAAAGCATAACCAATAAACACAGTTCCGTGTTGTAAATAAGATAGTGAAACATCTATTGTTATGTTCTTTTAACAATTAAAGACTATTTTTGTTTATTTAATTAATTGAATATAAAATAAAGCAAAATTAATAGAACCTTCCAAACCTTTAAGTTACCAATTATATTGTTTATTCTTTCAATCAGAAAGAAGACAAAAGAAAAATATCATTTGTAATCTAGTTTGAAATAAACAAAAGCAAATTCCAAAGTTATCTGTTATAAATAAACTATAATAAAAAAGAAAGAAAAGGTATTATACTCTATGGAAAAAAGGTAAGGAAATCCTAGAATACATAACGAAAAAGACATAAAATAAACCATTTCCTTTGTCTACAAATTTAAATAGATATAAATAAACAATAATTAAAGTCAGAAGTTTATTTATCAACAAAAGTAAACAAAAAAATTATAAAATAAGAAAGTATAACCGCATATCAAACAAAAAGAAACATTTTCGATTTCATTTTGCAAAAATATCTATAAGTTTCCCAGAGACGGTTGACTACCGAATACCACTAATCCCACACAATGGAAATATAATTTCGAATCAATTTGAATGACAGAAGAATAACGACACTTGCTGCTGATAAAAACCCCAAAGAGAAAGAGCGTTGAGAGTGTTGAAGAATGAGAAAATCGTTTGCGCATGCGCGACCTGGTCTCTTTGGTAGCCTATCTTCATTTCTCTTTTCAGCGATTCTTCTGCCTCCGAGATTTGTGGCCATCGTCTTCAGTTTACCATCGGACACGGGCGCGAACAGTTGGCTTTTTCAAAATCGCGGATCTCGACGGAAGAAGAATTGAAAACTTCGAAAATTCCGAACGAAAGGAATCGGAGAAATATAATCGAAACTGTGCAACAATTGTGATTAAATCGCTGGCAGTAGAAATACCATTCTTTTCAACTCGCATTCCCCACAAATGGAACCAATCTTCAGCTGCTCCAGAGGCGGACGATAATTCAGTGTAGCCTTGTCAGGTGAGCTATTTGTGAGTTTACAACTCAATTTGCAAGAAAGGTGCGCAGGACCAGTCGGTATATAGGAACGTGGACTCTCCCTAAGACAACTACTACTCTTGGGCCATAAACTAGTTAGACATGCAATAAAGCAAGCAAGAAGCACTGAGTGAGTGCTGGCCAGCGAAGGTACAAAACTGGTTACATTGCCCGTGTGTGTTATTACTCCCCAGAGACCCCGAAGACCCCAGCGTAAGAGGTAGAAATTCAAGCTCGGCCCAGAGCAATAATCGCGCACAAACGAGCTGGCAAAGCCAAAAAATTATGGATGTTAAGACGAAAAATGGCAATAAAAAGGGGGCTCCAGCTGGAGTCCGAAAAAAACCAGTCTGTGATAAAAGAAATTAGAAATTAAGGCCCCCTCCCCATCATCCGAAAAAAGGGCGGCAAACAGCAAAGAGCATTCCGACTCCCAACACCGACTTGGCACCAATAAAAGCGTTGAGAATGGCTGAAAGAAAAGGCCGAGTGGACAGGTGATCCGCGTCCAAAGAACAACTGAAACAAAAGGCCGGAGAACGTTTTGTGTGTTGTCTCCTCCTCGGGGCTTTCTTGGTGTCTGTCGTCGCTTTATATGTCGCTAACCGCGCAATTACCGCGTTCATGATGAACTGGGCCAATTGACAGTTCAGTTCGGTTCAGCTCGAAGCCCCGGATCCGTTGCTCCCGGCTGCCGGAGATCGGAGATCGCGGGAGGAACTTCTCTATTAGTCTTCGAACCCACTAACGGCCACACGATGAGTGGGTCGCATCGCCCATTATGATGGCAGATTGTTCTAAAAGCTTGGACAGATGCGGTGGCAACAATATTCATTTTAGTGCAGGTCTCAGATTGCAGTCTTTGAGAATGAAAATGTATACCTCACATTTGGAAGGCATCGGATGAGAGCGGAGAATCCATAGATAAAATCTTTTAACCTACAATATTTCATATTCCACAACTGCAATTATTAATTTCCAGAGGCTTGGTTGCTATTATTTCGACCGCAATTGTCCCCATTAAAGACATAAGCGCTTTGCATCCATCTAACAATGTATGCCGGTGCGGAAATTGATTTTTAGTTGCAGTTTTCAGCATTTATGTTTACGGTTCTCGCGCTAACATCTTGAACGCGGACAGGAAGAGGCCGGGGCTCTCGGCACTTGGCACTCATTCGCATTTTTCTGACCCAATTTGGGGCACACACACATCCTCCCTCCGCTGTAATAACCGACAATTTACGCAAATTCTCCATCCGAACTGACTCATTGATAACTGCGGGCTGACGCCTCAAAGGAGAAAGTGCCAAAACACTCTGAATCGGAGTCGGACTCTGACTCAGCACGAGACGACACTCGGGACAAGGCCGAGAGACAGGTTGCCAAATCCACATCCACTTCCACTTGCAAGTCCAAGTCCAAGTCCAAATCCGAATCCGAATCCGAATCCTAGACGCCCATATATTTCGCTCGTCCGTCTATCCAGCTGTCACCAAGGCACTTTTCGTGTTTCTACCAATTTCTACACTCGTATTTTGACAATTTTCACCTCAAATTAGTTTCACTGAGAAGGCAGGCAATGAAAATTTTCATTTTATTTTTTTTTTCGTCGTCTGTCGGAAGTGGATCAAAGACACGGCGACAGAGAGACGTAGAAATGCGCAAAACCAGATTGAGATTGAAAAATTATGTACATTTTTACGAGCATTTCTCGGGTGTGAGTTTTCGGGTTTATTTTGATTTCGTTTTCGTTGCCTTGGCTGGAAATTATTCATTTACAAGCTAATGAAACACTTTCGCTCGTTAAGAGCCGGTGGTCAGGTCTTAAGTCTCAAATCTGGTCACTAAGATCTCTAATAACCCCGCCTCCGCAGCTGTGGGGGTTCTTCGCGGCATATTCTTTGCCGCTTGCGAAGAATCGCAAATTGGTCAAGAAATGCGAAACGAATGATACATCTCGGCCAAGTCTGGCCCAAATTGGCAGCCTAGCTGATCATCCGTGCCGCACGATTCCTCTAGTTTACTCCAAATGACAGAAAGATGTGGAGATCTCCAGCCAAGAAGCGGCCAGTTCCATCAGATTGATCTGTGCAGCTGTCGGCTGACTTAGCTAGGAGCCCGGAGTTCGTGCCGGGGCGAAATAGAACATAACGCTAAGCTGCGGCTAAATTGCATTCAAATGATGTAAAATCGCCTCTAATGGGCCGATCTTTTGTTTTGCCTGCCAAGCGGCCAAGGAAAGCGACCTCAAATGCAAGAGTTCGTTGCGGTAAAGCGAATAAGCACTCGAATGCACTAGAAAAAAATATATAGATGCTTCTTAAAGAGATGAAATTGAGTAAGAATTGATTTCGTAGTAGGTTTTATAATAATTTATTTTGTATAAGAGCTTATTTGTTTAATAATGTCTTAATCGGGCATTATAATAACATGTCTTTGTATAGGGAAGAAAAGTTCTGAGTTAGGTCTTTTATAGACAAAAGAATAGGTCTAAGACTGAATTATACATAAGAAAGATTAGATTTTAATTAAGTTTTTATAAAAATAAAGGATTTTATAAATATTTTAAACAAACATCAGCAAAGAGTAGCCTTAGAACGTCCTTCTTAAGTTTATTAGTAAGTTTTTTAAAGTTTTTGATTAAAATCTATTTTTGATAAATATAAAATAATTTTAGAACCTTATTTCTTAATGCCAAAGAAAAGATTTCTATAATTATATAATTTTTTGCCATGTAAGAATCTGATAGAAGGAAAGCATTTCCAAGCACACTCAGACTATGATTTGGACTCAGACTTGGTCTGAAATGTGAGTGTGAGTGGGTATTTTATAGTATGGATCAGTTGGTATTGGTTGGTCTGGAAAAAAAAGGAGAAGGGGAAAATAAAGAGTAGCTAGTGGAGTAGGCACTGGATGTGATGTGCGTGTCTCGCATGCTGATCGTGGCACTAATTGCAGTTCGGGTTCTTATCCACCAAGTGCGTCGATGCATACTAAGAGGAAGCTGTCTTATGCCGCCGCGTTGACATTTGCATTAGAATTGGACATGGACGCGTGGAGCCATAAGGCCCATAGGGAGTTATTCGGAACGAGTTGCCTCCTCCAATGAAAATTAATTGGTGGAAAACCCATTTAATTGTTTGACGACCTATAATTTGCATATATTCAACGAAGTAGGAGCTGTAAAACTGACTGATAAAGTTTGATGCAATATAATTAAACGGAACTTTAAACATTTATTTTTAAATGTTATTTATGTTGTTGTGAAAACTGTTAAAAAATAAATTACAAAACTAACGGATACCCAAATGGTTGGTAAAGTGTAAAAATCAGATTGAATCATTAACAAGGCTTGCTTTCTTGTAAAATTCCACAAAAGCCTTAAACTTCATACCCATTTAGTAAACAATTCATTAATGACAATTCTTTATAATTTTATATAATATTCCCTATGTAATATGGAACAAATTCACCCGCTTGAAGTTCTATAAACTTCGGCCAAGAGACAAGACTCACCTTTTCCGGCATTTAGCACTGTTGTTAATACTGTTACCTCAGCCTAACGGCTTTCCTCGCCTGACTTGACACTTTTCACCTGTCTGTCGCTCGTTCGATGACTGCGGTGAGTGCGCCCTGTACAGGCGGCCCTCGTAAAGGTGCTCTAAGTGCTCTTAGTACAGGAGTGAGTAATCAAGTTTCCGAATAAAAATTCTCGGGGGAGCTGAAGCTCATATGTGGGAAAGGAAAGAAACGAAACGCAAGAGCTGGCGCAGAGATTTGTTTGTTTTTAATTAGTTTGGTCGTTGGTTAAAGCGTAACGGTGTATGCTCTTAATGACTCTGCCTCCATGTTATAATATTATGTTTTATTTTTATTCTATTCTCTGCTTCCTGCTTGCTCTTGTCAACTGTGTTGGCCTGTGTTGTCTCAAAATGAAATGCACTTTTAGTTCCGCAAATGCGGCAGGGGAGAGCTCTGCTCTACGCAGGTTGGTCGTCAAGTGGTTCTGAATAAAACCCCTCATATTACGAGAGACTATATTGTATATATAAAGTGGTCATGCTCCAGTAAGACCTAGGTAGCTGGCGCCGTTAGAGTGATTACGATTCCGATTACGAAACTGCAAAAACTCTGCACGGACAGAGATTCAGATTGGGGTTCACGCAGACAACACACATGTATTCTACCATCTAACATTTTCATGTCTTGATAGCCATAAACAATTTAATTAATTTATTATACAATTAGCGGCAACGTTACTTTGTTGCGGCTATTCAACGCCTGTGTGCGTTTAGCCAGGAGATGAGATTGAAAAAAGACTCATTAAAAGATAGGTTTTTAAAGCTGGTTCTTTGATTTAATAAATCAAGGAATTAAATTTTAGCATGTTTTTTTATGTAAATTATTTCTAATCCCCCCGTAAGACATGTCCTTCCTGCAAAGCGGAAACGGACTTGTAATTCGTGATCGATGTTATCGATTAATTGTTTCGTTTCCAGCTCTACTTCCGTTTCTTTCTCCATTTCCCAAAATTTCTTAGCGAGATCTTACTGTGTTACCCGTTCTGTTTATATTTATGTTAGTTATGAGATTTCTATTTTCTTTTTTTGGGTAAGGCATTGAAAGAAGATTGCATAAATTTGCACACAGATACGGGCAAATTGAGGCATCAATTATGACATCTTAGCGGTATTCGAGACTCGTATAATGAGGCTGCCAATTGGCCGTCACTTTCGAAAAAATAAATAAATAATAAGAAATGCTTCCACCTTTTGATGGAGCAACGCCTGCATTGTCCGGATGATTCAATGAGCCGCGAGCTCTTCTAGTTTCCGATGCGTTCGGAATGGACACTTTCCATTTCACCGTCATTCCAAGATAGCCATCAATGGGAATTGACATCGATGCTGAGGCCTCACCTGTGAGCTCCTCCCCTTTTACACCTGTCGCATTTCACTTTCTTCGCGGCGGCGGCGGCGGCTATTATGATTGAAAGTGTCTGTGAATCTTAATCTGGCCAAAAATCACCGAGCTGCCTGATATATCGGTGAAGACAATGGGTTAAACGTGCCAGCGGGTTAATGGCCGACTTCCGTTAGACGTTTCTGCAGATTGCTACCGATGACCAAGTGTCCAAGTGTCCAACTGTCCAAGATCAAATTCTCATCAATCATTCTTTGACGCTTTTTCGTCCAGCAATTTCACCAATAGAGAAAATCGGCTAATGCGAGAAATTTAATCAACTTATGCGTGGCCGGCCGGCGACGTCTTAATACTTAATGCTTAAAAACTAAAAAAAATTAAGAAACTCTACAATTGTCAGTGTGTGTGTTGTGCCAGTAATATTTTTGTTTTATTTCTGTAGTTTTCGTTTACTTCTTTCACGCGGCAGCTCCGAGACGTAAGTCAATTTATTCTGTTTTTCTCCGCACACAAAAACATTACAGTTGCGGTTGAAATATTAGAACTAGAAAATTAATTAAATAATAAATGTTTCGAATTTTTAAATATATAAGACACAAAGCACAGATTTTTTGGAAATTAATTTATAAAAGATTTCTACAAGATTTCAATAAGTTCAATGTATAAATATTATTTTCCCTTACCATTTTTTAAGTACGATAAATGGAATGGTTTTAAAAATTCTGACTAAAAATATATATTTAATTTTATTTAATAAATATTCAATTTGGAAAATGGTGATACAAGTCATCCATTAATTGAATTCCACAAAATTTCCAATTAACCTATAACAGAATCTGAAAAATTTTTAAAATAAATATTTGGATACATTCAAACTAAAAATATACCATTTATTTGACCGTCATTGTGAGTACATACTTGGGAGACGCGCGCAAGTTGCCAGTTTTGGCTTTGGCCGTCTCCGCCGGGCCGGGCCCCTCTCCTCATCTCCCATTTCCATTCCTCCTCGTGCCATCATGGCTCCGCGCATGCGCATCTGGGTCAAAGCTGGTGGCTACGGCTTTGGCCATGATGACGACGGCAATGGTGATGGTGATGGCTCCCCAAGCGTTCTAACCATAGTCTTGGGTAGAGAGTGGAGGGCACCAGAATTTCCCCTTTGGGGCCCAGCCCAGCCATTTCTACGCGTATCTCTGCTGTGTGCATGTGTATGCCGGATTGCTAATTGCACGGGTTCTCTTCAATTTGCCTCTTTTTCTGCTAGTTTGAGCGCGTTTTTGGCGGTACATTTTTATTAGGCAAATGGGTTTCCGTTCCAATTCAATGGGAAGTGGCGGCAGCGAAGGCGATGATAGAGATTCCGTTAAGTTAATGGCCGGGAAAAGGCGATCACAGAACTATTACCAAAGATTTGTGGAGGTTCGAGATTAATTTCAATTAAAAACTGTCTATATATTTTGGTATTTATTTTTAAACAATTTTACTGTTTTTCCAGTTATATTTTAGGCTTTCTCTAGACCCTTGGCTGAGCCTATCATTAATCATTAATTTTGCATAATCTTATCCATTAGCTTTGTGTTCGATT
The DNA here is from genome assembly GCA_008042515.1 of Drosophila truncata. NCBI lineage: Eukaryota > Metazoa > Arthropoda > Insecta > Diptera > Drosophilidae > Drosophila > Drosophila truncata. The sequence goes on along the minus strand of VNJQ01003926.1, from coordinate 440,190 downwards.
TCTGATGACCCAACAAAAACGAGGCTTTGCTTCCGAAGAAGACCTGGTTATCATGCCACAGCATCCCAATTAGTTTCTCTGTCTGGCCGCCACCGCCATCATCAAGACATTCCTAAAAATAACAGAACTTTTACTTTTGCGAGTTGAAAAAGCTCAGACTTGAGACTTGAGACCTCTTGAAGCCATCGCTTCCATCCTCTATTTTTACACACGTTTCTCCGCGTCTCTGAACTTTGCTTTTGATACCAAGTATCATACATTGTGCGCGACTCTATAAACACAGCGATCTTACATGTGTATATGACGGCGGAACAAGCCATAACACAGCCCCATCTTCATCTCCATCTGCAACTTCACCTCCATCTCCATCTCCATCACATCTCATCCCATCTCTGCTGGAGAACTGGTTTCCATCCCACTCCACTCCATGCCATTGCCGGGCGGCCCATCTGCTGTGTACTTAAGCCATTCGTAGTGGTCGGGAGTGGGTTCTTCTTCCCAAGAGAAGAAGTGAAAATTCCAAATTTGTAGGGCTCAGACCAGTGAGCGTATCAAAGTGTCGGGGAATTCTCTAATTAAACTTTTTGGGTTTTATGTCTCGAAGAGCTTTCGCTTTTTATGACTGGTCAGCGAAGAGAGGTCCAGTTTTCTTCTTTTTTTTATTGTATTGTGGGGGTTCAATTAATTATGAAACTTGTGAGTGATACCTTTATTCATTGAGAAGAAGGTTGGTTTTGGAGTTTTATGAGCATAACAAATGTCTCGATGTACTGGGAAAACAGAGTAATATAACGAAGAGATGGTTGCATAGGGAAAGATAAGGTTTTCTTGGGAATGTTTGATCTATTGAGAAGCTGAGATAGAGCTAAAGATTTCCAGTATTTTTCCTTAGATTAAAAAACCTTCTAAGAATATTTTTTTTGTGGTGTAAAATCTCTTTGAAGGAGTTTGAGAAATGCAAATCAAACCGGTTAACCGCCTGCATATCTCATAGCTATTGTTTGCTGTTCTTTTTCCTCTGTTTTCCTTTGGCGAAAAGTGAGAATTTTCGTTTGGCTAATGGGCTGCAAACAGGATTAGCCGGTTCTCCGGCATGCTGGCCCATTAGAGAACTTTTCACAGCCCGATCCCGATCCCGATCCCCATCCTCATCCCAGTCCCAGTCCAAGAACGGATCACTCAGCAGAGTGGTCTCAAAAGAAAGCAAACTCTTTGTGTGCATGTGTCGCGCGGTCCAAAACGAAAGTGAAGCAGAACCAGCTAACAATGAACCACCGAATATCTTTTCTTGATTTCAGAACCTGCAAACGGAGTTGGAATTGAAGCTGTAACGGCACAGGCACCCAAAGATGGACACCGTTTATGGGACCAAGAAGTACTTCCAGAGCTTGTCCGGCGTTAGTGATATATACAGGGCCCAGACATGCCGGCAAATGGTGAGTAATCCCCATCGTTTATCACTTGGACGGGACAAAAGACCACCGACAGTTATACAATGCCGATGAATCTGATTAGAGTCTCGAGTCGCGACTCCCAGGGGAGTGAATAGAATTGAGGCCAAAAAAAAAATCTTTTTGTAAATAGAATTGTTACATCAACGCGAGTCGGGTTTTTGTTATCTCTTTTTTATTTTTTGTGTGTTTTTTTTTGTTACAAAGAACGCAGCTTGCATATTTATTTATTCGTTTGCCTATTTGTTTGGGGCTTCCGAGAGCAGCAGCTCCGGGAACTCAGAGCTCGGAGCTCTGAGCTGTTTGCATTCCTCGTTCACAGAAAAAGATACATAGGTACGAGCGAGCAAACTAACAGAGCAGCAGTTCGTTCGGTCGCTTGCTCGTTCCTTCGTTCGTTCTAAAAGGTGAATGACTTTCTCTGGCAACGAAGAAAGAAGCTACCAAGAAGAGGCGTTCAACGAAGAAAGAGCGGAAGAGAACGCAACGCAAAAGAGTTGGCAAGACTGAAGGGAAGGGTTAGCGGAAGAGAAGAGAAGGCCACAAGGGAAATGCCCTGCAGCTAACGAATGTTAAATGGTAATCAAGAAACAATCAAAACATTCCCACAGAAGCCCTCAGGAAGCGCCCTTGGCAAGTGCACTCTCCACATAAAAACACACAGTTGGGGTTAAGATAATAATAGGCTACGAATCAGGGAGATTTTCTAATTAAAACCCTTGATTGCTTTTCAAATTAAGTATTGAGAGAAAGAATTTTAATTACTTGTCCATATTGTCATCTTTTTTCATATCAATGTCAATGTCAATATCAAAAGACTTAGGCAACAAACTTGTTTATGGCAGAACCGTAAAGAAGATCAAAGCTAACTAGTTTTTTACATTATTATGAATAATTCTTAAGTTTATTCAATGATTTTATGTAATTCTTTACAGAAAGTATCTTTACTTTTATAATTTTATTTAAAAATTAAATTGAATTAAGAGATAATTTTATTAAAAAACAACCTGCACTCTTAATTAATATCAATCAAAAGACTTAGGCAACGAACGAACTTGCATTATTATGAAAAACCCTGAAGTGTATTCAATTATTTTATCTAGTTCTCTACATTAGCTTCCTTCTCTTCTATAATTTTATTTAATTCAATTTAAAAAAGAACCTCTAAAATGCTAATCACTAACCAGACAGCTGTGAGCCTGTGAACCTGTTGATGCTCATTGGACTCTGACCAGGTGCAATGACTCTGTTCTTTGCTAATTAAATGCGTTTTCCCAGCAGCAGAACTAATGCTAATGAGATGCATTAACAAATCATGACAAGTTAGATAGTGAGATCTCCTCCTTCTCTGACATAACCCCTGGGAAAGCTGGGAAAGTTTTTGGAGGCGAGGCTTGCGGTTCTCTGCGGAGAATCTCTGCAAATTGAGCTCAAATTGTGGCCCGTTAGATGCTAACTTCCGTAATCTAGAACCCAGATTGGTGACTTGGGGAGATAAGTTGCGAAAGAAAGTGGCCAAAGGGTCGAGAATCGAGAAAGTTGTGCGACTTCTAGCCGCTTGAGGCTAATTATCTAATTAGTGGCCATCGGGATCAGATCGATCAGAAGCCAGACATACTCTGGCACACTTTGGAAACCCAGTTAACAAACATCTGACATTTTACAGAGTGCGGACTACACATACCAGAACACCGTTGGCCGGAGGTCTCAGCTAGGGGCGTACTATCACATGAATAAGCAGCCCTCGTACACCAACGATCACAGTGTGAACAGTCAGTATGGATACAATACGTGGGGCATCTGGCGGGATGGCAGGAACATAGCCCCGTCCACGTTCTCGGCCAAAACGCACACACAATACCCGAAGAATCGCTCCTTTTCTATTATCCTGACCACGGCCGCCTTTATAGTCCTGCTGGCCGTCATCTCCATAGCCGGCTTGGCCTTTTACTTTAGCTCCATCAAGACCAATCTGGAGGATCGTAAGAAAGAGTTTTCTAATTAAACTCAAACATTTCTATTAACTTCTCCCGTTTCTTCCCAGCCATCATGGGTTTCGAGGGCTCTTTCCGCATTGCCAAGGGAGATCTCTTCTCCACGGGTCTCAAGTACAACCACACCACAACCTACAAACAGAAGATCGATTTCTACAAGCGTTTCGTGGAGCGTTCCATGATGGATAATGGCCTAACGCCGCTGCGCACCGATGTATGGGGCTTTGGCGAAGGTCCCTTGATAAAGGTCTCATTCCGAGTGTTTCTTGATGTCCGCAAGCTGCCGCAGTAAGCTTAATCTTCTCCCATATCCTCCTAAATTGATTTTATATAAAACCAATAATTCTAGAAATATTTTGAGCGTTGAGGAGTACATTAAGGAGTCGCTGTTCCTGGAAACCTCCGCTACCAAGTCACTGTATCGCTCACTGAGGCTGGACACCGAATCGGTGGAGATCAAGCGGATTATGGACGAACAGGTGGTGCGATCCGCAGCAATACTTAAGGAAGCAGTAAGATAAATGCTCTTATTTGTCTAGATTTATTATAATAAAACCTTAATCTTCAACAGCAAACGGTGCCCACTAGTCAAACCCAACTGGAGAAGCGTCTGATGAAGAAGGGCAGCACGCCGGCCCCATCACCACTTCACCCGAAACCTCTAGGAGGCGGAAATACCACGCCCAAGCCGAAGAATCCCCTGGTGCGCACCCATGTCGCCGACGAGGAGCCCGACATTGATGTGGAGAACGCTCCGGTTATTCAAGGTTCCTTCGAGGGTTCCTTTGAGATCACCAAAACGGATGCAGATATTGCCCGCAAGAAGACGCCTCCTACGAGGGCCTATCAGACCAGCAGCAGCAGCGCCCTGCCGCCCAAGTCTATTGCCGTGACGCCTTACTCCTTGAGGGTAAAGCCCAAGAAGCCGGGCATTGAGAAGCTAACAACTGTGCTGCCCCAGCAGGTTCCATCGGGAGGTATTTCTTCGACGACCAGGGCCACCACTAAGGTCACCACTAAAGCCACAAAGGCCACTACTACGACTAGGAAAAGCACTACCAGTACGAGTACTTCTACCACATCGACGACGACATCAACAACAACAACAACAACGACAACAACTCCAAAACCAACAACAAGTCCTACAACTACAGAGGCAACCACTAGCTCCACTTCTACAACAACACCTCCTCCGCCGCCCAGCATCACTCGAACCACGACGACAACGTTCACCTATCCGCCAGTGAGCACGCCCACATCGAGCCCCATAGGATCTCTGCCCAAACTGGATGCCAATCTGTTCACAACCTTCCCCATTTTGGATACACAACCCTGGAGGCCGATGCATCGAGAGGTTCCAGAATTGTTGCCGGGTCCGCCGCCAGCTTTTCCCACTAAAACCTTGCCAGGATCAGCTGGAACCACGCCCACCGTCAACCACATACCCCAGCGAAGGATTGATGATTTTGAATTGCCTTTTATCGGAGACAATCCCACGCCTCCGACGGCGGCCGTGGCACCAGTGACCATCGATCCTTATAGTCTTGGCTTCCTAAATCCCGGAGTGCGTTTGCAGGAGCCCAAGCCTCTAAGTCCCGTGCAGCAGCAGCAGCCCCAGGATCAGGATATGCTCTTTTATCACAACTTTGGCAGTCCCGTTTTCATGCCAGGAACTGAGAATATTGAGCGGCTGGGAGGAGCTCTTGTGGAACCACACCCTCTGCCCGTTCCCCTAATAGATGATGTGATCATTCCTCCATTTAAACCCATCGATGCCACGATAGGAACGGGTGAGAAGCTGCCCTTTAATCTGGATGCCAGCAACGAGAGATTTGAGCATCTGGGCGGCGGGGTTATAGCCAAGAAGCCGCAGGACAAGTTGGAGAAGAAGGAGCCTCAAGATAAGACAGAGCAGCCAGTCCTCAAGGAGCAGCAAGTTAAAACTGCTCAGGAATTGAACCAGGAAAAGGAACAGCAACTGAAAAAGGAACAGCAAGTAAAAAAAGAACAGCTGGAGACCACCACATACATAGAAGAGAACTTGCCCACATCTACATCAAAGCTCGCAGTTTCCAGCTCACCCAAACCCACCAAATCTCCTTCATTGCCTTCGCTGAAACCCACAGACAACTCGGTGCTGGCCGACACCATAGGCGAGTTCTTTATGGAGCTCCTGAATCTGCCCAAGGAGGATAATGCCACGGCCACTCCCAAGCCAACAGGAGATGTAATAGAGTCCCGGATAGAGCCCGAGGAGGAGGAGGAGGTGACGGTGAAGCCTGTCAAGCCAAACTTTATGAACCTGAAGGAGATAATTCTGCAGAGAAACACTCCCTCTTCCATTCTTTCGAATGCCAGCTTAGAGCAGGAGTCCACAACCCCAACAACCACGACAACGACCACGGAGGAGCCGAGGACCACGAAAAGGAATCGAGTGCGAACGACAAGCGAAAAGCCAACCATGATGGATGACTCCAATCTGTTCCCCTCGCACTCCAAGTGGGAGTTTGTCAACAGTTCATCGGCCCAGGGATATGGACACAACGGAAACATGAGAAAGGTGTTCAACCAAACGCTGCAGGCTTGGGTCTCAGAGGATATTGACAAATCGGAGAACCTCACGCTAAACGATATCAAGACGAGGATTAATAATGCCAGCAATATTCAGGATATTTCGCTGATCTTTGACACGCTGGCCACCAAGCTGGGCATCACGCCAAGTGTCCCAAACAAGTTTCCGCCCTTTTCGCAGAATAAACTGAAGCATTCGGCGCCCAAGGAGGAAGTAAAGAGGCCCATATCAACAACCACAGTGGCTCCAAAGCCTCTATTGCCTCTCGAGAGAGAACCGTTCATCAAGCCCATGTCCAGTTTTATAGAGGAAGGCTCCTCAGAGGTCCTGGGAGCCGCCATTCCAGTGGTCGGCGAGGCAGAGGTAGAGGTAATCGATCCTGTGAAGTACGAAGAGCTGCTCAAGATTTCGCAGTTTGCCACCAGCACAACGGAGCCGAGTGTGCACCGCCTGGTGACGCTGCTACCGGTGAGATCTAATTCCGGAATCCGAACGTATAGGCCGCCCGCCGACGAGCAGGACACGCCGCGCAGTGGTGCCTCTGCCGTTCCAGTTCCAGTTCCCGCGCCTGCTCCCGCAACCTCTCCACGTCCCAGTGTTGGTCCCGGCAAGATCAGCTTACGGCGCAAGAGCAACCTCAACCAGAGCCGAAGATTTGGCCAGACCCCCGCCGAGGCGGTGGTCAAGGGCGGCATCCAGGTAACGGTCAAGAAGTGACCACAGAGTCGGCCAAATAGCTCCACGGATGAGATTAGCGGAGAGAGAGACACGTTCTACGATCTAGATCTAAATCTAGGTTAGCTTAGACCACTATATATGCTAGCTGTTAAGTAGGGAATATATAACTTTAGTTAGATTGATCGTGGAAATAACGAAATCTTGTTCGAAAATTGTTTTGCCTCGCGCAGGAAGTGAACAATTTTGGAATGACACTTCCGGTTATACGACTGCCAGTCCTCCTCAGTATTTAAGATAAACCACACGTCACATCATTCATTGTTTAAGTATCGAATCTATATATAGTCTGTATACGATCCTACGGTTTTCGAATATCACTTACTTTCCATAGCGATTCTTATGTTAATGTTAGCTCTCTGGATGTGTAAGTCGAGTTGTACTTTTAGTACTTAGTAATTGTTTAAGCTCGATCTTTGAATAAATGTGAATAATTTATTAATTGTTTTATGACTTTATTTTAATTTAAATATTCTGGGTTATATTTAAATAAAAGGGTAAACAACATCTGTGGCTACTGGCAGTAGTAAAATAATTGAAAAAGGTTTGGTCGATTTTTGATAAATAAGAAAAAAGGGGAGGAAAAGACAAGGTTTTTGTTAAAATTCATAGACAATTTTAAGATAAGCTGTAAATATCTGGTAAAAAATTCAACCTTCTATTTTTTAAACGCTAATAAATAAAAATTATAAAAAACTATCAAAATAACGGCTTTAACGCGGCTTGACTCTCAATTAATTACTTTTTTTATTTTTATAAGCTTTCAAATTTTCACTTTAGTAGACGGTGGTCTTATAGGAATCGATGGTCTTATAGGAATCGATAGCCGCTGGTGGTCTTGGAGGTTATCGGTACCATCACCATCACCTGGTCACACTTGCGCATTCTTTGAGGATTTAGGCGTTGTTGTTGTTCGGTGGTTGTGAATCAAAATAAGAATAAACAAGTGGCTCAATATTCGCTAAGACTAGATATAATCCCTTATTGATAAGTGGAATTAAAACCGCTAATTAACCACACTCTTAGAAAGTACAAAGATGGGTTGTGCCGAGAGCAAAGACGGGGAGGGGGAGGCTGGAAACAATAGGCCTAAATACCGGTCCTGTACGGACACCTGCTGGCTGGCTATTTACATTATTTTCTGGTTGTTTTTGGTAAGTTTCTAATCTGATTTTCCCTTATTTTCCCTATATATAAAGAGATGTGTATTGGGGAAAGTGAAAGTTAAGAGATCAATCTGCGCAATGCTTCTGTGTGTCTGCTGCTGCTCTTTGTGTCTCGGTGTGTGTGAGCGTTTTTTGCGCGCCGTTTACTAGGAGGAGGAGGTGGTGGCGGCCGCGACATGTTACTTGGTGAGACATTCGTGTCGTCATCGCCCCCGGTCATGAGTTGAATTGTTAATTCAGCTAATGAATGCGATGATTTAACATTCCGGCCTTATTCCCGGGGCTAAAAACTAGGGCCAACAAATCCATGTGGATTTTGAATCAATTATGACTTGTTCAGTGTCCTGTGATGGACACACGCCACTCCCCGAACCCAGAAAGATATGCATGTCCGTCCATTAAAGCGATTATACTAATAATGCCCCTAGACATGCCATGACATCGGCGTGGGCGTTGGCTCAACCACACATTCGCTTAATTCCCCTTGACTTTAATTCCACTTTAAATTGATTGAAACTCCACTTTTACCTTGCAGATTGTGATAGCGATATTTTCGTTTGTTTACGGCAATCCCCTGCGCATCATCAATGGCTACGACTCCTTTGGCAACACCTGTGGCGTCAAGCACAACGAAAAGTTTCAGGGCTTTCCGCTGTCCGGCATGAATACCCTCGACAAGCCGCAGCTCTTTTACTTTGACGTCAAGGAGTTGAAGAAATCCCTGAAGATATGCGTCAAGACCTGTCCCGCAAAAACCATGACAACGGGCAGTGAGCTGCTGGAGTATTACACCAAGACGGGCACTCAGCTCTGCAAATACGATTACAATATGCAGCAACTGGCTACGGTTAAGGAAGACAAAAGCGTCTTGAATTTCCTGGGTCCCTGTCCCAGCCTTCCCGTTCACGAGAGGTTTGCCTAAGCTTCTAATTCAGTTAAACGTTCCATTTACCTATATTTTCCCATTTCAGCAACCCCATTCTGCATCGTTGTGTGCCCAAGGGAACTGGTGAGAAGTTCCAGGACTTCTACGACATGCTTAACAACTGGGATGTGGCCCAGCAGTTTATCGGGGACGTCTACTCCTCCTGGCACATTATTGCCATGGTGTGCGGCCTTGCCTTGCGTAATGCCTAGTCTAAATTATATTTAAAACTTAACTAAATTAATTGTTTTTCTTAGTTATTTCCATTGCTTTGGTGACCATGATGCACTGGCTGTCACGTGTCGTGTCCTGGATCATCTGCGTCTTGGTTATTGTGGCCAGCGTTGGACTTGCCGGTGCTCTGTGGTATGCCTACTATAACATTCGCTACAAGTCGGGCATTAATGTGCAGTACACGCGACTGGAGGAGTTTGTGCGCAATCAGGATGCCGTCTTAACCCTGGCAGTGTTGGCCACCATAACTATGGTGAGATATAATCATATTTTGTACGAGAATCTTACTCAGTTTAGTCATATCTTTACAGATAATCCTCATAGTGATCATATACTTCTTGAAGAACAAACTGGCCGGCCTGTCGGCTCTTTTTGAGGAAGCTGGACAGTGCATGATGAATCTCCCTGGACTCCTGATTGCTCCGCTGCTAGCCTTCATCGTTTTAATAGCCTTTTTAAGTTTCTGGGTAGTGGTGGTCATATGTCTGGCCACAGCCAGCTCACCTGGCCAGAGTCCCATAGCTCCCTTTGATAATTCCGCGGCACACCAGCAGCCGTTGCCCACGAATGCGGTGTTTGTGGCCAACAATACCAGTATTAACGATCAAAGGAGTAAGTATTAGTGGGGTTTCAAGATTAATTTTAGACCAGATGTTAATTTGTTTTGAAAGCGGCTGCCATTGAAATAATATATTTTTGTTTATTTATGATTCGATTTTGGTGAATAAGTAAGTGATATTTGTTAAGGGCACAGAATTTTGATCTTTTGTATATATTTCTGTGTTTCTTCGTCACTAATCTTTTTGGATCCAATTTGTAAATACAATTCTTAATGGTTTTTCTTAGATTTCTTATTTATTTGTTACATTTAGTAATAATAATATTTCTTTACAACAGCCATTTCACGCGTAGAGTATGCCGATGCCGGTGCTCTTCGCAGCATGTTTTGGATCTATGTGGTGGGTCTCATTTGGACAGTGGAGTTTATATTCGCCTGCCAGCAGTTCGCCCTGGCTGCTGCCGTTGCCTTCTGGTACTTTGGAAAGCCCACAACCACACCCACTATCTATGCCATTGGCAAGCTGATCAAATATCATCTGGGCACAGTGGCAAAGGGTTCGTTTGTGATCACCATTTTCAAGATTCCCCGCTTGATACTCACGTACTTGTATGCCAAGTAAGTAACTCTTCGTGGGAACTAGTTTATCTTGTTAATCAAGCAATTTTCAATCCGCAGACTGAAGAAGGGCGAGGACAAGGGCTCTGAGTGCGCCGCCTGCTGCTTAAAGTGCTGCATTTGTGGCTTCTGGCTGCTGGAGAAATTTATTCGCTTCCTCAACCACAACGCCTACACTGTGGTGGCCATCGAGTCAATTAACTTTTGCCCAGCTGCAGGCATTGTAAGTATTTTAATCAATTTAAATTAAATCAGATTTAATATTTAATTTTCAGGCTTGGAATGCCATGGCCACGAATGTCTTGCAAGTGGCCACCATCAACAGCGTCGGTGACTTTATCCTCTTTTTGGGAAAAGTTGTGGTGGCTGCCCTTTGCGGCCTGATTGGTATTATTATGCTCAAGGACATGCCCGGTCTCAATTTCTACATGGCGCCCGTGATCCTCATCATAATATTCTCCTTCTTTATTGCTCACATTGTTCTGTCGCTATTTGAGGTAAGTTTTGCCCCTAATTTAAGGCTAAAAATAAGTTTAACTAAATGCTTTCCTCATAGATGGTGGTGGATACCCTCTTCTTGTGCGTCTGTGAGGACAAGACCATCAATGGTCGTGCCGGACGCTGGGCGCAGAGCAATCTTGCCAAGCTGGTGGGCGAGGAACCGCTGCAGCCCGGCGAGGAGCCGCCCATTCAGGTCGTGGAGATGATGCCCATCAACAAGCAGCCATTCAGTATTACGCGACTGCCCCCCTCCGATCCCGAGGTGGCGCCCATGTCGCCAGAGTAGCTTCAACAGCCGCCGATAGACCCGAAACTCAACGCACATCTCATTCTAGGATGCTAATATTTATATATATATGTATAACCATAACTCCGTCGCGACGTACAAAAAGCAGACCAGTAATACCTTGTAATCTTGTCTATATTGATATTCAAACGTAGGATGCACAGTTTGTAAAAGTATTTATAAAGTTTGTAATCGTTTTTTGTATCTAAATGTAATTTAAACCTTTTTCACACGTTTCGCTACCTTGGCTTTCTTTCGGTCGATCACCTCTTTGACGGCCTTGAGTTGTTTCTCCTTGATCTTCTTGGTCAGCGCCGCCTTTGGTGTTTTTGTGGCGTTGTCCTCCTTCTTCTTCTTGGCTATCGCGGCCAGAATCTTGGCCGTTTCGATGGGATCATCGTCCTCGAACAGTTCCTCGTTTTCACCGCCTTCGTAGGCCTGCACAGGTCGCGTGGCCTCGTGCTTCACCTTCTGTTCCACTCGGTTAACGTACTTGTCCTTGGCTGCCTTCTTCAGGATCTGTCGCTGCTTGGCGGGACTCACATACTCGGGATTTTCCCAGATGGTCTTTCCCGTAAACGAGCCGTCGAATATTTTCACGGGATTCATCACATAGCGTGGCCCCACCTCGGACAGGCCACCATCTTCGGAGAGAATCTGGAAATTCCTGAACCAAATGCGGTTATCCAGGTAGGTGAAGGTAAAGACGTGGTCCACGAAGGGCTGGCTCTTGGGGTGATGGTTAGGCACCGAGAAGGTCTGTACGAACAGCTCCTTGAGCAGCTTCAAATGCGGCAGCTCGTCGAACTTGGAGTCAAAAGAGAGCAGGGGCCGGGAGCCGCGCAGGCAATTGCCCGTCATCTTCAGCTCGGCCATTGTGTGGATGTTCTCGATCAGAAATTTGGCCGATGGCCCGGTGGCTCCTGTTGTGTTGGACACCCACATATACAGGTCCCGCTTGCGCCTGCCCTCAAAGAGCATGGCCTTGTTGCAGTGCTTCATTTCGCACATTTCATTGACCACCGACAGGGTCTTGGAGCGCTCCATCTTGGACTCGGGGCGGTGGTGTGGCATCAGGGTTTTGATGTCCCGCATGAGATGTCTGTCTCGGTGGCTAATACCGCGGGCGGCGAACACCAGGACGCGCTGCTTGTTAACCCATTTCTCCTGCAATAATAAAAAGAAAGTTTATGCAGGGATTCATAGGGGTTTTAGTTTCTTAGAACTTACCTTCTTTGGCACCGCCTCGTCGGAGGATCTCTGCGCGGGCAACGGAGGGTTCTCATCGAGCGGCACAATCTCCAGCTGCTGGACCTTCTGTTTCTTTTGGAATTTGCGCCCCATTTACTTGGCTTAATGAATTAAAACAACTTTGAAAGAAGAGCGACAGCAAAACAACGTGTTTTCAAATGAAAACAACCAGGGATGAACTCTTAAACACAACAGCACGTGCAAGCGAGTAACTTTATGCGATAGCATTTTCCAACCCTGGACCATAAATATTTTTGCGATAGTGTTTAAATTTGAATTATAACCAAATGTATTTATTTATTTTATTACATTAAAATTCGTATCTTATTCTATAGCCTGCTTATAGCTTTAATTTACTCAATCTTCCTCGTCCTCCAGTCCTGGTTCAGGACACAATCGACATCTACTCTCGTTTATGCCATTATTTACGCAGTTCTCTCCAACGCACTCGCAGCAGCCATCATGGAACCATCTATAACTTGTGGCTCCTGCCTTGAGGCAGGTTTGTCGGCATCTGTTCCAGGATGTGCACTGATCGAGATATAGAACGGTGCAGTTCAGTTGGTCATTGACTGAAGACGTCACCATGCTCCAATGGCAGGAGTACCCATCACTTGGTGATGAAGCCATGGCGCGAAATAAAGCAGATACTCCTTCAAATTCCTCCGTATGCGATTTCTTTTGCAGTTCTGCCAAGCTAGCATAAACGATTTGCAAAAATGAAAGGGTTAATACGATTCTTACCAGTAACATGTTGACTAGTAGACTCATTGTTACTGAACTCATTTGTGCCGTGGGCAGATGGTTTTAAATAGTGCAGGTAGAAGATAAATTGAAACAGGTAGCGGGAATTCTAACAGATGTCTCTAAAAGGTTCTGTGGATTACCTAGATCTGAAGATTACCCTTTTTGGTAGTTGGTTTATTGCGCACGCTCTGGTTATCCTATTTAATTTTACCTAATTTCCTTGAGAAAAATATTCAAAAAATAATAGCAGTTTCGCTGTGGGACCAGGTGTAAATAGGAAAGAGATCTATATTTTTGATCACGGTAACACTAAAAATCAATAATTAAATTCACCGTGGAGATATTTAGAATCACTGCTGTCTGTCCGTTTCTATGCAGTTTTAAAGCTACTTATGTCTGTATGTTTTTGAATAAAACTGCAAATTCTGCAACCAACGTCAAGTTTTGTTCTAATGTCAGGATATGCAAAAAATGCCCAGCACCATCGATAGTTCCTCAAGAAGGCCAAAATTCGATACATCGATAGTGCCATCGATAGTATCCCAGCTCTACCCTAAAGTTTTTATGTATACGTTGCTCGGCAAAGCGTCAAACGAAAAAAATAATTTGCAGAAGAAAAGTGAAAAACCTGAAAATTGACAACCGCAAACATAGAGAAGATAAGCAGAAAAATCATGTCGGACTATCGTTCCCAATCTCGCGGCGGCGGACGTGGCGGCCAGGAGTACTCCAACGACGACGATCCGCCGATGTCCCGCCTGTTTATAATTTGCAACAAGGGACACACCGAGGAGGACTTCCGTGAGGCGTTCTCGCCGTACGGCGAGATTGAGGACATCTGGGTGGTGAAGGACAAACACACCCAAGAGAACAAGGGCATCGCCTACGTCAAGTTCTCCAAGACATCCGATGCGGCCAAGGCCCAGGAGGAGATGAATGGCAAGACAATTGGCAAGATGGACCGAACACTCAAGGTTCTTGTGGCTGCGAAGTAGGTTTCTATCTCGCCGAGGATGCTGAAACAGGGACTTATTCTCTTTTTATATTTATAGCCGCAATCAAGGTTCAAATAAGTCTGAGAACGAGCAGGAGAAATACGTGAGACTATTTATTGTGATCCCCAAGACGGCCACCGAAGAAGACATTCGCGACGAGTTCGCTCAGTGGGGTGAGGTGGATTCTGTGACCATTGTCAAGGAAAAGAACAACGGCAACCCCAAGGGCTTTGGCTACGTTCGCTTCACCAAGTACGTATCGAGTCGGATGGCAGCGTGATTAATGATCGAGAGGTGACTAATTTGATAAATAAATCTTGTTTGCAGATTTTATTACGCCGCTGTTGCCTTTGAGAGCTGCTCGGCAAAGTACAAGGCTGTGTTCGCCGAACCCAAGGGTTCTACACGCACGCAGCGGGATCAGTACGGTCGTCCCGCCGACGACAATCCCCTATACAGCGGATCCGGCCGCGGTGGAAGCTCCAGCTTCAATGGCGGCGCCGGCAGCGGTGGTGGTGGTGGCAGCGGAGGCAACAGCTTCAACAACGACTGGAATGTCTCGGTCAACAATGACATGTCGGCCTTTTTGCGAATGCAGAATGTGCCTGTGGCCCAGCCGTCGTGTCTTGAGGTGACTGTGAGCAATTGCGTTAACCAGGACCAGTTGTGGCGTCTCTTTGACATTATTCCCGGCCTCGACTACTGCCAAATTATGCGCGAACGTAAATATAACCTGATAATATTCTTTATGTTGTGAAACTTAAGGTTAAATCCCCAACAGATGGTCCACGCACCAACGAGGCACTTGTTGTCTACGATAACCCAGAGGCAGCGATATATGCCAAGTAAGATTGACCATTAATCCATTGATTTTCACAGCATTAACTTAATTTTTTTTATGCAGGGACAAACTTCATGGGCTAGAATATCCAATGGGCGAACGCATCATTGTAAAAGTGAATGGCATGAGCTCGGCTCGGATGGACACCTCTTTTATTGACAGTACGTAACTTTAAGAACTTCTTTAAGAACTATTAGCCAACGCGTAATTTTTTGATTTATAATCTCGGCTTTTATTTATTTCAGAGCGTACTAAGAAAGATGCCATTTGTAATGTACCTTTGCCACCCACACAGCCTCTGGCTTCGCCCGACGAACAGGTGGCTCAGCGACTGTTTATTGTACTTTCAGCTGTAGGTTTACCCTCTCATCCGCATCGAATTGACATTAGTTGTAAACGCTGTTTTCTATTTAGAATTTGCCGCACTCGATCTTGAAGAACATATTCTCCTGCTGGAGGGGCCTTATCGATGTCTACCTGCTTCCCAACAAGAACTGCGGCTACGTTAAGTACTCAGACAGCGAGAGCGCCCAAGAGGCTATACATGTACTTAACGGAGCCGAGATTTGTGGCACTAAAATTAAGGTATGCGCTTTCCGTGGCTAGCAACGAAGAAGGATCCTTATCACGCACTTCTATTTCAGGTAATGGAGGCGGAGGAACGCAGTGGATCCGATGGCGACGACGGAGGACGCAAGCGGCTAAGGCGGAACTGAGTGGTAAGTGCAATAGCCTAATGCTAATATCCCGAGTCTATATTAATGTAGCCATAGTTGGAATGAGTATGTATGTGCCGTGGTCCGAGGTAAGTAGTTGTGTAAATTCCAAAATACCGAACCCATTTATCAATTTAAAACACGACGCATTCGCCTAAAGACAGTTCGTTCTGCCAGAGATCAGTAGTACTTACCCCGAGCACAGTGGACCACGACCACCGGACCACCAACTGAGCGAACATAATAAGCCAAAGCCTTTTTATCTTTCTATCTCCACAGACCCACTGACAACAACAAAGAACTAACAGAGAACGCAAAGAACGAGTACGAAACTAACTTGAGAGAACAAACAGTCCGAAAAAAAAACAGTTAAACTGACCGCAACAGCAACAAAACCAAACAACAACAACAACCACCCAAAACACTCAAAACGGAATGCCACAAAAACTGCGCTGACTGGACGCCGGAGAACGAAGAACGCAACGGAGACAGGAGACCGGAAACGGAAACGGAGACCAGCGACCGGAGAACAATAGCCACGAATCCGCCACATACACCCGTAACCGTACTCGTACCATTGACTTACTCAAGTGGGCTCGTAACAAGACCCCCCCTTTCTGACCTTTAAACGAAGCCAACGAAACCGCAATGCTTGCTCTATGACGTACTCATATTTATAGCAAAACCAATTATATATACATAGGGGACATAAGATCGTTCCATCTAACAAATGCGAACTCTGTGTTTACCCATCATTATTATTATTATTTACTAACGTATTCCAACAAGATCCAGCTAAGCAATGAATTTCATGTGTAATGAGTGTCTCAAGAATAACCTTACGAACTAGCCGTGCATACATAAAATCATATATTTTTACATATATGTAATATAATATTTAAACGATACTTTACCTTCTAAGTCCTTAAGTTTATATATAAATATATATATATAACTAAATGGTTGAAAGCCCAAATATATAAATGGAAACGACAAAATATAAAAATTTGTTTTATTTAAGACAAGGGAGGGGAAAAGCGATAATATTTTATAAACAGGTTTACTTTTCTAGGGGTATGTATAGTTGAGGTCATTTTTAAGGCATAAAAAGCCCAACAAAAAAAATAATTAAAATTAATTTTATCATATTTTAAAATTCAGATTTTCCCACAAATTTGTCATATCATGTTACATGTTTTAGGCTTCTAAAATATTTACTCCGCCATTAACATCCGAATTATTTTATGATAAAATATTAAGAAATTTTTTTTAATTAACCGAATTTTTAAAAATTTTATATGATAACATCAAAAACAATCGATATTAACAACCAGAGCTAAAAACATCGCTTTTACTGCGAGTGTCATCGACATATTCACATCCCTAGATCACAGCTGAGCTGGATTTTGTTTAGATTTTGCAATTTGTTGATATCAGGACCCTGAAATTCCCTTTTTTTTCACAAGGAAGTAAATAAAGCTCCAGAAAAATGGATCCAGCACTGCTTCGCGAACGCGAGGCCTTTAAAAAGCGGGCAATGGCCACGCCCACGTGAGTACACACTTCCTTTGTTAAAGATGAATTGAAACCAAGAAAACAATAATCCTTTCGAAACAGCGTGGAGAAGAAAACTAAGACTGAACGCCCGCCCCCACCGCCAGCCAGCGATGACTTCAAGCGAAAGATGCGCCCGCCCACGGCTCCCAAGCTGGATGCCACGACGTGAGTTCCAATTGCGCACTTTGCAAGGTTTGGATCTGGGAATTACCATGTGGTGCACTTGCGTTTCATCCGCAGGTACAAGACCATGTCGGGCAGCTCCCAGTACCGCTTCGGAGTACTGGCCAAGATCGTGAAATTCATGCGCACCCGTCACCAGGACGGCGACGATCATCCACTGACCATTGAAGAGATTCTGGACGAGACCAATCAACTGGATATCGGGCAATCTGTGAAGAATGTAAGTAGCTATGCACAAAATCCTTCTCTTTATATTTTATGTGATGTGTAATCCATTCTAGTGGCTATCTGGCGAGGCTCTAAACAATAATCCCAAGATAGAGGCCAGTCCCTGTGGCACCAAGTTCAGCTTCAAGCCCGTCTACAAGATTAAGGATGGCAAAGCCCTGATGCGGTTGCTCAAGCAGCACGATCTGAAGGGTCTGGGTGGAATCCTGCTTGAAGATGTCCAAGAATCTCTACCGCACTGTGAAAAGGTTCTGAAAAACCGAGCCGCCGAAATATTGTTCATTATCCGGCCCATTGACAAAAAGAAGATATTGTTCTACAACGACAGGACGGCTAACTTTTCGGTGAGCTTTTCTTAATTTTGAATTTTTTGGTTAAATATAAGAAATGGAAAGGTTTTGGAACCTACTTTCAGTTTATATATTGATGTTTTTAAGGGGTTTTCCAAAAAATATAGATACTGGGAACCTGAATTAATTTCGAAATATTTTTCTTTCAGGTGGACGATGAATTCCAGAAGCTGTGGCGCTCGGCTACCGTCGATGCCATGGACGATGCCAAAATCGATGAGTACCTCGAGAAGCAGGGTATTCGTTCCATGCAAGATCATGGCCTCAAGAAACCAGTTCCCAAGCGTAAGAAGGCGGCTAACAAGAAGCGGCAGTTCAAGAAGCCCCGAGACAACGAGCATTTGGCCGATGTTCTGGAGACATACGAAGATAATACACTAACGCTGAAGGGAGTAAATCCCACGTAGAAGTAGAGTACGCTAAGATTAGACAATAAAAATAACTCTCAATGGGGGAAATAAGTACATTTGAAGTTGGGCATTATAAATTTCTTCACTACTATGCCGATGATGATTTATGAAACCAGATAGCCCACTGGCAGTGGCTTTGAACTTAAAAAATACGACGCCAAGAACACTGGGAAAGATAATTAAAAAGCAAAACTGTGTAATCTTGTCTTGACACTCACAGCAGCAGCAGTGGCGACTGGTGCGTGTGTGCAAGTTGGCCTGGCCGGCGATCGATGCTGGTGGGCGCCGTTGTTGATAAAACTGGCAACCGGGGGAAGCCATAGCCTCAGTTTTCATTGAACAGTCGCCAGGTGCAGTCCAGTCAGCAGTTGCAATTGATACACAAGTACGCGTGGCTTTGGAATAATAACATAATATTCACATAATAGGCTTCGGTTTGATTTTGTGGCGGATTAGGTCATCCTTGTTTGGGGGTTGTTGGCTACAGTTGACGGAATATTGTTATTAAATATTAGAGAAGCAGAACTAATACATACTTTTTCCATTTCAATAGCTTTGGTTGAGTTATTTGTGTACCGATAAGAAATGAATCAGGCCGGATGCCATAAAATTATTTTATAAATTAAGGTTAAAGATTTCTTAGAATTTAATTTACATTTTGGAGAAAATTCTATATTTTTAGAAAGCAAATAAAATACAAAAAGGCTTAAGAAAGCTTATTTCCACAATATTTCAATGAACTAAGAATTTCACAGGATTTTATTACACCGTCGTTATATTCCAGCATAAAGAAAGGGTATTCAAGTTTAGACTCTCCCAAAATCGATTCGTTTGTTTACTCTGCTCGCTGGTTTTCTGGCACGGACAATGAGCTCTTTGGCTCAGAGACGGTGCAAAAACTTGTTTTGAAATAACCAATTTGTTTAATTTAAATTCCCGAAGCGTTCACCGCAGTTGGCTTTGAGAGTTTCTGCATTGAGGTTGTTAAAATGAAGCGCAGCGCACTGGGAGCAACGCTGCTCCTGGCCCTAGTGGCCCCACTACTGGCCCACAGTTCAGAGTAAGTAGAGATTATACAGGCTATAAATATGGCTAATCTGGACCACTGACTTACTGACTTTCTCTTTGTGCTGCTGCTCGCTCGTTCCTCTCTTCCAGCAACTTGGTGGTTTACGGCTACGAGTGCCGAAAAGGTCTCTGCCAGAAGGTTGAGCTCAGCGAGGACAACTTCGCACAGGCAATAAGCCTGCCCGTGTGCCGGCTCTTCTGCGGCAGCACCATCGGCACCGTCTGGCCCAAGCCAACGGGCGCCGTGCGTCTGGACTCGCTTATGCGGCAGGTGGACATCTCGTTTATCGACTTCAATTTCAATGGCACCATTGCCCGCAAGGAGAAGCTTTGGAAGGCGGCCGAAAACCGCTGGATGGACTTGCTGGACGCCAAGATCCCGGACCGCAAGATCCTCGCCAGAGGCGGCTATCGTATGTCCGTCAATATCAACACTCCCGACGACGGGGCTCCGGCCAAACTCACCCTGGACACCGATGAAACTTACGTTTTGGACATCGACACCGATGCGTCGGGTCATGTGCTGGCCAACATTACGGCAGCAAATTTCTTTGGCGCCCGCAACGGTCTGGAGACCCTGGCACAGTTGATTGTCTACGATGATATCAGACGCGAGGTTCAGGTGACCGCCAACGCCTCCATCGCTGACTCGCCGGTGTACAAGTGGCGTGGATTACTTCTGGACACCTCCCGGAACTTCTACTCGGTGAAATCGATCAAAAGGACGTTGGGTAAGGTCTCAGTTTGGTTACTCCTTCCCGAAAACTTAATCTTTGTAACCCACAGAGGGCATGGCCTTGGTCAAGCTGAACACCTTCCACTGGCACATCACAGACTCACACAGCTTCCCCCTGGAGGTGAGCAAGCGCCCGGAGCTGCACAAGCTGGGAGCCTACTCCCAGCGTCAGGTTTACAGCCGCCGCGACGTGGCCGAGGTTGTGGAATACGGCAAAGTGCGAGGCGTGCGCGTGATGCCTGAGTTCGATGCTCCTGCTCATGTGGGCGAGGGATGGCAGCACAAGAACATGACCGCCTGCTTTAATGCCCAACCTTGGAAGGATTTCTGTGTGGAACCGCCGTGTGGACAGTTGGATCCCACCGTAGAGGATATGTACAACGTGCTGGAGGACATCTATGAGACTATGTTTGGCCAGTTCGACCCCGATGTGTTCCATATGGGCGGCGACGAGGTGTCCACCAACTGCTGGAACAGCAGTCGCACTATCCAGACGTGGATGAAGAAGCAGGGCTGGGGCCTGGAGACCGCCGACTTTATGCGCCTGTGGGGACACTTCCAGACGAATGCGCTCAGCCGGGTGGACAAGGTGGCGAATAGCTCCAACACGCCCATCATCTTGTGGACCAGTGGCCTGACCGAGGAGCCCTTCATCGACGAGTATCTGAACCCGGAGCGCTACATTATTCAAATCTGGACGACGGGCGTAGATCCCAAGGTGAAGAAGATCCTGGAGCGAGGCTACAAGGTGATTGTGTCCAACTACGATGCCCTGTACTTGGACTGCGGCGGCGCAGGCTGGGTGACCGACGGCAACAACTGGTGCTCCCCCTACATTGGCTGGCAGAAGGTGTACGATAACAGTCTGAGGTCCATTGCCGGCGACTACGAGCACCATGTCCTGGGCGCAGAGGGAGCTATCTGGTCGGAGCAGATCGATGAGCATACGCTGGACAATCGCTTTTGGCCAAGAGCCAGTGCACTGGCCGAACGTCTGTGGTCAGATCCCGTGCAGGGCTGGCGGGACGCCGAGGCGCGTCTGCTGCTGCACCGCGAGAGGCTGGTGGAAAATGGTTTGGCAGCGGAGGCAATGCAGCCGCAGTGGTGCCTGCAGAACGAGCACGAGTGTCCCATTGACGCGTACGATGCACAAGCGGCTTGATCCGCCATTATTGAGTCTTCCCCGATGATAATGGTTGCTATTCTTGTAGTTGTAGTCTAGGTGGCGGTGGCGGCGGGCGTCTTTGGGCGATCGTCCTGCTCCTCCAACTACTCGCAGCTCTCTCCGCCTGAAATAAATCAGATCCAAGGCTCAAAAGTGACCTTACGCAAATGACTTGTCGTTTATTATCGTTTAGCATAAATGAGATTATTGGCCCTGTTGTGCCCAACTCCGTTCTGATCTGGATTGGCGGACATGGAAGCGATGAAGCCCATTTCTAAACTAGTTAGTCTGAGTAAAATGTTTAAAGCCGTAGAATTTGTATGCTAGAATTGTGTGGAACATTAAAATTTTCCCCGATTCCGGTCGGAAACAGAGTTGGACGAGTTATGCCTTCGTTTGGGGGGAGGCAGAACTGCCTCCGGCACACAACTCTGCGGACTCTGATTATGTACGTATGAGTCTAAATACTAAAAGCATCGTTCCCTTGGTGCGCGCAATTGGATGGAAGCTCTCTACTCGTTCCACTCCTCCTCGTTGCGTCCGAACTTGTACACCAGGCTGGCGAACAGAATGAAGACGTTCTGCAGCAGCAGGGCGACGCCGAACCAGCTCTCCTTTTTCTCTGTGAAGGTATTAGATTGTTAATAGAACGTAAAAGTACCTTCTGATGGGAATTTCTCACCATTGTTGATAAAATCGTCGATCATCACCCAGACGGCTGCTATGATGGAGGCAAAACCCATGACAAAGCCCACTAGTAGCCAGATCTTGGCTATCCTGGCACCCGACTCCGACGAGTTCTCTTCAGAAATCTACGCGCAGCGCAAAGAAACAAACAAACAAAAGGAGTGAGTCATTTTTCGCGCAATCTATATGAGTTCGTCTGACTTACGTGCTCTCCCTTGACGGCATTCACCATGCAGAAGCTAATGGTGCCGAATATCCCGATGAAGACATGTCCTGTGGTTATCTGGTGCTTGCCGTCAATAGACATGGCATCGATTAGGATCCACCATCCTGCGAAAAACTGCGGAGGCGAGAAAAAGTTGCAATGTCAGAGGAACGGAAACTGTGCAGCCCGGCGACCCTTTGCTCACCAGTAGACCAGCTATGAGGGAGGAGTTTTTGTTCCTAGCGGCTTCAGAAGTGAAGTAGGTCGCAACATTGTCCAATAAGCCCATTGTTTAGCTTTTAAAACGTAATTTAATATATTCTGATAAGTTTCTTGTTTTGACGCACAGGGTTGTCGTTGTCTACCGCAGAATAGTGGTGTGAGAATACCAAAAGGGTACTTTTATCGATATTTCGATAGATTACGTATAGATGGGCGTGAAACTACTGCGTGACGTAATTTATTTCGTTAAAAATCATCCTTTTTTATATTTAAAAATGTAGTGCCTTTACCAATAAATACAAAGATGGTAAACATATTCCTTAAATCTTTTTTTAAGACTACATTGCAATTTGACATGTTATCTCTTATCATCTTCGGCGTGTATGCGGAAGTAAAACTACACGCCCATCTCTAGATTTGAGTGCGTATATTGACAACCCTGGCCAGGGCCCAATTAATTTTCACTTGAATTCCAGTGCTGTTGCGTGCAATTCCGCAATTCCTTATTATTTAACACCCGATCGCAGCGACACGAGTCTGTGCGTGTGGTCACTGATTTACTAAAAATCCAGGAGTCTTCTCGCCGCCATGCTAGTCATAAATACCTGCAGGAACGTCTCCAGGCTGGCGCTACGCAGCCTCAACCTGCGATCGCCGATCGCCCAGCGCACTTTCTCGGCGGGTCTGGCCCTGAAGCAGAAAGATGTGTGAGTTTCGAATGGAGCAATACTCCACACCGAGGGTGTAAACAACATAAACATTGATCAATCGTCGTTTACAGTGTTAACGTAACCTTTGTGCGGGCCAATGGAGACCGTATCAAGGCATCGGGAAAGGTGGGCGACTCCCTGCTGGACGTGGTTGTCAACAACAGCGTGGATCTGGATGGATTCGGCGCCTGTGAGGGCACCTTGACCTGTTCCACCTGCCATTTAATTTTCAAGACAAACGACTACGAAAAGCTGCCCGACAAGCCCGGCGATGAGGAGCTCGACATGCTAGACTTGGCCTACGAACTGACAGATACCTCGCGACTTGGCTGCCAGATCACGCTCTCCAAGGACATGGACGGCCTGGAGGTACATGTGCCCTCCACCATAAACGATGCCCGCGCCGCGTAAACGGAAACCTTTGTTATCTATTGTTGCAATTTTGAGTGCTAATTCGCTTTAGTTTAGGTCTTTATATTTGAATGAAATCGTATGTATTGTCCCAGGGACACCGAGGCTCAGGCGACTATTATAGATGCGCGTGCATAAATTGAATTCCAGATGCGGTTTATGCACGCTGTTGTTTTTTAAAGTGTTTAAGCTCAAAGGGATGTATCTAGATGAATATGTAAATATGTGTGTTTGCCAATAAATTTACATGTATTTTCGTAGATG
Organism: Drosophila truncata; assembly: GCA_008042515.1. Taxonomy (NCBI): domain Eukaryota; kingdom Metazoa; phylum Arthropoda; class Insecta; order Diptera; family Drosophilidae; genus Drosophila; species Drosophila truncata. The sequence continues at coordinate 416,403 of VNJQ01003926.1, read as the reverse complement.
GAGTTTTTGTGAATTTTTGAGATGTCTATGTTGGATTTGGACAAAGATATGTAACGAGCTCAGTGCAGACTTTGACTTTGACTTTGAGACACATCTGTAAAACGATGTCTAAAAGGCGTTATATCTTCCCTTTCTTTTTGTAAGCTCTTTCCTAATTAATCCTTTAAGGAGTAGGTACCCGAACCTCATAAATTAGTTAAAAGGTTCCTAAGAATTTTACACGAGATTGTAGAGCACAGAACCCGCCTGATAATGTTTTGAAAATGCTGCTCGCCTAATGATAAGACCGGTTTTCCTCGCTGTCAGAATGATGGTGCATTTTTTCTAAGCAAAACCAACCATGAGTAGCCAGCCTTTATTTAATATTTCACTCGACTTCAGCCCAAACTTAGGGTAATAATCATTTGTCAGCATTTTATTCCAATGAATTGAATTGAAAGCCAGAGAATTCCCAGGCTAATCATTATTTCCAAACAAACTAGTTTTATATATAGCAATTTTTTTCCAAAACAAAGGCTGTTATCAAAGGCACCCTGAACCAAACATTTCATCACCTTGATAATGTTTGCATTAGCTTTGTTTGCTGTTTATTATCGGGGCGATAAGGAGAAAAACAGAGTGCTTAATAAAAGTAAACTTTTTATTATTTCGCAGCTATCAAATAAAGTAATAAATAAATAATTTAATATATACATTTGCTATATTAACTTATTGTAAACGATTTTCTGCTTTTCCATGTTTGCCGCTCCATCCTTTACTTCGATATTAACTTGCATATGTAACATATCTGTCCGATATCAGATAGCATTGTAGTTATAACTGAAACTTAACAAGTCTGACAATTCAATTTCGCTTCGTCCTAAAACTAGGGAGGCATTTAGTGGATAGAAACAGGGGGCTTGGTTTGGGAAAGGAGGAAACCATTTCGGGGAATAGGGTGAAAATAAATAAACGAAGAATAAATAGTCAAGTTAGAGATGATGATAGGGGTGATAGGGTGTGATCCTGATGGGTGCTAGGTGTGTTGGTTGCTGAGTTTCTGAAGTGCACATAAAACTGATTTGGTTTTCTGTTCACGCCGATCGTCGTCGCTGATGATGCTGATGGTGATGATGCTTCCCAGATCCCTGATCCCGATTCCAGATTAGTTCACATAGGCCATGCCCGCTCCCTTGCGGTCAAAGTGGCGCACGCGGACGAACAGGAAGGCGGCGACTAGAGAGGCCACGGCCAGGACGAGTAGGAGCATCACCAGACCGCCGACAAAGCTCGGCACCGACATACAGATGGTCTCCGCATCCGCGGTTCGGGCCGACTGGATCACCACCGTCTCGTTGCTGGCATTGCTGTTCAGCGCAAAGTTCACGTCGCCGGGCGCCACCACCTGGATAATCCGGCTGGTGTTCACGTCCGTCATCTCCTGCGCGTTGCGCTTGTAGATCCTCTGTGGCTTCATCACGATGTCAATGGTGTCGCGGCGCCTTCGCACGCCTCGCAGATCGTCCAGTCCCTCCACAGACCTTGGGCGTCCGCCCAGCGAGACCAGGTTACCGCCGGCACTCAGGTCATCCTTGCGCTTCACCGTGCTGTACTGACCGCCCTGTCCCGGCAGTGGTGGTGGCGGCAGACCCAGCTCGTTGCTGCCCGTTGGCTGCGCTCCCTGCGGGGACTGGGAGCTGGCGGGTCCGGAAGGTGATGCAGAGTCCGCAGTGGGAACAGCAGCCGAGGTCTGGGCCTGTGGCGAGGGCACCACATCAGGCTGGTTCTCTGAGTAAGCGCCAGTGGCATCCGAAGCGGGGTGACGTGGATCAGGATAGGCAGCTGGTGGCAGGACTCCAGGACCGCCCAGGGCAAAGTCGTTCCTTTCGTAAGCCTCCGGAGGTCCATACTCCTCGGACAGGCCGTTGGCTCCAATCTGGGGCAGACCGTACTCGCCACCTGGCAGACCTGGACCGCACTTGGGCTCGGGGCAGTTGTAGCGGCAGACCTGGATCACGCACTGGAAGTGGACGTTCATCGAGTCGGGGAACTTGAAGGCCTGGAAGTACGCAAAGCTGACCACAGAGGCGGAGGGGCCAAAGTTCTTGATCTTCTGGAACTTGCTCATGATCTTGGGACGAACAACACAGCCATTCTGATCCACCAGCTGGATGGGTGCTCGCTTGCCGTCATGGGCCACACAGTTGCGCACCAGCATATCGAACTTGTTCTCATCGTCCTTAATAGCCAGCACCATGGTCATTGTCTGTCCGATCTTCACGATGCCAGAAACCTCAGAGGCCCAGGGTCCCTTGCCCACTTGGATCTGCATCCAGCACTGGAGATTGTCGCCCAGAAAGTTCGCGGTAACGGCATGCAGCATGTCCACCTGGAAGGGCCTGAAGGTCACAGCCTTCTCGTAGAAGTCGTACCAGGTGCAGCGCAGCTTGCGAGCCTGATCCCACACCTCCTGCACATAGGGATCGTACTGGATGATGATCGTGTTCTCCACATAGCTGCCCGACGGCGTAGGCGCTCCGTATCCGGCCGCATTGTGGTTGGCCGAGCTGGTCATGCCGCAGCTATTCAGGAAGATCTCAAAGGTGGCGCTGAGGTGGCCAGTGCCAGGCTTTAAATGGACGCAATGGGGATCGCTGTAGAAGCCCTTGGAGAAGATCATGCCGTAGAAGGGACGGTCGAACTCGATGTTCACCCGCATGTGCGTCTTCTCGCACTGCACCTGAAGGTGCTTGATCTGCGGACTGTCATTGGTGCTGGCCAGGGGCCAGGCCTCCTCCGACAGCTCATTGGTGGCTCCGGTGCTGAGTGGGCCCTGGGGCGCTCCATAGATAGGCGCAGGCGGACCATAGCCGGCCCTGTGTTCCAGTGGCAAGGCGGCGGACTCAATGTGGGAGGCATCGCCGTGCACGGACAGGTGCTGTGGAAAGAGAACGAGAAGGGATTTGATTAATAAAGTTTATAATTGCGGAAATACAATTAAAAATATGGAAATTGTAAAGTATATATAAACTTTCCTCGGTTTATAGAGCTAACACTGCGTATGAGCGATATTATTCTTAGAAATATCACGCATACGTCGTGTTGCACATAATTTTGAATAAGCTTTCCTTGAGTTATTCCCATTTTTTCAACGTAATAATCTCGAAATAATGCCACCCACCATAAACGTTTCGATTATGGCCTAGGTTATGGCTCAGAAATCACAGGATTGCGGAAAGCACTTATCTTGGCTTGGCTTGCGCCGGCATTTAATTGGAATTTGAGGCTATAAATATTATGCAACAGAAATCTCCGCCAGACGACATTTCGAAAGAAGAAGCGAGGCGAAGCGTTGAAAATGACACGACAGCTGGAGCTTAAGATGGAGCTCTTGTGTTTTGAAATTAAATGGTTGCCAGAGCGGCACGCTTACCGAAAATTAAAGAAAGAAGACAACAACAGCAACAACAGCAAATTGAAAGCACAGAGCTTAACCCATTGCGTAAGACAACGGAGACAGGCAGAGACGGAGCCGGAGACGAAGACTTTCTTTCTTTTGGGACCCCGCCCCGCCCCAACCCCGCCTCGCCTCGCATCTGGTTCATAATTTTTTATGGGTTTCTGGCTGCACACGGGAAGCGGATGTGTCCCACGAAAACCGAAAGTTAAATCCAACACGATGACGGTGTGGATTTTTCCGTGGGCTGCTGTCGCGCAGCAGTCGTTGTGTTTCTCCAGTTTATTTGTATTTCTTATTTCTTCTCTTTTTTTCGGTGGCCGGTGACCACGCGCTGAGAGATGTCGTGAGATGATTTTGAAAGTGAAATGACCAAAGAAAAACGAGCTGCTGGCTGGGCGAACAAACAACGCGAAAGAAAAAAGTCTTTCTTTTTTTTTCGGACATTCCACGCAACGTCGCGATGGAGATATCAATATAAACACATCGATGGACCGATCGATCGATCGATGGATAGATGGATGCCTCGATGGCATTGGTAATTTTTCTTCTCTCTTTTTTTCCCCGGGCATTTCGCTGCCGCAGAGGCAGAAGAAGAAAACTGACAATAAATAAATAATAAAGCAATCTCTGTGAATTAATGCGCCATAAACAAGAAAGTCAAAACTGGTACAAATCAGAGCATAACTGCAATTTCTTCGCCGCCTCAGCACCCAGAGAGACACGCAGTTTGTATAGAGCCAACTATCCATCTATCCATCTGGCGATGTGGCTGGCTCTTGGCCAGCTTTGCGTTTTCCTTGACGTGATTGCTGCAGCAGCAGCAGCAGCAGCAGCCTCTAAGACGTGATTGATGCGCTTTAAATAACCCACTGAAGGCTGGCTCTCTGCCTCGTTGCTGGAAGAGGAGGCAAGGCGAGGGAAAACAGTTTGCCTTGGCCATGCTTATCAATCGAAAGCGCCACGGCAGCCCCAAGAAATCGAACAGATTTATGATCGTTTCTAATATTGATTGACAGCCAGCTACGGTGGCACGTCCTAAGGGGTGGTATTTAGTTTGCAAAAAAATCATTTAACTTGGGGCTTAGTAAAGGGAAATTATGTTCTCTTAAAAAAATTAATGCTGCGGAAACTATTCTTTAACCAAATAAGCTATTTTTATCTGTAGTTTACCTTTGAAATTATTTGTAAAATATTTAGCATTGACTTGGCTAACAGCATCCCCCTAAAATATTATCTGCTGGCGCCTCTGATCTGTTAATCCTGTGCTCTGTTAGTTCTACTGCTCTGTTAAGTGAGCGTATTTCTCCACCTGTTTCTCCACCTATTTCTCCACCTGTTTCTCTTCTCTCTTAGGAAATTCTCCAAGTCTAATTGCAATGATTAGCAAAGTGCCGTTTAGTTGTTAGCTACATTTTCCGTCTCTCTCCACTATAAGTCTGGTATTGATATTGATATTGATCTGGCAGCAGCAGCAGCGAACCGCTATATAGTCTTTGGAACCCAATCAATCCATCAATAGGCACTGGAACTCGCACTGATTTGCATTCGAATTGCTATTGATCGAACGGTAGTCCATCTCCCGACTCTCGTCGAGTCGAAAGTGAAGAGATCCGCTAGAGGTTGGGTCCGCCGCATACGAAATGAGCTGGCCACCGCCGCCGACAAAGTGGGCCAATCTTCAGGTGTTTCTCCTACTCTCTCGGCTAACTAACTGTTAACTACAGTGGCGGAGGAAGATGCTTTAGGAAACACCTTCCGGAGATTTATATATGTTTCTCGATAGGTATAGGAAGGTCTCCCACTCCCACTCACCTTTGTGTTGAGTACCAGGCACAGTACTATGGCCAGCAGGCTGCTGCTGCGTCGCGTCAGGTGTCCCATTTTGATCTGGTTCTCTGTGTGTGTCGTCGTCGTCGTCGGCTTGAATTTGAAATTCCAAATTGGCGCCCTGGAAACCAAAAAATGTGGATTTTTGGTTTGTCTTCTTCTGCTGCCTCGTCTCTCTCTCTCCTTCACTCGGCGCTGCTTTCTTCGCTCAGTGGTGGTGTAGTGTGTTGTTTCTGCAAGAAAAGAAAGGGGAACAAGGGTAAACAATGCTGCGGATTGCTTTGGAGCTTCAAAGATTTGCATACGAATATGATTTTTGAGGCCATTCAATTGGCATGCGATGCTGCTAACAGAACAGAGAGCTGCTGATGTTAACAACAGCCAGTGACCAACAGTTTCAAACGGTTGTCTTTTTTTTTGAATAATGCACTGTTATCCATAGTTAGTTAAACACTCTCCACACTTTCTTTGGCTAGTTATCAAATTTAACATTTATTACACACTTATCACCCAGTATTTACAAATATAATCCAACATTTGGCTTTATGACCATCATTAACTGACCAAATTAATGGCCACAATTGCCAGTTTTCGTGCTCATAGTGTCAGCCAGCTCTGGCAATACACACGCAAAGAAAACTGCATTTTATGTAAAGCAAATGAAAACTCGCGCGCACCAAACAGGAACCACTTTCTATTTTCACTATAACAGTACTCCTCCAGCTGAAGAGACAACTCTGAGACGAGACCAAAACCGAGTCCGAGTCCAAGTCGGAGACCAACGGAGACGCCAACGCAGTGGTTGGCAGTGGCAGGTTTTCCACACAGTGGCTGCACTTTACGAGCATCCATTAATTTTTGAGTGTTTTTTTTTTTGGTGGTGTGGTGGGGGGGTCTTACACTTAACAGTGGCACTCTAGCATGACAACAGAGCTGTTAGCAGCCGGGCTTAACAGCGAACTACAGCTTAACAGCGAGCTACAGTGGGACGGATTGGACTTGCGCCTGCGTCCGCGTGCCGATAAAGACTGACAGCTTTCACACAGCCGCCAGAGCTGGAGCTCGCGCTGAAGCTGAAGCTGCTGCTCTGCCGCCTTGGAAAAGTAAGCGGTCTGCGAGTCTCGGCTCTGCCGCGAACGCATTTCACTTGCTCCGGAGAGCAGCTCTCCCGCTTCTTTTTTGGACTCCAACTCCAGCGCAGGGTGAATGCTTTCGGTTGGCAGTTTTACTTTTACAGACGCTAACACTGACACTGGCTTTGGCTCTGACTCTGACTCTGGCCCTGGCCAGGTCTTCTTCGGAACACATGTAAATGGGTTTTTAACAAGCGGCGGCCATAAAATCCATGGATCCACAGAGTAGGAGAGCCTCGAGAGTCGCCGAGAAGCGTTGCCGCCACAAGAAACCGGCTTGAGCTTGGCGTTGAGCAAGTGTACCATTAACCCACTGAAACAGTAACGGACACCGCCGCCAACTTTGCCGGGAACTCTGTTTTGGTGGAGACCAATACTAAACGGGGGAGGAGGGAGTTCAACAGTGACCCTATGCCCCATCGCATTATGCAATCTGCGGTTTCTCTTTGGGTTTATCTTTACAAACTTAATATAGTATGTGGTAAAAGTCATCGACTTTCAGAGTTCTTTTTAAGAGAGAGTTTACCTGACAAAGTTTGTATTTTGAACTTGCAAAAATATAGTAAGAATTTCAGAGAAGGCTGATATTATCTTCCATAAAAATTTATCCTTAAATAGAAATATATTTAAGTACAGAATTTGCCTTATTTATGTAGACATCATATGAAATCTAATAGGGTATTCCCACACAGCTCCATCTGCCGTCCCCCATCCGTTGGGCGGATGTTCCATATGATTTTCTCCATCCGAACGTTCTCATTTCGTTCCACATCCGTTGTACATCAAAATTTGATGTACTTTTTTCTTTGACTTTTAACTCAGAATTCTTCTGTTGAAATTTTTTAATTGAGAATTGGAACAATTTAATTGGAACATATGAAATGGATCATATGAAATGAAACATTTTGATTGGAACATATGAATTGGAACATAGGAATTGTTGAACAGGTGGAAAATTTAAGGTTCCGCTTCAAGATATATACAAGTTGAGCCTGAAGATTATTCCTCCTTCAGGGGAACACAGCGCTCGGGAAGTCTGCCTCCTGAAAAGCTCTCTAACCTGAGCAATGACAAGGAAATTGTAGAAAAGAACTAGCTTTTAATTTCAAACATTTATTTAATTGATACGATCTAAAATACAAAATAAAAAAGAACCCAAAATATGCTAATTTCAGCTCAAAACCATCAGATATTCAACTTAAATCAAATTCTAAGACTTGTCTTGTTCTTTGAAGCCTAGATAGACATTTTCATAGGTCAGTGGTAAATATCCATCAACTCTCAGATTTCATCTAAGATATTTCTTGTAAAATTGCTGAATTCTTAAGTCTTTTGTGTCTTTCTATTTTTTTTTTGGGATGCTCTTTACCATTTAACTGTTGTTCGTTGGCTTGGAGTGGGTAAATTTTTATTTGATTTCCTCGGCCACTTTCTTCCCTAGGAAATGGCCAGAGATTTGCATATAAAACTAGAAATCTTTGGCAATTAGCAAAAGAGGCGGCGAAATTTCGTTAGTTATTTATTCTTCTCCCTGTTTTTTCGGTTTTTTTCTGTTTTTTATTTGCTAATTGCTGGCACCCGAACAAATAAGAAATTCCTTATCAAGCGGCTTCAATCGCTGACAAAGAAGACAACAAATGCTTCTGCCCCGGCAGCTGATGGAGCTTGTTTAATGCTCATTGTTGTTATTTTCGTTGTTGTTGTTATGTGTAACTGCCAAATGGAATTGTTTATTGTTGCCGTTTGGCAAGTGAAAGTTTTCTTCTTCGACCGCCTCTGTGACTCCCCCTCCTCTTGCAGAGATGCCGCATATAAGGGCATCATGCATACTTCACATCTTCGCCTCTGTTTGCCTGGTTTTGTTTTCTTTTTTAATTAACACAATAAAAGTTATTTGCCCAGCTAGAAACTTTTGTTTTCAACTAATTAGCTTATGATCTGCAGCTCAGCAAATCATGTGAAAAGCACTCGCCCGCTGCCAAGTGAAAATTCAATGAAAAGTCGTGGCAGGAAAGTTGCAACTGGCGGCGGCTGCGATGTCTCCACCAATTGATTGAATGACAATTCGTGACGCCGCTGCTGCTGCTGCTGCTGGCCATATGACTTTATATATACCATCAATATATAACTGGTCCAATGGAAACTAGGTGAACCACACTCGGCACTCACATAACTCGCGGTTCCATCGATCGTTCGTTCTAATTCTCCGTAATTTACGTGGCTTACATTCGGAGCCCGATGAGCCGGATATCGGCTGGGAATTGTTGTCAGGATTTGAATCTCTGAATCTGAATAGCATCTTACATTTCCTGTACTCGCAAAAGTAAACATGTTATTTGGTAAATTACCCAAAAATTACTGGTCCAAAAGTGGGAGGTTGTCGCACCTTTTGGCCGCACTAATTCGACAATAACTCTCATTGGAATGATTGCACTTTCCTTGCCATGAACATCGATTGTCAATTAAAAAAGAAAATACGAAATTGCATTGCCAGTAATTATTTATCAGCCTTGACTGCATTTTATATATTTTCAGCATTTTGGCATTTGCCAAAACAGCCGCTGTGTCGAGTCCATTAATTTAATTGAACGCTTTCACAAATCCCCCGTCGAAACTAAAGCTACGCTATTTTCATTCATCTCTTTTGGAGGCTGAGACTGGAAAAGCCCCGGGGGGCAAACTTTTTATATAAATACGACACTCGTCTATATGTCTTCATAAGCGTCTTTCGGATATTTGCTTAATTGAGTAGCTGACAAATTCGTTGCTTTTGACAGGGATAGCTCTGGGCTTTAAGAAATTTAAGCTCTCAGCTTCGTGTCTTAAAAGATGGAAGACTCTGGAGTTGGGCGCGGTTGCCACCGCAAACAGTTTTTTTTTTTGGTTAACAAAACAGAGAACTCAAACTCGGTTTGAAACGGAGTTTTATGCGTCGGAATGCTTTTTGTTGTGTGCTTGTCGATCGATTCCAAGTGGTAAAAGTTTCACTGTTGGCGCAGTAGATATTGCAGACAGATGCTGGATGTACACCGCAAAAAATTACCTCCATGTTTAGGTTTATTATCTATGAAATGCTAATTCAAAAATTTATTAAGTCACATTAACATTTTATGGAGACATAAAAGAATTTATATAGCATAAAGTGTCATTTAGGAGCAATTATTTTGATGCTTTAAGTTTTATTTTGCTACTTGGTTTGTATTCATTTTATCTTTTTATGATTAACAAAACAAACTTTAAAAATTAAGGCATCCTTAAGCCAGCTTCCTTAATTTTATAATAATAAAATATAAAAGTTTTTCCAAGTGCATCATTTCGAAAATGTAACGGTACCAACCACCACGTTTCCACTCAATTTGATGTCATTTGTGGCCATGGCTTTGGCTTTGGCTGCGTCTGTGGCTGTGGCTGTGGCTTTTGTGGCCGTAAACGATCGATATTATTTGCCATAGTGGCATAGAAATTGAAGTCAGCCCCCCGAGTTGCACCTCGTTCTCCCCCTCGCTCTCTGCGCCCCTGGATCATGCGTAATTAACTACACATGTCGATATCGCGGGCTTCGGATGCTGTGAAAGTGAAATTTGTTCAACACCAACAATGCAGAAGGCGAGGGACAGAGCAGAGCGCAAAAATGTTAACAGCCGAAGGTTTTTTATTTTCGTTTTCTTATTTTCTTGTAAAAGGGGCAATTTACTTTCGTTTGAGTGTGTGCCTCTCGGTTAACTGGGCTTTTTTTATGGCTATTAAGTAACTCTTTTTCTTTCGTACAGATCAGCAGCGGCAGATGGCAACCGATTAGCTGTGGAGCGTGCTCTCGGCTCGGAGATGTGTGGAAAGACATTGTTTTCAGTGATGAAACGCTCATCATCGTCGTATATGTTACTTTACTAATTTAATTTCCTTCCTATGGCTTTTTAATTTGCATCGGTAACTGTTTCAGTTAGTGGTTCGTAAAACTTAATGGCGTGTTTAAATAGGTTTGGGCCATAGTTTTGTCATGGATTGTATAATATTTTACCAAGAATTTGGTAATGATTATGGTCATTAAAAATTAATTAGGAAGGGAAATTGATTTTGTGAAAACGAAACTTGTTTCCTGTAATATAATTCGTTGTTAAGAGGATTCTATTAATTTTGAAAAAGGTTTCTTTTGTACTTGCAATGAGGTTAGTTACTTTTTAGTAATTTTCCAAGAAATACATTAAAATAATATTTATTTTATGCAATATCTTCACTTTCCGTTTCAAAACAAACAAAAGACTTAGGCAACGAACTCGCCCACTTGTCACTAAGGTAAACAGAGCCCGCATGTTTTTGTTGTTTTGTTCTCCTATAAACTCAGCCACACATTATGTAAATAAGAGCAAACAATTTATTTTCTACGCTCCACATTTTGGCGACAAGGCAACCAGGCGACAATTAACCCGACTTTGGCGATAAGGCTGGCGCCCGCAGCCTGCAGACTTGCCCCCAGGCGGCGGTGTCGCAGCAAATGAAAGTAAATTGTGGCAACTTCCCTTCGCTTCTCGCCTCACCTCACATATCTCTTGGCGACGGCATTCCATTCACCTGGTTGCCGTTGGTAAATCTCCTTCTGCCCCGCATGTGCGTGCAAAATGATAACGCAATTTATCGCAAAATAGGGAAAGTGAAATTAGAAATGGGCCTCGCTGGCAATTTGCATACTGATCTGGCACACACACAAACTCACAGCACTGCGGGCTGAAGGCCGGGCGTGAATGTGGGGAATGTTAATTGAGGAAATTGCAATCATGGCAAGGGAAGTGCAAAATGGAGTTGAAGAAAATGGTTTTTGGGTGTATATCCTGTACGATATAAATGCTGCATCATTTTATGATGATTGTAGGGTGTTTTAAATAACATTTCTTGAGAATTTTAGTTTAAAGCTTTTTAGGCAATAATGCGCATGATTTTGTTTCTTTTGTAAAGCATAAAAATAATTTAGAAGCTACAATATTTAAAATATGTAAGCTATGGGAAACGATTAGTCTAATTATCCGATAATTTTCCACTTCAACAGAGGTTTTCTAAGAGATATGCCATTATTAAATGAAAGTTCCCAACCTGATATTAAAGTATATTACAGTTTTTATATATATTTATTTTATATATAATTACACCCTTCAAAAACTCACCCAAATTCACAATTTTCAGTGAACCATAAACTCAAACTTTTAACCAAGAAAAACCCAAGAATTCCCTTGTTTTTTGGCTTACCACTTCCGTTATTTTTTACCTGTAAATGCAACCCTCTCTGATCGCTGATCATTAGTGCGTTGAGACCCAAAAAGTGCCGTTAGTGCAAGGATCAAAAGATGCAGATGCAGATAACAAAACGAAACAAGACAATTAACATAATTCACAAAAAAAAAACAGATATACAGAGATCCCAACCTTTTCCGTTGGCCATTTCTACTTTCCATTTCTTTTTTAACGGTAAAACGCGAAATTCGCTTAAGAAAGACTCCAATTGCAACGGGGCTTTTATTTAGGATCGGGGAGATCGGGGCTCCGTTGATCGCTGATCGGCTGCCATTGAATGGCCAGAACTGGTTTGGCCTTAGCTGCGAAGCCCAACGAAAGTAAAAACTCAAGGGCTTGCACTTTCTGCCCAAGTCCAGTTACAAGTTCCAGTTGAGTTCAGTTCGGTTTTGGGTGAGGAAAGATCGGCGAAGAAAGAACGACGGCGAAAGGTGAAAGAAAGCAAAGCGGAGACAACAAAAGAAAGAGAAGGAGGAGGAGGAGGAGGCGAAAAAGGTGCCCCTAGTTGCAACTTGCAACTTGCAAGCAACTGGCAAGCTTGCAACGCATCGTTAGCCGAAGCCACGACGAGGCCGCAAAAGAGATGCACAGAGAGAAATGTCAGAGGAACATTAATTAATATTTAATTTATATATAATATTTTGTTATTTAAGAATGAGTTTAATAGAGTTTGCATACGTTTTTCTATTTAAAGACCAGTCAAAAAGGATACTGAAGAGGTTGTCGTGACTCTTTTCAAAACGTTATTAAACTCATGGCTCGTTTTTGAAACCTTAGCTCTTTTTGTGATCTAAAACTCCTTTAATAAATTTATTATTAATAATTTATCTCTCAATCTTTCCTAATTTCTTCTGTAATTTAACCTAAACAAATCCCCCAGTTATTTCTCTCCCTGCAGAAGTACATACAATTGCCGAGGCGAAGCCAAAGCCGGTTGCATTTTGCTCTGAAATAATTAGTGACCCAATTTCGAGGCTGTGGCGGCTGTCGCCACGGAGCGGCCTGTTCCGCTTGCCTGCCACCGATCCGTCCCGATCCCTCCACCTTCCACACAACCGCTCCTCTGGCAGATTGCGAGTGCAGCTCGGAGCTCCACAAGCAAATTGCTTGGTGGTGGTGTTGGCGTACCTTGTGGCATGCATGCAAAGAAAGTGGTTTTCATTTCTTTTCTTCTTCAGCGCAATGCATCCACACACTCGAAAGGCTACTTGAGATGTTTCGTTTCGTTTCAATTCGTTTGCGGTGCTCGGGTTTTCAAGTGACTCTTGCGGCTCAATCACAAACGAATCGAAATAAGAAACGAATCCTATGATTTGACTGATTTTCCATGATTTCCATGATAATTTCAAAGCAACATTGATTGCTTCTAATGAAGAGCTTGATGGCAACGGGTGCCAAATGAGTTTCTGTGGTGAACAAGCCGAAAAATGAGGGTTGACAGGAGAGCTAACCAAGTGAAATGGATAGAAATCACCGACAGATTCAAGTGAATTGAATTATTTAGACAATTACAATGAGAGTAATGACTTAAGTCTCATTAGGCATTATTTATGAGAGGATCCCATTTCCAGGAAATGAAAGCTGAAGCTTGGTTTGTTTTTAGAAGATTTTAAAGACCGTTCTTAAGCATTCTTTTTTCTGTTCATTTAATTAAAAATGTTGTTTTTTTTTTACAAAACTCCTGCGGCTGCCAATGAAAGTTCGGTCGCTTTTCCTTCTTTACTTTTCTTTCTTTCTTTCTTGCCATCCCGTTGTTAGTTGACATTTTCACGCTGCCATGAAAAACTGCGTGAAAATTGCACAAGGCGGCGAGACAATTGCCGTTAATTTGAAATTGTCGCCAAGTCGCTGAGCCAGCTCAACTTTGTCTGCAACAGTCTTGCAGTTTGCGATTGAGATTGAGCCTCTGAGCCTCTGAGCCTCGGCCAAGAGCGAGAAACCTGTAATTACTTTGCAACAAGTGGCTCGGCTTCTTTCACTAGGAGAATGCCTGTGTGTGTTGGAGTCTGGTGTGTGGGGAATCAATTAAAAGTATCGCCGGGCGCTATGTTTGGGCAGCGATGACACTGCACGGCACTGGCACACACGGCGTATGAGCAATGCAACCCATTTGAAGCGCGTGCTTCATGAGGCACTGAGATGTACACTCAGGGAAGTAAAAACAGAAACAAAAAAAAACGAAATTTGAGAAATAAGTTAAAGATATCAAGATGGGAAATCTTAAGAAAGAACTACTTAGTCTTGAAATCAAATGCATTGAAAGCTAACTTTGTTAGGTACTATTACAGGAAATTTCTTCTACCTTGAATGCTTCATATTTCCCCAATTAAATAACTGTTTCCCTCAGTGTAATTTCGCACACACGAAAGTAAGTACAGATCGCAGATCGGAGTGTAGAGCGAAATTGTTTTCATGCGCCTGGCCAAAGTGGAGCAGTTTTTGAACAAAGCAATTCGCAATATTAATCAAACACACAGCAAAACTGAAAGAGAAGCTGCCAGACATGTGTGTATGTGGCGGGCTGCTTGCAACTGCAGTGCGAGTGCGAGACTTGGCGAATGAGAAGCGGCACAGGCTAATTTCAGACTTTCATTCGCGCGAAACGCGATGAAATTTCACCAGCAGCAGCAGCAGCAGCCACATGAGACACACAGAACCAGAGCCGGCAACTGAAACTGCAACGACTCAGAGTCGCGTCTCGTCTCAAATCTCGTTTCCAGTGGGTGGCAGCTCCAAGTCCAACTCCAACTGCTACTCCTACTCCTACCCTGGCTATGGCCAATTGGAGGCTGTGAGTATGCAAATCCAAATTAAGCTTAATGAGCCAAGGGTTCCACATATCTTCTTTGCCTCAGCTCTGCCTCAGCTTCGCGCCTCAGCAGGCAGCAGCTCTCAGCTCTCAACTCAGCTCAGCTCTTTAACTATTATTAATAATAGTTATATTTCCGCATAATGCACGACGACGAAAGTTTGCTGTGCGTTTCGGCTTTCTTCAGCAGCACTCAGCACTCTTTTCACGAAAATTACAAACATTTACGAGGCACTCAGTCTCTCTCCCTGGCCAAGGTGATTGCAACGCTTTTGTGGGCAAATGGAACTGTGGGTTGAGTTGGTTGGTTTTTTCGATTATCGGAGAACTATCTCCGTAAGCTATAAGCTATAATCTGGGCAGACAGACTTTGGGCCAGTCTCCAAGAACGGTTATGTGGGTTATGGCTAAGACTGTTCATTAAATTGGTCTGGAGTGGGCCATAAATGGTTTGTACTTAATGAGAGTTTGTTTTAAATAGTAATTACAGGCACTAGCAGGAATTAACGAGATGTGGTTTAGATATTTAAATGGATTCCGGATAAAGAAGCTTTAATTATTGAAGATTTTTTGAAGCAGGATAAATATCTCTTGGCTTAAAGATTTTATACTTGAAGAGCTTTAATAAAGTTTTTCAATATAAGAATGCAATTTTTAAAGATTATTTAAACATTAATATGCTTTAAATGTATTTTTATTTTAATTTAATTTTATTTCTTTCACAAACTTTATACCTTGACTTTTTATATCCCATGTCCTGTGGCACTCTAATCCGTTCACAAAAATCTTTCAACTTGTCTTAACCAGAGTTGGCTACCTATTAATTTCCACCTCAATTTGTCACACTTTCTTACCTTCAGGCAGTGTAAATCCTGGTCATTTGGGTATATTGGTTAATCCCTTTTTAGCTGGAGTCGATGGCACAGCGGCGTGATCACGTTGGAGCTGGTAACTCTCCACTGGAATCTGGTATCGGGGATCTGTTCGTTGCACAAATGGAACCAAGAGCAAGTCTCGAGTTGCTCGCTTGTTTTTGTAGCTTGTTTTTCTTTCTCCGAATATTTATATTATTACTAATATTATATTATTCTATTGCGAATGCCGGGCACTACGATCGTGGCGAAGCGAAAGGGACGCGCTGCGTATACGCGGAGCTGGAGCTAAACAGGACGCACTCGGAGCTCGGAACTGGGTACTAAAGACAACTCGTCGCACACAGAGTTGAAATGAAAATGCGGCCCGGCCGTATTGCTAACCAAGATTTTATATCGCGTGAAAGTTTTGACCCCTTTACCACTGGCTCCGCTCGAGCGAAGACTGAGACTGCAGAGAGTCTTCCAAGAGAGAAAGAGAGTGGAAATTGGTGGCTCTCCGAATGCAAAATATGCCGTTTTCGGTGCTATTCTTCTCAGCCAGTGCTTTTTTTTGGCCCGAAACTTGTTAGGCCGGGGCAACTTTTCATTTCAGGCCGCTTTCTGCGGGCGCCTTGTTTCTCTTTTAGTTTGTGGAGTATTTTATTTAATTTTTTTTTTTGTTTTTTGGCAAGCAGCTTGCTGCCGCTCGGTGTCAAGGTAACTGGTGACGTCGGGCTACCTCAACGATTGCCTAATTTCGATTGTTATTCGAAAAGGGTTCGCATTCGCTCGCGTCCGGCTCTGACTCAGCTAACGGGGCTCTTGGCGACGCGACGCGACGCGAGGCAACGCTTGTTATTCTGGCCAATGCATTGGAAAATTAAATTATGAAAGCTTATGCAATCCCTAATGACATAATGCTCGCACACTTGGCGGGGGCTCTGCCCAAAAAGCGTTAACGGAATTGTCACAGCAAAACAACTAATGAAAAGGCTTAGGAAAGGCAAGGTGGGGTAAGGCGGCCACCTTTTGTTTGACCTTTGTGTTTGCTTTAGCGTAAATAAATAAATTTAATTGGTTTATCAAGCCAAAGCCTTTTGTTTCTTTTCAGGGCAAAAAATTAAAATGAAAATGCTTTACAGAGATATTTTTTCCCTTACCACTTTTTAATTGAATAATTTCTGAATTCAAGTTCGTTGCTTAAGTCTTTTGTTTTTCTTGGGGAAATACATTTAAAATAAATCAATAAATACAGTTTTTGGCTTTGTTTTGTGCTTAATTAGTATTCCAAAAAGCATCCAGAATAAATATTGTGAAAGTTTAAGCTTTGTAATTGAAGAATTTGCAAAAAATGAGCTTGTATTGTGTATATTTATGTGAATTATATAGTTAAATTCCACAATTTACTATAAAGAAATGTAAAAAACAATAAATTTAGGTCAAAAATAAAGCAAAAATATTGGAATAAATAAGAATTAGAGAAAATAGAAGCATTAGGAACCGGGTAAATTTTAATTTAAAAAGAATAACCGAAAAATCAATTAAATAACTCCTAATTAAACCTTAAATATTATTAAAAATCTATCGAAACATCCATTAATCCCCTAATTCGAACAAATTATGGCGAGTGCCAAGAAAATGTCGCCATTAAACATTATTAAAAATTGTCAAACCCAACTTCATTTAATGATTTTAGCCCAATTTTCAAACACAAACGCCTTGGGCCTTCCACATTGCACAATCCCAAACAGAAGTAAAAGCTAACAACTTTGTGCCAATTTTCTTGGCAACAAATTTGATCAATTTTTAGTGTAAATTTGTCATTTGCACAGTTGAAATAGTTGTTTGTGGTCCGCGTCCGGCCAATTTCCGATAATGAAATGGCACAAAAATGTTTACCCTGCGAAATCAAATCAAAGAAACGAGCCAAAAAAATATGATTAAGTAGAAATGCCCAAATCGGAGAGAGATATGTAGGAGATCTATCTCCGACAATTGGCCAGAGTCACTGGGCCGAGCCCAAGAAAGTAATCTCGGTGCGGCGATGATGATGAACTTTCATTTGCATACGCACCTTGGCTACCCAAGCGATGACATCGAAAGAAATCGAAAGTTAGGGTTTCGATTTCAAGCCACGCCACGGACTCCGCTCCGAATCGTATTTGGATGCGGATCCGGGGTGAATCACACGCTGTGGCGGTGGCCCAATGACGTAGATCCTCCGCAAATGCGTGCATTTGATATAAACAACAAGCATGCCGGGTTACACTGGAGCTGAGCCCAGCAGCTCAGTTACCAACTCTGGAATTGGGTCAGGGACGTGCCTGGCATGCTAATTGAGCCGTGATCCAATCCGCTGACGCACTCGCTCGTGGGCAGGCCCAGAAAATGCTGCTCTTTTCTGTATTTGTTTCTGCTTCTGCCTTGGTTTTCGGTTTCTGCTTCAGTTTCGGTTTGTTTTGTCCCCTCTTTCTAGAAAATTGAGGCACTTCTGAGCGGAGATCAGTTGGGAAAGGCAATGGTTTTCGGGCTCTGATGTAATCTTAGTTGGAGAAAGTGAAATGTTGAGGTTTCCAGGCCGGGAATTTCACAATTTAATTTAAATAAAATTAATTAGGGTAGGGTTTAACATTTATTAACAAGTCTGTGACCTTTTAAGGAAAGAAATAAATCTATATCTATCAAAAATAGCTTAGAGAAGCCTTATCTGTCGAGAGGTTTCCTGGCTAAATGTTCCTTAATTTAAACAAATATATAAAACTTCATTACTTAATAATCTATACATCTTCTTGAAATTTCCGCAACCCACTTTGAAAGCATTTCCCATCCTTTCCATAAGCATAAAAAGTAGTAGTTTTCCTTGTCTCAAACTCCAACACTAATTGTAAAAAAATAAAAACATTTAAATATTTATCAGCAGCGGTAAAGTGTTTACCACTTGCATGAAAAATGTCTCCATTTAACGTTGTCGTCACCCAGTGGCCAAGAGCTACTCCTCCTTCTCCAGCCCGCTCCAATCTCCAACTTTTGAATCATCATCACAGTGGCGGTGGCAATAATAAAAATAAACCCGGGTTCATTCAGTTAATTTTTGTTTCATTTATGAGAAGATAAAGATAAAAACCAGTTGCTGTCTCCACATTTTGCAGTTATAACGGACCGCAATCCGGACTCTTATTGTTTATAAACAAATTATCGTGGACCTAGGCGGCTGCCAAACAATGTCAATCATTATGCAAGTCGAACTCCGGCCGGAGTTGTGGAGTAGAGGAGCTGCAACCCCGTTGCCCGGTCATCGAGCTCAATGGAACAACTCCACACTTTTTACTTTCCATTTCTTTTGTCAGCGTCTTTTGCTGGGCCGCAATTTGCTGGCTTTGCCTTTTTTTTTCAGTTATTGTTCACTTGGCTGTAACTGGCTTTTCCGTTGGCCTGTCTGACTGTCGCCGGCCCTAAATCACATTTATAAAGACAATGAACCTAGGTCCCTGACTGACTACACAGGTGTATGCATGTATATTAGCCAAAAGTAGAGGTGAAGGGGCTAAGCTCCGATTCGTTGGCCATTAAATAATTTGGTTTCGACCAGTGGAAGGCAGAAAGTTTGCTCTTTAACTTATTAAGGAGTAGAATTAAGTGAAATTTATATTAAATAGATTTTATTTATGACTTGAATATACATTTTTCTACATTGAAGATGTTCTTAAAAGAAAAGTGGAACTTAATGCTTTAAAAACTCATTCCTACCTCACTTTCTAAATATAAATATTTCTCTCAGGGATAGTAAGCTGTAATATAGCTTTAATTTCTCTCAGTGTCTCTGCAAAACATGTCAATTGATTTGGTCTTTGGTTTCGGTCCTCGCTTGATGGCTGCTGCGCCCTTTTTTCGCCATGTTTTCGTCGTCTTGGGCCGCATAAATGGCGCTTAATTATTATTTTATGCATATGACTTTGGGGGCCGGGATGAGGTCGGATCGAATGGGAGTCAGGCGGACGCACCGGAGAGCCGAGCATGGACGGAGCCTGAGTCATGCGCCATATATCACTTTCACTCGCCAAAAAGCCAAAGAAGCCAAAAAATGCCAAAGCAAAACGGCAAGAAATCTCAATCGGACAGCCAAAAGCCAGACGCAGACACAGCCAAAGGCGTGTCTGGGGCCAAGGAACAGCTAGGCTACACTGGGAAAACTAGAGCAGAAATGTGTTAAGTAATAATATTAGATACAGGTCACTAAGTAGTAATATTATTTAATTAAATATCAGGAAACTGGATAAGAGAAATGTATAAATATAATTTAATTTAAACAAATGCTGCCTAAAGCCCATTTTCGAAGATGAACTTACGGCAGTCTTTCCCTCAATTTTATTTGACTTGAATAAGTATTACTTCTATATTATTTTTCTGAGTACATTACAAGCCGCTTGACTCTCATGTTCGATATATTTAATTGCTGAAGACAGAGTCGAGAGTTTAGCTGCTAAATAAACTTCAACATGAAACTGCAATGCCAACTCCGGATCTCTACTTGAGCTGCAGCTTGAAGGCGTGTTGAAAGGTCTTAAGTCCGCTCGATTGCATAAGCCACTCACTCAACCTTGCCAAAAAAGAAAAGATCTTTTTTAAAAATAGTTTTCTAAAGAAAAAAAGGGGTTAACAAAAGGCTTAAAGCTTTGTTTGCTTTTTTAATCGTAGTCCCATTTCGAATTCCCACAAAATTTCGATTCACGATCAATATTGATTGAAGACAGTTGGAAATTATGTGTATCTTTCGTTTAGACTCTCCGTTTAGCACACACTCGAGACTGGAGGGTTTTCACTTTCGTTTCAAAGCTCAGAGCTACAGCTACAGATAAATATATATAGTAATATTCAGTTGTGCGTATGCAAATTAGGTAGCGACAGCGACAACAAGGCGCAGAAATACCGTAAGTGGCCAAAAGCCAAATCTCTGCTACAGATACCAAAGAAAAGATGCCCGAGTCGAGATACTCGGATACTCGACTACAGGCAGCCAGTTAACTGTTTTTATTTTTTCGCCAAATGAAAGAGAAATTGTGAGCCAAGGCTTGGATTTTTTTATAAAAATATAGTAGATATATATGCTAATTGGTGCGCTAGCTGAAGCTTATAGCCAAAAACGCCTAGTTCATAGGCCAGAAGCTAAAGTATTATGGTTTAATCCAGGTATAGTACAGCTACCAGTTGATAAAAGCTTTATTTATGGTGTGAAAGAGATTGATTTGATATTAATATATAAGAAGCCCTGAGACATCCCCTGACGTAAGCAGTTAATAAAAGAGAAATACAAAAATAAAATATGTATGTATATACCTTTAGAGATCTATTGCCAACCTATCCTTCTAGTTTTATATTTTCTTAAAATAATTACTTTAATATTTTCCCTGAAAACGCTATCAAAATAAGAAATTTCTCTCATATAAAAAGAGCATTCAAAGTTCGTACCCTTCATCGCCAATGTCTCGATCGATTAAGCCCATGCTGCGATTGGCTTCGCGAATATATTATAAATTTCGCATAGCGGAAACCATAAGATTCGTAAATTATTGCCCTCTGTGTGTGGTGCTTTCTTCGGATCTTTCTAAGGTTGGATAACACTCCAGGCTTTGTTGTGGCTTGGAATCTCCGTTGCGCAACGCTTTGGCAAGGTGAAACATTTGTCCCGAGAGTTTATCTTTTTTTCTTTTCTGTAAAATGCATTAATCAAATCGAAGGCAATCACCGACTGTGTGATCTCAGAATAGCGAGCTTGATCATTGGTGCTTGTAAAGTGAAAAGTTGCCGGAATTTGACACCCATTAAAACGGTTTGGTTTCGGTGTTTTGGCTCTTTTAGGCTTTTGCCTTTTGCTTTCATTCAGAGAGCCGAGAAATCGGCGTTAATTGAATATTAAGATCTAAAGCGGGGTTAATGGTTGGCGGATTGGATGCGTTTTTTGGCTGCCACTGAAGGCATTTATAATTGCATTTTAATGCTATTTATATCTGGCCAGATATATATCTACACACACATATGGGAGTCTAGGGCTGGTGGCTATCATTAGGCAACGCTCGGGAGCCGCTGGGTTACTTAATGACCCTCGGCCGAAAGACCACAGCTCCAGCTTCGCAGCCACTAAACTGTGAAAGAGAAATGGCCGGGCGCAAGAAAGAGATGCGGAGAAAGCATGGTAGTAGCCGGAATCTGTAAGTTAAAGCAAAAAAGCACGGTAAAAAATATTGATATTCTGCAAGGTGTACGATTTGAATTTGAAATTAAACGTTAGGGAAACATTAAATATTCTAGGTGATAGATTAACATTTTTTTTCATTGTTTTTCTTAACAATTCCACAAGATCTCAAATCTTTATATAATAAAACATTAAATTTTTAATTACAAAAGACAATGCTGATTTCGCCTTAAACTTCCCATTTCAGCATTGGTTACGGTATTTATATTTAACTAAAAATCAATGAATAATAAGTAGGTTCTACTATAAATAAAAGTATATACAAATATTTATTCTAGAATATATTTTAAACTTAATTTGGAACAGTGCATCGACAGCTTCCAGACAAAATCAAAGCAATTGCTACAATAAAAATTCACTGGCCCAGCCAACTTCCAGCGGCCTTCCTACAACGGGAACAGGTAAAACACTAACACACAAAAACACCTTACCTGTGCTAAAGATGTATGCAAATCCGTTGGGCGATTACTTTCGATTGCTGTACTTGTGGAAAGGCTGCTGCCTGCCCCGCTGCTCCGATGTTGCTGCGGGGCCTGCACTATGTTGCTGCTGATTAAGTTGCTGTCTTAGATTCGTTCACGCTGTTTGATTTCCATTTAAGTAATCATGTACATTTGATAGTTTACGGGTCCACCTGCCGAGAAATTTAACTTGAGTCTTTAAGATAAAAATAGATATTTAAACATTTCTTGTGATGGTCTGCAGGTTTCTCTAAATTAATAAATTATTGCAGCCAAAGTTTACACTAACAAAAATTAAGAAATAAATGTAAGAGATTATCAGTAAGAAATAAAAGATGATCGTTTAGAAATCTGGTAAAATCATAACTAAGCTATTAATTTTAATTCGGAAAGCTTTTCTGTGTTAGTTTTAATACATCTGAATACGGTATTTAAATATTATTAATCAATATTTATTACAATTTTAGACATTTTAAATAATTTAACTCCTTTTAACATTTTTAAAAATTACTCTAACTTAAAAAAGAAAATTCACGATATTATTATTAATTATATATTATTAATATATGTAGATCAGTAGCAGTAGATTTAAGAATACGACCCTTTTCAAGTACCGTTAACTGAAATATTAACTTTCTGTAAATTAAAATTGATTGATATTCTTATAAGAAATTTTCTTAAAATCAAAATTAATTAAAAAAAAAAAATTTAATTCGGAGTTTGTTTTCATCAGCGTTGCCAGACTGAGCTCAGCAACAGCTGATTCGGCTCCCGCGATTTTCAACACTTTTTGCGCCAAAAGTCGAAACGCAACTGCAGTGTGTGCGGTTTTAATTACTTTATTATTAACAAAAAACAAACGAAGCAGCAGCAAAGTGACCCAGAAATATGAGCGAATCGGTTGCAGAAACTGCAGCGACGGCGGAAAATGAAGAGCAGGCCGACGACACCATGGAAAAGCTGCAGTTGGA
Source organism: Drosophila truncata (assembly GCA_008042515.1). Taxonomy (NCBI): domain Eukaryota; kingdom Metazoa; phylum Arthropoda; class Insecta; order Diptera; family Drosophilidae; genus Drosophila; species Drosophila truncata. The sequence goes on along the minus strand of VNJQ01003926.1, from coordinate 393,376 downwards.
CGAAGAAGACGAAAAGAATGTGTCTGCAGAAGATTTGCTCGGTGGCAAGAGTTTGATGATGTCGGACGACAGCGAAGACGAGGAAATATCAAGGAAAGTATCTCCAAAGTCCAGGAGCCAGAGGAGACTGCTCAGCGACGATGGAGAGGATGCTGAGGCAATGGGAGATGCGAATACGGAGACGGAGCCCGTTAAGGAGGAAGCAAAGGAAGAGACTGAAGCAGAGGCTATCAAGCCCAAAAAGAAAATATCCGCCATCATAGACTCAGACAGTGAGGAGGAGCCACAGAAGGATGAGGAAATGAAACCCGATCCGGAGACTCCGCTGAAGAAAATCACAAACAACAAACTCAAGGGTTTGGTGGACACGGACTCCGAACCAGAGGAACCAAAACCTCAAAAGAAAAAGTCGAAAAAGGTGGCCAAGAAGCAAGATAGAGGATTAGACGACGAGGAAGACTTAGAGCAGGATTCAAATAAGGAGAAACCTTCCAAGAAAGCCAAGAAAAAGAAACAGAGAATGGACAGCAATAGCGAACAGGAAGACCACAAAGGTATGAGTGGCGAGGAAACCAGTCCCGTGACAAGCAAACTCAAGGGCTTGGTGGACTCTGAATCCGAACCGGAGTTAAGCAGTCCAGAAAAGTCAGCAGGAGAGCAGGAAGCAACCACTGAAGCAGCGGCTGGGAAACCCAAAAAGCCAAAAGTTGTGCGCGTGAGTTAACATATTAAATTCCCTTAAAATACTTAGTTATCAATGAACATTTCCCCACAGGAATCAGCTAAGAAAGCGTTGCAGGGGATGCAGGCCATCCAAAGCGAACAACAACGTCTACACCGCGAGGCCCACATCAGTGTGCCCTACCATCAGCCGAAGCCCAGGACGCTGAAGGAGTTCCTAGCTCGCCGCACCATAAACGCGCCTCTGGCTACCGCCTTGGCCGGCGGCAGTCCCATGCCCAACAAACAGCCCAAAAAGGCGGTGAGCCTGCGCATGGCCAGCGAAGACTTGGAGGCCTTTGCGTAAGTTATGACTCAAGGAAATAACGTAAAAAAGAAATAAAACACTCTTTACCTTGCAGGAAACTAATGGAGGCGCGAGCCCAGGAGGCCACAGAGTTTTTCAAATCTGAATCCGAGCCGGAGGAGGAAAGTGAACCAGAGAACGATGAAGAAGAACCACCCGTGGAGTTGAAAGACAATCCAGGTGTTATGGATGATGTACCAGAGACTCAAGAAGAACCCAAGGAGCAGTTAGAAGAGCTAGCTAGCGAACCAATGGAGGAGACAGCTCTTACAGAAGAAGAACCCATTGCTTCCACCTCTGCTGCTGCAGCTCTGAGGGAAATCCAACCGGAAGGTGAGCATACATCTCCCACTAAGGTCTGTCTCGTTACGGAGGTGGTGGAGCTGCCCAAGCTGGACTTGAGCACCATCAACATAACGCCGCCCTCCAAGCCGTCGACGCCAAAGATTAGCGAAGTAATTCGTCGGCTAAAGATCGAGAAAAGCACGGATGTGAGTCCCTCTCTGAAGGGCGATGCCAGCATGGTAATTGACCTGGAAACTGGTGATATGTTTGCCAAGAAACCAACTGGAGTGGATGATTTGCTACAGCGTCTGATGAAGACCCGCGAGGCCAAGAAGCACAAGACCTCAGATACAGTCAAGTGGGTAAACCATAAATCTTGTCATTGAACCTACATTAATTCTTTATTCTCGTTGCAGCATTCTAACAACCGAGCATGGAAAACTGGAGATGTCCAAGGTTAACTTCCATCTACACGAGGAGGAGCCCGTAAGTAAGGAACCCAAGCCAGGAGCGGGCTACATTAAAATGCAGGAGCACCTCAAGACTCTGATCACGAAGAAACGAATGGAAGAGCTGCGAAAAAGGCAAGCTGAGGAGGAACAGGAGCGGGCAGAAGACGATGAATATATGGAAGTGGATGAGGAGGAAGAGTACGAGCCGGAAAATAAGCCTTGCCGGACCGAGGTGACCATCAATGATGAGGAAGAGATCTTAGAAAAAGGCGAGGGCATAATTGATGAGGATGCAGAAGAGGTAGTCGATGTAGGCGAAGATCAAGATGAGGACAGAGAAGAAGTAGAGGAAAAGGAAAGTAGTGAGAGTGAAGTGGAAAGCGAAGCAGAACCAGACACTGAGACGCAAACGGAACGCAAAAAGAGTCGAATAATTCAGGCTTTCCAGGACGACAACTCCGACGACGATGATTTGGACTTGCTACAAACTCCAAAGCCAAGCGGGGCTCCTCCCATCACGGCCACCCAACTGCAGCTATCTGCCCATAAGCTCTTCGACGCAGAAACTCATCGCACAGCCAGCGACGAAGAGAACGAGCTGCTTGACCTTTGCTCCGGACAGTTTCCGCAGACGCAAATGCTCTCCTCTGCCGCACCCTCTGTGGACACGGCTGTGATTAGTCAGATTCCCATGACACAGTTAGGAGGAGCAACTAGCCAGAACGTGCCCGAAGAACTTGAGTCCCTCTGTTCCGGCACCTTTGCTACGCAGTTGCCAACGCCGCAGGAGGAACCCCTGGCGGATTCCCTACCGGCCTTACAGGTGGCCAACAAAATCGTATCCAGCGATGAGGAGGAGACCAAGGATGAAGTCCACAATGCAGAAAGACCGCGTAGCAAGAAACTCACCAAGAAGAGGCAAAAGAAAAAGGCGAAATTGGGCTTCTCCGATGATGAGGAAAGCGACGAAGAGGAGTTTGAGGAGGAAAGCGACGAAGAGCCAGCGGAGGATATTCCGGAAACCTTTGTGGACTACGACTCCGAGGAGAATGAAATCGTTGTGGAGATGAACAAGAAGGAACGCAAAATACGTGCCGCCAACTTTGTGGAGAAAGAAGCTGAGCTATCCGAGTCCGAGTGGGGATCGGCCGACGAGGACGAGAAGAATATGGATGCCTATGACATAGAGTTGGGCGACGAGGATCAGTTCGATCGCGAGAAGCTGCGTAACGAGCTGGGGCAGATACATGCGTAAGTATTTTCGTTATTATCCTTCCATTTGTCTTACTAGTTTCTCTTAAAGCCGAAAAATGCTCGATCAGGACATTCGGGAGGTGCGCAAGATCCAGGAGATGCTCTTCGAAGACGAGGAGGGCGCAGTCCGTCAGCGTCAGTTCCGCTGGAAGAATGCAGAGAACGGCTTCAGCCTGGAGGACCAGCGTCCCGAGAATGGCGAGGCCAACGAAGGCAGCGGTGATGAGGAGAATGAGCATCTTTGGCGTAAAATCCGTTACGAGCGCGAGCAGCTGCTTTTGGAAAAGGGCCTTAAAACGGTGCGATAACTACTGCCCTTCCTTACCCCGAACATGGCTTATATTGTGTCTTTATCTTTTAGGAGGCCGCCTCACCCTTGTCAACTTCCATGATGAACAGTAGCTCCACTCCCGGTAGCTCCATTCGACGGCTGAACATAATTACTGCCAAAAAGACAACGGTAGAGGTGAAAAAGAGTTCCCCCTTCCTGATCTCAAAAACCATCACTGGCAACAAGCTGCAGCAGAAGGGCGCAGTGCGTGGATCTTTCCTGGTTCGCGACCAGGAGACGCTCTCCAAGCTGGCAGCAGGCCTCACCAAGGGATCAGCTGGCGATGCGAGCGGTGAAGCGGGTACGGTTTCCGTAAAAACAGCCAAGGCCAAGAACTTTGTCTTTGCCACTCTCACAGAGGAGGAACATGAGGTAAGGTTTGCTCCACAATGGCAGTTCATCTTGCAGTAACATTATTTTATTTTCAGAATCAAAAACGTAAGGCTGCCGACTTACTCAACAGTAGCAGTGAAACGGGGACGAATTTCATGAAGAAACCCAAACTGGAGCCGCGCAGAGACAAGTGCCTTATAGATCAGTTGCTTTAGGTTTACTATATTTAATATTTAGACATGTTTGAATTGTATATTTTATTAAGAGACCTAGGATGTAGCCTAAAATAAGTAAATAAATAATTAAGAATAAATCTTTAATAGATTTCTGTTTGGTATGTGGTTGTAATAATAATTTCACTTTGCTCCATTGAGATAATTGTCAAATTAACTATAAAAATTGCCACTATGATGCTTAAAAACATAAAACAACTTTTTTAAAAATTCTTTTTGCAAATCGCGGTATGTTAAGAGCCTTTCCACTTTAGGTATTTTTGGTATATTTCCCATACTACATGATTTCTGGTATTTCGCTGCGGTCACTCTTGTAAATGCAAATCGAAATTGAATATAGAAAACACGAATTATGTGAGTGAATGAATCATTGTAAAGTCGCAACCAGGAGGTAAATCAAAGGGTTGGACGCCCACCTCCATTGCCGCGCTCCGGTAAAATTAATCTAATCTCGGCGAGCGCTGGCGTCACGTCGACTGCGCTGCCCCCGCTGAATTTTCTGAGTGCCAAGCCAAGCCGGGCGGCAGAAGAGCGTCCGTCAAATCAGTAAACACTCGCCCGAAGACGCCGCCGGACGTCGCGATCCCCACAACCAGACCCAGTGAATCCTCTCCAAAACAAACACCATGGTGGCCCCCTCGAAGCTTAGCCAAGTGCTGAGCTACCAAAATTTCGTGCACGCCGTCTCTGGAGCCGCGGTGAGTTGAGTGCGCGCATAAATATTTGCCGGCTAAAGGTCAAGATGGCACTTTGCAAATGCTAATTGTCACCTGTCTTACAGGGTGGCTGCATCGCCATGAGCACCTTCTATCCGCTGGACACGGTGCGTTCCCGCCTGCAGTGTAAGTTGCTAAAAGATTGGGAGTGTTGTTCCCGCCGTTCCCGCCTGTAACTAATCTTTGAAGACGTAGATAACGAAGCACGCTTTTATTAGTACCTACTATACCTTTGGGCGAGTTCAAACTCCAGCGATTGGAAACTTTCTATTGATATGTTAAAGAGCCGCCGGGGTCTAATCAGTGCGCCGCGTCGCTAATCCAATTTCATAGGTTCTGTATATAGAAAGGGGGAAATCGATAGGATCTCTGGTTACTGCCGGAATGAGAGATTGTGTATGTTTGCTTAGGAAAAAGATGCACGTTTTTAAGAAGATACATTTACTATATCAATTTGATATTATTACTCAAATATGTAGGGTTCAAAGAGCGTAAACACTGCACTGCATTTATTCTTAATTATCATTTGTTTAACATAACAACGCCAAAATTCTATTAAATATGCATACAACCATCAAAAGTTCAAAAGTTCAAATGCACTTTTGGACTTTGCCACACGAAATTAAAGAAAACAGTAGTCACCGCCTTAAATAACGCTTAAAATATAAGACATGTTACTTTAAAATTACTTCACTTTATATAAACACTTTTTTGTGCAGTTAAAACAAGATTATGTATGCAGTCAGCAAGTAAGTTTAGTTGTTTATGGTTATTACAACATAAAACTTTTAAATGATATTCTTTATTACTTAATCAATATTAACTTAACAAAAGCAGAGAGTGAAATCCGGAAACAACGCGAAAGATTAACAGAGTAAAAGAAGCATTAATTTTATAAATGAATTGTTTTACAGGCGGTAGTCTTGGTCATTTAGAGAATATCTTTACATAACTTGACATAAATAAAGCTGAGCATAATCAGAAAGGCTTATAATAATATTAAAACCATTTATTATTTTTAAATTTAAGTTACTATTAGGGATTATAGTATCTCTCTGAATTCTTACCTCTCAAAAAGTACTTACTAAAGAGAGTTCACTTTAGTCTCTCCAGGTTCAATGACAGAAATGGGATAATTATCATATTAGGGGGTTCAAGGTCGACTTAAACCCAAATGCTGTTTTTAGTATATGCGTGACAAATTGAATTAGCGTTTAAGCAGCAGAAGCCACCACAGCGGGAGTTCCAGTTGCCATAATCTCCAACTCTAAATCACAAAATCTCCACCTGAATATAAAAGCTAACACTTCTTTCTTTCCTTTTGCAGTGGAGGAAGCCGGCAAGGTGCGCAGCACTAAGCAAGTGATCAAGGAGATCGTGCTGGGCGAGGGCTTTCAGTCCCTGTACCGCGGACTAGGACCCGTTCTCCAGAGCCTGTGCATCTCGAACTTTGTCTACTTTTACACATTCCACGCCCTGAAGGCAGTGGCCTCGGGCGGCTCTCCCGCCCAGCACAGCGCGTTGAAGGATCTATTTCTAGGCAGCATCGCCGGTATAATTAATGTGCTGACCACCACACCCTTTTGGGTGGTCAACACGCGTCTACGCATGCGCAATGTGCCCGGAACCTCCGACGAAGTTAACAAGCACTACAAGAGCCTGCTGGAGGGCCTGAAGTATGTGGCAAAGACGGAAGGCATCGCCGGCCTGTGGTCGGGCACGATTCCCTCGCTGATGTTGGTATCCAATCCTGCCCTGCAGTTCATGATGTACGAGCTGCTCAAGCGCAACCTAATGCGCTTCAACGGCGGGGAGATGAGCAGCCTAAGCTTCTTCTTTATCGGAGCGATTGCCAAGGCCTTCGCCACGGTCCTAACGTATCCGCTGCAGCTGGTGCAGACCAAGCAGCGCCATCGTAGCAAGGAGGCGGAAACAAAGCCATCGACTTCGTCAAAGGCCAAGACACCGAGCACGCTGGAGCTGATGATCAGCATACTGCAGCATTCGGGCGTTCGGGGGCTCTTCCGCGGCCTGGAGGCCAAGATCCTGCAGACCGTGCTCACTGCCGCACTCATGTTCATGGCCTACGAGAAGATTGCCGGTACCGTGAGCATGCTGCTCAAGCGCAACTGAAAATAGAGGCTCTAGCTCTAGTCTACCCGTAGTTTTAATCACCAAAACCGTAACCATAAGCCGCAATGCATCACAATCTGTCAAAGGATCTACGGCCAGCACAGAACACAAACACTCCAAAGGTAGCCGCTAAGCGTGGATGGAATAAAGGAAAGGATAATGCTTAACAAAAGGAAAAATAATAACTGGAGCGTTTTATTCATGGTGGTCTGCACGGCAGACTAACTCGTCTTGGACTGCTTATTCTATATTCTTGTATTTAGGCCTCCTCTTTCTTAGGTTTAGCGTCTTCCGAAGGCTTCTTAGTCTTCTTTCACTTGGGTTTCCTTCTCAGACTTGGAATCTACGCCGTCTTTAGTAGCCTCTTCCTTGAAAACCTCCTTCCCCTTCTCTCCACCATCCTCAGACTCCTCGGAAGCCTTGTTCTTATCTTCATCCAAAGACTTCTCCGACTTGGAATCCCCGCCATTCTCAGATTTCTTCTCGCTGGGATTGGCCAACTCTGCCAGATTGTACTTCTTGCTCTCCAAATAGTTGTCAATGACGCTGAGCAGGCAATATCCGCGTAGCACCTCTACAATGATCGATTTCTTGGCTTCCTTAAGGTCCACCTTGTTCCCGATGTTCTTCGAGTTGACCAAATCGGCCAGCTGGTGGATAACCTCATCCCGTTTGATCTGCTGGTTGTAGCGATGATTGAAGATGATCCCATAGCTGGTGGGTTCCTTGAGGAAGTGCTTGTCGAAGAGTGTGCCGGCCGCATTGATAATATCCGTCATATTGGCGCGGCAAACGGCTTCGATGGGCACCAGGCGCAGGACAAAGCGTGACTGCGACTTGCCTGTGGCTTTTATGTCGTTGATTATGGACTTTCCCAGCTCCACAGGATCATCGAGCAGTGTGCGAATGAACACACAGTTGGTGGTGCCGGTGTCCATGTTTTGGAAGCGCACCTTGCGCTGCGAAAGAGTCTCGCGGCATTTGGCTGCCGCTGCCTCCAGATCGTCGTCATCTTCACCATCGGCTGCAGCTCCTCCAGTCTGTTTCTCTGCCTCGTTAGCTTCCTTCTGCTCATCATCTGGCTTCTTTTCGGGCTCATTTTCCGGCTTTTCCGGGCCGTAGAGCAAATCTGCGTAGTGATTCAACAGATTGTAGCACTCGCGCACGCACGCCTTCTCGTTGATGTTGCACGTGGCGAAAAAGCCGCGCTGGCCGGGCTGGAGAACCTGGCGCTTGGCCTGGAAATACTTCTTCTTGTTTTGCTTAAACTTGGGGTTTGTCATCTTGGCTTTTTTAACAGAAGGTTCCATAAAATAAGAAAATTATTAACCGGCGTCAAATGGCAGTTTCCCAAGCAATGTGACCAAGCTATTGGAAAAATACCAATAATTAAAATGCGCGCCAAGATAGCAACGACAAGGAATTTTGATTCAGCTTTTAAATGTCTATTGAATCGAATAAAATATAAAGTACAATAATTCTGATTACTTTCATTATCCACTAAAATTTAAATTAGTGAAACTCAATTATAAATAATTCGTTTTTTTTTCACCGGTTGGTATATTCCTAGGTGCAACCACTTTCATGCCTTGGCCACACCTAGCTGGCGTCATTCTTTTCGCCCCTGGGCACACTGTTTGCCTTTCGCACGCGTATTTTTCTAGCAATTTTGCGTGTAAATTTTGTTGTTAAATCACAGTAAAACAGCAGCAATCATGGCGCAGTTCGACCTAACACGCATCAACTGTCAATACCTGGACAGGCATCTCACTTTCCCGCTTCTGGAGTTCTTGTGCGGCAAGGAGGTTAGAAACTTTGCCAGGCGGCGCTCCGCCAGCGGATGCCGTGTCACCACAGTGGAGCTTATGGGTTATATATGTTTTTCGCATTGTTTCTCCGACAGATCTACAACCAGCAGGAGCTGCTGGAATACATCCTGGAGACGGTGAACAAGACGAACATGATTGATTACACGATGGACACGCGAAAGCGTCTCAATCTCAGCCAGGAGATGCCCGAGGAGCTGGTGCAGCGCAAGGCGGAGGTCCTGGCCACGCTCAAGCAGCTGCAGAACGAGGTGGCGCCTATTATGAAGGCCACCGACATCCTCAAGAACGGCGAGAGCATGAAGGATTCGAAGACGTTCGTCAATGCCTTGCAGAAGGACTACAACTTCAAGCTGGAGCACCTGGAGAGCGCCTACAAGCTGGCCAAGTATCTGTACGAGTGCGGCAACTACCAGGAGTCCACTTCGTACCTCTACTTCTGTCTGATTGTCATGTCGCCCAACGATAAGGTGAGTAGAGGATCTTATTTAACATGAAAGAATCTAAGCCTTTGCTCCCTTTTCTTGCAGAACTATCTGAATGTGCTGTGGGGCAAGCTGGCTGCCGAGATCCTGACCCTCAACTGGAACACCGCCCTGGAGGATCTGACGCGCCTGCGTGACTACATCGACAGCGCCAACTTCAGCACCATCCAGGCCTTGCAGCAGCGCACCTGGCTGATCCACTGGTCGGTGCTGGTGTTCTTCAACCACCCGAAGGGCCGGGATCTCATCATCGAGATGTTCCTGTACAAGCCGCTGTATCTGAACGCCATCCAGACGATGTGCCCGCACATCATGCGCTATCTGGCCACCGCCGTTGTGATCAATCGCACTCGGCGCAATGCCCTCAAGGATCTGATCAAGGTGATCCAGCAGGAGTCTTACACGTACCGCGATCCCATCACCGAGTTCCTCGAGTGCCTCTACGTCAACTTTGACTTTGAGGGAGCGCGTCTGAAGCTGCACGAGTGCCAGACGGTGATCCTCAACGACTTCTTCATCGTCGCCTGCCTGAACGAGTTCGTGGAGGATGCCCGCCTGATGATCTTCGAGACGTTCTGCCGCATCCATCAGTGCATCACCATCAGCATGCTGGCCGATAAGCTGAACATGAAGCCCAACGAGGCCGAGTGCTGGATCGTCAACCTCATCCGCAATGCCCGGCTAAATGCCAAGATCGATTCGAAGCTGGGACATGTGGTGATGGGCACCCAGCCCCTGAGTCCCTACCAGCAGCTGGTGGAGAAGATCGACTCCCTGTCGATGCGGTCGGAACATTTGGCCGGTTTGATTGAGCGCAAGAGCAAGCAGAAGAACCAGGAGTCCATCGACTCGTGGAAGTACTACTAATCCATCCTGCTGACCACTTTTTATCCACAAACTAATCTAAGACACTTTGTACCCCCCAATGATTGCGCGCAGTCGAGCGAATAAACCAACATCATCAGCCTTTCGCTCAAAAGCTTTATTTTTATTTCCATTGGAATCAATAATAAAGGCGGGAATTTTCAATTGCGCTAGCCTACAGAATGCAATAACGGTCTCCTAGTCTTACAATTAGCTGCTTGTACCTACGCGTCGGTGCTTGGTATAGCCCCGGATCACACTATTGATTGCTACCGCTGTTTCTTCTGCTTCACCACCAGCCAAGATCGCACGGGCAGGTCCTGCAGATAGACGATCCACTTGCGCACTAGGAGCAGCCACACAATGCCGTACACCACGCAGATCGCAGACTCCAAGTAGTAGCCATCGAAGGTGATTTCGCACTTGCCCTCTCCTGCCTCGCAGCTCTGTGTGATGTGGAGGGAGAAACATGAGTATATTGTTAATTAAAGGCTTTCAGATGGACTCACCTGCTGCTCCTCCTTGCCCTGACAGCCGTTTTCCGCATTATTGGAGCACTGCTTCCACGTGAGCACGTCCACCATCCAGAGCACCACGGTGTTGGGCCAATTGCCGCCCAGGTTGCACAGAGTATTCAGGAATGTCATGTAGGTGCCGCCCACCGCTGGGTCTGAGATCTTGGCAAAGAAGGCCATGGCGGCTACGAACATGGAGTAGAGGAATACCTGGTAGCAGGCATAGTTGATCACCAACAAAACGTAGTAGTAAACGGGCACAGTGCCGCCCTTGATGATGTAGGGCGTGGCATACGCAAAGATGGTGGCCACCGTGGCCATGATGATGCGATAAGGGATGGCCTTTAGGTAAACGTCCATGGGCCGAGGGCCGTTTGTGTAACGACCCACTGCAAGCGGCAGGATGAGCTGCAACGGCACGAGGGGAATGGCCAGCAGGGCGAGCTTTTCCTTGGGAACGCCGGCATCAATTAGCTTCAGGCTGGTCACTGCATCAGAGGCGGCGAACGTAACCTTTACGGTGAGCAAGATAACGGCCAGGATCTGCACCGGTCGCATGCGAACCATGTCCCACAGGATCTTGTAGCTCTCTTGGATGTTCAGTTCGTGCTCCTCCGTGTATCGAGCGTCCATGTGGGCGTCCTCAATGTCGTTCTCCTTCTTGAAGATTGCCACGAGAGTGGTGGCCACCACGAACGTGATGCCCCAAAACCAAAGGAAGCGCGGCAGCGTCACGAATCCCTCATCCAGCGGCTCATCCCGCAAGTACGTGTTGCAAAAGTCTTTCGACTCCAAGGCGATGAAGACCACGTAGCCAAGGAAGTAGCCAGCAGTCTGGCCAACACTGTTGCAGGTGGAGGCATAGCCCACGTTGCAGCGCTTGAGCATGGTCAGCGCCCAGCCATCGACGGCGATGTCCTGGGTGGCGGCCAGGAAGTTCAGCAGGAAGAAGAGCAGCGTCAGCAGTGGCACATTCGGGTCTACACCATTTCCACCTAGCCAGCGGTCCACGTGAAGCGACAGAAGCAGCATAAAGGCTCCAAGGAGGTACTGCACCGGCACCAGCCACGATTTCCTCCGTCCAAAGCGGCGAACATAAAGTGAATCCACGATTGGGGCCCACAGCAGCTTTAGGCTGAAGGGCCAATAGGCGAAGGAGAACTCCGCCTGCTGTTTGTAGCTCGCTCCTCGATTCTGGAGCAGCATGGGAATGGCGGCAATGAGGCCAATGGGAATGCCCTGAAGGATGTACAGGAACAGTAGGATACCTATATTTCTACGGTCGCCGCGAATATCGGGCTTTTGGTCCTCCTTATCCTTGTGCGACTTTGAAGTGTCCTCGATGAGCAGCGCCTGGTCGGCATCGCTGCCGGGCGCCTTTCTCCGTATAGCAGACATTCTAGTACGAATTAATTTAGAGGCTATAATAAATGCAATATGCACGCTAATTTGGAGGCCACCATCGGCTCCGGCTCACCTGTTTTCCTAATCACTAAACAGGTAAAATGAAATAACAACAAATGTCCCCAGGTCCACGTCACTCAAGCGGTGAGCTTTTTTCGACTGCGCGGGATTCTCTGGAGGCTGCTATGATTTTTTACCGTCCTTCCAATTTAAAAACTATTTTGTTTTTGCGCCAGCGCTCTTTAAACTAAATCATTTTTTGTCAAAACTTAATTTTTAAGGTCGTGGCATATGTTTTTGTTGACGTTCCAAGTACGAAATTCTATTTATGGTCAATACAATGCCATAAAAGCTTAAACGCGACTGGCCACACTGATGAAGGTGGCGGGCTGAGCATAAAATATTTAAAAAACCATTTACAAAACCTCATCTAGCTGTGATAGGTCTTTTCTAAATAAATCATATTTCGTAAAATGTTTAATATTTAATTCATATTTTTTGTTTCCAAGCAACAAATATATTTATGGCAAACTTATACATTGCTATAAAAACCTTTCGGCGACTGGTTACACTTTCTACGCTGGCGGGCTGTGTAAAAAGTTTAAAATTCAACTGAAAGAGCATGGGTTCGCTATTTTTAGCTCTACTTTCATTTGTTAAGCCGGGCAGAAATATATATGCGCGTATACACACAAGCTGCTTGGTTGACTTTCCGGGAACCGATAAGATACATCGCAATACTGAAAAGTTCTACAATGGCGGTTAAAATAATAGTTCCAAGCTGAAGAAATATTCTAAAAATAATAGACAACCTATTTTCATATTTCATTTGACTCAAAAAAAGGGTTTAACAATTAAAATCCTTTTGAGTAGGCTTTAAATATTTAAAACTTTTAGCAACTTTTAAGGCAAGAACACAGTAATGTCACCACCACTGTGCTTTCCAAATATATAAACATATTCAACATGTAGATAATATTCAACGGTTGCTCCCATTTGCCCAAAGACAACAACAATGTCGATTGTTTTGCAGCTTTTGTTTTAATAATAAAGTGAATTACTGAGAGCATTTTACTTGCTTGCTGGGCGAACACATTTAGATGTTTCAATTATAATTAAAAGTAATTACTGATACAGGCTCCACACACACACAGAACCGCAGGCGGGCCATGCTGGATGTTGGCCGGCATCTCGAATAACAATTTCAATTTCCAAATACATACGTTTTCAATAATAATAGACTCGAAACTGGTTTCGCTTTCCTCTTCGCTCTTCACTCTTCCAGAGGGAAGAAGGCAATATTTGTGACCGTTTTGTTTTCATAGCTTAGCTTAAATTCTAATTAAGTGTTCAATTGAAACTCTGATGCTGCTGCTGTTGGCTGGCTGGATGGCAGGCCTGTTATTCTATATTCTATTACGATCTCTGTACTGGTCGGCTGGCTGACTGGCTTTCCTGGCGGTTGCTTTCGTTTACTTTCATGGTTATTGTATCGTTCTCTCTGTTTGCCTTCCATTTCACGCTCCTCCCGCGTGGCGTGCTCCAGTTCAATTAAATTTCGTGGAAGGCCGTTTAGCTTTTAACTGCTCGCTTTTCCGCTCCTGCTCCTGCTCCTGCCCTACTTGGCGGGCGATGAGCCAAAGACCGGCTCCTCCCACTTGTGGTGCACCTCGGGCGTTAGGTTGCTTATCTGCACGTGCACCGCTTGGTGTTTCTCGTACTTGGGTGGAATGGCGCACAGACGGTATTTGACCTCGTCCCCGGGCATGGGTACATATTCACCTTCGATGCTGCGAAACGATTATATGTACATTTTTTAGGAAAGGTCTCGAATATGCATTATTCATTAACTTACTCGGAAACATGGCAGAATACGTCCTCGCCACCGCCGCTGGGTGTAATGAAGCCGTGTCCCTTGCTGCGGCTGAAGGATTTCACAATTCCGGTCACCACCGGATTTTCCAGGGCCCGAGCGGAGCTACATTTTTTTTTAGGATTTTGTTTTTTGTTTTGCGTTGGCGCGTGTTGGGGTTTTGGCAGCGTTTAATACGGAAAGGGAGAAGCAGGAAGAGGCAATTAAATCAATGTCAGAAGATGGGAGTAGTAGAGTTTTCATTTTAAAGGGGTTTTATATGTTTAAAAAGGGGTGTTTATCTATTAATGTAAATTTTAAATGTACAGCAAAAAATAAGGATTATTGTTTAAATATATGAAAAAATAATACGTTTTTAATAACATAATAAAGATAATTTATATTATAAGAAATTTACAAAAATCATAGAAAACTAAAAAAGGGGATATTATGACCCCTCAAACCCCCTACGAAGGTCTCTGTAATACGGCCTAGTTTTTTTTGTTTTTTTTTGTTTTTTTTTTTTTTTTTTGTTTTGGCAAGGACATGGTTGGCGTTTAGAGGGGGTGGCAGGAAAGGGCAAAGCCAAAGGAGGTGGAGGACTTACGTCGAGGCCGTGCGTGTGCGCCGCGTGATGATGGGACTGGGCAGCTGCAGCGAGGCATTGGGGCTGTGGCTGTTATGGTGGAACACCGGCGGCTTGGCGGTCAGCAGCTTCTCGGGCGTCCTTGGCTCGGCCATGGCTTTCTCGGTGCTAGCGTTCTTGCCTCTCTTTCGCTCTGCTCTAGCAGTCAGTCGGTCAGTGAAGCGGCTTTTGCGCGTCTGTGTGGCGTCGCTGTCGCTCGTGTGTCTGTATGTGTGTGTATGGATGAGCGGACGGCAAGCAGCCAAGTCTGTAGAGTTCAAGGCCACGGGGTAGGCGGCGGGTTAGTCAGCCAGCAAATTGCGTTGCGCTAATTTCACCTTTACGATGTAGCTTACCGCGAACTTCACGCACCTCTCAAACAATTAACACCTCGATTTTAAAAGCTTTCTCCCTCTAGTTTCGGCTGCTGGATCGAACGGAACGTACACCCACACTGATGCAACTTTTTGCCGCAAATGCGAAATGCCGGTCACTCGAGTGTTTTTCTCTTCAAATTTAGCTTTTTGAGCTGCAGTTTATATGCACCAAGGATTCTGTGGTTTTATTTAAGTTTCCGGGAGAGTATTTATTGCGATTTTATGCGCGCTTTTCCAGGATTTACGTTTTTTCGAATGGCGGCGATTTAGCAATTCGCGTTCAGTGTTGCCAACTCGGATATTTTCTGGCCAGATCTGGATATTTCGTAGCGCCCAAAACTGGAAAACACTTAATTTTTAAACTTTTCACTATTTTACAAAATAAATGTGCTATTTTTACCTTTTTTAAATAACTAAATCATATATTTACAATTAAATTATTTGTTCAGCTTTAAATTGTGTATTTTAATCGGTTATTTTTAAGGTGTTTTGCCAACATTATGTGTTTATTACGAAATTCCAATGTGATTTGTAATTCCAAGTTTAGAAAAGTAGTGTTCTTACATAAGGACCCTGGATGGAACAATCCTTTTAATGATTTGGCCACGTTTTCTGTCAAATGCCACGGTAGAACGGGTTTTCGAAATAAAATGCGATTAAATACATTTCTTCCTATTTTGAACAATAGGTATGCAAACATTCGATTTTCAAATAAATGTCGATATTCATAAATAAGTATTTTAGATAAGGAACAAGCAACAAGCCGGAAAATGTTGTTATCTCTATGACTTCCCAAACAAATGGGCTCGGCAGATTGGTCTATGGAAGCAGGCCATAGTGCAGAGGAAGTCAATATAGAGCACATTTTGGAGACGTTAATAGAGGAATAAATATCATGTATTGATTTTATTGATATTAGTGTTAAATATGAATAAAAATAGTACTTTTGCTGTTTTAAACATTTTTAGCTATTTTCGGCTATTTTAGTTGGCCCATCCAGCTATAAACGACAACCGATACTTGGCAAAAGCTTGAGTGACTTAGACTGACCGTTGACTAAAGATGTAAAGAAACCGCAATTTATTCGTTCAGCTTGAGTGCTATTCGATAATTTATAGCAAATTTAACACCTGTTTTTAATTTTATAATTTAGCAGTATAAGAAGAAAAAATTACTCCAATATGTATTTATTTAGGATAATATAATTTTGTTATTGAAATTATAACCAGAAAAAAACAAATAAAATAAATAACAAACCGATTTCGATAGTTCTTACAGCCACTCACGTTTCTCACGCGATGTAGTTCACCTCTAGAAATCTGAATTTAGCGTCTTCAAAATAATATTAACAAAAACCTAAGTGAGCCGATCCCGCATATTCTCTATATGTAACCCAAATGCTGCAATGAGTAGCGATACGGAGAGCGAAGGCGGTGGGATTCAAGACGTCTACGATCCTGAAACGGACTCCACAGCCAGCAGGGACTCCGATCAGCCTGTAATGCGCAGGCAGGGATGGCAGCGGATTGTCACGCAGCCCGAACTGCTGGATGGGGAGGACGATGTTGGAATAATACCTCATGTTCTCGGTGGCTATGTGAATGAGGAGGGAGATTATATTGCTCCGGATGATGATGGGGACTCGAGAGAAGAAGCAGACCCTCAAGAGCCTGTAGAGGCAAGGATCTTTCGAGTTGTGGTGCCTCGCGAGTATGGTTTAATGATTCGCGTACCTCAGGCACACCCTGATCAGAATCAGGATCAACCCGAGGAAAATGAGGATCCAGTGGAAGAGCCAGGCGAGCCTGTTATCGACCTGGAAGAACAGGAACAGCCACCACAACCTGAAGACGGTGGGGATGCTCCTCCGCAGGTTCCTGCAGTTCAGGCCGTCATTGAAGATCCCCCACCTCTGCCCAGTCCACCAACCACTTCCCGTCGTTCTCGAGCCCAAGAGCCTGCTGTGATCTCTCTGGACACTCCGTCGCCACCAAAGAAACGCAAGCGCGGCTGTCCTTTATCCAATACTAAATCTAAAAAGTCGTCCCCAGAGGCCAAACCCGCCTGTTTGGACGATGACGATGACGATGGGATGACCTGTCCCATTTGCCTGGAATCCTGGGAGATGTGTGGCGAGCATCGACTGGTCTCGCTGCGTTGCGGCCATCTCTTTGGCGAGCGCTGCATTCGTCGCTGGCTGAACGAAAGCCAGCGCCAATCCTCTGTAAAAACCTGTCCGCAGTGTAAGACGAAAGCCACATTCCGCGACATTCGCCATCTTTATGCCAAAAAAGTCCAAATGCTGGACACGGAGATTAAGGAGCAGCTAGAGGCGGAGCGCCGACGCAACCAAGAACTGACTACGGAGCTGGCCACGTCGAAGCTGTGCCACGCCCTCGCTTCGGAGAAGCTCCTGGTGCTCCAGGCTAACTACGATCGCCTGAAGGAATTGGTTAGAGCGGGCGGCGGTCGTGGAGCCTTTGCGGACGATGCATCGGGCAGCTCTAGCCAGAAGAGCATCCACCAGCTGGCTTACCATCGGCTGTATATGGAGAAGAACTTTGAGATTACCCGGGAGCCGGGCTGTCGGGTGCTGCTCTACTCCGCGAAACACTCGATGCTGGTGGCCTCGCAGAAGAGTGCCCAGAATCTGTTCCCCGGCTTCGGAATGCGCTTCATCGACCCACCTAGCTTCAAGCCATTGCACTTCCTGCATACCTCGGCCTTGTTGGTCAGAGATGTGGCGTTCAGCGAGTCGCATCAGCTGCTCACGGTGGCCAGCCGGGAGCCCAAGATAAAGCTATTTGACATTCGCTCACGACTATGCTCGTCCATGTTTACGGCGCACGACAAGATGCTGTGGTCGTGCGCCCTGGATCGCAGTGAGCGTGAGCATTTCCTATACGCCGGGGATTTGCGAGGAGGAGTCTACATTTATGACCTGCGCTTTCCAGAGAACATACTCTGCGAATTCCAAGCCAATGGTGAGTGCTTAAGCTTGAATGCTCTATGTTAGCTCCTCTGATCTTCTATTTAATCTTTAATTTTTCCAGATAACTTTAGTCCTGTGATACACATATGTACGGTGCCACCGAATAAGACTTTTACTAGCGGCGGCTTCCTGGTCTGCCAGCTGACAGCCCTCACATTCTACGAGTACGCGGCAGCCAGCGATACGGCCGTGCCCACCAGGCTCAACGTGGAGGGGCCATTTCTGTCCATGCAATACGATGCCGTGCTGGACACGCTGCTCATTTCAGTTAGAGCCAATACAAATACGCCCCAATCCCGCTTCATACTCGCCCAGCTGGAGAAGATGGATAATACGCCAGTGCTGAAGATAAAAGCCACCATTTATGGCTCCAAGTCCACGCCCGTAATGACACGACCCACGCAACTGGGCGTCGAGGATAACACATTGGTTATGGGCTATCTGCAGGACACAAAGGTGCTGATGATGCACGATGTGCGGCGTGAGGAGCGCGTCCAGACAATGCCCGTTAACGAGGTTATCTATGACATTTGCCCGGTGGCCACGCAGGCGGGCTCCTATCTGGCTGCCCTCACCGACAACAAGTGTCGCGTCTACAAGGTGAATAGTTCCAAGCGATGAGAGATGCCATCCTAGCCAAGTTAAGATAGAATAACTGACTACTCACAACGAATCATAGTATTAGTTTTTTTTAATTTTTCATGTTTTCCATTTATTATAAACATTTTGTGAACATAAATGTACTTTCCGATTTCTCTTATTTTGATTCTGGATTTCAGTTTCAATTTTGAATGCTCGCATCGTATTATGTAATATCTGTTTTGAGTATAAGTCTTGTATAAAACAATGGAGAATGTTGGTTCGATTATTAATAATATACATACATATAAAGCTATACAAAAATGTGTGTTTGTTATCCATACAAATATCTGATTTTTATATATATATATAGAGGCGTATTTATAGATACTCCCAAGTGAATTGAACGAACAAAATAAATACATGTCCTTAAATTCATTCCTCTGACAGTCTCTCGAAATGTTTGCAACACTTTCAAAGGTTTTGGGAACAGTTCCTCGATCTCCAGCGACTAAATCTAAATGAATTCGGTTTGCTTCTTGCTCTTGAGTCTTGAGTTCAGTGTAAAAGTAGTATCAAAAAGGTTTCGTCGTCATCGTTGGTCGTTCGGTGATCGGTTTTTGGCAGAAATCAAAAACCTCTGTGGCATATTTACTCCCTTCTTAGATGTATATATGGTTTTATAGTATATAGCATATAGATAAGTGTGTGTGCTTGTGTTTGTTGGATAGTTGAAAGACGCAGATCTATACTTTTCAAGTATAATTTTGTATATATATTTTTTGTGATGTTTTATTTGTGTTTTTCTTGCTGTTTGTTGTGTGTCAGTGTGTGGGGGGTGTGTGTTTATCAATGATTAAGATTAGAGAGACGACGCATGATGGAGTAAGTAGTGTTACTTAAAAAGCTTACAACTTAAACTGTACGAGAACTAAGACATATCGTTATATATATATATAAACACTAGATTCACTTAGGCTAAACTAAACTCGAAACGAAGTCGAAGGGATAAACGAAGCTACAGCTACAAGCCAACTGGAGATCGATTAGCACGCACCTTTAACCGATATTTATAATAATTATGGATTATAAATCTATAATCTGTTATAAATTGGTATTGCCAGGTGATCAATCGGTCTCTAGTCGGATAAAGAAAGGTGAGAAAGAAGGATAAGCAGCGGGGTCTTAGAGATTTTTAGTTCGCTTAATCGACGCGCGCATATCGCGGCACTATATCCTTTTGGATCCAGTAGTTGCACGTCAGGTAGTCCTCCTGCGACTGCGCATCCTGGCCCACAATGATGACTTTGCGGTTGCGATCGAACGTCTGCACCGTGCCATGGGACACGTAGTAGTAGAAGAGCTGCTGCATGGCCGACACGAAGCGACGCTGCTCCACGGTATGCGGCTCGTAGCGTCCCAAGATGGCCTGCACATCGGCATCCACGGTGGCCAGCTGATCGACGCCCTCGCCCTGGGTGACTACATAGAAGGGAACGCTCGGCTGCAGCCGGGCATTCGTAAGCAGCGGGCACACGCTGCGTATGTCCGTAATAATGGAAACTAGCGACGCATAGCTGCTGGCATTGTAGCGTTCGATGACCTCGTCGGTAAGACCCAAGGCACCGATTTGGGAGTTGCTCAGATACTCGCGAACCTCCTCGCGCGTCCAGTTGGCATGCAGCTCGCGTAGCTTCTCGGTGTGTGCCTCATGAGCCGTGGCTCCCAGCACCAGCAGCGGCTTGTCCGTGAACTGTTCGCGTTTCCACGACTCCGATGGATGCTCGGCGAGCACATCTCCGTCAAGAACGAGCCACTCGTGACGATTGCCGCTGGAATTGGCCTCTTGGGTCTGTGGCACATCCACGGGGAAGTGCAGCCAGGTGTCTGGAGTGGCGGCCCACAGGCGCTCGCTGGATGCCTCGCGCAAACACTCGACATCTGCGCACTCCAGGGTTCCCATCAGCTGTTGGTTGAGCTTCTCGGATTCGGTAAGGGTTTTTCCAGGAAGAATAGCAGAGCCGGACGAGGCCCACGCTCTGGTGTACAGGCCCTGGAGCTTGGGAGAGCTGGCTAAGACGGTAACAAGAGTGGCTCCGGCCCGGTGTCCCAGCAAAGTTACAGACTTGGGGTCACCACCAAAGTGCACAATATTCAGCTTAATCCACTTGAGAACGGCGATGATATCGGTGAGCGCATAGTTGCCCGACGTTGGTGGATGTGACTCCTTGGATAGAGCATCAAGGGCGAGGAAACCAAACACTCCTAGGCGGAAGTTGGGACGCACAAAGATCACATCGTGGGAGCGAGAGTAACGGGCCGAAGGACGAAGAATTCCCGGCGAAGGTCCAGCCAAAGATTCGGCGCCAATCAACACCACCACTGGCAGGGGATTGTTGTAGCGCACATGCGGCGTGACCACATCCAGATACAGACAGTCCTCGTCGCCCACGGTGGTGCCATTGCCCAGTCTCTGCGTGCACACAACGCTGCTGTTGTGCGTCGGCAATGTATCGTTCCAGCAGAGATTGATGTCGTCTATCAGCTCGGCCGGCTTCCAACGCAGCTTGTCCACCGGTGGCTTGGCATACGGAATGCCGCGGAAAGCAAAGGCTCCATCCTCCTTGACACCCTCCACGGGGCCGCAGCTTGTTACCGCCATGATGAAGCGTCCTTCGCGAAGCGGTGGCGATGTCAAAGTCTCATGCGTCAGCACATAACCGATCACGGCCAGCAGGAGCACAAACAGCAGGATGCCGAACACGATCAGCGCATCGTCCACACTGCACTTGTAGCCGCGCAGGCGACTCAGCAGGGAGACTGGTCGCTCGCGTTCCTCCTCCTCAGCGGCAAGTTTCTCTTCCGCTGCCAGCTTCTCATCCTTGAGATCGCTCTTTAGGTCATCGGTGCCATTGGTTTTCACCGGAGCCCTGTCGACGGTGTCCTGATCCTTAAGCGAATCGTCAAGAGTCTCCATTGAGGCCAGACCGGCTTTGCCCAAACCCAGCTCCACATCTTCGTTGCTCTTCTTCTTCGGTATCATATTGGCAATGGGCAGCTTGATGGCGTTCAGCAGGCCTCGCTTTTGGGGCGGTGCATCTGAAGAATCCTCAGCCGGTGTGGCTTCAGCAGTGGCTTCTGTAAAAACATGGATAATAAATTAGTTAGAATTGCCTTTTTAGGGATTAACAAACAGCCAAAGATCTAATTGTTCATATCCAGTAAAACCAGACCGTGTAATCCCAGTTAACTTACCAGACTTGGCATCGGCATCTCCGTTGACCAGCTGTTTCTTCTCCTTTTCGGCGGAAGGTTTGCGGGCAAAGAAGCTGCGCAGGCGCTCACCGAGTCCTGGGCGAGATTTCTGCTCAGAGACAGTGGCAGCCTCACCATTGGCCTCCTTATCCTTCTCCTCCTCCTTTTCCTTTTCGAGCAACTCACCAGCTTCGGCTCCGTCACCCTCAGCCTTGGGTTTGTTCTTCATAAAGAAACCGGGCAGCTTGAGGCCACCGATTGGGATCTTTTTGGGCTTCACCTCACGCTCCTCCTTGCTGATCTTCTTGTCATCGCCGCCCTCCGGCTTGGTGCCGTTCTCGGCGGGTATATCGATAATCTCCTCGCCGTTACCCGGCTTTGCTTTGTCGGATTCAGTAGAATCTCCTCCGGTTTTCTTTTCTGCAACGGGCGAAGACTTCTTGCCGGAATTGGGAGATGCGGGCTTTGAGGTCTGTGGACTCGGTGTCTTCTCTTTGGCGTCCTCTTCTTTCTTGTCCAGCATTTTATCCGTTTCCTTGGGCTCCTCCAGCGTATCCTGCTGGCCTGCTGTTGTCGTCTCAGTGGGCGGGGTTTCCTTCTCCTCGAGTTCACCCATGTTGTTGTAGATGATTCAAGATCGTTTAGAGAACTCTGCGAGAATTCTGGAAATATATAAAGAAGATATTTCCTTAGTTTCGGGTTCTGGAGATTGTTGGTCCTGTTCAGGACACACACCTTGACTTAGTTGACGGAATAACTAGGTTAGACTTTGGTTTTGAATTTTTGTTTAATTTTGAATTTGTTGTTTAGGGATCTACGATCTAGGATCTATCACGATCGCTGGCTGAAATGCTTCTAGCTGCCGCTCTCAGCTGCACGCGCTTTTTATTCTGGTGGAAAACCAGACCTAAGGACAAGCAGCTGATCCTCCGGCCGGCTGTCTCTCTATTCTTTGTCCTTGCACAATTACTCGAGGGTTTCCTTTGCGCCCCTCGCAACTTCTCTACCTGAACATATCTGGTTTGGAAATCCTACCTGGAAAAGCGGGACCATTCTCAGGTAGGCCCATGGAAAATTTGCTCGAATTTTCCTATGCACATATTCCTGCCGCATGGCCTTTTTTCGGGGCGGGAAGACCGCAAATTTATTAAGCGCACAGGACCAGCTGCACCCCGTGATCCCATCCATCCTGCAACCGTGCAAGATCCCTTCCTTCTTTCGCTTTTCTTTTTACAATTTTCTGTGGTACGTGCGCCTCGACGCTTTTCACACGTATCACGTTCTTCGAAATACATCGAGAATTTTCTTAATTAGCGAAAAACTATAAAATCAACGTGGCGGAAAGCAAGCCAAGGACACTCGCTTGGACTGGACCTTTGTAATATTAAGCCTGAAAAGCAAATCGCTGCGGGGCTGCAATCGTGGTCACAGTAGCAAATCACGTCCAGACTCATTATTGAGTCGAGAAACAGGCAAAAGTCATGAGAATTGTATTTTTTAAGAAATCGTTTCAAGTTGACTTTGGATGACTTTTTTTTAATGATGAAGACAGGGACATTAGGATGCCATTAGTCCTGGCGTCGTTAAAAAACTATTTCGGTTATTTAAAAACACTTAACTGATCGTACTTGAGAGATTTCCTAGTACTAGCATTGAATATGTTTTAAAAACATACTTCTTACATAGTTTTTATAGTGTTGTGTGAAAAATAATAACCCTAACTATCCGTATTAATCATTGCTGACTCCAGTTTTTAAATAAATAAATGATTACTCATCTACAAAAGCAATCTGTCGATCTTTACAGAGTATAATCTTGCATCAGAGATCCCCTATTATATAAATTCGATTAGTTTACAACAATTCTAGCTTTAGTCTTATCAAGACCCACTAAATATTATAGCCTGGTTTTATTTTACTCTGCCCCCTGTCCAGTGAACCTTTAGACACATTTTCTAGTTACTTCCTCTAAAGAAAGCATTACAAGTCCATTACCCACACGCAATGGAAACCTAAAAGAGACGCTACATGGCAGAAGATGATGTGGCATAGGGGAAAAACGATGCCAGGCCGCGACCTCTGTCATGTAAATCAACCGAAATTCCATTAAAATGTGAACTTTAAGTTCAAATTGCATTGCGTGCCATAATCTGGCGTCATTATCAGTTCCATTCCCTAGTTTTTCCGTGACACAAGTCGTGTAAGGGGGAAAATGGAGGAAAAATCGAAACCAACAATTCTCGACAATGCTGCGTTGCGTATCGAAAGTGAAAAGAGTGTCGCACAAAGGGAAGGGGTTCAGTTTGAACCCTGTGGGGACAGACAGAACGAGGAGACGCATTGAAATCCAATTGAATCGGATTTCAAAGTATTACTAGGCTGACTGGCAGTTGGAGGCATAGTCGGAGGAGGAGATAAGTTGTCTGGCAGAAGTGTAGACAAGTCATGGGGCCAATGCATATAAGCCTCCTCCTTGTTGTTCTTGCCGCTGGTGTACTATTCTTTCTCTCCTCCTAAAAAACAGAGAAACAGAAGCAGGTCAAAGTAATTACAGTTCACTGGAAATGGAGTATCTCTCTCTGTAGCCAACTATCTCCTCTGTGGATCTGTACAGTGCGTGCCGGAGGCTTTAAGATTGTTGAACTAAAAATCTTTACAGTCGCATAAAGTAATTCCTGTAAAATCCATGAGCTAACACAACTAATTAAATTTTTATTGTAGTCTTTTTTTTTTTGAAAACACTCTTTTCCATATAAAGATACTCTAGGGTATTTCAATTAAATCACGAATCTCTAGATTAATTGATTTTTTAGTGTCAGGGGAGCAGCAGAAATTCCTTTGGGGCTTAAAATAAATGAAAAGTTCTTCCTAAACGCATGCTACAATTCTATAAAGCCGGGTTTTCAGACATTTTCGACCAGTCTTTAAAGTCATAGTAGTTTCTGTGACCCCAGCCAAGTTTACACTCTTTTATTGCACTGTCTGCACATATAATTTAAGCTAGAAAGTTAATAAATAGCACAAAAAAGAAGAAGGCAATTATTTATAGACTTCTAACGAGACACATTCCTCGCCTGCCTATCAACGTTAATTAGCTGAGAAATGTTTGCAAAAGTGTCTCGTTCCCGACCACTGCGGGGGTCAAACAAACAAACAAAGTTGACGCACCCAAAACGCAATGAAAAGCGGTAAAGAAAAGCGTTCCATGTCGTCAAGTCACGCAGCAGAGTCCCGCACATTTTCCGCCTCCTTTCCGATTCTTGGCGGCATATGTGAGAGCGAGCTGTCGGTCTATAATTTGTCTTGGCTCGTAAATTAAATCAAATTCGAAACTTGCGTTTGACATGCAATTCGACTTCCTTCTCATATCCAAAAGCCCCCGCCCTAACTTCCCCTGCTTCCTTTTCCATTATCCCTGGATTTTATTTCCATTTTTTGTTGTGTTCTTTTTTTTTAAGTGCCGCGCACATGGAAATTGCCGTTAAAACATAAAAATTGACCAAAACGCGCTGAGGGGGATGTGGAAAACGCAGAGATCCAGCTTTTACAGTGAAAAAATGTTGGGGAAATTCAACTTTTAAATGGAATTTCAATGGTAAGGTTTCAAAACAGAATTTTGGGAGGTTGTTTTTATTATTTTTAGGGTCTTTACTGGGTTGAAACAAACTTGTTTTTAATTTAACTAGAGTAATGCCTTTTTTATTTATTTGTTTTTAATTTTTACATACTCAAACCACCCTTCATTTCTAGTTTTTGACTATCTACTAAATGTATTTTTATAAATACATTCCCACCACAGTGCGACTAAAGCCCAAAAAGCCTGTTGGATTATCCTGAAACACGAACAACCACAAAAAGGTACCCCTTGGAATCACCACCATAAAGTTCTCGTAGATCCCAACTTAAGCGCAACAAATAAATTCTGGTAAAATAACCACGTATCTCTGAACATGCCAAAAAACACTTTGGAAATGCATAAACCTGCAATTGCTTTGGGCCATTTATTTATTTCGCCTCGGGGGAGGGAACTCTCGCCAGGAGGGGGAGTGAGAATGCGACAACTGGTACACAAGTTTTTGGGCTCAAACTGAGGCTTGATACGCAACTTGTGTCTGTCCTTTTTATATATGGTTTATAGGACGCTATCAATTCCAGTCTCTCTAACTTTTTTTTAGTCGCCCAACTAACGGCAGCGAAGCATGAAACGAAAACAGAGCGGAGGGATAAAAGGAAAGGAGACGGAGGAATTAAAGGGGCTAAAGGGGTTAGGGAAACAGTAGTTGGAGGGGAAGGAGAGAAGTGAAAGAAGGAGAACAGTCGTAGGAGTAGGAGAAGTTAACCGATCTGCCTCCTGTTATT
Organism: Drosophila truncata; assembly: GCA_008042515.1. NCBI lineage: Eukaryota > Metazoa > Arthropoda > Insecta > Diptera > Drosophilidae > Drosophila > Drosophila truncata. The sequence goes on along the minus strand of VNJQ01003926.1, from coordinate 367,480 downwards.
ATTATTATTTATAACGCTCCTGTTGGCTACCTTTTTTCTCTCCCCTTCTATCATTTCTTTTGTCTCCTTTTTCGCACCCTTTTCTTTGACTTGTGACCAGACACCACCCACTGCCAGATGGCGCCTGGGCCAAGTGTCGTGTGCGTGGCCAATAAAAAACGGAAAACTTTACAGCAAGGAACACACTATTTTGACATGCACTTTTCCTAGTGTTCGTTGCGTGGGCGCCCTGCGTTTATGCTCAATTAAACAGGATATTTCAACAATTTCAGGACACTCGTCAGGCCGCACATTAAGATCGCCTGATAAATAAAACGCTTAAAAGCCTGCAGCAACAGCAACTCTTGTTTATAATTACATGTACTAGGAAATTTGTCTAGACAGTCAGCAAAATAGTAATTGCAATGCAATTTCGTGGTGCGTACACAGAACAAAAAATCTGGGATAATTTGGAACATAAAAAGGTGTAATTCAGAGAACCTATTTTAGAATATTTTATATTATTCTATTTATCATTTAATGTGGTTAAAAAAGGTAATCTCTGAGAGCCTTGTATTAATATTCCATACTTTTGTTTTAAAAATATGTTAAAATCAAAGTAATTGAATTTACTTTCACCTGCCAATAAAATCTTTAGGTGTACCTTATTTCCCTCTTACACAATCCCTACAATCAGCGCTTTAGATTCAATAACCTCAGGCTTAATAATTTTTCAATTTGCGCCTCCAATTTCCATGGCGGAAAAGGAGACGACGGAGACGACGAGGGAAATCGCAAAAACTTCTAACGAAGTCAATTTGTCATCCGGACGCCATGCTAATGGACTTCTTGGTCGGGATTGGGTGCCTCCTCCTCAACATCACGCTCTCCTTCTGGTCTAACTAACAATCCCCTGGAGCCACTTTAAAATTAACATTTAATGTTTTGATCTAACGATTTATCATGCTTACATTGTGTTGTGTATTTTTTTGTTTGGTTCAAGTTTGTTAATTTCATGGCAATTTATTGAAGTTGGTCCGAGAGTGGGGGAGAGATTGGAAAATGATGAGCCGCCGCCACATATTCGCGCGGGCAATCAAAAGAGGGGTGATTAATGAACAGATCTGACACGTGTTCCAGAGAATATGGTGAAGGGGTCACAAGGGGCTACATAGGAGGAGGCGGAGTGGAGTTCACCCGAGCATAAGGTACACTAAGAAATATTTATGGTCTTGATCTTTTTAAAGAAATAGATCAAGACTTCTGCTTTACTAAGATTGCATTCTGACTGCAGGTTCTACAGAAAACATTCAGATCTTATGACTTTAAACTTTAATTTTCCTAAACAGAAACTATTCCTGCAGTGTATGACAAATGAGGAAACCAGCAACCGCAAACCCAAAGGTTTATGCACGTGCGATGTGAATATTCCCCCTTTTCTGGACGTCTTTTCTCGTTCCAATGGCTGAAGATAATCTCCGGGGGCAGGTAGACAGCGGAAATTGGTAAACGAGCCAACAAGACCAGAAAGAGAGAGAGTCCCACAGACCTCAAAGGATCTGCGGAAGGCGCCTAGCTCTGGGACAGGGCATTTTGAATTTGAGAATGGGAACAAACACACAAAATGGAAATGAGATTTGCACTTCAAAAAAAAACAAGAATTTTTTATGAATTTGTAATAACACTCAAGGGACAAACAACTCGAAAAATATTAAGGGGACAATCTTGAGTTGCACTCGCCTTTTTTTGTTTGTTTCTGTTAATATTTGTTTACATTTCGTAACCGTCTGAGGTCTATTTATTCCCTTTACCTCAGCAGTAAATTCTTTCTAGAATATTATATATTATCTTCAAAAATAAAAAGAGTCTGGTTATTTGTCTTCCAGACATTTTCCTTATTTTCTGCTGGCGTTTTTTGTTACATCATTTAATTTTATTGCACATTTTCCTACACGACACGACTCTCCTTTTTTGAGATAAGCTAAGATTTCCCTCTTGATAACAGAACTCTGAGAATTCCTTGAGGCTAAAAATTCCTAGCATAGGCAATTGAGATTGTCAACAAAAAAGAATATTTATGATTTGTTTCGGGGTTCTCGTAACCCTCATTAGTCAATTGTCAGCAACTCAGGAGAGGGGTTCTTCGCATACCCGCCACTTGACTTTTTCAAGTTCTTAGCGCTGATGGATTTACAATTTCCTAAAATGAAAACTCCATTTTCAGTAAAAAAAAAAAAACTGTTTGACCATGAACTCGAGACATGAAAACTCTGTGGGATTGTTTATCTTGAAATTGAAAAAGTGTTGAAAATTTGTGTTTGATATTCTTGTAGCATTTCCTTCGTTGTGTGTCTTTGCCTTAATTGTTGTTTACTTTTCAAGTGAAAGCGGCCAAACTTACATTAGAAACAACAATTTCAAATTGAATTGTAAAGAAGAAAACTTTTGATTAAACATAGACACACACATTTTTTGATGGGGGGAAATAAGAGTGAGAAAATGAGATACTATGGCACACTCATCAAACATCATCATCATCTTAGCTGCCTGTCGGCTTTTGTCTTTTGAAAAATCTTGGCAAAACAATGAGGGAAGTTGGGTGAAGAAGTTGGCTGCTTGGAGTGGCGTGAAAAGCCAGGGGGAGTTGCCTCAATAAATCTCTTTCCGAATGCAAATGTTGCGTCAGCTTGGCATCTTCACTTTTTTCCTCCTGCCACTCACTGGCCTGCAGCTCCCTCTTTTTTCGGTTTTGTGTTGATGTTTCCCTCACTTTTTAGTCCCGGTATTCCCCGGAAGTCTGTTTCTGGAGCGAATCGAAGAGCAGCAGCTGTGCCAACTCGAACTTTCTTTGGAGATCTTGGGTAGAGGATCTCTTTTTTGGATCTCTTTTTTCCGTCCCTTCCTTAATTGCCAGCGCCTATTAATTCATCATTGAATTATTGCCTTTTTCCTGGTATCCCTTCAGCGATTTCCTTTCCCATTTGTTTACGGAATTACTTTTTTGGGGATTTATTTTTCAGCCCGGCGTCTGCCTCTGCATACAAATGAATCAAAAGGGTCCGATGGTTGGTCTATTTCTGGAGCAACTCCTCCATCCTAAAATCTCTGGGATGTTGATAGATTGAAATATCTTTCGAATGGCGTTTGAGGATTAGCACACATTATGTTTATGAAATGTTCAAAAAGGATTTGTCACTGCGACGACTTTGATTTATTTCAAATGGTTATGTTTTTCTATCCGGAGCCGAGACACGGACTATTAGAAAGGATCGAAAAAAAAGGGGGGAGAAAAGAGCAAAAGGGGGAAGAGCTGTCAGATCGGTGACACGAGCCATTAGACCCCAAGAAGCATAAGATGATGATGATGGGTATGCGTTCTTCAGGGATTATATCAATGAATCGTGAAGTGCCATTAATCTTATTAAGAGCTTGGAAGAGAAAATGTTTCTTCGGATTGCTTGTGGAGAGCAATTTAAATTGTTTTGGTAAGATTTTTCGTTGATAAATGTGGCTTTCGGAGGATTAGACATTTATTTGATTATATTGAGCAATTTTCGGCGGCTTTAAATTTGAAGTCATTTATTATTAAGCCTACAGACTACTTTTAGAAAAAGACTTTTCTATTTCAACTTTACTCATTCTCTTAGATTTTTTAGGATACAATTTAAGGACTCAGAGGATGTGCAGGAAAATAATATTAGTTTAGTATAAGTTCATTTATCCAGACTTTGCATAATTTTGAATTACTTTTAAGAATTTAGTTCCATTATTTTATTGGAACACTTTAAGCCTACACTACAATATATATAAAGTTTTTCTTTTAAAATTTAAACGGGCATATGGACAATTTTCGCTTTAAACGCCGAACGCTTAGTGCTGTTTTAAAAAATACTATAATTCCATAAATATTCGTCCCTTAAAAATGTTACATATTGAACAGATTTTATTATATTTTTCATATTTATTCTGCCATATTAAACTAGAGTATTTAACATAAAACTTTAATCCATAAAGAATTCGTCTCTTAAAATTTTGACATATTGAACAGTTTTTATTTCATTCACCTATTTTTCTGTAATTTTAAACTAGAGTTTTAAAACACAAAACTTTAATCCTTACTTGGTTTTTAATTCTTGAACACTGCCTCTCTGTGACGCTCGTTGACAATCAGAAATTAATAATCCTTGAACTTGTAAATCCGAGCGGGTCGAATACGAAATCCAAAATCCGAGGTCCTTCCTGCAGGACACTTAGGTGTGTATAACACACGTACAGATTTTCTGTGATTTATTGCGCGTTTTTCGTTTTTTTCACTCGTTTGGCAAACAACACACAAACTTTCGATGGATGCTGAGAGCAAAACAAAATGCACAAAAATAGTTGCTGCGGTTTATATGTAATATTTTTTGATTCTGCTTTTTTGATTATAATATATTTATTTTTGCACTATTCGAAATATTCACAATAGGAATATATAAAAAGCTATTCCTTGTTCGATTTGTTTTCCTTCCGTCGCGTCTGTCGGGCGGTTTGGTGCGAGTGTGAGTGTGTTTTAAAGGATGGTGTGCGATGAGAGACGAGGCGAACCGGAGCAGAGCAAAAAGCGTGCGGCGTCCAGAAGAGTAAATACGTAAGTGAAACAACAACTAAGCCAGCCACCACTTTGGCCACCACGAACGTAAGTAAACGCAGAGAACGTAAGGGGAAATTACGTAAGGGAGCGAGCTAAACGTAAGAGCCCATGCTCTCTCTCTGATGTTCGCTTTCCAATTCACAGTGGGAAATTTTGTTCATTTAACAAACAAAGAAAATTAACAGAACTTTATATATTTCAAAATTGATATTTTGATATTTACAAATTATTAAATATATCGGTAATGATATATATTTTGTATATCACATCTTCTTATATAACTTTTTTGTAGACTCTAAATTTTGATATTAATTTAAATACTTTTTTTCTTGAAATTAAGATTTTCACGAATCCCAGAAACAAAAATATATTAAATATACATAGATATGGAGTAAATAAATTATGAGAAATATGTCAATAGTTTTGTATTTCATAGCGACCTGGATTAACCTATTTGCCAACTGTGCAGCCGTCAGTAAAACTACTGGAAACAGCTCTCCAATTATGCTCCCGCTCTTATTGTCACTCTCCCTGGCTCTCCTCGTACTCTCGGCGACTGGAAGCAGAAACACAGCCGGCTTTTGAGGCATGACCGAGGAGACAGGGAGAGGAGAGAGCACCCGCATAGGGGTGGCATGCAACTGGAAAGCAGCGAACGCTTATACTCTCTCCCGGTGATGTTCTCTCACTGTCTCCCAAGCATTGCTTTGTTTTATTGTACAGTAAGTGCCAAACATTCTATGGTGTTTTTGAAAAACATGTATGATAAAAAAAAGAGGATCACAAGTTTGATCAAAGGTTGGCCCACACACCACAAGCAAGGAAGTATAGATAATCCTGGTAAATAACGAAGCGTGGATATGTTACTTTATAAGATTATTTCCAATTCTGAGGGGTTAAAGATAACATAATGATTAGAGATGTTGGTTTATAACAATATTTAATAGATTAACGTAACCGTCTAATCGGCTTCGTTAGTACCTTTATTTTGAGAGCAATCCCAATGTTGTTCAAAGCTTCCCTACCCTTCCTTTTTCCCAATTATATTTTCCCTGAATAGAAAACAAAGGAAACCCAGCTGGCAGAAGATTCAGCATACAGGACTTTGGATTTTGATTTCGGTTTTGAAACTCGTTTTAAAAGTTGCCTAAAATTGGCAAGTGTTGAGGCGCAGTTTCTACCGATAAAAACACAGCTGGCAGATGTAGGGAAATTCCAAGTCCTGATGCGTCACCACAGCAATAACAATAACCCCTTTTTTGTTTTGGCACAGGGTTCATTCATATAACCATCCCTACCCCTGAGAAAAAACAACTTTTTTGGAAGGTAAAAAAAAAAAATTGTGATGATTTTTCACGTCAACTTTGGAGGCACAATGGAAAAAAATTAAAACTATAATGCGTAGCAGAGAAGACTCGGAATTATTTAGAAATATTGTAGAGGAAGTCCGGAAATAAGAGGCAAACCCCGGATGTATCACATTGCGTTGTATTTATGTTAATAAAAAAAAGTAATATATATGATAGATAACTGTGTTTAGAATTCACTAATAATAGTTGAAAATATGAGAACAGTATTTACAAATTTATTTTCAAAATCCTAAAAAAAATATGTCGAAGTACATATTTCTATTTTCCGAAAGATCAATGCATTTTCTTGTCCCAAAACATATTTCATATCGATGTTTGCTTCTTGAATGATTACAGTACACCGATCGAGTAAACTCTTCTACCCTAGCCCACATGTTGTCAACAACTTTCACGCCCTCGAACTATGAGGGTTTCCCTATTTAATTCTGGAGCCACCGATGCATTTCATTAGACATGATGTTAGGCGACATCTGCTTATCGAAAAACGGAGCAAATAACGCTGGAAAATTAATCGTACAATAAAAATAAAGGTAGCATCGGGTTACTACGACGCATGCCCGTCACGTAGCGGAGAAGGATCAAAAAGTGATCATCATCGGATCGGGGGAAACCCGCAAAATGTGGGATGTGAAACTCAGGAAGTAAACGAAATGAATGAAATGAACACATGTTCCCTGTTGTCTCTTGTGTGTGGGTTGTCTTCCTATGGAATAATTAACAAGTTTAATTTAAATTTGCGTTCCGTTTTGTGTAGGCGGGGTTCCTTAAAACAGGAAACGGCAGAAACCGAAAACGAGACCTTCTTTAAGAAGTTCGGCGGGGGAGTTCTCTACTCCAAATACTCAACGATATAATGTAATTCAATCAACCAATCATTCGGTTTCAATATGTGCCAGGAGAGGGTAAGGGAAATCCCCGAAAAGCCGCTTAATGTTTGAGCTCAATTATATGGCTTTTGTGCGGCTTGGGGGTGCGGCTCTGTTTTCAACCCATAAACACCCCAAAGTCGACTACATAAACGCTGAACATAAAATTCGTCTTGTTTTTTAGACCCGTTGCAAATTATGTTCGGACATAAAAGCAGAAACTTTTGTGGACTTACCCACAACCATCACTAAACAACACCACTCCACAACTACACCCACTTGCTTTGAGGGCAACCACAAAAGTTACTGTTTTATTTACCCAGCAAAAAAGGCAAGGAGGCAGGGCGCGGTGACTAAGGATGTGGATGTGGATTTGGGCTCTCTCTCTCCTTTTCTGGGATGCGGGACATGTGGCAAACAACAGGCGCAGCAAGTGTTAAGGCGCTGTTGTGGCGCCCCCTTAATGGAATCAGTTCCCCCAGCAGTTTGCCATTTCTTCTACCTCCTTAGATAAAACATGAAACGCTTTTAAGTGTTCCTGGCAGCCGAGGTTAAACACCTTAAGGGAGACTCACTGCGTCTTCTGGCCCGGACACGGTGAGTGGGCGAAGCCAAGGGAAGGTCTGGCTTTCTCCGGACCACAATTTATGCAGAAGTTTGAATGTGGGATGATTAAATTAAGTCCAAGGTGGAGATCAGACTTACCTGGAAGAAAATTGAAAGGATAAAAGGATTTAATAAGGTATATATTTAACAGATCTTTAAAAAAGTAAGGTTTTATCATAAAAATACGAAGCAATTTCCTGCGAACATTCATCACAGAAGGATTAACTAAGCTCTGATTGTTATTTATTTAATAAAATACCTTAAATATATTTATAAAAACTTAAGAACATAAGTCTTTGATGTTCAAACCACTTTAAAATAACTTTACTATCTTGATGATGAATTCCAGCGATATCCCAAAGAGTTCTCCCTCCCATTCTAAGAAATTTCAAGTTTTTTAATTTCCCCTAGGATTTATTTTTTATAGTATTTCTCCTCCACTCTAAAGTTGTCCCCTTGAATAACATCTCAGTTTTCCAACAAAAAAACTTTTCCCGCTCCTCAACAATTAATTAAGGAACCCAACTGCCCTCTTAAGATGACTAAACTCTCTGGGGGTCAATGTGTCCCAATCAAAACAGACCATTGACACTCTTGAGCCCCTGTGAAAACGCACAAAAGATGAAAAACCAAAATGCACAAAATGGGCATTGAAAACGAAAACGAATCTTCAGTAATCTTCAGTAAATAATGCCCTTATTCGTGACACAAAAAGATACAACAAAACAAGAAAAGTGAAGCACCGAGCAGCATTCAAAAAGGGAAAATTGAAGATACAACCAGCAGTGGCTCGTTGTCGCGAGTGTGTGTGAGTCAAGTGAGTGGAAATAATCGCAGACAATAGGAGAACAGGGGAGAAGACCATCATCTTGCATTCTGCGACTGCAATTGCAACTGCAACAGCATCTGCATTGGCATTTGCATCTTCAACTTGAGGCGCAGCTACTTCGCCAGATACTCATTCGTACTTCCACTGGCATCCGAAGTGCGAACTCCAATTGACAAGCCCCAGCGGCGGCTCAAGCTTCTGCAGGATGGATAAAGTCAGCCGAGTCGTTGCACTTTTTAAAGTGTTTCAACTTAGCACAGGAAAGCCCTACCCAATGGAAGAAGAAAAGCAGGCAGGCAGGCAGACAGAGGCCGGGGACTTTCGACTTCAATTGAAAGCCAGCGCCGGATTAACACCGAGAACTGTCGCAGTCACAGTGGGGCATCACACAAGAAACTCTAGAAATCTTGGAAAGCTTTCTTGAATGCAAGAAATTATTAAAATTCAACCACTGTGCTGCAATCTCTCAGAGATGGAGAGGAGTCTGACATTGACATGGCTGCTGCAGCGGCAGGAAAGCAGGACTGACTGAATCAGAAGCGATGCTGCAAAAGCAGCTGCCCCTCATAAAAAGCACTGGGGTCTTGGTTCATGCCCCGTGTGGGCGACGTACATGCATGCAAGAATGGAACCGAATCCAAGATGGGATGGTACCATTGGAGATGGAGAGACCTTGCGACCGGCGAGACTCTGGTTGGGACCCAGGCCAAGCTCTATTAATATCCGACTTCCTACAATTCGGTGAATGCGTAAATTGTATCTCAAAGGCAAAGTTGACTTTAATGCGTCATAATTGATGCACAATGTGGGGAGGGAAGATTTGATTAACGCAGAATGTGTAGCTCACAGATACAGGCAAAGATTCAGATACGTTCTCCCACACACAGTTATGACAGTTTGAAGCTTTGACTTACTGCCAAATTATTGATTTTCAAAGCGACATTTTTCGCTGGCATCTGTGGTTTATAAGGCAACTGCGGGCGGTCTCAGTGTGTTGTTCTGAGTATCTTCTGTATTGGAGATGACAGGAATACTTTATATATAAAATATTTGTACTTTCTTTTATAAACTGTTGAATTATATTAAATTAAATATAGTAACTGCATTTATATTAGTTTTATTTCACAATTTTACAAAAAAAATAACAAAATAATCGAAATGATCAATGTTTTAATGCATAAAACGATAATTCTTATTGAAATTGCTTTGCTTGGATCGATAACAAATTTAATTTCACGATACATAGGGTCATATGTGTAAAAAACATACTTAGTTTAATGTTATAAGCTTAAACTATAAAATAAAATCCGAAAATATAACTAATATCAATTTAATCAATATTTAAACAGTACATTATACATTTTTATTCTAATAATATTGATACCAAATTCCTTTCGATATATTGTTACATCGCTAAACAGCAACGCTTCTCTGCTTTGTGTGTGGGCGGGCATTTGACATTTCCATCGCTTTCAAGGAAGCCCTTCAAATATCTTTTTGCCTTATTTTTCCATGTGTGCTGCCGCCGCGCACATCACAATTATCCGCTTAAAATGCCAAAGCGGGCCAAAGCAGCAATGGGCAAAGTATCTTTAAGATGCAATTCAGTACTCCCGATGTCCGATGCCCGATTCCCAACTACTCGACATAATTAAGAGCTGTCGCCGGGGCAATCGAAAATACATTTTCAATTAAACGACCATCGGCGATCCGACAGCTAAGATATAAGTACAATTGGTTTATCATCTTGCACCAAGATGCTGCAGCGGCACTAATGAAGATGATGCGGCGCATTTTGTTGGCTGCACGAGTCGAAATTAAGAAGACAAAGTTACAGGCCAGATGGACAAATGACCAGGGGGAAAATAGAGATAAAGTATCTGACGGAGACGGATTCCTCGACAGCTGCCAACAAGGAAAGGAGAAACAATAAAGCGGCGGAAAAAATAACAGTGCAGCCGCGCGTGCCATTGAACTTTGCGGTAAAAAAAAACATAAAAAAGAAATAAAACAGGGAAACCAAACCAGATACTTTTGGCATCTTGCCGGCATACTTAAATTAAGGGGAATAATTGTAGCTTGGCCAGAGAAAAGATACTTTAGTAACTCTTACTTAATAAAAACCTTTTCAAGAGTCCTTTTGATATTATTTTTTAATGATTATCATTGAACCTTGGTCCCTTTTTCGTTTTCCTATAAGCAGGAATCACAGAAGAAATGCCATTTCTATTTTGACAGATACATTTGCCTCCTGCAGATACTTGATTATTCCTCCGAGAGTCTCAAGGGAAAATCAATTCCTAATTCCGACATCTGTCGCTGGAAATTGATCTGATGTCGCTGCAAAAGGCTGCCAAAGTATTTCATGATTCACATTTTTTGCATGGCACTTTGATTAGAGCAACTGCCAACTCATATTTCAAGAGGCTGGGGATAAACCCAGCTCCTTTTCCTCTTTTTTTGCTGCAGTTTATCTCGTCTTCGTTGGTGGTCCTCCGCGAGTGTTTAATTAAAGTTCTTTCGCATCTCTGCGTGGGTGGCGGTTGCAATTCCTTTTGTGATTTTTATATTTTTATTCTGATACACTTGGCTCTGGCCCTGAAATCGTTTCCTTTCTGGACTTTGGGTGTCAGCTTCCATTTGGATTTTCATTAAAAATCTTTGGCGGATGTGCAACGAGTTCGAGGGGAAAAGCAACGGTTGCGAGAGCATTTAAATGTTAATTTTGCTTGGAAACACGTGCACAAAAAATAACAAAATGAGACACTCGACCATTTGGTACCTATTTTATTTGATTAATATTTACATGAAGTCCACATACCAAAAATCAAGACTCTAAACCCTGAAGGTCCCGAGTTATTGAAGATCAACTTATTAGAAAGATAATTTTTTGTGAAGCTTTATGAGATAAACATTTTCTTCCATCATACCCTTGAATTCTTAAATATACTGGATATAAAAAAAAGACAATAAAAACTGAGACCGACAAAGCTCAGAAATTCAAGTGTTGAATGTCATTAGCGCCCCGAGGTCTCAGCTCAGAGCCCCCTGGGTTTCGAGTTGGGGGAGTCGTCGAATCCAGTTGAGTCGAGAAATAAAACCAAACAAAAAGTCAGTCAAATGGGGGAAATACACACAGATAAAAGAAGAGAGCGAGGACGGGTGGGCGCGGCTTTTCACATCCGTAAGTGGCCAAGTGATGACCGGAAACGACAGCGAAACAGTTACATGCAAAGAACACCTGAGGCTCAACGAAACGAAGAATGAGCTGGAAAAGCAAATGACGAGAAGGTGGAGGGAAAATGTGTGCCTCTTCTTGTCTTAGCTCTTGGCGGAATTGATTATCCACCCACACAACCGGCGATTGACACAGCCTGGCACAGCACAGCTGCAGCTTTCCGAGCATGGCTCTCAAGTTCAGGGCAAAAATTGGCAATTCAAGCGCAAAGCTGTCAACTCGAAGAGTAATATATGGTGAAGGTACAGTGATTCCAGATAGTTTCAGACTATGAACACCATTAAAAATATAATATTTTGATCGTTTATTTAGATCTAATTAAGGTTTCCATATAAAGAATGAAGAAAATATATAATAATTTTCATTGTACTCTGGTAAATTGTATAAAGTACAGATTAAATCGATAAATTGCTTACTTTAGAAAAGTTTTGTATTTATTTTTAGGTTGTCTCTGTGCAAAAATACCCTTTAAGCCAATAGGACCAGGCCAGGCCAGCAGCAGGCATAGATTTCTTTTAGTTTCATTACAAATTGCTGCAGATGCGGCATTTTAAAAATAGCCAGTCAATGTCACCCAGGCAAAAGGGGAACAGACTTGAACCGAGAGCAACTGCATCAATGTGGCAATGAAGCAGATCCGAAAGCAAACCGACAAGACAGCAAAAGGAAGAGCAGCTGATTGGCGGATGTTCAATAAATATTATGGGGACCTATAATACCGTGGATATAAATCCTTTAAGTTCAAAGCTCTCTTTTAATACATAAAAATAAGAATATAGGTAGAATATATTAGATGTTTTTAATACAATAACATATCTATTTGCTATGAGAAAGGTTTTGCTCTCTTAGATGAGCTTAAGGCCTAATTCCCTTTTTAGAAACAGCATTCTATTAGGTTAATCTCCTATAACTCAGGACCTATTGAGCTTAGAGTCTTCACTTTTGGTATGTGGACTTTTCTTTAAGTTACTTCAAATCCCAGTTTAATATTGACTTCGTATACCCCTTGAAATTATTCCTCTTACATGGATGATGATTCAGCTGAGTTTCCAGTTCGTGCATTTTCCTGATGCTCCTCCGCGGATTCCGATTCGCTTTGATTAAGCGCGCCCACCAAACGTTTTTGGGGCAATGGATTCACTACTCCACAGTCCTCATCTGCCAATGGTTGCCCCGGTGACACTGGGAGTGAAGTGAAGTGCACGAGGGATTGCAACTGCATTCGTCAGTGGAGGAGGAGGAGGATCTGCCAGTAAAGGTGAGAGGAGTTGGAGGTTTGTCGTGTGCGTGATGCGCATGAGCGAAGCGTCATTGCGCCTTAAATGGGAGCAGCAAAACTTGGGAACTTTGCGAAACCCGGCTGACAACGAGAGACACAGCAAAAAAAAAATATCAATAATATTAAAAATATTCCAATGAGTGTAGAAGAAATTACGCTTTAAATTACAAAAAAAAAATTTCAAACAGAAATACAAGATCATTTAATAGTAGGACTAATGTTTCCAAGCTTAAATGAATTTTCTGTACAAATTAAGGAATTAAAACAATAATTCCTTTACGATTTTTTATTTTTAAAAGGTTTATATATATTTTTTTTGTGCCATTATATAAATTTTAGGAAGGAGGATCAGAGAAGCGTCTCTAACTGAAGGGGACTTTGATCGCTTTGCGTTGGCTTGCGATTTTTAGACATTTCGCATTGTGCTCATTGCCAGTTGTCTGTGCAACGATGCGTTTATTAAAGTCGGACGGGGGTGCTCCTCTATTGAGTACAAAAAGGGGATTTCAATCCCCTTTTGCTCCTCAAACTCACAAAGCCCTTTCCACAGTTTGCCACGTTGCCAAACAGAAATTGGCATTGCCTTTTTTGGTAGCTCTTTTTGGGGTCGCTTACCCACCCTGCCCCCACCCGCTCTCTCGACATTGACAGAGCCATAATTCTTGAAAGGAGGCCTCCCTCACTCTTTCATTACAACTGCCCCTTGCCCTGGCCCTGTTATGGACGTTTCCTTTTGTGAATTATTGAAATTGCGCAGTGTTTTTTGTGCGATTGATCTGTGACTGAGCTGCAGCAGTTGCAGCAGTTTGCCGCTTCTGTTCTGCTTTATGGCCATTGCAGGGAGTCGCATTCAGGGTCAGATCCGATGCCAGTCGTTGCAGGCAATCAATCAATCAGAGAAATAGCCAAGATAACGTAAGGAGTCATGTCTCTCAATTGTTTGGAAAAGCTTAAAGCGAAAGACTAGGGCCAAGTTCGATCGGGACTGTATTTATGACATAGTCGAGTCTCTGACACTGCCAGTCACGAAGGAGCCCAAGAAAGCTATAAGCTTTAAGAGTGTTTGACAGGCCCTAGGGAAAGTAGGGGAAAATCGAGGCGTAAATAAAGGGAAATTTTCTGGAAAAATGTGTCGAGTGAAGGTAAAGAAAATTGAGGGATAAATTTGATTTGCATTAAATATAAATACCTCTAAAAATATAAAATTATATTAAGAATTAAAATTTAATTGCCTGTTTTTTTACAGATAAAAAATATCTGCGGAAGCAATAAATAATAACTCAATACTGGATACTTAAATCTAAACGACAGCATAAATAAATCCCATTTGAATTGACATAATCATAATTTATTAGTCCCCCAAGGTTTGCCAATATCAAAATTGAGAATCACAACAAAAGTCATTTGATATTCAACCATATTGAAAGCCAATGCCGAAATATAAAATTAAATAAACAAAAAGAAGAATAGCGATTTCGCGCTGACTTAAAATAATATCAAAAAAAGAAAAGAAAACAAAATATTTCCTTATCGCCCCTCGCTGCAATTCCGAGGGAAATTCGAAGGAATTGTAATGAAAACACAGAATGGGGACAACACCGCAAAGACCAGAGCGTGAGGATGAAAGGAAATTAAAACCAGAAACACAGAAATTTTGTGGGGGAAATCAGAACGTACCGACCAAAAAAGAAATCCCACAAAAATCTGGGAATAAAAAGAAATGGAATGACACTTAATGCTCCACTCCAGAAAATACAAAAAAGGAGGAAAAAATATAAAAAGAGTTGGCGCAATAAACTGGCCAATTATGACAAATTTAAGAATGAATGCTCTGTGTTAATAATGCTCAAAAAGCATTTCAATCTCTGTCCCCACTTGAGAACGAACCCAGTCCTCAACGACGTCATCATTAGCACCCGTAAAGAACCTGAAATTCTGGACAATCTACGCTTTGGAAAGGGTTTCCTCTTTTAAGTAGCAAATTATATGGCATTCTCGCTTGAAGTTTGACCAGAAAATTTGGGATGCCCTTGGAAAAAAAAGGTCTGACTTTGATAAAAAACTTTTACGTTGGCTTAGGTTTAAAAATTAACAAAGAAACAGCTCTTTAAGTTCCTTACTTCCTGTTAAAATAGAAGAAATCTTAATCTCTTTTATAATTTAAGAAATATATAAAGTCTTCGTAACGCCTCTACCCTAAATAAATGTTATTATCTCTCTTAATTCTTAAAATTCCTGTAACTACATTTCCTAATCAACAACTCAACATTGTTGCTTAAATTATAGGCTGAAGTTTATCGGAAAGATCGCTGAAAGAAAGAAGTTAATCTTCGCTGCCAGAGCATTTAGCCTAGATTCTGTTTTGAATCTAGCAGAGTTCAGATTGTGGGTCAAGTAATTTCCTACTCCTCCGCCTTTCGCTCCTCCATCTCCTCCTGTACTCCTTCTCTTGATACTCCTCCTTCTCTTCCAGCCGATCAGCAATTATCCCGCAAACGATTTTCACGACTTTTCTTGATCTTCTTCCAAGTCGTCCTCTCTGTATCTCTCCTTCTCTTGCCATGGAACAAATTTATTTTTACCTCAAAAATAACCATTAACAATTTTTCTTTGCTAATCTTTGCATCTATTGGCCATGGCCAATAGAGACTACAGCCCACCACCACCATCCTCCTTTCCACCGAAATCCGATCAGAGAAAGAGCGAAAAAAGCGTTTCCATTAGGAAAAATTGCTTTAGGAAAATGGTTAGCAATGTATAAAAATGTCAAAGATCGCATCGTTCGAATTAATGATCGTGGCCGTGAGGAAAGAGAATGGTAGCTGCACAGAAATAAAACCATAAATAAAAATGAAATAGTTTAAAATATAAAAAATAAAGAAAATCATAAACCATTAAAAAAGTAACAGTTGTACAATAATTAAAAATTGCAGCTCTCAGCTCCCAGAGGTCTCTCCATCTCTTGATATTTTAAAGAAATTTCTATATTTTCCCAAAAAATCTTCAATAATTTTCCAGTGTAAACGGATTAAGAAAGCGGGTGGAGATCGACTTTGGCTACAGTTTGGTAGCTCCAAACACTTAATGACGTCATTAGAAGCTAGCCCCAGCACGTGCTCTTCCTTCCTCCTGCAGCCGAAAGGGAAAAAATGAAATAAAAATTCAAATTCAAATTTGAATTCAAATTTTTGTGCTCTCAGGGGGTGTTGGTATCAACTTCCATGAATATGCAAATTGGAAAGAGAGAACCGGGGGGAGCGAGGATGAGATATAGCGGCTGATTCGTGGCGTTGTCGTGCGTGAATTGTAAATAAATTTATTACGTTCGCAATTCTTTCGTTGTTTCAACTTGTTGGTTTACACTTTTGGTTTTAATGGTCTGTTCATGCAGAGTTTGTGAATAATAGACATATAGTTTCCCTTTGTTTCCTTTTTTGGGGGAACAGAGAACAGAGCAGACATACATTTTTAATTTGCGAGTGGCGAGGGTGGCCAAATTATTTGGCAAATGGCATAAAAATGCCCTCAATGACAAATGATTTATAAAGCTGGGGGGAGTATACAGAGGTTGATGGGAATCGGAAGCTCTAAAGTGACAATCCCCAAAGAAAATCGATTTAACTTCGTGTGCAAATCGAAATTAATGAATATGGAAAGGCATGGAATGGAATACTAAAGTAGATGAAGGATTTGTAATATAAGATTGAGTATAAAGCCCACTTAAATTATATTTCAGAAGGCTCTTAGTAATCTTTTCATTAAAGTGCCCTTCCTTGACTCTCTTTTCAATCAGAATCAACCATCTTTCACCTCCTCAAAACCCCTCATTTAACTCCTATGTCAATGACCAATGCCTGAACAAAGCCATGGGAATAAGTTTAACATTCTCCAGAAATTAAAACATTTGAGATGCCTCTGCACAGAAATAGCACAACGTGGAATATATCACAAATCAGAGGGCAGCCGAAGCCAATCCAATTCCCTTTGAGTAGAATGCTGGATCCTGATCTGATCCCTGGTCATGGCCATGGTCATCAGAGTCGTCTCGGGCATCTGGCATTTCAATTACACAAGCTCCGGCGCGATCTAGACCTAATTGATTGACTCCAGACTTCAGGTTCTAGACTCCAGACTCCAGAGGATGGGCAAGGTGCTGATAATATTTATACCACGTACGATCCCTCACAGAATGCTATTAAATTGCATTTTCCACACACTCACTCACACACAGAGACACACAGAGCAAGAACAATGAGCAATTTTTAAAGATTTCCACGCTGGCACTCAGCACGTTTCCTACATAAACCATAAGCACCAACAAGTAGATGATGATGATGGCAGAGCTGAGCGGTGCAGCTGCCTTCTGCTCCAGCTTCCTCCTTCTAGCTTTTCACAGTTTTCACCAAAAGAAAAAGAAGGAAAAATTATCTTGGGGCTGCGCAACAGCAAACGGTAAACACGATTGCTCTCCGCTCAGAATCGGCGGGGAGTAGAGTAACAAGTGCAACGTGGCACATTTTCGAAAGCTCCTCCGCCACTCACGATTTTCACCCCAGGCCAAAGCCACCAGGCAACATATATTTTCTTATTTCCTTCATTTGGTTGAGGAAAATTTCGAGTCTACTTTGTATTATAAAGCGTTTGTAACAGCTTGATAAAACTTAATAAGCATAAATATAAAAGGAAGATGAGCTCAAAATTGGGGTAATATATCACTTACATTAGGTTTTAATTTTTGGTATCGCTCTAAAGCGTTATAAAAGGTTTATAATGTAAAACCTTAGCTAAAATCTAATAAAATATACAATATTTACGTTTCAATTACGATTTTGAAGACTTCTGTTGAGTTCTTATTCATTTTCCTCATTTTAAAAGTTAGGGAACAAAACCCAGCACTATACTCTCTCTATAATTTCATCAACTTGGTTTTTCTTCGCTTCATTTTAATGGAGGATTATCCAGCAAAACAGTTGCAACAGTTGCATCCATCAACTGGAGAGCGGTGGGTTCCCGGTGCCGATGGTGGGGTTGGTGGCCCTAACTTGGTTTTCTTTTTTTGTGCTGTAGTTGTCAACACACAAAAGTTTGCCCGGCTGAAGGAGGAAGAAATCTCAGCAGGCGGCGCCAGTTGAATGAACTCAACGGAAAAAGCTGAAAAATGGTTCATTTTTGTTGTTGCTGCTGCTGCTCGCTTTTTATTTTTTTGCGGCCAGGTAATGATGATGTTGCCAACGCAACGCAGCCTGTGAAAGGAAACGGGGCCAGACACAAATGCTTGGGCAGAGCAGAATCAGAAGCAGCAGCAGCAGCAGCAATGGAGCACAGGAGGATGGCAACAGAATAGCGCAGACAAAGAGCTGCAAGAGCAGGAAGCGGGCCACAATAGGACAACACACGGGATGTGATGGGGATGCACTCGAAAAAAATAAAAGTAAATCAATAAAGCGAAAGAGCTGGGGCATAACTAACGTTAACCAAAATGTTTTTCCCTTTTTAAACTAATATTTACAAAACATATGTAACTAAATTTTTAATTAATTAAATATTAAATTTCAAAATATTCGTCTTAGTGTCCTCTCAATGGGAGATTGGAAATGGGAGGGATCGTACAACAACCAGCAATTGGAACAGGAACTGTCTTAATCCCACAATCAATGGGATAGTGAGAGGCTGCAAAGACCCTCCTCCAGCAGAGCCCAAAAACCATCTGCAGAAACCATCGCGGCATCGTTCGATCCAGCAGTGCGGGAGAGCTGCTTGAATCACCTATAAACTGCACCCAAACTGCATCCAACTGCAGCCGCTGCCTCGAGGAACATTTTCATCACATGTTGACCAGCACTTGGTAGCATATTCTCTACTGGATCTGCTGAACTTCCTCCGCTTTACCCCACTTGTGTAATTCAATGGCGTGTAAAATAGCTGGCGGGCATTGTCCGGACATTTAGACAACGAGCGGACGGACAGCCGAAGAAACGAGACGAGACGACGGCTCTGAGTTTTGCATATATGTACTACCAAGTCAGAGATGACCAATCTCAGTCACTTATAGAAGACTAAATTTGTAAAAGAATAAATATTATATGAAGGAATCTATAGTATAGTATAAAAATAATATGAGAGTTCATATCTATGGGTTAGTTCTGCTTAATTTTGTCCTTAGCTCTAAGCACTGATTTAAGTTGAAACTTTGGAAAATAATCTATTATTTAAGTCTAAAAACGCATTCTAAAACAATCCAAGAAATCAATACTCAGTAATGGGTTATAAGAAAAGATTCATCCATGATAATCCGTAACCATCTTAGAATCCTCGCTCATCTCTATCAACTGACGGGGGATTTCCTCTCTGTAGCAAGTCCAATGGCAGCAATTGACTTGATCGAGGAGCCCCCAAGTTGTTGCTTTTGTGGCTGCAAAAAAATCAGAAGCTAAGCAGAAACAGAGGCGAATGCAGCAGCTGCTGTTTGTTCGATCGCCAGATCGAGATGATCATGATTATGGCGATGATAATTATGAGGCGGCAATGGCTGCCACTTGCGTTGAAACGGCTGGCCGTTGTGCTAAAATTTAATAAGTGCTAAAATAATCAGCGCGTTGGCTTTATGCAAACTTGTTGCAATCATTATATACGACGAGAGCATGTGTGTAGTTTTCGACTCTATTGTTGTATGTACATAGTTGGTTCTGGTTATCGTCGAGGCTCTCTGGTTGCCCGCAGTCAATGAACTTGGCTCACTCGCGTTCCGTTTGTGCAATGTGTGTAATTCAAAGCGAAATTATAATGTTGAAAAAATAAATACAAAAAAAAATAGTGGCCAAGCGAAAACAAGCTGTAGGGTATGACCATTCCCTTCTTCTTTTTTTCTTCTAGAAACTTGCTACTATTACTCCAATGACCCCACTTCCTTTGCCACACGACAGCCTTATCTATATCATTTTCTACATAATACCCTTTAAAAAATATTAAGAAAATATTTGTTTCTTACTCTAAACTATGTAGGGAATTAATTTCTCACTTTCATATTATATTACTGCTGCTTTATGGAATTAGTCCTAAAGGCTAAATTTAGTTATCAAATTTTGACTAACCTCTAAGATTTACCAGTTAAATTCTGATTTTATTGCTTTCTTATCTTGTAAAATATTTATATAATTCCTAGGGTATTAAATACTCCAATCTCTTTTACTAGCCTTTCATTTTTTCCAAGCTAAAAGCGTAATATAATTTTTTATGACACAGAGAATTCTTGTTGTCGCCGCAGTTTGTTGTTGCCAGTAATTAAATGAAGTTATGTTCCAGACCTGTCTCTCTGTTCTTTTTTTCTGGAAGAAGCAACAGCCCCTGATGAAGACGGAGTTGACAAACGCTGACACGCGAGAAAAAGGGGTACGAAAAAGGGGAGCCCCAGCAACACGCGAGTGAATCTGGTAAATATGTGTTCGTATAAAAATAGTTTCAAATGCAAAATGACATTTATCGGAGGGGGAAATTGAGAGCCATGCTCTTGACATCATCTGGCCAATTGGATGAGACATAATTTGATTAGCACAAGCTGGTTGAATGATAGGGAATTAAAAAGAATGCGATAGACAGGAAAAATGAGGGATCTTCCATTTTAAATGGTTCAATAAACACATATCCAATTACATGACACTTTGATAGGAAAATAATTGCTATTTACCAACTATAAAAATGTTATAGCTTGACAAGTCGCTATGCGAGAGACTGTACAATATAAAAACCGAGGAATCTGAGGAGAAACACACATAAAATGCTCATAAAATAATAAGTTTCAGTAGTTTAAATGTTTTAGTTTCTTATCTTATAATCTACCCACTTCACTCAACCTTTATTTTTCAATTTCCCCGCCTTAGACACTCCACAATCTTAAACAAATAAATCTATCACAATTGAAATATCATCGCAGTTGAAGTAGGAGGAGCAGCCTAGAAAAACTAAAGATCAAAACAAATTGGCTGAGCATTAGAAACGCATAAAACTTCATTAAGCTTGTATTCTCCTTTTTCCATCTACCCCAAACAGCGATAATAACGAACTGGGAGCGGAGTGCAGTTTTTACAATTAACTTGGAAGTCCATAACATAAAGATACGAGGCCGCCAGATAGAAAGATGAACAAAAGCAACGACTGCAGCGATACACAAGGCAACACAATCTATGATGACGAGGAAAAGGCCCCCAACCTGGACGTACACCAAACCAAACATTATATATCGAAATTTTAAAGAGCAAAGAACCTTAGAAATAGAGAAATAAATTCAAGCCAGACTATTACTTATGAATTTAAATATATACATTGAATATTTACCTTGATTTTCAGCTTTTATATATTTTTAATCTCCTAAACAAAATGTTTTTTTTTTTTTCAAGTACATAGAGCAACAGTTGCGCCGGTTGAGTGCATCCGTTTGTTAAAGTCCAGGGACGGCTTTTATTATTATCATTGTTCTGCTTCTGCCTCTTCTTTAGGCCGGTTGCTGCTGCTGCTGATGTTTCTGCTGCAATGAAAGTAGACAATCCGGCAATGAAAAAAACTCAAGTGAATTGCAATGATAGAGAGCCCAGTCGGTGGCAGGCAGCTACATAAAAAACTAGAAGCAAACACCATAATAAGACATACAAAATATACAAGAAACTAAAAAATAACAAGGAAATTGCAGTACAGTAATGGCTCATAAAAAGATTTGACTGATATTAGGGATTCTATAGAAATTTGATAGCTCCATTTGGGTTTACAGATTTTTGGTATAAGAAATTTAAATTTGTAACACATTTCTTCTCAAAATTAAGTCCAAAATAATATAGTTTTTAGAAGTAAGGATATATTGGTATTGGAAAGTATTTGTTAGCTGTTCCTACAATTTCTACTATGCAGTAACCACTGTATGGACAACAATAGATCTCCTCCAACTCTGGCACTTTTGAGTGTTTTACGCTCGTCATTGCCCCCCGCAGCTCCTAGGTATCCCCCAGCAAACAATCCCAAACCCCAGAGAGATAGAGAGGTTACCAAAGAGTACTTTTTTTTATTGCCGGGGGCATGAAATCTGATTCTCGGAAGAGTTAATTTTGTAGCCTACGTAGGGAAGGTAAGTTGCTGATGGAATTGAAATGGGAATGTCTGCTGCTCGCGGCTCAAGTCCAGGTAACTTAATTAAAGTGATTGCACCAGGGTTGCCGTGTTGGAGCCAACCAGGGTTGCCGCGGCAACAGACAAAAATAACGGAAACAAAGCGACAGTCATTTTGATGCAATAACATTTGGTAATGGCAATGGGCGTGTCCCTAGGGGGGCCGTAAATTTGCTTTTGCCAAACATTTTTCACCGCCTTTCCTCCCGGCACAGATACTTTTGTTTTTATTACTTCCTCGTTTCGCACTGTTGTTCTTATTTTGCTATTGTTCCCACTGACACTGCATCCCCGTGGGAGCTTGCAGGCGCCCGAAATTGTATCTACGAATGGGGTAGAATTAATAGCATTAATGGAAATTTAATAAATAATAAATAACTACTACAAAATTAAATTGTTTTGCTTTTTGAATTCAGAATATACAGGATTTATTTTATTTAATATTGTATACATATTGTTCCTATTAAAAATTACCATTTTAGACTTGATAGCTAGCTATTTAACCTAAATCAAACACATTTTTGAAGTTTATTTTTGTATTTAAAAAAATCTATTAACTTCACCGCAGCTGTTTTTTACTGTTTACACATGTTACCCCAAATGTGAAAGGGAGACAGATACATGTTAACTCGATCTGCGAAAGAGACGGTTGCAGTTTCAGTTGCAAAACAACAAATAAACAACAACAATAACATCGAGAGGAACAATAACAAAGCGCAAATTGTTTGCTTTTGTTGCCGACGAGGATAAATGCATTGATTTCTGACAGTCTCGACAGTCGGCGGCAATCGCTTTTTTTCGTGGCCACGGAAGCGTGAAGAAAATGAGTGAAAAGAAGCCCTTTTGGGGTGTTATTTCCCCCCTATTTCCTTACGCCCTTGACGTCAGCCGCAACCTGCTCAATTGGTTGTTACTTTTGTTTTATTTAAAAAGTAAAAATTGCACTGAGCTGGCTTGATTAACTTTATTATTTATGAAAACTGTTATTCAGGGTACTTTTTTCCTTTAGCTCCGTTCCTTTTTGCAGAAGTATACATACTCACACACGCTTGAAAAATTACAAATAAGAACTTTAATTTATTGATATAAATTTCAAGCAAATTGCTGACAAACAAGCCTTTTGTTTATTTAATCTTATGGCGGCCAACGCGAAAAATGCCATCTTTTATAATAATAAAAAAAGACCATGCGTAAAAGAGACAACAGGAATACGATCGCATGCAAATACAGATATGTACACTTATGTATTTGCCGCGATTTATTTTTCATTCACGCACACACTTATACTTTTGCTAAATTTTAGGAAAACTATTAATTTCTTAGTTTTCCAAAGGTTTTTTGTTCATTATTATATGTAGCTTATTACTAATTACATACCATTTATTTAAGTTGTTTGTATATTTTTCGAAGCAGAAAGGCGATTGACAGCCAATATGCCCACGCACACAATTGTTTGTGTAATTTCAGCAAACGTAGGAGTATCTTTAGCATATTAGGACGTTTGCTTTATTTGTGGCCGCAGATTGTTTTCAATATCAGTAGGTAATGTAATACACTGTTATTAACTCAATGTAAATAAATTTATTCGATATTTTTAATTAAAAGAATTGCGAAACTTTTCCAATCAAGCCAATGCGTCCACACGAAATGAGAAAGAATATCGAAGAAGGAGCCGAAAGATAAGAACTTGAAGTTAGAGCGGGATGGCATGAGTGCACTTGTCACGGGAATTGTGTTAGTTGGTAAATTTTATTTCTAATTGGACAAAGTTTGCAGCCCTGCGTCGCTTTATTAAAAACAATGCTTCAAAGTGTAAAATATATAAATAATATATGACAGTTATTAATACAACTATCAGTGAGTCTATCTTAACCTTCCGGAACCATGAATTACAACAAAAACTGTGCAATTTAGGTCGAAACAACTACTGGGCGCTCGTGGCGGCATTTTTCTTCTTCTTCTGGCATATTCGCGGTTTTTTTACTTCGTCTGTTAAAGTGCGTGAAAAGTGTCCAGTTTTCAGGGGTTTATCCGGTGAAAATGCAATGTTTATGACGGCTCGGCACAACCCCAATTGTGTGCTTGCATTTTCCCCTTGCCAATTTCGCTGACGACCGCAGTTGGCTTTGCGTTTTACGTTTGAAAGGATTAAGAACCGGTTTACTTTGGGCCCACCGCCGGTCGGCCCATAAAAAACAAAAGGAGCTTAACAATCCGGCTGGTCAGTGGCGTCGCTTCTCAGTGGGCGGCCGCCGGCAGTGGGTGGTGGCCTGGCACTGATTTACCCCATGAGGGTTGGCTTAGTTCTGCATCTCGTACATCCCCTGACACTGCCCACTTCATGCAAATGGCCAAACATTAAGGCAACACTTGAGTTGTGTCTACAAACAGCTGCGGTCATTGGATTAGTTACCGAAGCACTGAAAAATAATGCTTTAAGAAAATGTAAGTGTTTTTGGTGTATGCTTTCATAAACTGCATAAAAATTCTTATATTTATTCCTTTAACCTCGACTGTTTTCAGGCTACATGTCAAAGACATGCCACCCCTTATTCCCGGCGAATGCAAATGCAAACAATGGCCAAGGCTGCGACGGAAGAACAAGTCACGTGCTGCCCGTTCCGAAGCCCATTCGCCGTACTGCCATATTCCTGGGTCCTCATTCCGTCCGTACTCCTAATAAGCGGCAAATAATTGGCAGACGAACTTGAGACTACCCCAATGGCATGGGACGTCGCGCCGATTGCCAGTGGCAACTGCAATTGCCACTAAAAATCGATATCAACCACCACATACAGCCACCCTGCCAGCCTGCCAGCTTGCCTGCGCAGGTTGTCGATCCTTGCTGGAATTTTCTGTTTGTCTGTTTGTTTGCCTCTTCCCTGGACAGCCAGCCAGCCATCCAGCCGGTTTCCAGCGCTCCTCGGCTTTTGCTCCTTGCTCCCAGAGCTTCCACGGAGAGAGAAATCCACTCTCCGTACTGCAGTTGGTTGCATTGGTTTAAAGTACAGGTAAGCCATAAGAATAAAGTGTTCCTGTCGCAAATGACCAATAAAACTTAATTCTCTTCTAGGTGAGTGCAAATGTGGGGAACATTTCAACCTCAACCTCAAACACACACAACAATTAGAGTTTCCGGCCATAAAGCCCGTCAAGAACTGGAAAGCGTCGGGCCAGAAACAACTGTCAACTGACCAAATTTGACAGACAACTAAAACATAGAACAGGGCAGGATTTTGAGGGTTTTAGGGCTTAATTTACATATAATTTAATAGTTTAGGGTAGAGCTTTGAGAGTAATACTTGCTGCCATTTGTATTATGTCATTGCATAGCTTCGCTTTCGTTTTTGCAAGCCTAGTTGCACATTGTCTTTCATTATGTAATGCTTCTTGGCCCAAAAACACTGACAAAACTCATGTAACACTACTCAAAGTCCCCTTCAATCCGCTCCTGACTATCAGAATGACGACAGCACACGATCATTACAGCGGTACTAGCTTGCATTCTGCCTGTCTGTCGCCCTGCTCAATGAACCATTCCGTTTGCTGCAGTGGGCCCGACTTGGCCAGCAACAATTAATATGGCCAGCGATGCGAATCTAATAATGTGACTACAATGACGACAATAGAGCCCGCTCTCCAGGCCTCCCAGCCATACCTACGTGTTACATAAACAAAGCTCCGGTTCGGGTTTAAGGTTTTCGGGGCAGCTGCAAAAGTGTGATATGTGTTGCTGGGTTCTAACGATACATCATTGTGATATATGTATATGCCCCGAGGTGTGGACTATATACATACATGTATACTAGTACTAGGTGCGCCATAAATTAACACTCGCCGCCGCCCCGGCTGGTTGAAGATAGTGTGGCCCAGTAGGCGGTAACTGGGCTCATAAATGCGGCAACGGCAAAACAATTAACCATTGCATGTCGGCAGTGCTTAGGAGTTACAGTCCAGAATGAGAGAAAGATCCCTGGACCATGGCCACTGGTCAGCAATGGTGGTGGTCAAGGTGCGTGAGATCACTGGCGGGTGATAACGAGCTGGGGCCTGAATTCTTAGTGGCAACAAATGAGCGATCGTTTATCTCAACGGGCAAACATGATCGGCAAATGTTTTGCACTCACTTTGGGGAGGGACATCATTGAAATGGTATCGATGCAATTCTTTTAATGGCCCATAAAATACTTGAAAGGGGACTTTTCTGTTAATGTCAGCTCATCGTGTAATAATTATTTGTATCTAAACTCCTTGCAAGTGATTTTGTTACTAATTTGTAGGGATTTATCACATTTGTTTGCTTGTTTTCGTATTAATTTTATACTTTTATTGATGGAGATGTGTACATCTATGGTAAATGGTTCAGAAAGTAGAATAACTTTTCGCATGCATCAACTTAGTTCCGATTATTTGAGATCATATAGTGAGTTTGGGATATTTTCATGAAATAAGTAATGCTTTTGACAGAATTTCTGCTAAAAATTTATTTCGTCAATAGAATTTTCCCTTAAAAACTAACTTTTCCTCTTAAATCTTCCAAAAATCCCCTAAATCTGCAAAACAAAAAGTGCAGTTAAGCTGCAATAACACTTAAGTGCTAGAAATATGCATAAAATCAATGAAATGAACTTGATTCCTAGTTCGAAATGAAAATATATACAAATAAGGGAAACAACACCAAATGGTGGGAAGATATGCAACCAACATTGAAACCAAAGACCCCGATGGAAAAAAAAATAAAAGCGAAATCCGAATCCGAGTTAAGAGCGCGATTCTCTACTCCCAGAAGCATTGTTGTTCCCAGGCGATGATAATCGGGGAAACTAAGGGTGGTTATATGGTAGCCTGACATGGCATGGCATGGCACGCAGGGGAGAAATAACCCTCCTCCTGGTAACAGTAAAACTGCAATTGCAGTTGCTGGACGAACTAGAGTGAAGCGAAGCAACAACCCCCGACGCGAAATCCCTTTGGAACCCCTCGTACCATGGCCCATCCTTTATCCCTTCTCCTGTTGTTCCGATGGTGGCGCATTTGCAATGACAAACAACAATAAAAAGATTCGATATCGAGGCGATCGATCAATAAGCAGTTACAAACACAGGCACGCTCACTGCGATTGCGTGAAATTTTTGAGACAAAGCGGCGACGTATTTGGAAACTCTCCTCTCTGGCAGTAGGGGTTATTATATCATATGAGGTACAATATATGAGGTGTCCCCTAGATCGGGACAGCTGCGCAGGCGCCGCGATCCAGCCAGGGTTTTCATCTCTCCGCACAGCTTCTCTGCTAAATTTGGTGGTGGATTGCGAGAAAACTCGAACTGGGTACAGTAGCGCTAGCAATTAATCAGAAGGTTTATGTGTAGCATATTCATGGAGTTTTGGAGTTTAGTATATAGAAGAAATATTTATTAAAATTATTTCTAAAGAAGAATAATTTTTGTATTAATTACCAATAAGAATTCGGTTAATTAAGGTTGGGAGGATGTTTTTAACTTGATAAACATCTGAAAAATAAAGTAAACTATCAACTATGTAGCTTCCTGAAAATCTTCAATTTTACTTGATCTTTAACTTATAAAAATGATTTTTCCTGCTATTTTATCCCGATTTTTCAAAAACCCCGCATAAACATCGGCATATGTCCTCGTCACTTGGATTCAAACATTTGTCACTGTCGCAAATATGTATGGCTCTAACTGTTTTCCATCCCAAAAAGGGGTGACATGCGTCGTTTGTCCAATTTGTTGCGCAATCAAGCCGTCGCCTGCATATTTTTTTGTGTGCTGCTTTTGGACTCCTCTGGAAATCGTGCGTGTCGTGAACCAAGTCCACGTTCAAGTCCAGGTCTTTTAGCTGGTAATTGGTTTGTCATTACAGCCAAAGCGAGGCGAAGGAGAGAGAGAGTGCATTGAACTTGGGCGAGGAGCAGTCCTCGTGGTTGGAGGCTTCAGCTGCCTTCTGATCTTGGCACGTTCTATGAGAAACTCGAACCCTCCCTTGCAACATTCGCACCTTTAACAAGGTTTTGGTTGGTAATTTATGGGCCTGCAATATACAGCTGGAACGAGCCTTTCTCTTTTCATTTCTTTATATTGTGATTTCTCAACCTTCCGGTTTTCCCTTTTCTTCCTTTCCCATTTCCCGGCAGTAATTAAACGAACAAGGACCAAAGGATCATCTCTAGTTAGGCCCAACAATTTCCCAGGCCTCGGGCAAAGTTCAGGCATAGATTTATGGGAAACCAATTGAAATGCCAAGAACTTTGATATCTCCAATGCTGGTGGGGGGCTCTGAAAACCATTACCATACTGAACAGTTGCTCTGTAATGCGATGAGGGTGCTCTCTCTCTCTTTGGTCTTTTGTTGTCCAGGAAAATCACTAAAAGTCAGCAGCAACTAGGGGAACTCCTCACTATGGCTGCCTTTTAACGACCCAACAAAAAGCACAAAACTCGATGATTCAATGATACTTTATCGCCAAACTTAATCTACTTGAGAAGGGAGACTACGAAGTGACACATTACATAAGACTCGGATCGGGAAGGGAGGTTGAACTCGGCCCAACACTAAATGATGAGGGCACTTCACTTCACCACTAGATGTGTACGAGTATTTCAAGTGTATGTTTCAATCAGTGCTGCTGATGCAGTTTATGAAAATTTATATATTGTTATATGACGTAATTGAATATTGATGCCAAAGGGTTAAATCAATTGTTAGGGCTTCGGTTCGACACACAATAATAACTATATAAATAGGGGGCATAATTGAGGCAATATTACAGAGTTTTGTAGAGAAGCTTACAAAAGTTCCCATGATAAGTTTTAGAAAGTGCTTAAAATGTATAATATAATACTCAGGGGTTTTAAAACTCTTGAATTCGAAATAGTATTTATAATGAATATACTTATGCATATTTTAAAAGTACATATTTTCCAAACACATTTCTTTTAATAAGTATTATTATTTTAAGTCTAAACTTTTTTCTTACTGTTACCTATTTAATTTTGACAATCTTTCTATTACATATATTTTCCTTCTCTCAAAGAGTATGTTTTATTCGACTTGTCTGTACTACCCGCATTCCCCAAATAGAAGTTAAATTATTCCCTGTATAAGAATCCTAATCAAATTAACCACGGGGCCACAGAAAAAGTACAAATCTGTGTACACATTATTAACTTGATTGCTCTTTGTTGCTATTGAAAAGTAATTTTTCTCTATTAAACGGAAGTAGCATGCATTCGATGATGGAAACTAAACCACATCGATTTCTGATTTTTAATTTTGTTGAACGCTTATTGTTATTTAATCCCTTTGCCATGCCACCATGTCCTTACCCTGGACAGATGTTTGTCCAGTTCCCGGGTTGCCTGTTCCCTGCCTAATGCCTTGTTCGCGGGATTAATGTGTGAGAGGGGGCCTCAGAGGGTGGTGACCGCGCGGAATTCTGCATGTGTGCTGATTTTTGCACTATTGTGGGTCTTAAGCCGTATTAATTTTCAATAAGTGCAAACGTCGAGCTCTATCAAATGTTTGATAAATGGCCCAGCGGGTTAATCCAGAAGTTGGAACAAAAAAAGGGAAGATTCCAAGCCGTATCGCAGGAATCGAAGTGCGAATCGTGTCCTCAGTACGTGACTGTGTCATCTTCTAGGATAAAATAACGTGAGCAGGCATATTTTACGAAGAAAATTTAGGTTTATTTTTATGGTTCATTTAATTTTGATATTTATTTTTTTAATTATGTGGTCATTAATTTACAAGTTATTTATTTATTATTTTAAGTGCAGCTATCTAAAAAAAAGTATGCTGATGAGTTTTGCAGTTTTTCGCATTTTTTGCAGATTTATAATTTATTTATTTTGGAATTCTTATGCTATTAAATTTTAAGGAATATTTAACCTTAAATCAAATTTTTAGAATGAAAAATAGTTAATAATTTATCTTATTATTATTATTGAAAAGAAGATAAATTAATATTTAAATTACAATAGATGTTCAACATTTTTTGAATACTTAGAGTACCGAAAGCTTTTTATTTATCATAAAAATTATTAAAAAAAAAATTAAAAACATTAAAAATAAAAAAATAAACAATTAAAAAGATAATTTAAAGAAGAAGTTAACTAAAATCCTAAACATTATTCAAATTTGAAATCTAAATTGTTTTCAAGCCTCAAACTAGGCAACATATTTTCGCTTTTATCCCAACAAAGACAACAACCACTTGAACTGCTTAACCGATTGCAAAGCAGTTGATTTTGAATACAGTTTTAATTTAATTTTTAACGAGAAAAAAAATAATGACAAATACGACTTAATTCAAAGCTGCAGCAACTAATTAATCATTCATTATAAGGCAGCATTGTCTCTAAAAATAAATAAGTGATCTAATTTTAAACTGCATTTAAAATACTTATAAAAAAACACTTTAATCTGTGCTTGTTTATCATCATGAAGTTTGTTCGTGATCTGTATTTAAACTGGGATTTATTCTGTGTTCTGTGACCTTTGCGGGAGAGCAAACTGCACGTGCATAAATCACACGTTTCAATTTCGCGGAGTTCGTGTCGAGGAGAAACGCGATAACTCAACTAAAACTTTGTCTGATGCAATTAATTTGGAAAATTTCATCAGTGTAAGGGAAAAACCATTTAAGAAAAGTAGAAAATAAAGTTGAGAACATCCAACTAAATAAGGTTTTTCTCTCTGTTTAATTAGTTTTATTTTACTTTGATGATTTAGCAACATTGTTAGTTTTAAAAATTATATAAGAGGGGAAAAGCGGGTAATGTCTAAAATCGAAACGGATTTGTTGGGCTTTTTTGATTGATTTTGTGGCGAAACGTCGTTTGGTTCATTAGCACTCATTAATCATAGCTCATAAAACAACTACGAGTATTATTGGCAGTTTTGCCGCAATTCCCAAAGAAAGAATAAATATTTTGTTATACAGTTAGGGTCATAATTTTAGCTATTTTTGAAGAGAATTATTTTTATTATAAGTTGGTTGTAAATGTTTAAGACAAAAATACAGAGTTTACATTTGTTCGATCATCAAGTTTATTTTAAAAGTTTCCCACATAAAATTACAGTTTCCAAAACATTTTTTTAAGTAAAAAATAAATTGATTGAATTTTAAACCCCCTGGCACCTTTTTTCCCATAAACAAGCAGCTATAGAAGTACCTGTTCGCTACAGCCCTTAGTTAAATCTTATGTTCAAAGCTCCAGACTCCGGCAAACTGATGAATTATGAATACACCCGGCGTCGGCTCGTGACTCAAAACAGGTGCAAAGACTCCAATCGATATCGAACTGGGAGCACGCCAGGTATTGTCGAGACTAGACTACAGTCTGGACGAGCCCCCTCGAGCTTCCCCGGCTGAACATTTCCCATTCCTATTCCGCCAGCGGGCATAGAATGTTTCCTACAAAAGCAACAACTTCACTTCTTAATTTATTCAACAGTTTTTGTGTGACTTGCTCGAACCGAAACAATAAATCCAGCTAAATGCATAAAAATCAAGTGTAAATAGGTAAATGAGAAATAAAAAGCATTACCCGAAAAAGGAAAGGTAACTGGTTCTGGTAAGGGAAACGAGCAAATAAACACGCGAATTATATATATCCGTCTACGATCATGATCATGATCCCACTACTTTCGATTCCGTTTTGAAAGTATAGTACTCACATATCTTCTAAAGGCGGATGTAGATGCCAAGAATATACCTTCATGTGCATAAGCGAGTGACTTAATCAGAGTCATTATTAGCAGGGATTATAAATATTCCGATTCATGCTGGAGCAATGTTCAGACCCCTACAATTACTATCTTACATATGATGATTATAGGATGATATAATGGCCCCCCGCATCAGGGCCCATTGTGGCGCAAAGATCACAGATCATTGGACCTTTTGTTTGGCTTGGCTCCATGTTTGATTTACTCGCGGAAACAGCTCAAGGAATTTACTCTAAATCAGTTCATGTAAATGTCACTTTGAAAAGCCATTAACATCTGAATGAACTTCAAGTTGAATGGAAGTTGAAGTTCTTGTTTAAAAATCACCCAAGGTTTCTATATTAGCTCTGACGATATCTGATCTATTGATCTATTATAAAGCCTTTTTTTTATACAATTTCTGACTTATTTGTTGAAATTCTTGGAGTCTTTAGCTTCCACTTTAGGGGGATTATTATGTTTACAGTTAGAGTTCTCTGACGTTTTTGAATAAACAAGTTTCTTTTTTGCTTAAAAAAACGTAATGAAGTCTTTAAGTATGCGTCAAATAAGCCAAAGTAATATTGCTTTCAAGGTTTTTGTGGTATTTATTATATTTGTAGAAAGGAATTCGCATAATTGTTGGCCTTCTATTTTATTTCTATAAAAACTTTCTTAAAGTTTTTATGTATTTTCTTTATATTTCTTACTATGAACAAAAAACAATGATCTCTTTTAATATCACAAACGTTTTTATTCAGTTTCGAGTCTTTTAGCTTAAACACAAATAATATATTATATTACAAAGATGGGGACAAAACTTAGGCCTAGAAGTAGCAAACAATACTTCGCACAATCAACAATGACAAGTTCATTATGGCAAGAGTCACACCCTTCTTCTTCTCCTCCTCATCGGAGAAGAACCAGCAGCACAGCACCCATCAAACTCCAGCTGATGGCACTTTGGGCTCCACTCGAACTGAACATTTGATTCTCTTCCGCCGGCAGCTGGGCCATGGCCACCAGTTTCTGCTCCTCATCGAGCTTGGGCCGATAGCTCCAGTCAATGGTGTTCGTCTTGCAAATTTGGGCAAAGACTCTCGCTGAGATTTTCGGCGTCCTGGTGCGCTCCGGGGAATTAAAGTCCACATGATAAAGGCCAAACTTCTCTGAGAAGCCGGCCTTCCACTCATAGCTATCCATCAGACTCCAGGCAATGTAGCCACTGATATTGACGCCATCCTCCATGGCATCCAGTACCGCAGAGAGGTACTGATTAAAGTAATCCACACGGGCATAATCCTCCAGACCGCCACGATCACTAACTCCATTCTCAGTGACAATTATTTCGGGGCCATTGTACTCGCGGTGTATCCACATCAGCAGATTGTACATTCCCTTGGGGAAGACCTGGAAAAGAGGAATATATTAACATTAAATAAGGGTAAATGAGGTGCTAATTGTTAGTTAAATAAATCCCTTTTAAAATATTTTATCTCTTCTTAATCTCTAATCTTTGCTATAATTTTTCTTTGTGTGCGTACATCAAGAGCAGAGCTAGGCTACAATCCCTTGTAAGTTGGGTTCATTCACCTGTACTTGTACATAACGCCACCTGGTCAAAAGTCACCCTCTTTTTTGATTCAATGCCTAAGTAGTTTACTCGGCAAACCATAATTCAAAGCTCCAAGTGGGGGATAAGTCAACCCTCAAGTCACCGCGAGCAGTCTGGCAAAGTTAATTACACCACCCTCTCTTTCCTCTACAGGGATTCCTCATCTCCTGTGGGTGAGCCACAATCAATTTGGCCGACTAAGCCAAAGATAATTGAAGAAGGAGTTGGAGTTGGGGTTGGGGTTGGAGATGAAGTTGAAGTTGAAGCTGTAGGAAAGCTGCTCTCGTTGCAAACTTGTTTGTAGCCCAGGGCATGCAATTTTCCTAGCCTCATAAAATAATTACTTTTGGTTATGGAAACCAGTTAAAAGGATGTAATTTTAAGGGAGTTTATTTTCTGTTTTCTCTTCCCATAAATCATTATATTTCCAACTTACCTTAAGCCAAACCGAACCCGATCCTGGCCAGTCGACATCCTTCTGACTCTCTACAACGCCCATATCATGATTAAACGATGGCACCGGGAATCCTCCAGTATTATTGTGTCCATTCGATGTTACCAAGTTGCTTGTATACGAATTAATGCCAAAGAAATCGGCAGTGCCGCGGATGCGATGAATCTCCTCTGTGGTAAATTCGGGCAATCTGGAACGAACACCAAATCCTTGCTCCTTGCTCAGGTTACGGATGCGCTCGATCATCACCTTGGGATAGTTGCCATGCTTGGAGAAGATTGGATGTCCAAACCATCCCACATAGAATTGCATGGCCCGCTCAGACGCCTCACGATCCTCGGCAGAGTCGGGATTCTTTGGTTCCGGCCACGAAGTGTCCAGAGTGATGCCAATGCGACCACCCTGACGTTTCTGGAACAAATCCCGGTACATGTGCACCACCTCGGCGTGAGCCTTCAGCAGATTGTGACCACAAAGATAGGCAGGAATGCCAGGGAAGTTGTACGATGGCGCCATATAGTCAACTCCATAGCCATGTTCGCACACATGCCAAGGCTCATTTATGGTTGTCCAGATCTTGACCCGATCGCCGTACATTTCGAGCACTAATCGGGCATAGTCCTTGAACAGAGGAATGATCTCCGGATTGGTCCAGCCGCCCAGCTCTTGCAGCTTTTGCGGCAGCTCCCAATGATAGATTGTGACCATGGGGGTGATATTATAACGAAGGAGTTCATCGATCAGATTCGAGTAGTACTTGATGCCAGCGGTGCTCACATGGTTCATGTAGCCACCGGGCATGATTCGGGGCCACGACAAGGAGAAACGATAGGTGCCAGCATGCAGTTCCTTTACCATTTGGACATCGCGACGCCACTAAAAAGAAGTTTATAAAAAATAATAAATTAATATAAAGATGTCACTGCTTTTCCTTACTAAATTTATTCTAATTCTAACATGAAAAACTTATAAATTATGCAAAAATGATACCCATTTAAGTGTCAAACTATTGAAAACACATTAAAGTAGTCAGTAAAGTGTTTAAGCTACCAGTTTAGCGGGAACATTAAATCCCCAAACAGGCTAATATCAACCCAATTTAATAATTTATATAGACAAACCGTCGACAAATCGCATAAACTCACTAATCTACTGTCAAGTTAGCATTTAAATTGAAACTGACATAATCAGGGGTGCCACAGAAATCACTAGGGATTTTGCTTTCCGCGGAAACCATTTCCGCGCGAATATTTCCGCGGTGCCACAGCACTTCGAGTGATTTCATTTTTTTAGCATGTTAGCAAACCTTTTCGAACTTTTCTGCTGAGGGTGGCAGCCCTCTCAAATTCAAATTTCCCTAATGTTCGTTTAACATTATTTTATATTTTATCATTGCAGAGCAACGGGTTTTATTAATTTAAAATTTAATTTAAATATTTAAATTTATTTATGTATAGCTAATAAATTTATACAGCTAATAAAAACAAAATAAAAATTTCAATTTTTGGCGCGTAAAATTATAAGAGTTGGCATCGCTGACCGTGACTTCGAAAAACAAAATCAAACGAGTTGGCAGCACTACACTTTAGCGAATTTAGCGCTGATTGAGCGCTGATTTATTCAGCGCAAAATACTTCCGCGGATTGGCTGTGGCATCGCGGAATGAAATTGAAGTGAAATTTAGCGGAAGCGATTTCTGTGGCACCCCCGAATAAATAAATACTTAAATGTCTGAAAATTGTTTCTAGCTGCATTCCGACTTGTTTTTCGGCACTCGTATTGATATGGTTTCCTTTTTGAAAACCATGCCAAAAATGCCGGGCCGAAAAAAACCCCAAATTGAAAATGGAAAAACCAGTTGCTGGTCTGTCAGCCACCGTGGTCAGTGTCACTTGACTTGGCTTTGGCTTTGGAGGTGTCGCTAAATTATGTGACTTTGAATTGAAAACGATTTGAATCGCGATCGCCGTTCCGAAGGGGCGTTTAAGCTGTCCGTTCCGCCATGCAGTCCATTTATCAAATCGCCTGCCGCCGCTGACAACAATAACAAGCGGATAGGCTTGAGTAAATTAAATAAAAAAAAATAATAAAAAAAAGAACACTAAATAAAACTAAACACAAACGACACCTGCCGCAAAATAATCTGTTACCTGACTTTGATTGGCATTAGCAGGCGAATTATGACACAATTAATGGTCACTCCAACACATTCAGCCTGCTGATTTCATAAATCAATGCAACTCTGTAACACACAATGCTAAATTCTTTGCAAATAAGTTATTGGTGAATATTATTGGGAAGGAGATCAAGTTGGTTTTTATTTATAATTATTTTGTAGGTTATTTTAAAACCCATTTGTCATAGTTTTTAAAAGGATTGAATGCACAAGGAATTGGTTTATAAATATTTAAATTAAATATTTTACAAACAAAAGAGCAATAAAAAGTGTAGATACTCAGCTTAGAAATCTAGAAAATAATCCTTAAATAGGCCAGTGTTTGTACTGTCCAAAATTAAGACTTTATGCTTATAACCCTCTTATGAACTCATATTTTAGTATGAGATAAGTCTTGAAATCGGTACCTTTCTGTGTCTCTGGCTATATAATATAAAATGTTTGATCGTAAGAACCTAACAACATTTTTATTGCTCTTTATTCTTATCTAAATGTGAACATTACTAACTTATCTATAAGTCTGCTGTGAAAATGGGGACAAATGGTGAATGAAATCAGTATGGTTTTAGCATAGCTTCCCAAAAAGATTTGTCGAAAATAAAAACTCCCTGCCAGTCCCATCCATCATTTGTTGAATACACCTTCTGTATAAATTTCCCAGTTCCGCTTCATTTTTATTTTATTTCTTTATAATTAAACTAACCCCATAACGCCCTCATTGATCTGCCCTTTAAGTCGTTTTCTTGCTAGAAGATCATTAATTCAATACAGAACAGGAATCATTAATCATTCCAGCCAAGACAAATAGTGCAAAGTTAAAGCGCTGAAAAGCCCCCAGATGGAGAGATAACTTGATTTTATCAGAACAAAGTAGTTTATCAAATTATGAAACAGGTGTCCATGTCCCCCTGTGATTTATGCGAATCTTCGCTAATGGTTTTTGTTTATTTTTTTGTGTTTGGTCAGAAGAACTATGCAAATTGGTTTGTGGCCTGTAATTGGATGCAACATAGTTGCAGTTGCATCGCATGTCCACACTTGTGAATGATGATTTGTATGCCTATTGATATAAGCAATTGAATTATAGTTATTGCTGGAAATCATGCTACTATAAACATAATTGGCCAATGATCTTGGCTTCTGAATTAATTGGGGTTAGAACTGAGGATCAACCATGAGTACTTGAAGGAGTCGAAGAAGTTGGTTCATAAATAAATAAATCCTACAATTAATTAATTCTTAAAAGGGCTAGTGTGCCAGGTAGATCTTTCTTAAAGAGTTCCCCTATATAACCATAAAAAATATCTAAACGAATACCCAGCACTTAGTTACTGAATGTAGTTAATGCACCCCCTTTTTAAGTTTCTGCTAATCCCATCGCCTCCGATTAGCGTCAACAGATCCAGATAATATCGCGTAATTAGCCGTGTAACTAATAGCCATTTGAGTGCATCGCATTGGTGATTTGCTCACACATATTTTCCACTCGATTACCTCAGCCTCGCCAGATCTTGAACTCTTTGCATAACTTCCAATCGAACAAAAAAAAAACATACAGCTGCGATGCCAAACGAACCGACGACTACCATTATTATTAGTGTCCATTATCTGTGTGACTTACCTGATGATAGCTGTCCGCGGATATATCGCCATTGGACTGATCGGCAATTTTCTCGGGATGTGTGTGGGTGAGAAAGTCCCAAATGGACTCGCCCTTGTCATCGGCATTCCAGCCGCCTTCGATTTGGTAGGAAGACGAACCAACGCCCCAGAGAAAGTCGTTGGGGAAGCGGCGAGTCTGGCTTACCGGTGTGCCAAGGCATCTGTAAAGATGATATGGTAATATGTGTTAATCGAAAGATGTTGCTAAATGTGCTCTGAGCGATCCCCCCCTCTCGAGATCAGCGACCCTCTTTTTCGAAGTATCTGCGATGCTGCTGCTGCTGTTTTGCTAATCAAGTGACATTCAAAATTGACGAATGTTACGACAATTTTTATTTACTGTTTAATTTTGTATACGTTTTTATGATCGTATTGGCCAGTCATTTATATCAATTGCTTAGCCAAGGTCACCTCTCGAAATCGATACACATTTTAGGAGGCTTTCTTTAAGCCAAATTTGATTTTTTTTGGCAGAGATTACTTAAGGTTTTTTGTGTTGCCTTTGAACTTTGATGTTTGAAGAGGAACTGACATCACTCAAAATAAAAATCTTTAGTGACGAGAATCTTAGAGAATCTAATCAGCTTTAAATAAATTATTTCTTTTATTCGTGGTTTGTCAAATTTTGTAGTTATAAAGTCATAATTATTCATTATTAAATTTTCTTTATATTATAGAGATTTCCTTATTTCTTAAGTAATTATTTAAGTGTCATTTTTTTAGAAATTATTTAACAGCTGGGAAGTTTTTTAAGTGGATATCTGTCAATAAATTGTATAAAATTAACTATTTATAATAATTAATTCAATTTTCCACTTAAGCCTACTCATAATTCTTGGGAAAATGTCACCTTGCTTTTAAGCAAATTTTTATATTGAAGAAAATTATTAACAAATGCTACGTTATTTTATTAATATGTGGATTTTTTTATATCTTGTTGTATACTTTATTATATCTAATTAAAATCTTGTTAAATTGGTTAAACGTTATTTGTTGAAATAAAAACCATAATTAATTGTTTATATATGAAAAAACTCTGGAATTACTCGAATTATTGGTTATATTTTTTTTTGGGTTTTTAAGAGCAAAAAAAAAAAAAAGAAATAAAATCTGAAGAAAGAGTAGAAACCTTAAATCCAAATAAATGTAAAACCCTATTTTTATTTATTTATTTTTATATATTTTTGAGCCGCTGTTAATTCGAAGTAAAATATTTTAAATTTCAAATAATTAGTCCTCTGTTTAAAGCCAAGTTTTTTGATCTAGTTTAATTTTTTGCACCAAAAACTTACGAGGCAATCAACAGCAAGGCGGGCAGTATAGATGTCCACATGTTTTTATGTTTGTATATATTCTTAAACGCGAAACTTATTAACTTCGAACTGAAAACTTTTTAGCAGCAAAAACCCAAACACTGAGAACTGCTGCCTTAAAACTTTTTCGTTTGATTTTTGTTTTACTTTTCGCGTTCTCGCGAGTTTTATTCGCGAGCGTTTAAAGCCGATCGCGAAACGTTTGCAAATGAACTCCGGCGGCTTTATGTCCTACCGTTATAAAGCGATCGCCACCGCATCGTGGGTCTCTGAGCTTCTGCGTCAGCGTCAGCAGAGCGCCTTCGCCGTCGATGTCAGCGTCAGCGTCGAGTCATAGACAAGTTCTCAGTGTCTCTCTGTCGCACTTGCACCCTTTTTCTGATTTTCTCTTCCACCTGAGATCAACAGGTGTCGATATTGTTATTATCTTTCGCTAAATCGGGTTTGTTTGTTTTTATACATGCAAACAGTGATTATGAGAAGGTAATTGGAATGGTTTGAGTCCTTTTTAGGAACATTTTTGGTTCTGCACAAAGCCCATATCATGATTATACGATGGCACTGGGAATCCTCCAGTATTGAACCCTGGTGGTTTTATGTCCTACCGTTATCAACAGTGTTACTAATTTAGCTATCTTATGGTAATATCTGGCTATTTGGCAAGACCTTAAACAAGAAAACACGCTTAATTTTGCTTCAGAGAGTTATTTAACCTATTTTACAAAATTAATATGCTATTTTTTAGGTATTTTAAATAAGTTAAAAATATGACTACAAGGAAGATAATTTCTGCCATCGTTCAAACTGTTCAACAGAAAATACAAAAACATTTGACACAAACTGCAAGTGCGCATTGTGGGATTAATTTGTGTAAATGATAATGAATGTAAATAAACCAAATCATAAATTTACATTTGTAATCAAAGAGCTAACATGGCTCTAATGTTAAAGGCCACATGACTTTATCACTTAGCATTTTCCCCCGCCTCACATAAATGTCAAAAAATAAAAGATTTAAATCTAATAGTAATAAATTATTTTTACATTTAATAATCATAATGACTTCTTTGGAGAATTCCCTCTCGAATATACATAAGTGAGAAGAGGAAAAATATAGAAATCAAATTCTTACTCGAAATGAGATAAGTGGGGTTTTTGGAAATCAAAGTCTTTTCCTTATCAGACCTTTCAAATTTTCTCTTTAGGAGCTTGGCATAGTTGAGAAAAATTGACAATTCAAAATTCTCAGAAACTAAAAGATTTATATTTATATTTAAATAGAACTGGCGGTTATTATTTCTTTCATTTTAAATTAAAAAGAAAGCGAATGTTAATTATTAAATTAAACATCTATTCCCGAAAAAACATTGGAGAATTCCCTCTCAGAATATTATATAGAAAAGGGAAAATGGAGCCATATTCAAATGCTTGCAAATGTTATTCAAATTTAACACAGGCCGATTTAATCATAAATTATTCAATAAGAAAAAATAATCACTGAGCAGTAAAACCCCACAAAGGGAACGAGTATGGGATTATTATAAAGTTTAAATACTACTTCTAGTTCGATTTTAGTTTATTTTTTTCTATAATTTCCCAATAGTATAGAAAGCCGTAAAAATAAGCACAAAAGGTGCACGTTTAATGCATAAAGTAATTAAATATTACCTAAACATTTTTGATTACCCCCAAGAGCTAAAAATTAGTATTCTCTCTTATTATTATTATTTTCTATCAAAAAGTTCTGTAATCATTTTCCCCCTTCAACCCTTTTTAATTAAATTATATAGTAAATAGAAAACGAAAACAATGTTTAAACAAGTGCACACGATTCTTTCCCGGAAGAATGATAAAAATAAAGAGAGTTCGAGCTCAGGGAGTCTTCAGTGAGAGTGAGAAATGTGTGTCGGAGAAATTAGATTGGAAAGATAAAAGATAATGAAACAACACGAGATAAGATCTCAGTTACAAGAGCAAAGACTCTCGCTGTGCCTGGGGAAGTTCCTACGGATCTATGGTTCTAAAATAAAGAATAAAAAATCTGATTCGTATGGAACCCCTCTTAAAACCCGTTCTGCCATTGGATTCGCCCAAAAAGAATTGAACAATCGACTCTTTTGCCTTACAATGACCATTATTAAATATATATGGACAGCTTTTGTATCCGCAATCGTTGAACGTTTTATTAAACAAAACTCCATTTCCAGTTTGATATTTTAATCCGCGCACATGTGCTAAATGAAAGAACCTGGCACTGGATACGACCTGAAAGTTTTGAAAGTCAGTGTTAAGGAACTGCTATTGTGACGTTTATATTATTATGATTTTAATATATAGTATCAAGCGATTTATATCCAGGTTGGGTATAAGGAAAATATGGATAGTCCTTTTATATTATTTTCTTATTAAATATAACGAATTTAAAGAAGAACTTGATAAGAAAACTTTTCTAACGTACCTCACCTTAATTTCCTCATCGCCCTTTGTATTTATAATTCCGTTAAGCGAAAGTTAGCTGAATTATTAAATGTTATGCCGACAGGTAAACAAAATCTCAAGCAGAATTTATAGCTTTAAATACTATATGCTACAATTCGTGATGGAGGCGTGTCTCCCAGTCCCAGACAGGTGTTCGTTCTTCTACAAGTAAATGTTGTGATTAAAGAAAAATCAGTTTACCAGTTGCTAAGTTATATAAATTTAAGTCCTTATGATTGCAGGAGATTCAAGTAGTATTCCGATACATAATATATACCAACACACAAGGTGGGCGTGTCTTGTCACAGGTGTTCAACTGCTACTGCTCCCAAAACAAGTCGAAATCAAAGTTAAATGATTAATGAAGCTATTTAAAAACACAAATATTTACTGACGTAAAATAAGCACTCAGTGACAATCCTTAGGGCCTTAAAATAGTCTAAGAAAGTCCCCAACTTCCACAGAAGCTTGACAAATCTTTCCCCTGTTTAATTTTGGAAAGGTTCTCGTTTTTTAGTGGAGCAAACGGGCCGGCAGCAACCGGTTTCATAAACATTAATTAATAAATACTTATCTGCGGTGAGAAGTATCTTTTTTGCATCTCTCGCTCACGTGGGACTCTTTGGGATCTCTGGGTCAAGTTATGAATCACTGACCGGCATAAAAATCCCCAAAGAAACCCATGAAGTTGGGGGCACTTTAGCATACGCATCCAACGCATTTCGTAGATGGAATAAAATGTTACTACCACGTTGGGAAACCACAAAACCCCTAGAAAACTGGAATATGAACTAATATTGTTGTTTATTTCCGCTGTCAATTGTTCAGCTTGCGGTTACGGGGATAATATTAACAAATTATTCCTAAAAACTGGAATATATCATTGCTAATGCAAAAAATTGTTAGGAAAGCTATTTAAATAAGCCTTAACAAGTTAGCAAAGGGGAAACAAATTGTATTTTGAAATGGAAAATTGCTGATAATTTGATGTGTAATAAAAGTGAATTTTTTTTTAAATTATTTATTTTAGTTTAATGTTTTAATTCGCCAATAACAATCATATATAGTTTATGCTACCGAATCCTTTTTTCTGCTAATATTTAATTTATATTAAGATCTTAGCCTGAAGGCCTTAGTCGTTCTGGCCTTAAATGATAAGAAATTAAATTTGCTATTACTATAAAAAAAAATAAAAAAAAATATATATATATTAAGATCTTCTCAAAAGAAATAAGCAATTAATAAGTAATACAGGTTAATTTTATTTAAATTAATTATTTTAGTTTAATGTTTTAATTCGCCTATAATAATCATACATAGTTTATGCTATCGAATCCTTTTCGCAGCTAATATTTAATTTATATTAAGATCTCATAAGAAATAAGCAATTAATAATTATCAATTATATTTCTGGTGTTTGATAAATTAAATCAAACAAATTTATTTTGAAATTTCCCGCATTTAATAAAAACGTGTGGCAACGCTCTACGTCGCGGTTTGGCCCTAGTGCGCGAAGGGTCACACTGGCTGTGAAAACGTAAACAAATTCTCGGCAACACGTGCATTATTTTCTTCCTATAATTATTAAATAAAAATAGTTTTAACGATGGAATTATTTACTGTTAATCGGTAAGTTTTTAAGGACACGCCTTGGACTATATAAATAACTTAAAATTTCTTAGGTACACTGAAGATTTGCCCAAAACAAAAGGTGGAACTCAGGAAGCCTCCAACAACGAAGATGAAATACTGCAAAAACTGCTTCAAAAGGCCGCGAAACGAAAGAGGAAACACAAGGAAACTGAAAGTGTAGAAGAAGCCACTAAGAAACCCGTAATTCCAGAAAAAGATAACCAAGAAACACAGATAGAGGAAGCTCAAGAGCCCGAAGAAGATGAAATACCGGAAGAAACCCAAGAACAAGAGGAAGAGCTGCCATCGCCCACCGATGACTTTCAGGTTCTCGGCGACGAT
The DNA here is from genome assembly GCA_008042515.1 of Drosophila truncata. Taxonomy (NCBI): domain Eukaryota; kingdom Metazoa; phylum Arthropoda; class Insecta; order Diptera; family Drosophilidae; genus Drosophila; species Drosophila truncata. The sequence continues at coordinate 324,123 of VNJQ01003926.1, read as the reverse complement.
GGAGGCGCGAGCAAGAAACGCCGGGTGGAAATGCAGCTGCCGAGTTGGCTGGCACATCCCACAATCATCGAAGGCGGCAGCCTTTTGCCCGATTCGGAGGAAAACCAGAATGTAGAGCCCATAGACCAAGTCTCCTATCTGGACAAAACCACCTGTACAGCTCTTAAGCAAATGAAGATCAAGCGGCTGTTTCCTGTCCAACGACAGGTCATCCCTTGGATACTGGAAGCCCATGCGAAACCGCCACCGTTCCGTCCGCGAGATATCTGCGTTTCAGCACCCACAGGCAGTGGCAAGACCCTGGCCTTTGCCATTCCCATTGTCCAGTTGCTGTCGCAACGCGTCGAGTGCAAAGTTAAGGCTCTGGTGGTGCTTCCAGTGGCGGAGCTGGCTCTGCAGGTGTACCGGGTCATCAGTGCGCTGTGCAGCAATACGGAGCTGGAGGTATGCCTCTTATCCAAGCAACACAAACTTGAAGACGAGCAGGAGAAGCTGGTGGAGCTGTACAAAGGGAAATACTACTCCAAGGTGGACATTGTGGTGACCACACCGGGTGAGTTTATAGAGCTGCAGGATTAGAGGAAAATAATAAGGGAAACTTTTCTTTTTAGGTCGCCTGGTGGATCATCTGCATGCCACGAAGGGCCTTTGCCTAAAGAGCCTAAAATTCCTGGTCATTGATGAGGCCGATCGCATCATGGATGCCGTCTTTCAGAACTGGCTCTATCATTTGGACAGTCATGTGAAGGAGACCACGGATCAGCTGCTGGCAGGCACCCAGGCTCCTCTGTGCTACGCCGAACTGGAGTCCAGCTTTGGCAAGCAGCCGCACAAGCTTCTGTTCTCGGCCACCCTATCGCAGGACCCTGAAAAGCTCCAGAATTTGCGCCTTTTCCAGCCTCGCCTCTTCACTACCGTATTTACAATGCCTGTGATGAAGGAAATCACTGGAGATGAGGATGCTGATGCTGATGCGAATGCTAACCCAGATCGCGGCCAGTTCTTGGGCAAATACACAACGCCGGCTGAGTTGACAGAGCAGTTCTGTGTGACAGAGATGCGTTTGAAGCCCCTGACTCTGTTCGCACTGGTCAAAAAGTTCGAGTGGAAGCGATTCTTGTGCTTCACCAACAGCACAGATCAGGCCAATCGCCTGGCATTTGTAATGGAGACGCTCTTCAAGGCGTCGAACATTAAAGTCGCTGAATTGTCGGGCAATCTTTCGGCCACTGTGAGAAACCATACTCTGAAGGGCTTTGCCCTCGGCAGCATTAACGGCCTGATCTGCTCGGATGCCTTGGCTCGTGGTATTGATGTGGCGGACATTGATGTTGTGTTGTCCTACGAGGCGCCGCGACATATCAAGACCCATATCCATCGCGTGGGACGTACAGCTCGTGCGGGTAGAAAGGGAACGGCTGTAACTCTGCTCACGGAAAAGGATCAGGTGGCATTCAAGAAAATGCTTAACGATGTGGGCAAAGCTATGGGCGAGGAGATACAAGTATCCCCGGACATTGAGGTGGAGCATGCAGCTATTTATAAGCAGGCGCTGTACAATCTACGCGACCGCCAGGAGACCAACAAGGCCCAGAAGATGGTACAGAAGCGGCGTACGGCGCACCAAGCCATGGCTCACAAGCAGCAGGCTAAGACCGCGGATCGTCCGATGACGATTATGGAGAAACTGCAACTGAAGGCGGGTGGTATCCAGCAGGAGGACGCCCAAAAGCCAAATGTCAATGCCAAACCGAAGAAGAAGAAGGATAATTCCCTGCCGCGAGAGACCAAGAAACAGAAAATAGCCAAGAAACGAAAGGCCATTGAGGAGTAAAGTTTTTTGAATATTGCTTTTAGTTATTTTTAATAATAATAATAAGATGTTTATAACCATCTAAGTGTGTGGGTTTTTGTGTATAAGCTGCTGCTGAGGTCTCTAGGAGCAGAGTGTTATCAGTTTGGAGGCACAAGTGATTCCCCCTGGGTTCTTTACCGCAATCGCTGTTCGTTTTTGGAGGGTATTTTTGTGCGGCATGTCAGGTTTTCACTTGTCTTCTAAAATATTATTATGAAGTATTTCTCTCTAGGGTACTTTCCGCTGCGAGTTCCCTTTGGTTTCTGGGATTCCTATTTAAACAGACCTCTCAGAGGCGGAGATTCACAAAGTCTTAACAATCTCGTAACGATGAACACATCTACGGCAATCAAGTTTGTGGCTGCGCTGACGCTCTGCTCTTTAGGTAATCAATCAAGCTGGACCCGCACCTCAAAAGCAATTAGCTAATCATAAACCTACTTTTCTCCTAAGCTCTCTCTGCGAATGCACTGCAAATCGAACCGCGCAGCAGTTGGGGAGCAGTGGCTGCCCGGTCACCTTCGAGGATAAATGGACCTGTGGACTATGTAATCATCCATCACTCGGACAATCCCAATGGCTGCTCCACATCCGATCAATGCAAGCGTATGATCAAGAACATTCAGACGGATCACAAGGGACGCAGGAACTTCAGCGATATTGGCTATAATTTCATCATTGCCGGCGATGGCAAGGTGTACGAGGGTCGTGGCTTTGGCCTCCAGGGATCACATGCTCCCAACTATAATCGCAAGAGCATTGGCATCGTTTTCATAGGAAACTTTGAGCGTACTGCTCCTTCAGCTCAGATGCTGCAGAATGCCAAGGATTTGATTGAGTTGGCCAAGCAGCGTGGACACCTTAAGGATAATTATACACTGTTTGGACATCGCCAGACCAAGGCCACCTCCTGCCCTGGAGATGCTCTGTACAATGAGATTAAGACCTGGCCTCACTGGCGACAAAACTAGACTGGGTAGAATTTAAGTTTAATGTGTTAAATTTTTATAGAAAATATAAATGAAAAGATAGAATTGAAAGTAATTTTAAGTTATAATTTTATCAGATTTATTTACACAATTTTCGTATGATTTTGATTGCTTTTAAAATGCAAAAACGTCAGCTCTATATTCTCCTATAACCCGATAACTTGCGGAGCTCGTTCAGCAGATGTACTCCCGGACAGGCCGTGGCCTTTGTATGGCAATGACCAATCAGCGAATATTTGGGCAAAACCTGACGACGCTGCACAGCAATTTGGATGAGGGTTCGGGCCGCCTGCATCATCTGGGCAGGTGGTAAGCCAACTAAGGAAAAGGAACATAAAATTAAATAAATGATTAAAAAAAGAATAAAAAAGATGAACTCACTCTGGAAATTCCCAATGAAGGCAATGCCTATGGACCGGCTATTGTAATTCGGAGCATGCTCGCCGCGGATGCCAAAGCCCAGGCCCTCGTAGATGCGTCCATCGCCGCCAATCAGGAAGTTATAGCCAATATCCCTGAATCTGCGACGAAGATGACCAGCTCGAATGTTCTTCAGGGCCTGTTGGCACTGCTGAGGATTGAAGCACGGTCCCGTTGCCGTGTGATGGATGATAATGAGACCCACAGGACTAGCCAGCCTGGGCAGACGCGGTGAGAGCGGCACAGGACACCAGCTACTGCGGGGCACTATCTGACCCAAGGCCAGAGTTAGGCCTAGACTGATCAGGGACAGCTGGATGACAAGCTTCATATTTGTGAATGATGATGGTTGGTTCAAGAAACCGATCTATTTATATCCATAACCATCTGAAATTCGTATATTTACACAGTTGGTTTTTATTTCTTTGCGATCAATGAATGGATTGCAACATAATTCAACGAAGATTCCTTTGTTGTGGTTGCAAATTCCGCTTGCGTCAGCCAAATATAGATGTTGTTATATATGCATAGGCCCTCCATATCTTTGTTCGATTCTCTTCTTTGGGAATGCACCAATCTGCCCTTGAATGCGAGGCGGTGGCCCAAAAATGGCAGCTCCTTTACCCGCAAATGGTCAGCTGCATTTGAAAGTCAAATCCAAGCTGGGGGTATGGTGGGCTATAAAAGCCCCTTGGTTAGGTTACGAGTGGACAGTGGCCAGCGATTGGGTGGCCCGACACCACTAGAAGTCCCCCATCATGAAGATCGTAAGTGTTTGGAGTAGGTTTAAGTTTCGTAACCATTTTCAAATGCATAAATTGCACTTCCTTAGCAATCTGTTGCCCCTTTGGGCTACTTTCTGCTGTTGGTACTGGCACTGTTCCAAACCAGCTTAGTCACTGCCACAACTGGAGTGATTCCCGCTCTTCCGGCTGCAGTTCCTGGCGCTGCTGCTGTTCCCGCCACTGTGGTTCCCTTGGCCACTAGCCATCAGTTTGTTACTCGTAATTGGAATCGCAATGTCTATGTGCCGACAACGACATATTCTCCGACTACTTACTACAAGTACAGTGGAGGATATCCTTCATATCCTCAGTATCCTGTATACCATTATCCATATACCTCTACATATCAGTACACTTATCCATACTATTATCCCACATATAACTATGGTTATGGCTACAGGGGTGTCTGGTAAAGGATTATGCTTCTGTTATATATTCCACCTACAATTTATTGTGATAGTATTCGATTTCAAATGAAATTATGAGTATAATCCTATGAAAATATGTAAAACGTTTATAAAATAAAAATTACAAAAATACCAAAGGATTTGCTTTGATTTTAGGGATTTTTTGTGGGAAATATTTGTTTAAATTTTAAGTTTGGTTCTCTATGTTTCAATTTTGTATATAAAAATCTAGTCTATAGAATAAATATACATTTCAATAGATAAAAAACCCAAATCAAAGTTAGATTTTACACGCATTTTTGTGGTTAACCAATTTTCTACTTTTTATTGCCTTTTAAAATAAAAACGAATAGAAAACTTTAAATTATTTCAAGCTAAAAGAAAAATGGAGCTGCCACTCCAGGAGCAATCAAGCGACTTGGCTGTATGAAACGAGCAGGAGCTGGAAATTGACCTGGGAAGGGTCCTGCAGCAGCCAGTAGACGAGCAGGAGCCGTAACCGTCGGAGAATAGGCAGCATTAAACTGATTGAAGTAATCCAAACGCTGACTGCTGGAAACGGCCAAAGGAGAAGCAGCCAAAGAAGAGGCACCCAAAGGAGAAGCACCCAAGGGGTTACCTACGGCAGCAGCAAATGGAGTGGCAGCATAGCCAGCAGCAGCATCGAAGGGAGCTCCAAACCCTTGATAGAACCTAAAGGGTGGCGCCGCCGGAACCAGAGATGCAGCCACAGTGGGCTTGGTAGCCACAAAGGCCAGAAAACCCATCGAGACAAAAATTAACTGAGAGAAAAAGGATTAAAAACTTGAATACTGACTGGATTTCTCTATGATTCAGCTTACCATTTGCTGCATTTCAGGGAGATTGCTGCTGATGCTGCCAAAAACTGAATGTTCGTTGGTTGGGCGTGAAGCTGAGGTTTTATAGTTTTTCCTACTAGCCCTGCTAATAGCCGCTCCAAATTGTCAAAGACTTGGCTCCAAAAGTGGCTTTAAAAAATTACAGGCATTGACAAAGGCAGCAACAGACATTTGCCTACAATCATCGGATATGGTTTTAGGTTAGTGTTGCAATATTCTTCGTACTCAAGTCAGGTTGGGATACTTAAATGCTTCGATTTTAGACTATTTTTTTATAGAAATATTTACTTTATTTATTCTCTAAGCAAATCTTCTTACCACAACCTGAATCCCTTTAACCAACAATTAAAAACCCATTTTTATAATGCTTCTCACAGATTTTAATTAATAAAACAAAATAAGATGAGACGACACAAAAAATACAATAATAATTGAAACATCTCTTGATAATAACTATCGTTTTCGTATTAATTGCATTACATATAAAAGAATATGCTCGTATTTTGTATAATTATCGTATTTTTATAATTTAGCTGCTTGGGGGCGATGAGTTACCCTTGATCGTTCAGTTTCAGTTACGTATAAATATATATTTATGTATATATTTATGTGTATAAATACGTAGTTAAATCATAAAACACTTGGGAAAGGGGGAATTAAACTAATTAGTCGTTTAGTGCAACTCGAATCATAAAAATGATGCCAATAAACGTATCCTAGGAATATTATAATATTATGTAGTATCTGGTTTGCTCTAGCACAGTGGATAAACCTGTCCCCTATTTTATATGGGGTTATACGACATCTAGCATAGGCAATTGATTAGTTGCTTTCGTTTTAGTTGGATCGATCTGACTGGGATCGATTGATGATTGGGACTCATGAGTATTAGCTGTCGAGTGTGTCGGTGTCTTTGCGTTGGGGTTAACTTTAACAAACGCTAATTATTCACTATGGCTTTTGCTTGGAATCTCCTTTAGTTGTTTGGGGATATATCTATATATACAATCTGTTTGAAAGGGGGGGAAAGAGGATCTATAAGCCACCGGATGGGACAGAGCTAAGGGAATCCGGAGAGAGAGAGTCAGATTTACGATATTACAAATTGGTTATGGCAATTGATAGTTATGTTGACTAGATATATGTGGCGAATGATATATATTATATCTCTCTCTCTCTTCAGGGGTAATCCTCCTCCCAATCCTCCCGTTCCTACTACCACAGCACATCGTAATCGTACACATGCTCCGCCGAGGAGGAGGCTATAATCAGACACTTGACAAAGTCATCCAAAGTGCGCTTCAGCTTCCACTTCTTTGGCTTCCTCAGCACCAGCAGCTTCGACTTGGACTTGGGCTCATGCCAGGGACTTGTGGATGTAGAGGTGGATCTGGTCATCGGCTGTGAGGCAATCTGCTCCTGCTCCTTCTCCGGCTGATAAACAGGAAGATTGCAGTAGATGTGGTTGCGATTCAGGCTCTGACGGAGGCTTTGCAGCCGCTGCTGCTGGTAGTAATGATTGAGGTTGGTCAAATAGGTGAAATCCGAGTCGTTGACCACATCGATCTCTGCATAGTTGTGGTCTACCGGTGGCTCCTCCTGCGGACATCGCTGACTACTGCTCGATGCCTGGGCAAAGAGTTGGTCAAATCACATGTTTTCATCGAACTTGGCAAAGTTTGCGTCCTCGTTCCACTGGAACTTGCCCGCATCCCCGCCGTCCTGATCCTGCTCCTTCGTTGGCTCCTCCTGATCCGGTGACTTGAAGAACTCATCGTCCTCGAAGGGATCCTCCTGCTTCTTGGCAAATATATTCACCGATTCGGACTTCTTAATCAACTCCTGTCGCTGCTGCAATTTGCTTGTTCGCATATTTTGCTTTCGGGTCATGGCACCACCTCCTCCTGCTGCTGCTCCCGTTGCTTGCTCCTTCTCGAAATCAAAAGATGCCTTGGCAAAGTCATCCTCAAAGGCGGCATCATCAAACTGGGAGACCTTGACGTTGTCATCAAATCGCAGTTTTTGTGTAATTGGCGGCGTCGAAGTTGGCGGCGTTTCTGCCTCAAATTGCTCACGTTTCTCGCGGTCCGAAAAGTCATTGGAGAAGCGGAAGAGGCTCTTGGATCCACCATTGTTATTTCCTCCGCCAGAGACTGGACCAGCTGGCGTGGAATTGCAACTGGAGGCGGTGCCAGCGGGTGCCGGTGGCGGTGAACTTTGATTAAAGTCCGACTCGAAACCGTCGTCAAAGTTAAACTTGGAGCTGGTCACTCCCGCAGAGGATTCGCCGCCGCTCATCATGAGGCCACCGCCGCCGCCTCCGCCGGGTCCAGTGCTGCTGGCATTCGAGCGAGGAGTCGGTGTGGGCGTCTGTTCATAGCTGTCCACGAAGCCGTAGTCACTGTTGACCACAACGCCGCCACGGTTACGATTCTGTCCAGGCAACTTGGCCAGCGATGGGGGCTGATGGCGCTCTAGCTGCCGACGTTCGGACTCCAACATACGCTGGTGCATCTCATGACGTCGTCGATTCAAACGCTCGAACTTATCCTCATCCGTTGGCGGCTCATCATCCACATAATCCTCATCATCATCATCGTCGTCGTCCACCTCGTTGCGTTGTCCTGGACATATGTAGTCGTAGTTATCCCTTAGGCCGCCACGGCCATAGCCAGACCGGGAAGGAAGGGGAGCAGCGGCAACGCTGGTTACGCCCACTGTGGCTAGATCTTTGGCACTGCGAGCACGGGTTTTCTTGCGGAATCTATAAAGAAATTACAAGCTATTAAAGGAGCTCTTTTTTTTTAGTTGTTTCCAGACAGACCTTCGTTCTTTCTCGCCATCCGAGGGAGTTTGTCCCAAGGCCGCCGCCCGACGACTCTCGGCCAGGCGTCGCTCCGTTTCGGCAGCGCTTGCTGGACGCTTCCATGACTTCTGGCCAGGCAAAGAGGGTTCTGGGTATAAATATGAATAAATTAAGATTCAACTTGGCTCGATTGCTGAGAGAGAGACAGAGACTTACCCTCGCCATCCCAGGGACTCGAGCCGCTGCTCTTGCGCAGCCTTTGCGGTCCTCCCACGGTTGCACTGGAGGGCAGCACACCATCGCTGGGTCGCTGCAGACTGCTCCGACCCACAGCCGTTCGCTGTTGAAAGTCCTGCTCCGAGTCCTGTTCGTAGTCAATGTCGCCACTAATTCTTAGTTTGCCAGACGTCGTGGTGGGTTTGCGCAGCGATCGAGTCTTCATTTGCTCACGATCGCGCTCCCGATCCCTTTCCCTCTCGCCACGATAATCGTCGCGACTATCCAGGCTGCCGTAGACATCATTGCCACTGCCAAAGCTGCGACGTCTTCGGGTGGCGCTCTCGTACGACTCGAGACTCTCACGATCAAAGGATTTGCGTTCACGATCTCGATCCCGGTCTCGTTCTCGATCGTACAGGTAATCCACGCCGCCTCTGCCTGGTTTGTAGGCCATGGGCGAGCGACCGCCACGTTCCTCGTAGACGTTTTCGTAGTCGAAATCGTAGCTGGGTCGAGCATAATCGCGATACTCACGCTCACGATCCCTCTCTCGATCTCTGTCCCTGTGATCGCCGCGGTATTTGCTTCTAACCTGACCACGTTTGTCGTAAATAGGCGGCGGTGGCCCATAGCTAGATCGTTCGTAGGCAGCGCGCTCAAAGGACCGGGCACGCGCCTGTTCAATCTCTTGTGGGGACCAGGTGTGGTGCGCCGGATGGTGGTACCAGCTGGGGGAATCTGTGGGAATGAGGAAATATTTATAGTGAGATTGTAGAAAGAAGATGTAGCTTAGGATAGTTGCTTACCCAATTCAAAGTTATCCCTGCTGCGAGAGAGACCATGCTTGAATTTCCGCTGCTGCTGTTGCTGCTGCTGCTGATCCCGGCGTGCCATGAACTCTGCATCGTAGCTGTGGGAAGAGATTATAAAACATAAATTAATTTAGAAATTAAACTACAAAAGAACAGCTTCCACTTACTCATAATCCTCATCGCAGGAGTTCATCCGCCTGGCATGCCGCATGTAGTAACCATGTCGATCCGGTGGCATTTGCTGCTGCTGCTGCTGATGCGGATGAGCCATTTGTGCGGCTGCCATCTGACGTCGCTTTAAATACTCTGGCGTCTCATCATCCCAGGGACTTAAATCCCTCGATGAAGAGGACGTCTGCTGGCGCTCCTTCTTGGCCCAACGACGCTGCTGCTTGGACCAACCATCATCTCGGGGATCCGAGCTGCAAGGCGACTCCACAGTGTCCGGCTGCGATGTATTGGAGGCAGGCGGTGGTGGCGGCGGCAGTGTTAGCCTCGCCTTACCCCTGGCCTTGGGTGAATCGAAGGTGGCCCACGATTGCTTCTCCCTCGAGGCTTCCTTATCCCTGTCGCCCATCATTTGCTTAGTGGCGGTATCAATGAGCTGGGACACTGCCGACAACTGCGAGGGCACTGGCGATGGAATGCCCATGACTGTCGGTGGCTTCTGCAGGGGAATGGGCGAGGTGCTAACATCATTGAACTGCGAAGGAGTGTGCAGGCTAGGAGCTCCCCGCGATGGGGCTGCCGAGGATGTGGCGGGTGAAATGCGATCCCGGGAATCGAGGGAAAGATTGGAAATTGCGCGATGCATAAGCTCGTCGATTTCGATGTCGTCTTTGGTGCCACCGCCGGGTGCCGTGAGCACGGATAGGAATTTCTGATCTTGCTTGGGAGGCAGGGATTGTTGTTGTGGCGGCTGCGCCACATCCTCGGGATTGGGAGCGGCGGCATCTAGTTGTTGCGTGGAAGTGGACAACTTTTCATACTGATCCTGTCCACTGACTGGTTCTGCGTCCTTTTCGTTGCTATCCAGACTGCTCTCACCACCCGCATCGGCATCCTCGTCCTCGTCATCATCATCCACGGTCAAAGCGGACGACGAAGGCTCCGCTGGGAAGCCCCGACTGTCAACGAGACCATGACGACTCTGAGAATGATGCGATTGATGTGCATCCTGGTGATCCATGATCTGACGGAGATCGTGATCCTCATTGAACTCATCGCTAAACTCGGGAAAGTCCTGCAGCAGATCCTTTTCCTTCTCCTGCGGCTGGACACTGGCAGCCGGCTTATCGAAGAGATTCTCCACCAGAATAATATCTCGCAAGGCGGCATAACGATCCTTGGCCTGGGCCACCACTTCGGTGATCTTGGTGTCGATCTTGGGCGCTGGTGTGACATCCAACGCATCGATTGGCAGCTCTGTCCCAATATTGTTTACCTCCTCGTGAATCTCCTTGATTTGCGTCTCATCGATGGGGGGTGGCGTAAGATCCCCCATGAGATCCGTTTCCTGCTGCTGCTGCTGCAGCTCCTGGTCGATGATCTCTCGGAATACGGCATACCGATCCGCTGAGGGCACTGTTGCCGCCACGGGTGAAACACCTGTCATGGGCATTGCGGCCGGCGCTTCGTTGAAATTGGCAAAGTTGGCCACAAAGTTCGAGGAGTCCAAGGAGCCGCCGCCCACCACCTCATCCTCGCCGAAAGTGTCATCGAACTTGGCCACAAAGGAGGTCTGCTGATCGAAGTTTACCTTGAACACAGCCGCCGTGGAGGCTGCTGGAGCAGGTGCGGGATTAGCTGGCGAGGATCGTCGTTCCTGGCTCTTTTCACTGGACAAATACTCGGAAAGGTAGGCCGTTAACTGCACCAGCGTCATGGTACTTAGCTTGCTGGCGGGAACATTTAGCTTGATGGCCAGATCATCCATGCCCAGGGTTAGCAGTTGCGTCAGCGTGATGTCCGGAGCCAGGGTGGTCGAGCTGCCGCCCTCGTGAGCTTGCTGAGCCTGCTGTGCCTGGGCCTGTGCCTGCAGAATCTCCGCCTTGTTCTCGTATATATCCTGTGGCCTTCCCAGGGATGACTGGCGCTGCGGTCTTGCCCGGGCCGAAGATCCTTGGCTTGGGGGCGGCAACAACGGCGGTGGCGCTCCCAAAGGTGCCAGGTAATCATCCTCAGTGTGTCCCGGCTTCCTGGGCCTTCCCGGACCCGGAAAACAGCCATCGGAGCGACCCACGCGACGCGATGGCAATGGAATGGGCGGTGCATCTGCTGCCGCTGACGAGAGAGTCCTCCTGGCTGTTGTGGCGCTGCTGTTCAAATATTCGTACCGCCCGGCAGTGGGCGGTGGAACGGGATTGGCGGGCGAGGGTCGGATCACGAGGTCGCTGAACTGCTTCTTCGGCGGCAGCGGCGGCGGTTCCGAATACGGAGCCGAGTCTGGGCGTGGCGGTGGCTCTGGCGCCGCCTCTGTTTCGCTCAGGGAATCGCTCTCCTGCAAACGTCGCATATTGACACTCGAACCAATATCCGAACCGGATTTGCCAAAGGATCTCGACTGGCCAAACAAATGGGGCATCTTCTTGTTGCTAATACTGGAGATTACATCCAAAGGACCACCACCGCCGCCGCTGCTGCCGCTTTGAAGGGCAGACACCGAGGCTGTGGGCCTATTCCGCACCGTACTCGGCGGCTGCTGGAGCTGCAGAGGATGCTGCTGCTGCTGCTGTTGCTCCTTCTCTGGGGGCAATTGCACCTGCAGGGGTCCATTGAATACACTGGCCTTGGTTTCGGGAATTGAGGGAGCTGGAATCGCCGGCGGTGCCTCAAACTCAAAGGCATCCAGCTTGGCAAAGAGATCGCCCTCCTGAAATGGATCCGGATCGCTCTTCTTGCGCGTCGGCGAAAACGGATCCGTATCTCTGGGCAGCAGAACTGGATCCGGCTGAGGTGGATCCTCCAGTGAGGTCAGCGTTGGCGGTTCTGCGGTATAATAGTGGCCGGTGGGATTAGGCGGATTAGTGATATGGCCAAGCAATAGTTTTAGCTCGGCGCTCGAGGGAATCGAATGGGAAATGGAAATGGATGTGTGTGGAGCTGGAGTGGGAGTGGGCAGGGAAAGGGTAGCTGGGATAGGAACAGTCGAAGGAATGGCGTTAACGGATGACAGGAGCTGGCCCAGACTGGTGACGGTGCTAGCGGTGGTGGTTAGTATGTTAGCCGAGTTCTGGAGCGGATTCCCTGCGGTGCAAGTGCAAACTTTAGAGAGATGCTCGCTCAAAACTATTGTCTTGAGAGCACAGAGAGAAAATTTCCATAGAATAAGGATACATTTCATGAATTTTCTATTTTTAAATAGTTTTTAGTTAAATTTCTATCAAAAATTAATTATAAAAACAAATTAAATGGCAAAAATGTTCACCGAAACCTTTTCTCTGCGCCTGAAAATGGTGTTAGTTAGGTTTTCATTAATTTTTTGTGATTGGTTAGTACCTGCGGTGATGTTAGTAGCTGTGGTGGTTGTGGTAATGGTGGAGATGGTGGTGCTATCCTCCGGAAAAAGGCCATCCGGCTGGCCTAGTGTAAGACCACCCAGGCCAAGACCCGCCTGGCTGCCGGAGCTGAGCTCTTTGAGCAGTTTCTTTGGTGGATTCTTTAGCTCTTGGAAGAAGTATTTCTTATCGACATACGGCCTGGTGCGTCCCGTGCCCAGCGGATCCAGATCCGTGAACGCATCTGCGCAAAGGAACAATGTGGTTTGAGATTGAGTGGGAAAAACTTCAGAGATTCGGAAAAGAGGTTCCAAAATCGAATCAAAACTCAAAGATGGCAAAAAAACTCAAAGAGTTTTATAAAAATGAACTCAAGGCAACTTGTGAAAAGGATTCTGATCTTTAGGGGAAATAATGTGAGTGAGTTTGGGATTGGGGATAAGGGTGTGAGGTTTGAAACTAACAAAAACCACAGGTAACCTTTTATAATTATTTAAATAATAGAAAATAAAAGTAAAAGTAAGTTATACTTTGTTAAAGGAGCTGTCGGTACAATGGGAGAGAGTTGCTAAGCATAAAACCTGGCATATATATATATATATATAAACCCTTATATAAGCTATATAAACTTCAAAAATATGTACAGAGTTCCCTAAGAATACCATAACTTTTAAAAATCCTTCAAAAAAACCATTCCCTTAAAGACAACTCAAGAATTCCCCACCCAAACCTAAAGTTCAGTTCAATTAAATTAACCCAAGCCTACTCCCATATATTGCTCCCTTGGCCGGCAGACACAAATATCTCTCGTTCCATGTATCACATACAGCTCTTTCATCGCTTAAATGGAGGGAAATGGCTGATGACAAATCTCACAAAGCGACAGAATTCCACAGGCGCACAAATGACAACTTCAATAATGAGCACAAGATGGATGGTGACACCATACAGAGAGAGAGAAAGAGCGGAGAGTGAGAGGGGAATGAACTTTTTAAACTCACCCAAAGACAAGACTGTCGAAGCCTGTTCCTCGTTGCCGGATCCCGAGGCCGTTCCCAAGGCTGAACCCAATCCCAGACCAATATCCAGGTCTGTTAGGGGACCGCCGGATCCACCTGTCATCTCCGTCAGCTGCTGTGTGGGCGTGGCCGTTGATTCGCTGGATGCTAAAGGAGCCATGGCCAACACGGAGCCCAGACCACTGGCACCCACAACTTTTGTGGTATCAAAGACATCATTCTGGTGATCCAATTCCTGCAGCCAATTATCGTCATCATCGTTATCCGCCGCAGCTTGCAGCCCTGTGGTGGCCGGAGATTGGGAGTTACTTGCTCCCGGGGGAGGTGAGAGCATTGCATCCAAGCTGGACACAGTTTCTGGTGTCTTGTTCGGCGGCTTGTGCCTGTTGCGTCCGGATTCGGGTGGCGGTGGCAGGATGCTGTAGGAGGGCACATAGATGAACGAGTCCCCGAAGGGATCGTCTTCACTGGCTGACTTGGCTAATGAGGGATGACCGCCACTGCTTGAACCCATGGTGGTGGGTTCGTTGGGCGTAATCCTTTCCATTTGGCTGATGCCCCGTTGCAGCGAGGTAAGCTCCTGTTCAAGATCTACCAGATCGGCCACGGATTCGGGGGAGATCTATAAGAGTAGACGATTTTATTAAAAGAAATCTCTGTCTGCCGAATTGCATTGCTACTTACCTCCTTGGCTGCCGCTCCTGAGACCTTAGCCACGTCCAGACTCACGCCCAACCTGCTCGTTCCATTAGAGGCTCCGCTAAGGCTACCGCCTAGCAGGGTGAGTGCATGCCCGGAGGCGGCTCCTCCTCCGCTGGCCAGATCCGAATGACCGAGTGTTACGCCGCTCAGGCCGGCGGCCTTCAGCGAGGACAGGGAGGCCAGCTGGCTGGCGTGATCGTGCAGGGATTTGCCCTGAATCTGCTGGCGCGCCATCTCAATTTCCTTCTTCTTCAGCTCGAAGACCACTTGGAAGAGATCACGCATGGCCAGCACCACCTGGCTGGCCGCCTTGTCCGTCTTAATGCCGAAGAACCGATGCCCGCTGTCCGGCGACCCAAATATGTAGCCAAAGGCCCTGGAATCGGTCATATCCTGGGCAATAAAGGAGATTTTATGCACCGGATGATGATACAGAGAGTCCCCGGTCTTCTCATCCCTCAGTCGCAGCCCATCGATGGTCACATGAATGGTTATCCGCTGCTTGTGCTCGCCGGCAGCCCTGATGGCCATCTTGAGGTCCTGGAGCGCCTCCTGGCACATGCGGTCGCCACGGGCCTCGCCCACCTCCAGAATGCCGATGAGCTTTGCCTTGAACTGGACGCCATCGCCGAAAAAGCGTCCCGGATCGTTGCGATCTGGAAAATAGCGAATGGAAGAGGTAGAATTAGTACCTGTGTGGGCTTTACCTCAAAGGTGTGTTTGTATTTGGCTAATTTTTGTTTGGCTAAAATGTTTTGTGAACGCGGGCAGCAGTGGTCACTCGCTAGTTTGGGAAAACCTTGAGTTTTCCGGGGTGCAGCTAATTAAATGGGTTTATAGAAAACACTAAGCTAAGCTTTTTTGTATACAATTGAAAAAAATGTCATTACAATAATTAAATCAATCAAAAAATAATTTTAATTAGGTTTTGGTTTATTTTCTTTAATATTTTGCTAAAATAGTATCCTTTTTAGTATTATTAAAATAGATTTCCATATATTTTTTGACTGAATAGATCTCCCATAAATATTTTATAGCCTCGCCATATTTAATTGGCATTTCTGATTATTCAGTTTGTAGGAATAAATACAATATATGTATGTACATTGTACATGCAAATATGATTGTATTTTTAATGATTTATTTTCCAGGCACTTTAGTTATTTTTCGCTTGGCTGATCAATTTTCATCGAATGTTCTCAATACTTATTGGAATTCAGCTATAAATAGCTTTTATATTTACTTGTATATCATATGTTTTTAATTGCATTAAGCAATTAATTCTGCTGTGGTATATAATATTATAAATTAATCTCAAACATTGCTTAAAAAACTGTTTGATAAATATTAATAAACATTGCTGGGAAAACCCATATTTTAAAGCTTTCCTTTTTCTTCCGGTGAATCGACCTGCATTTTTATATTCGGAAGTTTTTCCGCTTTGGTAAAGTCAAGGTCGTTGTGGGATATACAGTACAGCCTCTTAAAAGAGGAATTTTATGTTAAAGAAATACATATTCGATTTATGCTTGAGGATTTTATAATTTAAATATTTTTAAAAAAGTGTTTTCATATTAAGAAACTCTTATTTCACGATTACACTCTACATAGAATTCACTATATTTTTGTTTTATTTATTTAAAAGTTTATATTGCAATTAGAGCCGAAAAACATGTTATTCCCTTAAAAATATCATTATTAGTGTTTCTTTAAATTCACTTTAGCGAGCGACCACTGTGCTTGTTATTTGTATATATTGCTGCGTTTGTTTTTGCTAACGTTTTGCGTAATTCGTTTCCTCTGTCGCGCCGCTGCCGCCGCCAAAGGTGCTGGCCAACGAAAGATTGGAGGAGGCTGTGGACAGCTTGGCCACCAGGGATTTGACCATGTTTCGCCAGCGGCTCAGTCAACACTGTCACCGTCACCGTCACCGTCGCTGGAAAAGCGCTGGATGGAGGAAAACTCTGGAACGCCGCTCTGGAGTCACTCGAGTGTCAACAAATCACCGAAATCACTGCTGTCGCATTCTTGGCCCCACTTTTGTGTGTATTTGTGTTGACATTTTCATGGAGAGAAAGGAGAAACGGAGGTAGGCGCGGGGCGGAGTGGGATAAAACTGTGTACACAAGCAACGATTTTCGCGACGTACGTTGTTGTTGCTGTTGCTGTACGTTTAATTAAATTCTAGGAGAGCACGAGCACGGCGGATCCGAGATCATGGAATGAATAAAACCGAATGAGAGAGAAGCAATTCTCTCGCTGGACGACTGTCGCAGTTTGTTCAATTCAAATAACAAACAAAAACATACACACAGATACGAAACGCACACACACTCCCGCGCACACTGATTTCACTCTATTATTTGGAGAATTTCATGGCGGAAAACACAGATATCTTTGGCGAATTGCTGCCTGTTTGTAGTTGTTTTTTTTTTTTCTATTTCATTTTAAACTGCACACCTGCCGACTGCGACGACGCCGGCGCAGCAGCTGCTATCGATTGGCAGATGCTGCAAAGCGGCCTATCGATGATGCGGCTTAGATGATCGATAGGACTTAAAGTCAATCGGAATTTAAAATCAAAAACTAAAACTAAAAACAGATATATTTACAATTCAAACTTACATTTACAAGGACTCGTTTTCTTGCGCAGCGTCTGCATTTTGCTCAGAAAAAGCTGATTGGCATTCGTGTAGTAATTCCTTTGGCCTCGTATAATGTTGCGTATAATGATTGTGCTTTTATTGCTAACGTTATTTATTTCCTATTTAATATATGGGACATCCGCCGTAACGGTTTTTATCTTTATACTTCGTTGTGTTTTCCCTTTTTACTGCCTTTGTGCTTCTTTGTTTACACTTGTCCTGCTGTTCACCTCGGCCGTCCCGCTCGCACGCACTTGGGGGAGCCTGGCTGTGGGAGTGTGTGTTGTTGTTATTATGCCACTCGGTCGATTGTACACGCCGGCATCGGTCTCACTCGCACACACATGCGCCGATTATCGATTTTTCAATGGTGGCATCTGTGTGCGTGTTTATTTCCACTTTGCCTACTTTAAGGCGTCTCGGGGGGTGGGACAGAGATGCAGTTACTACTACGCCTCTCATTATGCAGCAGAATATTTTCTCAGCTTTCTCCTTTGGACTATACTTATTCGTTGTTATAACGTTACGTTTTAATGGCGAAACTTTTTCAATAATTCGGCTCCTTTGTCGTCGCGAAAGGGGAGCACAAAGATTTGAGTGACACACTCGCGGTTGGTTTCTACAGAGCGATGAAAAATCCAATTCGACTCTTTCGCCTGCTATTTACACACTGTTTTATGCTCAGCACATCTTTTGCTGTTAATTTTGACCGATTTTCGTGGGTTTTTCGGTTAATTTAAGTCAAGTTAGTCATACGCCCTGAGGCTGCAAGACACACACAAAAAATTCGATAGTAAAACTCCAAGGATACGAGGGTGGTGGGTGGTGAATTGCCGGGGACACCCTGTGCCGCAGCCGGTAAGGCGGTTATCGGGCTATCGATATATGCTCATATTTGCGTTGCGACAGTGAAATCGATAGGAATATTTTTCGAATTACAATGGATGATTAATAATGTTGAATTTGATTATATGTAGATGTGCAGTTTACCATTTTTTAAATATTTTTAAAGTTTTGTACAAAAATAAGACTGACAACACTGCAAGCGCCATATTTGATAAATCACGTTACAAAAATATCGTGATAAAAATATCTCTTCTGTTACATTCCATAACCAAAACGCTGTTAACTTTTCTCAACAACAGAAAAATCCTCTCTTCTGCTGTTAACTCTCTTAATAACAGTAAACACTGTTATTCTCATGTAAAAATAAGAAAGATTAGTATGACCAACAAGGAATATAAAATACACTCATAAAAATACCATAAAAAGTATTTATTGGTTTTATGAATAGTATTAACAGCCTTATTTTTTTGTTGTAAACAATAGATCTGGCAAACCATCGATAGTATCGATGGTAAGGAGCCAGCTTGCACTATTGATGGTTTGAAAACTATCACGATAGTATTCTTAAGTTTCTGTCCTCAAACATAAAGAAAAAAAATGGACCAAGAAAGTGGACGTAATATGAATTCGAAGGAATAAACTCTGATATTTCTAGCAATCCACTGTAAGAGTAAGTAGCGGTTTTCCTGCTTAATTTTTCTACTTTTCAAAAGTTATGTTATGTTTTACAGAGCAATGAAATTGACCAGGCAGCTTTGGCGATTTGTAATGTATAATTCTATTCTTCTAATTCTAATTCTATTCTATAATGTATAATTCTAAGATAGATCTCAAGTCTAGCGGCTGGACCGCTACTAACGAAGCAACGTTTTTATGTTTTTGAATATTCTTTTTATTTTTATTTTACTTTTAAAATTATTAAGTTTGACAAATCAAGTGAATTAAATGGAAAAATAAATAACACACCAAAAACTCAATTTTTAAATTTATTAAATTTTTAATCGGATTTATAATAACCCTGCTGTTTTGGGTTTTTCATAAAGAATAACCTCTATATTACTAAATTTGTTTAATTCGATATTATCACAATAGTATCGATGGTTCCCAAAAAAACTCGAAAACAGCGATAGGGTCACTATCGATGTTTTGCCAGCTCTAGTAAACAAATCACTCAGCTGCGGTCACTCTAAACGAGCGGAATAAAATATCGCGGACGGAGCGGATTCTGGGAAACTTTTGAAACCGTTTGTTTATTGCTATTAAATAAGAAGGCGGCACCAGTGTTAAAGTGACGTATTTTAAATATATTTTACGCACTTCTCTCGCGCTTCCAACAAATCAAAGATTAAAAACCATTTAAGTTTGATAATTAAATTACTGGTCGCAAGGCTAAGACAACAAATTGGAAATTCATCACCTGCGCCGACTGCGACGCCAACGCCATTCTCTTTGCTCTTTATTTTCGGTGCGCGCGTCGCTTTCTTACCCGCAGCCCAGCAGCGCAGTCGCAGCAGCTGAAAAATATTAACGAAACACGGGGAAAAGTGTAAATTGAACAACGGGGCGCTGCGATTTATATAACAACACGAAATCGAAAACAACAAAACAAAGCAAACCTGTTATTAGCTGTTCTGTGTATGAACGTGCGCTAAACAAATTCTCGGCTTCAAAACACACACAAACATACATTTTCAGAATACAAAAAATACACAGAATAGTCGCAAAATGCAAAATTGATCGAGAAGAGCAGCATAATCATCGTGTGTATAATGAAATAGTGTTCCCCATTAAATCGGCCAAAATAGTTAAGCAACAATAAGCATCCTGTGTAAATAAAAGTGCTATACATACACACAGGCTTACAACAAAAACGTAAGCAGCGGTAAAAACGAGAAGCAGGAGAAGAGAGGAGACCAACAGCAGCAGCAACAACAAGATGAACAAGACCTGTGCGCGTTGTCAGAAGGTGGTTTATCCCATCGAAGAACTCAAGTGTCTGGATAAAGTGAGTACTAGTGGTGTTTTATTTCCTTAAGCTTTTATATTTCCCCATTCAAATTCTGTGTTTTGCGTTCTTATTTGTTGGTGGCTCCTTTTTTCGGCTCGCTTCGTGCACTTGTTGCGGGCGCCAGAGCGGGACAGCTAGCTGGCACATGGCCGTGGGGCATGTTCTGCCTCTCCCGCTCCCACTCTCCTATTTGCCCATTCTCCCGGCCTCTCCCCCCATTGATCATGCGTGCCTTTTGCTCTGCTTCTCTGTTTATTATCCTATGCTTAATAACCGCAAAAGTTGTTTGGCTGCCTTTCCTTTCGCTTCGCGGAATTCAAATATTTACTGGAAAATAACGGCGCAGCTTCGCGCATTTTGTGTGGGTGTAGAATAGTGCACGGAGAATAACAAACAGATCGTTTTACGATATCGATAATAAATAAATTTAAACAGTTTTATTTTTCATTTTTAATTTCCTGAATTTTATCGTAAACTTTGAAAATACACTTATTTATTTTTATATCCTATATCCATTGTCTGATTCCTAGATGGGCAAGCCTATGGCTCATCGTGCTCTCGCTGCTCCCTCCGTTATTCGTAAATTTTGGCGCCAGCAAGACGCACAAGTAGATCCCGTCGCGTGCTCAGCGAGGCGTGAAGATTTACAAAAACAATGCCACACAAATTCGGAGGCGGTAGCGGGCCATCGCCGCGATCCCGAATTCGCAACAACAAAAACTAAGCGTTGGGCCTCGCACACGCAACTCAAAACAAAAACAATTTTAAAGGGAATTGGGCAGTTGTCGTCGACTTCTGCACAGCCAAAAAGTTTGGAAGTTTTCCTTAGTCATTTTCTGAAGTCAATCACAAGTGCATGTGTAAAATGGATAAGGAAATTTAAAGTACTGAAACTGTTTTTGACAGTGTACTCCTTTCGATCGCACATTCTGTCTGGCTCGTGGCAGCGACGGATCGCGACGGTGGTGGTTGTTGTTGCAATTTTTGTCAGACCGAGCTGCTGCTCAGTCCGTTAGATTTCGTGCCCTTCCCTGGTCTGATTTATTTTTTCTGTGTAAATGCGCGGGTGGCAACATCAACTAAAAAAATGTTTCGCCAACTCAGGAAATTTCTACAATTGCTTTTAATTTATGTTTGCCGGCCGCTGCTTCCGCTGAAAGAATTTTCGGACTCTCTCTAATTATGTACCTCTCTCTCTCACTCTTGGGCCCCCCCTTGCTCACACACTTTTGACGCCGCCTGTTGCAGCTTAGCTTTTGCGATCATTTTGTGTCTTTCTGCTTTGTTTTTGTTGTTTTAGTTGCAGCTGCATTTGTAGTTGTTTTTGTTGTTGTCTTTCGCAAAAGCAACAAAAGCAAATCCGTTGACCGACCTTGAGCGCATATTTTCGAGACTTGAGACCAGTTTTTTTTTTATTTCATGCGTTCTCCACACACAATACACACACATGTACACTTTTATGCCTAAATTTGTATACAGTAATGTTCGCAAAAACATGATCTTACGAACTTTATATAATTTCAAACAATATTAGAGATTTTATTACAGGAAATGTGGCGTTATATTTAAGTTTAGTAATAAAAACTAAATTGATAAGCTAGCAATATAGATTTTTACTTGCTAATTAGATTCATAGATTTCCAGCGTATTTTCTGAGCACAACAGCTGTGGGAAAGCCTACCTGACCAGGGAGGCTTTAGTTTCTTTTTATTTAAAGGTGTCCCTGAGCTTATTGGCTTACACTTAATTCCAGTTTATTGAACATTTGTTTGTCTGCCCATGCTAGTGCTCTTCTTTAGTTTCTTTTACTTGTTTAGTATTTTTTTGTTGTAGTTTTTGCCCTTGGCTTGGCAACAATCTGTGTTTATGTTTCGGTTCCGATGACATTTGGGTGCTGATAAGGCTACACTCGAGACGCAGCTACAGACGGTTTCTCATTTCGAACCGAATTGAATCCCATCAACAAATTCCGATTGGCAATCGGAGGCTCTCGAGTATCAGTGTTGAAACGTGTCAATCTCAAACCCCCTTCGTCTGGCTCTCATCTAAACATCCTAATTATAGATGATTCTGTTGTCTTTGCCGAACTCACTCCAGCAGCAGTCATCAGCAGTTTCTAATTATAGACAATGGAGTAATGAAAACTATTTTAAAGTCACAACAACAACACAAGAGACGACGCACCCGAAGTCGGTTATAAAACATTTATATTCTCGTCTTTGTCTCGTATGTCGATGTGTGTTTTTTGCCTAATGGAAATGCTGAAACTTGTAAACATTGAGTGAGGAGCATGAAAACGGGGAGTGGGGGCTCTGAAACGTATAAGTTTACCTTTACATTAAATTGCATTAGTTTTCCTTTTGTAGTTTTGGTGTGTTTAACTTGCGCCAGCCAGCATTTTGCTGTGTAAGTAGGGTGTGTCGTGTGTGTCTTGTCTGTATTGTCTGTGTGTGATTGCAAAATAATTTAAATGCATGCAGCACACATTTCACAACTTTTTCAAAAGTTGAGCAATAGAATGCTGGGAGATTAGAGCAGAGAGGATTGACAATACAAATTTGAATGCAGAGCTGTGAGAGGGGTTCAATAATTTAGTAATTGTGGGATTTTTTGAGGCATGTTGCTCACTCAGAAAACCTGATATTTAAATGGGTTTTAATAGTAAATAAACTCGTAATTTAAATATAATCTTAAATTGACTAAATTTTTCTACAAAATAAAGTCATATTTATGTAATAACAATTTTTTTGTAGCATCTGGTAAAGCTTGGTTTTTATTTTGCTTTAATTTATTTTAGTTTTAGATTTATTACTCCCGATCCGTCATTAAACTTGCATTTTATGTCTCTCCACAAAACCAGGCCTGACTAATAAAAGCCTATGAGATCAGAACCTAATTTTAAACAATTGTTTTCTGACCTTCAATTCCAGATTTTGCTTACGCCATGTTTTGTGGGTGATTTCAAGTCATGGAAAGTGAACAATTGTGATTACCTCATATGGGATAGTATATGAGAAATGTGATATAAATCTTTTTAGAACTTTTCTGGTGTTATTGCTGGATCACCCCAACAGAAGTAATTGGGAAATGCATTAGGATTTGGCTTTGACTGCACGTGACACATCCTTCTTGATATAGAAATCGATACTCGTGACGGCAATAAGCGGGCATTTTATACCAATTATCTCTTATTTCTCTTTCTCCGTCACATAGATACAAACTCACACACATACATAGATTGTGGCACGCGAGAAATGTCTTTTTGAATGCAAGCCGCCGTTAAAGTTTTGCGGCGCATCGCTGCCGGCAACGGCGCTTCGTTAATCGATTTTTGATACCACCGAAAATAAAAAAAGAATTAAAATGCAAAAAAAGACAACAAAAAAATCAAACCGAAATGGAGAAGTCAACTTGACTGGCTTCCGCTTGTAGCCTATAAATGTGGCCATGCCTATATCCTCCTCTGTGCCTGTCTGTCGCCTCTGTTGCCAATTTCATTTATCTGTGAGCTTTATATTTTCCTTCCTGCTGCTCTAGAGATGTAAAGAAAGGGTATGTTGGAATTAGGGAAATTATTCTGGATTTTTTAAAATTTATTTTGCATCGATTGTAAAGGTGTACAAGGTTTCTGCTATCCTTTTTAGATCCCTAAGATCTAAGGGTAATGTTCTAATTTTCGAGGTGATCTAAATCACTAAGCATTATTTATAAATATTTATTTATTCTTTAAAATTATTATATATTCTTTAATTTTGGAAAATATTTAATTTCTTGGAAAATGTTTTCAAAATCTGAGAAAAAGGAGTATCTTTTAGTTCACATTCTTCACATTCGCAATAGTCATTGTTGCATTTGCGTTTTATTTTGCCCCGAAATATGTGAGTTTAACTTTTGCTTTGCGCTTTGTTTGGTTTTGGCCCGACTTTTTGAGCTCTTTTGCCTGCTTTTTTTTAAAGCATTTTTTATCCAGAGCCACAGAGCCACGACGAACGATTATTTCATGCTCGCAAGGAAAGTAAATGACCTCTTTGTTGTCATGTTGTCATGGGAAGTCGTCCGGGGGGATCATCGAGCAGCTCTCTATAGCTATAGGAACGTGCCAGTTTTTGGCCAGCCTTTTCTGGCCAATTTCGTAGAGCACGAAAGTCGGAGGAGCAGCAGCGCAGCGTCAGAGTAGAGAGTAGAGAGTAAAGCGTAGTAGATGGCACACAAAGAGGCAGCGAAGCATCAAAAATAAAAGCGTCGCCGTCCGTTTGACTTCGTTTGCCACTTAACGACGACGACGACGACGACCTCCTCCTTGGATTCTCCGCTCCGTCGCTCCTGTCATGGCACACATTTGCACTTCTCTGACCTCTCGGGAGAGGAGAGACCCCTCTTAGCCGCTGCATCCGCCAATAGGCCATCACTTCTCTCACTGGGCCATGTTTTTTAATTTTTGCATCCTTTTCGAGTGACAAATGACTACAGCAACAAACTTCAAAGCGGCAAGAGGGGGAGGAGGAGGCAGGACAAGGAGAGTATCAGGAAAAGCGAGGGTCTTAAAATCGAGGTAGCTTTTCATGATAAACTGATGCACGGAACGAAATTTTAAAGATTTATCAGGGTGAAATATAAAATATATCTAATCTATAATCTAAACTTTAACTTATTATTTAAAGACCTTCTTTTTCAATGTATTTGTATTCATTATGGAATGTTTTTTAGACCTTAAATTCACAAGAAAGTATTTGAATATATTTTAAAATAATATTTATAAATATTTATGAATATTTTTGTAATGTTGATTCTTTATATATGTATATATTTTTCCCTGTGTTCCCTCTCGAAACTCTTTCGCTTTCGGAAGCCACGAACGACTAGAAGAAGAATGACAATGGCTTTATGTATTTATTTATATACATTTTCTCTCCACTCTTGACTGGGCCTCTTCACCTCCACTCACTTCACTCGAAAAAAACTCGAAACTAAAGTTCACTTTTGCATGACAATCAATTTTTCACTCCGACCAGAGGATGCCAAGCTCTACAAGGTGAGGGAAATGCAGGAGGGGAACATGGGAAGGGGTGCATCAATTGAGGCATGAAAATAAAAGTGGTCAAGGCAGGGGAAAGAGAGGAGATGGAAATATGGGGAGGGAGAAAGATGTCGCCGCTGCGATAGAGGGAAACATTGTTTTGAGTTGTCTGTCCCCCTTGTCACTGCATCTCCGCTTTGTTGCCATTTCCTCCCTAGATCGAAAGTCAAAGGTTTATAGGAGCTAGAGATATGCTTGAACTGCACAAAAGTTAGTTGGAAACTTATTAGTTTTTAGAACTAAATAGGAAAACTTAATATTTTGTTACTTTTTGGGCTAAAATATTTCAAAAAACTCTAAAATAATTATATTAAATATAATATAGCAGCTTATTTTATAAGATTTTTAAATACTTTTATAATAGAAATCCATAAAAGTCTCAAAGGTAACACTATAAGTAAATGCAACCTTTTTATCTCTTACAGTACACCTCCATTCATTGTCTTTTTTCCGGTTCCCTTTTAATTGTGAGAACAACTTTTGTGGCACTGCAAGATTATGCAATTGTCTTCCCTCCAAAGACTCCACCCATTCATCCATCTATCCATCCACTCACTTTCGTTGCTGCTGCACTCCCAATCTTCGAGAGAATCTTCAGTGGCGGCTGCTCCCATTTTCCACTCATTGACGTCGCCTAATTAGACTTCGCTTTCAAGAAGAGCTTCGCTTGCCAATTTTTTATCTTTTTGCTGCCGAGATGGAAAGCAAATCAAAGAAGTAGAAAATAGTTGCTGAGAAAACTAAGAAACTGCTAGCAAACAGAATTTTCTATGCCTACAAACTTCAAAGTCAAGATTTCGTTGGACTATGCTTTTTTTTTGGGATGTTTTTTTACCACCAAACTTGGCTTCTATTGTGTCCCAAATTGTGAAAATGTAACAAAAAGTTTTTTGTCCAATTCGGAAAGTGGAAGTCGTCGTCGTCTTCGTCTTCGTCTTCTTGGAAGTTGTTTGGAAACTTTAAATAGCTTTGGCCACTGCCACTGTGGCTTGTATTATTATTGTATTTCTGTTTTTTCCGTTTCGAGGGCTTTCCCTCCAATTAAACGTTTCCCATTGTGAAGTTTTTGTATTGTATAATTAATTTCGATGCTCAAATTTTGACTAATGGACTAATGACCAAAAAGAAAAGAATAGAAGAACGAACAAGATGATTGAAGAGAGTCTAAACTGGTTTTGGGTCAAGCTTTAGCTCTTGGTTTCCTGTTTGAGTGTCTTTTAATTATTTTAGTTTTTTTTACTTATTTTATTGCCGAGTTATAAATGTTAATGCGCACTTTCTTGTAATTTTATTTCCCTCTTTTGTCACTGGTAACAGTTCTTGGGGGAAAACAAGAAAAACTGTGCTCCTTCTCGAAACAATTGCTTTGTTTAAATTCAATTGATCTTTATTAACTCGAGTGGGGAGAAAAGAGAGCCGAGTGGAGGGGAAAGATCACTCGAGGGGTCGCTGCCAACGACTCGTGTAAATTCGAAAAGGGGAAGACAGACAACAAGTTGAACTCTTCGTCGTCCGTCCCCTTGTTTTTATTTAATTCTTTATTTGAAGCATTTGCATGACTCTCTTCATCGTCGTCATCATCCAATTGATCCCCGCCAGCATGCAGCTCTTTAATAAGTAGAGGGGAGGAGCTCCATCCCCCAAGGGCAGCAGGGGTGTTTGCTCTATAAGTTTGGTTCTTTTATTGCATTTGTGTATATCTGTGTATTATTTATAGAGGGGAGAAAGGAAAGGGAGGGACATCGAGGGACTGAGAAGTTCAAGTGGTTGCTTGACTCTCGAGTTGCCTTGCACTTGAGGTTTCTTCACGCCGCTGCTTTTCGTATTTTTTTCCTTGATCTTCTTGGTTGTTTATATCTTTTTATATTTCCATTTGCTCCATTTGTGTCAAGAGTTTAAGTTTAGAAATGAAACTATATACTAAACATTGCTGTACTATTTAAAAAGTATTTATTCTTTAAGGTTTTTGTTATTAAATATCTTCCTTGAAAATACTATTGAAAATACTATTGAAAATTCTATTGAAAATACTATTGAAAATACTATTGAAAATACTATTGAAAATACTATTGAAATACTATTTAAAAAGTATTTATTCTTTAAGGTTTTTGTTATTAAAACAAGTTCTTTAATATCTTTTAGGTTTAAGACATAAATTAAAGTTTTTTAGA
Organism: Drosophila truncata; assembly: GCA_008042515.1. Lineage (NCBI taxonomy): Eukaryota > Metazoa > Arthropoda > Insecta > Diptera > Drosophilidae > Drosophila > Drosophila truncata. The sequence goes on along the minus strand of VNJQ01003926.1, from coordinate 297,005 downwards.
ATAATATTTATGTTTTTATTAAAGAAAGAAGTCATATCATTTGGGTATTTAAATTATATTTAAAAATAATCATCACAGCTCTGATTTTAACTTAAACAAATTAACACATTAAAAACACCATTTCATCATCAATTAAACACCAAATTAAATCTTAAACTGAACTCTTTAACTGACAACTGATTGACAAAGTTAAGTCGCTTTCAAGTCCAAAGGCGGCATTGCTGCGAAGTCTCGTTTATAATTCAACTCTGCTCCACATTTAACCCCAAACCGCATTCTGTTGCTGCTGCCGCTGTGTCCCACATTCAAAAGTTTCGCTTGCTTGCAGAGCACTCTTAATTAATAATTAAATGAAGGCTTTAAGGCTGGATATATCTGCACATCTTTAGTAGTCCATAAGCCGACACAAAACTGATTGGTAGAGTATATAATACTAGAACTTTTTATAAACTCATTCTGCTAATCACATAAGCCCCATGTTTGAATTTGCATTTTCCATTTAAGTTTATCATTCATTGCAATTTGTGTGTGTGTGTGTGTGTGTGTGTGGGAATCGTCTTTTGTGTTTCCTGTGAAAATTCAAATAGAACTCCTAACAAATGACACGCCAATTGCTGGGAATATGTGGGAGGTGTGTGTGAGTGTGTGTTTGCAGGCGGTGTGTGTGAAGTTTCTGACGTTTATAAATTAAACAAGCAAAATGCTGAAGCGTCAGCAGAACTCGAATGGAGAGCAGAGTGGAGCAGAGAGCACCAGCGGCGGCATTTCCTATTGACTTTGCTAATTGACTGAAGCGAAGGGCCAATAGAAAATGCGGGGAAAATAGTGTTACAAAACCTGGGAAACACGAGAGTGAGAAAAGTGCTCAATAGTCAGGTTCCAATGTCACACATTCAGACATGGAAAAAGTTCAGGCTTTACTAGGTTATTTATAACACTATTTTATAGAACGTGCCAGTAACATAAAATTTGAATTTTTAAGCTTCTTTTTACTTAAAGGAAATACATAAATAAGTATTTATTTAGCAAAAAATATTCTATTCAAATGTGGAACCTCTGAATTAATAAACGATTCCGAACCAAACAAAGCTGCATTTAATTAGTTGAATATTTATATAATGAACAAAGCAGAGCTTAGTGTTAATCGGATTTTCTAGCATCAACCTCGCCGCTATAACAATTTATTTACTATTTAATTTTAATTTCACTTTAATGGGAGTATTATTGTGGGGCTTAAATATTATGCACAAAGAAAGCTTCCACATCAACTTAATATTTATAATTTATGCTGCAAATAAATCACAATAATGTCTTGTTAATCTGATTTAACAATTAGAAGAGACACATTCAAAATGCATTGTTGCTGTGAACTTGTGTCACAAGTGATCTACAAGGGGAGGCTTGTTCACAAATCACTTTCTAATTGGTCTTATCAAGTTAGGTCTCACACATTTTTTGGTGATTTCCCATCGGGGAAGCCAGAGCATATGTTAATCGTTAGAGATGCATATTCAAGAGCCTCAAAGATCCAAAATACAAAATCCACCGCCTGCACAGATGTCAGAGATGTCTGGCAGACAAAGAGGAAGCATATATCACTAGAGCGTTGGTAATGCCCAATTTAAATAGAGAGAAGAGCAGGCAGGGAAGCAAGCAAACAGACATTTGATTGCGAAGAAGAGGAGCACACTCCCCACGTGAAATCAAAACCCACTTGCAGCTGCCAGCTGCTGTTCCAGTAGTAGTAGTAGTTTAGCTTCTTCTGCTGCTGATGAGGCGACTCATGGAGGAGGAACTTCACTTGGAGTTGTAACTTCTTTGAGGCGGAGGCGGAGACGGAGAAGGCGGTGTGCGTTACAGCCGTCTGCCGAAAGATATGGGGGAATCCGGCTGATGAGGCGGAAGTGAAAGCGACCAAGCAGAATTAAACTGCTTCCTCTCTTCCTCTCCCAAGCTTAAGGTTTCGTGCCAAAGCTGTTCTCTTATGGATACCTGGATTTACTAGAGGGTACTATGAGTTTTAAAGGGTGTTTTGGATAGTTTTTTATATAATATGGAATTTAATTAGTGGTTTTTATGCTGCTAATTAATATAATAATCATAGTTCTTTGGAAATATTTGTTCAAGCTTATGTTATAATCAAATAAATGAACACTTATCATACTTATGTTATCAATTCAATTAGGCTTTTGGTTGTAAATAAATCTTGATAAAAATATAGGCACGTGGTTAACGGTTTTTCGATAAATTTTATCAAAAAGTTGTCATTAGAGTGGTGCTAAAATTTACCAAGAAAATATGCTGATATTTCAGGCATTATTATCAAGAATCATTTACCTAAAAAACTAATTGAACTCCCAGAATTAAATAAACCCATTTCTTAGGAACGTCTTAAGTTTTCTTAAAATTAAAGGGTATTAAAAATTCCTTTACCTTTTGTTGGCTTACTATAATTTTTCTTTTCTTATTGCTTAGCCCTGTCTGCGCCTTAAACCAAAAAAATAACCAAAATGTGAGTTCAAGTTTTTGGGCAATTTAACACGCCCCGCCATGCTCTGTTTACCGCAAGCCAAATTGTTGTTGCTTATGGCCAAAATGCGTGCTGACTGACTGACTTGCTAACTGACTGACTGACGTAAGGTCAAGGCAACAAAGCTCCCAAATGAAAAATGCCCCAAAATGGCAAACTCCGAATTGTCATCGTCGAAAGCGTCTGAGAGGTGATCAAAGGTGAGCAGAAAAGTGTGGAGACAGTGACTCATCGATCGTTGTAAGCCAAAATGACTGAATTACAACTCAGTCGTCTGTCTGAATAACTGTCTGTCTGTCTTCTTGTCTGGGTAGATTTCCTTATATGGTGTCCCACACACACACTCATGACATAATTGTCATTATCGACAACAACTGCCGTTGATGAGCGTTAAGTAAGCCAGCCAGCCATCCAGCAAATGGTTTTTAATTGTTTTTGTTGTTCGGCTGCCGCTGACGTGACCAGTTTAGAGTCCACTTTGGTCATGCTATAATTGAATATTTACCCTCTCCATTTTCCATTTCCCCCCCCGATTGCTTATGCAATTCTCACTTCATGTTTTACCATTGCTGGAATTTTCACACGCCCTAAAAAGGGCGGCGGAAAACAGGAAAAGCCTCATATCTACGCTTCCCATTGATTGGGAGATCTACAAGTTTCCAATTTGCTTGAACGCGCTTTCAATTTCATTCAATTGAGTTTAGGGGCTTTCTTTATTTGTGTTTTTTTTTTCAGCTGTTGACTAATTAAAAAGTTTTTAGAGAGGAAGAAGTGTATAAATTGAATTTGATTGCTAGATAAAGTCAGTCTTGCCTTTGTTTTGAAAACTGGAACTTGTTAGATTTTGCAATTATTACACACACGACACATGTACTTTTACATCAAACACGGCCTCTGTCATATGCATACTTGTCTTGATTTTCGCTCCTATATATCTTGTATCTGCACAATCTAAAAAGGGGGGGAAAAATATGACGCAATCTACGCGAAATTAGATACCGGCAACTCTCGAAATAATGAACTGAAATCACACTGCAGCATAACCATATATGGTTTTACTTAATATTATACCAAGCAAGGTGTTTGCAATCTTATAGATTATATTTACGGATTGGTAAAGTTGATCTAGATTGGAATTCCTTTAAACTGAGTCATTTTGTTGGGAAAGTTGAGATAAGATGGGTGTAGTTGTTGTATGTGTAAATCCCATTCGATGATAAGTGGGAACCGAACATATGGATCATGTTTGCCTCAACCTCATTCCAAGCCAACATTCTTCTGGCCTTTATGTCACTCCATTCACTGGATTTCTTTACACTTGAGATACGAAAGTATCTATAAGATTGCAAATATTATTAAAGATGCAGAAAAGGTTATACAAATATTTACACATCATTCGAAGGAGATTTACAATTTTTTTTAAAAGGAAATAGCAAGTATTGAAATAATAAATTCTAAAGTTAATTTATAAATTATTTTATTTAATTTCCTATTTCATTTTGACGTTTTAGACTCACTTTTCTACTTTAATCTTGTTTATATATTTTCCCTGTGTACTCGCACACTCTTTTTGCAATAAAAGCAACAACAAGCTACAATTGATTAGAATCGCTTTTTATGGTTATTATTTATTCCACATATTTGCACGTACACTCGCTCGCACTGAGAGACCAACACAACCAAATTATTTGTTTATTAATTTCATTTATTTGTGTGGAGGGAGAGAGAGGCCACCAACTGCGTTCGTTTCGCTTTTTATTTCGCATATTTCTTGTTTTTTTTTTCTTCTTCTCAATTGCTGCCTTGCCAGCAAGAATCTGTGCGATTCGGGCGACCGACCTAATGCTGCCTGGAGAGAGGAGAGCTCTTCGAGTGCGGATGATTCATTTTCCAGCAATGTCGAGTACGCTCCCTCCAAGTGGAGAGGAGGCTGGAGGAGGTATTTCTGCCGGCTGCTCGAACTGTATGTGTGTGTTGTCTTCTGTAGACGACAACTTCATTCCACTTTTTGCCACTTTGGATACAGTAAAGTCTACAAGAGGTTGAACATCTTGATGACTAGACTTTATAGTGAAGAAAGATAGCTTAAAATTAGTTCAATAAATCTATAGAAAAGATTAAATACATGTATTTAAAAGAAGTATATTTTAAAAGGTATTTAAGCTATAATTCCTATATTTTCTACTTAAACTATGGCTTTTAGAACTGTTTTTTAGATTTACTTATCTTCCACAAACCTTTAAACATAGTCTAAACTTAAAATTTCTCATTTCCCAATGACATCTGTAAAGTATGAATATTTTTTCTTCGCTCACAACTCCCCACGACTTGACTATTGCTTGTTATTTTCTCCACTTTGATGGTTTCTCTCTCCCTCTCTCTTCGGCTGTTGTTTTGATTAAACTGCGATGCTAGAAGCTAGAGAAGACTTGACTCTAAATCATGATTAATATCTTATGTAAAGTTGTTCGTGGGGGGAGGGAGGCAGAAGAGTTCTACTTCTTGGACTTCATTCCGTTGATGGCTCATAACGGTACCGGCTATATACATACAAGCATAAATAACAGCATTTTAAGCGCTGCATTCAGCTTCTCATCCCAATCCCAACCCGCAGTCGATCTTTAATTTGTGCTTAAGGAAAAAATCTCTAGACAGGCTGGACAAAAGCAAGGCGGCGGCAATATCGTTCTCTCCCGCTGAATGGGCATAGAATTGTTTAAATGCTTCTTTCTGGTGACCGGCGAACAAAAACCAAAAATCCAGAAAAAAGGCACAACAAAGGCTGGAGCTGAAGCTGAGGCCGAACCAGCTGGAGCTCTCTCTTTCTCCCACTGAAGCTCTGTTAGCTGCCAAAAGAACAACAACGGAACAACAATGCGAATCTGGATTTCAGTTTGCACTCGTGTCTGGCTCGTGTTTGCCTTTTGCCGTTTTGGCATTTGAAGTTGAAGTGTTTATTGTCCGAAAAAGTTTTGACAATTCGCTTTTGAAATACTCTCGAGGAAGTGGCATACTCAAAACTATGCTAGAAGCTTGTAAAGAATGTAAAAAATAAGGGAATAGTGTGGGTTTATGGCTAAAGCAATCTTTAAATATTAGGTTTTAAAAGTAGCAAAAATAAGGTTGAACCTTAACAGGTTTTAATTTAATAGGAATAGGTAGTTAATAAAATATCACTTAATATAGGCTCTATTTATATATATTTAAATAGTGGTATAAATTTATGATAAAAGTTAACATATTCAATTATGTTTTATATTATTTATTTACCTATTTATTTATCTTCTAAAATTGTAGTGTAATACCAGTTTCGTTGTTAGTTTGTGGCCTGAACAATTGCCTGGAAAATTGTTGAATTTTCTAAAGATTTCAATAGGATTTTCCGCTTTACGTTTAAAAGAGATTTAAGTTGCTTAAATTTGAGTTAAAGTTTGATCTATTATTAAAAATTCTTTGAAGTTATAGATAAGAATTTAGTAGAATCAAAAGAAAAACTCAATAAAGTTACAAAAAGCTAAAAGCCATTGCCAAAAATTGTACTACCAACAAATGTAATGTATCTGCTCCCATTTCCCATTGCTCCACTTTTGGTTCCTTATGCAAATTTGAAGAAATCGCTGTGACACTTCAAGTCTTTGTATTTTTTTTTCTTGTATTGTTAATTTTATTTGTTTTTATTTATTTTATTTTTTTTTGTGTTTCCTTAACCAAAGCTTTTGTTGTTGCCTGCTCATTGCCCTGATTTGTCATTTGTATGTTGGCTTCGGTTCGGTTCGCCGTGGTAATCCGAGATTCTCCTGTTGCCCCTATTCCCGTCCCATAGTTGTTTTCTGGCCATTTCGTGGCTCATGCCAATTGTTTTTATCGTCGAAAAAAATACGTTGAAAGCGTGCAAATTCGAATGCAAATTTAACACCTCGTCGCCATCGTCCCGCCGTGGTTGACAAAAAATAACCCAGCGATAAAACGAAACAAAAACGAAAAAGTACAAGAGGAAACGTTTAACTTTTTTGAAAATTGAGCCGCAAATTGAAAATCAAGACGAGAAGCGAGGCAAAAGTCTGGGGAAAAAAAGTGAAAAACTGGGTTAAAGTGAGCATAGAAAATTGAAACTGAAGGCAGTTTGTTGTTCGTTGGTTTAGGGGGAGACGAACCGTCAACCGTTGTTGACCAGCAGACAGACAGATTACCTCACCACATGCATTTAAATATATATGTATACGTTTGTATGTTTGTATATATATACAACATATGTACATGCACATCCAACAATCACAACAAACTTGACTGCATTTCGTTGCGAAAGTGAAAATGAAAATGAAAATTACAGCAGAAAATAAGAGTCTTAGAAAATGATGTATGAGATCATTAAGGAAGCAGTATTTTTCAGTATTTAAAATATCTGATAAGATGACACTTTTATTTTTATTTCAATTCTTAGTACTCTAAAAATGTTCATTTGAATTTGATTAAATTCTACGAATGTCTGCATATTTTATGGCATATTTATTGATCATAAAAGATAAGAAATTTAAGATATTTAACCATAAGTCGCAGTTAATCAAATAACAAATTTAAATAAGGCTGCACAACGGAAATACAGTCATAAACATTGAGTACTTCTGATGTCAACAGATAGGATATTCATATATTCTTCAGATAACAGAGATATGTTGGCGGTGTCAAGGTCTTTGATGGTTCAAATTGATTTACTTTCTACAGAATTTCTAAGCTAAAGCAATAAAAATACAAGAATATCTATATTTATGGGGATGGAGATGAGAGGGGTCATAAAGGGGTTCCTAAAAAATCATAAATTAGTAAAATTTGCAACGGAATTTCTTCAATTAGCCGTAATTTCTCCCCTCCGTCTGACTGCCTCCTGTTACGCATGCGCCCTGAGCTGGAAAGTCATTTGCTTAAGCCCCAGATTCAAAAAGTGAGGTCAGAAGAGAAAAATCCGATGATTTATTTCAGTTTCAGTTCAGTGGGGGTCACAGATTGTTTCGCTTTCAGCTTTTCTCTTCGGGCCACGGAATGTGGCGTCGCTTTTAGTTTATTTCATTTCTTTTCGGTGCGTTTTTTGGTTGTTATTTTTTCCCCCTGGCTTCCATCAAACAATTAACTATCGTATTTTTTTTTTTTGTTTTGTGTCTACACTTTTAATTGTTGTTTAAACGGGTTTTCGTGTTGTATTTGGCCAACACTTTTGCCAGCTTCCAGTGGCTGCTGCCTGCCGCTGCTGCTGCTGCTGCTGCGTTGAAAACCAATTAGGAAATATTTCGTACTCCCCATCCAGGCATTTCTCTCTCTCTTTCTCTCTGAACGGGTAAATGGTCTTCTCCTTTTTTTTGCCTGCTAATCCGCAGACAAGTTAATCGTTTGTTGACCTCCACGTCAAGGCAACCCAACTGAATGGCTGACGACTCCATACTCCAAACTCCATACTCCCTGGATGTGACTGGAGATGAGGAGTACACTAGTGTGTGAGATGCTGGAGTTCCATTGCGGTTTTCGCATATTTTTTTTTTGCTTTCCTTTTTCCTCTGTTGGAAAATTTGCATAACGCGTTGCAGGCGAAAGAAATAACAAACACATTGAAAGTCTAGAGAGCTATCATAGCAACTTCCATCAGAAGGCATCAGTGGAGGAAGTTAGTTCCTCTGACTGGCAGTAGTTGAGGAGTATTCCTACTGCAACTGCTGGCTGCTGCCAAGTCACCACAAATCACGCAACATTTTCCAAGTCTGTTTGTCTGGCTCTCATCTGCCGTCTGGCTTAGTCGTCGGCTTATCTAACCAGTTATCTCAAACTGAACGGTACTAACTAAGATATCTGCTTATTCTTCGCACTTATCCCGCCGTTTAGTTGGGGGCCTTGAGATATGCGGAAACTTTGCTAGTTTGCGGAATATGATGCTTGATGCTTCTGGTATTTGTCACCCAACAAAGCTTAAGTTTTCTCCAAAAACTAAATAAATTTACTTTATCTGGCTTGATTTAGGATTATATGATACGACTAGAAGCATAATCTTTCGCAGAACAATACAAATATTTATAGTTTCTCAAGAAAAAGAATTAATTAACTTTACTATGTTTATAAAAATTTCTAAAGCTCTTAGCTTGGTTTCTCATATTTTTTCCGCTACTCCACCAATTAATTTTGGAGAAAATATATACGCATAAATTGCTAGTTAACGGATCTGCTCAGAATAATAATAATAAATAAAAACCTTTAAGAGCGCAACGCTTTCTTATGCTTGGCTTGGCCCAAAGTTTTCGGTTGCATTGCACCAATTTGGCTAACAAGCAAGCAGCATAAAGCAGAAGCAAAAGCAACGACACCAACAAATAGCAATAATAATATTGCATTCTCAACAATTTTCTGTGATTCTCTATTTTGTAATTCAACGTTTTCTCCTCCTCTCTTTCGTTTCAGACATGGCACAAAACGTGTTTCAAATGCACAGAATGCGGGATGGCGCTCAATATGAAAACCTACAAGGGCTACAACAAAATGCCCTACTGCGAGGCGTAAGTTTAACTATAGTTTTTACCCTACCCACTCCCCTTATAGCCCTCAAACTCCTTATTATGAAATAGTTGCACTTGGAAAAAAGATATTAAACAAGTTTATAAAGTTGTTAAAAATACAATTATCCATAAACCAAGACTAAACTATTTAAATGTAAAATGTTATTGTATTAATATTATAAAATCTTACTCTTTTAACTGTCAATTTATCACTTCGATAGATCTTTACATCGGGTTGAGAAAAACTAGACTTTAGAAAATCATATTTTATGGTAAATTATTTATAAATATTAATATTTTATGTATCCCTTAAGAAATCCCTCTCCCTCTGGGTTAATACATTTTTCTTCAAGTGTCTGTGCATTCGGAATCTTCCTGACAAACAATTGTGGAGCACAGTGGGGGCAATCACGTTAAGGCTTATCGCACCCACTCCGCAAGTGATGGATCGCAGGGGTGGATGGGAGTTGGTGGGAGGATGGTCAACCTTGATTTGCTTCACCTGGCAATCTTCATTAGCGTCGTTTATCTAATCGCTCCAGGTGGAGATAGTGGCGCGGGTTGGTGCTGGAGTGGAGGTAGATAACGTTTAAATTCACTGGAAAATTGCAAGAAACTTTTCGAAAAGTGGGCAATCCCCCTGAAAAAGTGCAGCAGCTTGCTTGCTTGGGTGTAGAGCGTAGAGAGGCAAAGGAATGCGGAAATGCAGTTGTGGGGCACGAGTGTGTTACCCATTCCAGTTCACCCGCTGAACTAGTTAAATTTTTTTCTAGATAACAAAATGAGATAGGTTTATGGCCTAAAATAAAATTATTAATAGAAAGCTAATAGGGAAATTATGATTAGAATGAAGTGTTTGATTAATTTGCTTATTGAATAAATATTTGAAGGCAATCTGAAATGTTTTTAGATGATTAATTATAGATTGGTGAGGTAAATTTAGGATAAGGATAATTATTTTAAATATGGTATCTTTTGTATTAACAACAAAATAGAACTCAGCCACTCAACACTGCCATTAAGCGTCTTCCTGTTTCCTGCTGCGGGTTTTCACTCGCGATTCACTGGGGGAATGTGTGTCACATGGGAAGTCTCCCTAGAAACCCTCTTTCTTGTGTGTGTGTGCTCGCCACCACTGACTGCTAGGTACCTTCTCCCCTCTGGCTCCTGTCATGTTCATTGTTGTAGACAATGTCACACACATTGGGCAAGGGACAGGCACAGGGAGTTTAAGCGGACAGGAGAGCAAGTGTGTTTAGCTTTGTATTGTGGCCAACTTCCACTCGGTGTGTGTGATCCCCTTTTGCCCAAATTTCCTTTTCGTTATTTTTCCTACATTTTGTTTTTTTTTTTTTTTTTGCTGCAGTGCGTGGCTGCATTTTGCTGGCCTTGAGCCAAAAGACAGGGGCGTCCGCTGAAAAGGGGTACGGATATGATATTCCCTTCCTGGGTGTGCTGCATGCGGTCCTGCGACGGCTAGTCTAATGCAGATTTATTGTGGATGCCACCGCTGCGGGAATAAAAATTCCATGCGGATTGAGTTATGCGTCCGTTAGCTCCATTGCGCAGTGTACTGCCTCTCAGCCTGCCTTCCTGTGTCCCCCTGATGCTCCCAGGGAAACTACTCTGCTGTTACTGTCGAGTATCACATGTCGTGGTCGTCGTCCCCCCTTGGGTCGCCTGGTCGCCTTTTGTGCGAATTCCCACTGATGTCATCGCCTGCATAAATACACGTTGAAATCGTTGAAATCCTGAAATGGAATCGACTATATGTGCGGTGCTAGATGTGTGCTTTGAAAGGATAGCAAATGGATAGCATAGGGATAGCGGTCACGCCCCGTTTTCCGCTGTCGGCACTTTCACTGCATTTCCTCAGTCCTCGTTTGCACCTATCCGGCCGCAAGACGTCCTGTTCCCTTCCGTTCCGTTACGTTACGTCCCGTCTGCTTCCCGATTACGTGACTTCACGTACTTGAATCCTGCTTCATTTTTGTGCCAGTCTTCGAACTAGATTTTAGTGCTGGGTATTTCTGGGATTTTAAAAATGGTGTAATAAATTCTCCAAGGGGTTGCATAAGAACTTACTTCAGGATATCTTAAAAAGTTTTTAAAAGAAAGTTAAGGAGAGAGTTTTAAAAGAGATTTAAGAAAGAAAGTATAACAAAAATTGTGGGAGTGAGATTTCTTAAAGATATTGAAGAGATTTATAAATTAGATCTGGAGGAGTTCTATAAGAAATCATGAAGCAATTTCTAAAACAGATAAAATCGTTTTAAAAAAAATCTAGAATAAATAAACAGATTTTAATAGCAATTAATATATACAATATAATTTAAAATGTTTTCTAGAAGAAAGGTAATACCAATAAATATATTTTTAACCTAATATTTGTGATCTGCAAATTTAAATCATAATTTTCTTATTTTTTAATTTCTCATCATTCTCAATTACAGGGTATTTTTTTTTTATACGAAAAATAGGTTCCAACTTTTTGGCTTCTTACATTTTTACAACTGCGGTGACTTGGAACTTCCACTTTTTGGTTTGCATTTTATAATTGCTTGGGAAGTTTCTGCTGCTTGAGCCCGGTTATTCTTTGGGGTCTTCTGCTCAGTGTTCAGTGTTCAGTTTTCAGTTCCGTCTGTAGACACACAAAAAAACACAAGATAGTTTCCCATCCAGTTTACGGGTCAAAACAAAGTTTTCATAGTCATACCGCTTTTCTTGGGCTGAAAAGGAGGAGCCAGGGAGAGGTCAGTTGCGGGATAACACGATTGCAATAAATTATAAAGTTCATTCGCAGGATAAATGAGGGAAACGTGCAATTAAAGTTGGGCCACATATGAGGCTGAAGTGCCAGCCAGACAACTGATTGTTAATTGGATTGGAGGGCCACATAGAAGTTATGGCCAAAACGAAAGGAAGTGAAGTGAAGGGAAGTGAGTGTTCTGGAAGGAAAGGAAATTTAATTTAGAGTTTAATATAGCTTTGACCAGCTGGAAAGGATGATGAATAGTGTTCAGGGAAGAGCAATTACAGATTCGTTTTTAAATTAAAAAGTTTGGATAAATACAGCTGTCAGTAATTATTTCTCAAAGCTAAGAAGGAAGCTTAAATGTTACTTAGTCACTCACATTTACTTCTTTATAATCTAAACTACATTTAAAGAGATTTCTTAAGATATTATAACATAAGATCAGCTACCAATAATTCTCAGGGAATTTAATTGCTAGTTTTAAGACTTTTCATGTAAAATTCGTAACATTTCTTTAGTAGTTCAAGCCAGGACATGTTCAACTCTTACCTCAACTTATGGATAAATTTCCTTTTCCAACAAACGAAACTTCTTCTCCTCGCCCTAATTGCATCTTGAAGTAGAAGAAGCTTCCCTGGTAGTCGTCGTCGTTGTCGTTGTCTACCTAAGGCCAACATCCGGATAGCAAACGGACAGGACAGTAAAAGGATGGGGCTTTAGGCCAGGCAGGATATGCCAACATTAAGGGCCAACATACACACACACACACACACACACATGAGGACACCAGGAGGAACTTCTATTCATACAATTTTGTATACATTACATTACCAGGCCCCATTTAGTTGGAATTGAACTAGAAAACGAGATGTTTACAATGTCTTGCTTGCTTGCTTTTTTTCGCATATAAAAAAAGAGGTAGATACAAAAAAAAAAACAAACATCTGCCGAACAGAACTCGATGTGAGCCTGATATATACCCACATTTATATATCATTGGCATTTATTTATTAACATAAAAACCCAGTGAACCATGGCCGTATGTGCAACCCAAAGCCTCGCCCTCTGTGTGCCACATATCTTCTCGGCTTCTCTCATTTCATTTTGCAACAGATCTCTTTTTTTATTTTATTTTTTTTTTGTATTTTACTTTCGTTTTGAATAACGCGGCTTAAACAGGCAAACAATGAGGGATCTACATATATCTTGGCTTGATTACTTAAGCCGCCCACAAAATAGAAAATAAAAGTGACAACGGCAACAAAAACCTTTTCAATTACCAAAAAATAGTTGGGTCACCAGTCAGTCACTCTGCCTGCCAGACGACTGTCAAGAGAGAGAGTCATTTATTCACTATTTTATGCTAAATACAAAATTGGTGGGTCGTCGCTTGTGCTTAGCTACCGAAATGAGGCACTGGGAGTGGTTGGCGGTGTCAACAATTACCCATTATTTAGCATATGGATTTTTTAAAAGCTTTAAACACGCGATGGATGGGTTTTAAACATAACACACAACTCACTCTCACCTTTCCCCCCGCCTGCGGTTGGATTTTCGAACTTTTGTGCTCACTTTTTGATTGACTGCAGCGGATTATGAATACCAATGATGATCGTGACGATGATGTTGTAGCTGATGGGCCAATGCCAAAAATCCATAATAATATGGTGCAGAGAGTGTAAGAGATAATCGCATCGGTGGGTCAATCATTTAATTTCAATTTTAACGCTTTTGCAAATTATGTGTGAAATGATTTCTCTTTCACTTATGCCATTATTCATTGAGTGAATTGAGGAAATTATTATTTAATGGGGTTTTTGTTACGGGTTTTTAAAAAAGAGGGAGCTTCAGAAATATTTTTAAAACTCATTTTAAAATATTTTAACGGATAAATTTATTATTTGGGAGTTTAATAAACATTCCTTTAAACAATTTTTGTAGTATGTATAATATATAAATTTCTATCAATATTTTTAAAATATTTAAAGCTTTTTGAAACATATAAAAATGTAAAAATGTAAAAATGTAAAAATAAATTCTTAACGGCTTCTTTAGAAATTTGTTCCTAGATTAACTCGAATTCAATGCAATTGCCAGGCCAATCTTGTGACAACTTCATCTCTTATCTGTCACAGTTCAGTATAAAGATGTAGGGAGATGCCTCTCCCTTTTTTATTTAATATTTATATGTGTATAAATTTTACATTGATCCATTGCCCAACAACTCGGACAGTAACAACAAAAGACTGTCATGGTAACTCAACACCAATCGCCGGCGCATTGCTTGTTCCGCATGCAGAAAAAAATCAAAAACAAAAGAAATCGGAGTATGAAAACAACAACAGTAAAAAACCAGAAAAATATGTTGACATCCAATGAATGTCCAAACTGTTTTTCCTTCTGCCAGTTGATGAGTGTGTGTTGTGTTGGGTGTGCATTCGCTTGGACATGGGACATTGGGTTGTGGATGGATGTAGTCCAGTTTTGATGGCCAGGAATCCAGAGCAGCTTCATCCTTCCTTCCTTCCTTACCATCAACAACAATTTGTGTGGGAAATCATTAACAGGATAGGATGATGGGAGATCATTTTATGGACTTTTAAATACCCTTTGTTAGGGGAAGTATTTAAGAACTTGGATAAAGTTTTTATATTATATTCGTTCTTTATTAGCAGAAAAATAACCTAACAAAATAATAAGGGTTCATTTTAAAAAAAATGTTTAAATTAAATTAAGGCATTAAAGAGCCAGTATGCCCAGAAGAAGGATGTTACAAAACCCAAACCAGCTTATTGTATCCTCACTTAATTTAAACCCTTATTAACTCATATTATATTGGCTACAGAAAATGGGTTAATGGATATATATTTTTTAAATTTAATATGAGCCACACAAAAGCCATTTTTCGTCCTTAAAGCCAAAGAGAATGGCCAACAGCGGAACTGCTAGTATATGAAGCTCTTCCCTTCCTGTTTGTTGTTGTGTATTGTTTACAAATAAATTAAAATTCTTGGATAATACAAAAACAAAAATAAAAGTAAAGCACAAAAAAAGCAACAACAAAAACAATTGCATCATACACATGCATTGTTGCTGCTGACGTGCATGTTGCTTCTGCTGCTACTGCTGCTGCTGCTGCTGCTGCTGCTGCTGATCTATTGGGAACGTGCTGAGACATCCGCTGATGGTGGTGGCCTAGCTGCTGCTCGCCAATGTCGCCTCCGGGCGCTTAAGCATTGTTATGTCATCATTACCAGCTACCAGCAACAGTAGCAGCAGCACCAGTAGGAGCAGCAGCAGCAGCAACAACAACAGCAACAGTAGCAATGTGTGCCACAGCAACAACAGCAATTTGACCGACCGACTGC
This sequence comes from Drosophila truncata, assembly GCA_008042515.1. Classification (NCBI taxonomy): domain Eukaryota; kingdom Metazoa; phylum Arthropoda; class Insecta; order Diptera; family Drosophilidae; genus Drosophila; species Drosophila truncata. Next base: position 281,819 of record VNJQ01003926.1, on the reverse strand, counting down.
AACGGCAATGCAGAAAATGGACGATGCTTTCTGCGGTTCGGGCTTTGTACTTATTTTGCCCCCTTTTCCCCCTTGCTATATACCCCTCTTCACTGCCATATAGTATCTATGGCAAACACACACACGGAACATGCAACGCATATTGAACGATAAAGCAAAGTAAAGCGAAGCTTACACAGGCCACAACAACAATGCATTGGGTTGCTCTTTTGTATACTCTTTTTTACTTTTATTTTCTTTTACGAGAGACTTTTGTTTTAAGCATAAACAAATTTCTCGAATTCCCCAAAGTCATTAAATCATGTGAAGCGAATAATTAGGTTGTTAATAAAAGGATTTTGAGATAATGGTAAGATAATTTAGGCTACAATATAGTTATCGATAACAAAAGCTAGATTTTCTTACTAAGAAACATTCTTATCGTAAATGTCGATATACATTTTTAAACAAATATTTAGAGAACAGATAATAATAAAAATATAAACAAAAAGAAAACTAAGTCAATTAATGATTAGAAAGTATTTGAAATTGATCATAACTAAGCCAAAGATGCATTTATTTCAATTCAAAAAGCTCTTCTGGTTTAAATACACTCACCTTATCAGTTATAGGGTATTCCAAAATTCGTGGCTTTTCCATTTGGCTTAGATTAAGTCTTGCTGCTGCCGTTGCCATTGCCGTTGCTCGCAATAGACCTACATGCATCGGTGCGTCCGTCTCAGTGATTCTGCTGCTGCTCATTCGCTTTGGTCATTAAACGGCCTTGTGCCACTATCAACTATCCACTGCTATTCTGTAGTATATAGTACATGCCAACCAATGGTCACCTCTGTGCTGTGCGTGGGTATTGTTGTCGCTGCGCTGGCATTCCGCAGTGATTGCAGCTTATTTTCAGTGGGAGAAGCAGCAAGGGAACTACTAATAACCACCCCATTCTCATGCCAATTCCCATTCCCATTCCACATTTCGACTTTTCAACGGGCGCCACAGCTGTAGGCGATTAGAGAAGCATTCGCCAAAATGCCCATAAATATTCTATAAAGCCAATAGACTTGCATGCAATTACGTTTACAATATGGTTATTGGGTGGTTACAGCGACTGAAAGGGTGCTTCTCACACACACACGCTATATGGACACGAGTTTATCAACCTCTCGGCGGCGCTAACTCATCGAACTTGGTTATTGGTTATCAGTTGTTGTTTGTTGGCCAATCGATCGATCCATCGATTAGGTTAAAGCACTCTCTTTCCAGGGCCACAAAACAAAAAGAGTCATCGTCCATTGGGTTCGGATTTATGGGTATGAAACTGCAACTGTCCTGGTCTGTCCTGTCCTGTCCTGCTGCGTATGTTTGTTCATTATGATTACTTTCGCATAACAGAAACGCGCCATGTTATTCCTTTCAGCTGCCAATAATTAAATTGATGAATTAGTCCAATGGGAAGGCAGCGGAGATTCAGGGTTTTACAGGAGAGAGAGATGCCCTCAAAAAATATGATATTTCATCGTTATAGCAGTTACTGGTTTTTATTTAAATTTATTTATGTAAACAGTAGGCTTTAAAAAAAAAGGAAGCTGCAAAATACCTAGTAGTTTATCGATGCTAATCTTAACTTTTAATTCCCATTTTTAAGCCACGAGTTAGTTTTTTCCCCTTAAACTCAAAGGCAGCCTAAGCCTCAAAACATTTCCCCGAGTCTTTTGATAAATAGCATTCTCGGCCACAGACAAATCTCTGGCAGTTGATGGCCGTTATTCGCTTAAGGCCACAAAAGAAAATTCAAATCGAAATCAAGCCACAAAAATATCCGCAAAGCAGAGGCCGGCTCCGGCTCCGGCTCCGGCTCTGACTCTGGCTTGTGTTTTAATTGATAAAAGCTCTTGAGAGCGAGGTCAGAGGTTTTCACACGAAGCCAAACAGCCAGCAACATGAAATCGGAGATGGATATGCTCTATGCGGGAGTTTTTCCCCCTGGAGCTCTCTGCATCTCATCTCATTCCAAGCCATTCCACCCGCCTGAGCGGAATTTCCCTGAATCCAACTCTTGGCCAGCTGGCGTGGAGAATTTTTGTAGCTCCAGCTGCAGCTCGAGCTCCGATTGCCACTGGCAATGGTGTGCAGTTTGATGATGAACTTTATCTGCGGCTTGCTGACTGACTGAATGACTGACTGACTGCACTCCCTAACGTTATGTTAGTTAACTCCTCTAACGCTGATCTGTAACCCCTTGCTCTAACTCTTTCTCTATTTTTATCTTGCAGACACATACCGAAGGCCAAGGCAACGGCCATTGCCGATACGCCCGAACTGAAGCGCATCGCGGAGAACACGAAAATCCAATCGAACGTTAAATACCATGCGGACTTTGAGAAGGCCAAAGGCAAATTTACACAGGTCAGTGGAAAACGTACGAGTTTACCTTTCGCAGAGAGAGAAAATGAGTTACTTAAAAATAGATAATATTCGACTGTAATATGAACTATAAGAATCTGTAGCGATGAAAATGAACAAGACTATATTCAAGTTCTGCCCCAACAATTTTTAATATATAAAGAAATATCTTCAGGGTTTAAAATCCGATTTTTAAAATAATTTAAAGTTATTTTTTCTGTTAAAAGTTTAAATTCGTATAAATTTTCTCTCTGTGTGTGAAAGGCACTCCCTCTTCTTGCATTCAGAATATGGGTTACTAATTGCATTATGCATTCCCATCTTTGGTTCGACAGGTGGCCGATGACCCGGAAACGCTGCGGATCAAGCAGAACACGAAGCACATATCGAATGTGGCATATCACGGCGATCTGGAGAAGAAGGCGGCCATGGAGAAGCAGCGAGGATCCGCCGAGGTGTCCGACAGCAGCAGTGAGTATGCCCCTTCCTCTGGGATAACTTCTCCTTCCATTTCTCCATTTGTCTATGAAATCCTTTTGTAATTATTCTATATACATTTGTATATTTCTGTCCATTCTCTCCCATTCACATGTGTGGTAGCTATTATAGCTTCATTGTTTGTGACCGCTCGTTCGCTTATTAATGGTTAGTTGGTTGGGTTTACTGTTCGAATCAATTTATTCGAATTTCATTGACTTTTAATGTGTTCATAATTGTCTATTGACGTCATTCATGCATGCATTGAAATAAATAACAAAACTAGTTTACAGTGGACACTAGAAAGCTTGTTTATTGATATATAAATATATTTATCAGAAAGTATAAATAAATTCTAACCCAATAATTCAATTTATATATTTTCTGTGCAGAAATTATTAAACATGATTAAACAAGAATTTAGTAACAAAAAAATAAGAATATTACATTTATACTCTTTAATATATAAGTTATAAGTTTTAACCACTGTAATCTCTATCTACATATATAGTTAAGGCATGTCTGTGTTTGCATTTCTGCACTATTTATCTACAATATACACATATCTATATCCATCATATCCGTCACATCTGTCACATATTGTCATTAATATTGATTATAATGCCGTTCTTTTTTTATGGTTTCGTTTTCTTTTTATACATATTTATTTTGTTGCTGAATCTTTGTTTATCACATTTGTGTGTTGGCATAATTTACCCCACTCTCCACATCATCAATTGCAACCTACAAAAAAAAAAACTACAAACAATAAAAATAAATGCAACATAATTTTGTGTGCTTAACCGTTAACCAAACGACACACCACACACACACCCAACACGCACATACACACTAACAACAAAAACTGTGGACAAAATGTTGTGCCTAATTTAAATGTAACTAAAAATCGAACTAAATCGATCAAAATCGATACAAATAATATTGAAAAACAATCGAACAAAATCGATAGATGAATCGGAATATTTCTCTGAGCAATTGGCAGCTGAACAATTATCGCAATATGCACCCACAGCCTCACCCATACCGCCAGCAGTGACAACACTACACCAGCAACAGCAGCTGCAACATCAGCAGCAGCAGCAGCAATATCAGCAGCAACTCCAGCAGCAGCAACAACACCAACACTATTTGCAACAGCAGCAACAGACCCTGCCACCGCCACCCATACAACACCAGCAATACAACACAGCGGCCATAACGCCCACATACCAACAGCTACAACAGCAACAACACCACCAGCAACAGCGAGCCCAACAACAACATCAGCAGCAGCAACAACTGCACGATCCCTATGCCCATTACCAGCAACCGCAGGCACTGCGCCAGCAGCACCAGCAACAGCTACACCACCAGCAGCAGTTGCTGCAACAGCAAGCCATTAAACAAGCCTCACATCTGTATCCCACAGCAACATCCCAGCAACAGCAGCAGCAGCAGCAGCATCAGCCGCCACAGCAACAGCTGCAGCAACAGAATTCGCAGCAGCAGCATTCACAGCAGCAGCAGGCGCTTAATAGCTACAATGAGATGCGCTCAGCCATACTACAGAATTCGCATCATCCCAGCGGCAATGCTGTCGATCAGTATGATCATCAGCCCCAACAGCAACAGCCGCAACAGCAGCAGCCGCAACAGCAGCAGCCGCAGCAGCACAACAGCAATCCCACGATGGTGGCAGCTCCACAACATCAACATAGCCAGCTGAACAACAATCCCAGCAACGGCAACATTGTCGGCGTTAGCAGCAATCACAGCTTGAACAATAATAATGGCCATAGTCAGCCGCAGCAACAACAACAACAACAACAGCCGCAGCAGCAGCAAGCGCCGCCACAACAACTTACGACCAACAACAGCCAACAAATGATGCCGCCACAAATGAGGCGCTCGGCGGCCAGTGCGACTGGAGTAGGAGGAGGAGCAGTGGCCGGATCTGGAGTTCAGCAGCTGTATGCCTCACCCAATTATGCTACGGTATCGCCTTCGGAGAACGCCATAAATACCAAGAACGCCAGCAATGGCCACGTGCCCATGGTGGCCGTCGGCGGAAATATCGGAAAGATTGCCGACTACGATCCGTTGACGGATGGGCCAAGAGTGGTGCCCCAGTCCGGCAGATCCAGCACCACATTGGTCTACAGCTCTGCAGGTGGTAAGTATTTTTGATGTAGGCCAGGCTAGCTAGCTTAGCTTAGCTTGATGTAAAGCCATCGCACACAACAGCAGTCATCATCTTGTCCTTGTCCCTACGACTAGAATCTACCCTTTGAACTGCCAACTAACTATATTTATCATTCCAAAACAGGCAACAGTGTGTATCCCAAGAGGATTGGCTCCATTACCGACATTGATCCAGCCAATGGCATCTACGGCTCGCTGAGCGGCGCCGAGCAGGCTCTCCAGCAGCAGAAGCAACAGCAGTACTATCAGCAGGTGCAGATGATGCAGCAACAGGAGCATCCCCCACAGCCACAGCAGCAACTGCAGATCCAGCAGCAGCAGCAACTCCAGAATCAGCAGCAGTTGCGCCAGCAGCCATCCTACGTCTCCCTGCAGGAAAAACAGTCGCGCCAGAGCGGTGCCTTGGTGAGAATAGTATTTCCATTACCAAAGAGAGGTTATAATTATTATTTAATTCTCTATTGCAGCGCGTCTATCGGGCCATCTACGACTACGAGGCGCAGGACGTCGACGAAGTCAGCTTCAGTGAGGGGGATGTCATCTTTGAGGTGGAATCCATCGACTCCGGCTGGATGACCGGTCGGGTAGAGCGAACCGGCAAGACCGGCATGCTGCCCGCCAACTATGTGGAGCAGGCGGTTATATAATAGGGAATGTTCTACTACTGCTGCTGTCGCCAGCCAGCAGTGGTGATCCTCATCTGCCTGCTCTACATCCTGCTCGTCCTCGTCTTCTTTGTCAACGTCTTTATTGCGGATCGTAATATGCATGCGAATTTAATGATGAGAAACGGCGGACATGGCATCCACGGCGGCGGAGGTGGAGTAGGCGGAGGATTAGGACCAATTCCACCCGCTGGCATGCATCCATCGGGTCACCATAATCCGTACGATATGCATGGCTACAATCACTACAGCAACTACCATCCGCAAGTGGATGCCAAGCAGAGGCAGCAACAGCAGCAGGAAATGAACAAGAAGACGCCCAATCAGCAGCAGCCCGAGCAGGATATTTACTACTACTTCAACCACGTATTCAGGCGGCGACGGCGAAGGTCGCTTACTCCCTCTTCCACTCCGAGCACCCCGACCCAAAACCTAAACATTTAGTGCATTAATTTATACTTACATTCACATAAATAGATATATATAAATTCAATATATATATATATATACATTTAGCCAAGCAGCGGATTTTGTAAAGAATGAGAAATTCATTTGTAAAATTACTAGCGATCGATTAAACCGAGAAGAACCAACAATCCGATATACAAAACATAACTAAATAAAGGAGAAGCCACAGCAGAGTAACGAAAAATGTCGAATGTGTGTTTCAGCCAAGAATCGGCCGATATAATATACCTTATATCCGCAACGATTCCCGCAAGATAGCGAAGCAGCGACCAGAGCCAAGTTTGCATTTATCTACGAATCAAATTTATACAGAATATTTATTGAACGATATACAAGAGACAAGTTTAGTAATCAGCAGCTAATCGTACGCTATAGCTAACCAATCATACATATACACATATAGCTAAACGATAAAATAATGCTTCAGCAAAGTAATAATGCTCTAATTTAATTAGAAGTTCTCAAAAGTAAACTTACTTAGATTTTCCCCTCCTTGTTCTTTTTTTTCATGGGCTTTCCAAAAGCTTAATGGACTCATATTCCGAGTCTTTATCCCTACAACTTTGTCAATTTATATGTATATCTGTAGCAGGCAATGAAAATATATATATTGTTCTTTGTTTTTGGGGGAAATTCATGTTTTAATGTATACATATATGTATTTTTGTTAAGTGAAATAATGAATATTGTTTGTTTCTAGTGTTAAATGAGAAATATGAGGGAGTATTGTTTCGTTTCACAAAATAAATCCTTGAAAGTGCCTTTAATTTGCTAAAACGACGTGTTTTTTAGATGAAAACCAATTTACCTAGGCTTATCAATAAATAATGCATTAAACGCAGAACATCAATAACATTTATATATACAACTACTGTAACTTTATGCAATTAATTATGCAAAAAGAATGCGCTGAACGAATTTCAAATGCAAAGTAACGAAACAATTTACACACAGCAACTAAAATAATTAATAATGTGATGATTCAAATGGCGGAGTCAAGCTATATAATGTATTATTAACTTACACACACACACATTTAATTAATAACTATATAGGCATAATGCAATTTGAACTGCTTTTGAGAGAAGGAAGGAGGAACTTACATGAATATAAATCTAATCTTATCCTGAAACTGAAACTGAAGCAGCGCCAAAGGCTTCTTGTTTTGTGAACGTGTTACAAATAAAAAATAAAACATTTATGAAAAACCCAAGGCTGATTTTCTATTTTTACTAAGCTTTCAAATGGTAGCCATGCCTTGTCGGTTTTGCAAACAACATAAAAAAAAAGAATTAAAATACAAATCCTGTTGCTCATTGGCTCTGGGCTCTGGGCTCATCTTCTGTTGGAGTGCCACTTGTGGTGGTGCCTTTGCCCTCGCGAGTCCCGAGTATGGTGTCCAGGATAATGGTCTTGGAGTTGTTAATGGTCTCCTCAAAGAACTTGGCATCCGAACGCTTCTCTTCGGTGATGTATTCAAGCTTCTCGGTCATCATGGTGATCTTCTCCTGGGCCAATTCCAATCTGAGTTGTAAAATAAATTAGATTTATTTATACGATTTAGACTCCAAACTCGGGGGTATATAGTATATCAGGTTTTTTACTCACTGATTCTTCAATTCCTCCAGTTTTGGCTCGAACTGACCTGCCGAATTCAGAGTGGTTGTAGATTGGTACTGCGACTGATTCTCAAAGCTAAAGGAGCCAATTGATCCGCTAAGAGAAGTGCGACTCAGTGAACTGGCATATTCGGCCATTCGCTGGGTGCGTTTCTTCTTGTCGGACTGCACATCTAGCTCCTTTTCCAGCTCCCGAATCCTGGCCTCTAGGCGACTGATGCGGGTCTTGTGTTTCCCTATCTGTTCCTGCGTTGAATCAACCTTGGTGCGCTCCGCCTCTAGGCGTTCGTTTAGATTCTTGTTGAGCAGCATTAGTTGGTTCTTCTCCACCTCCAAGGCATCCAGAATGCCCACATATTCTTCCTGGCAAGGAATAAATAATAATAAATAATTCTTTGTTATGTTCTGTTAAGTTTATCACCTTTCGAAACTCGCGGCAGGAGAAGAGGAATCCCCCGGTGACGGCGCGCAGATCCATCTCCAGCTTCTTGGCCATCTCCTGCAGACTGGAAACCTCCACCTCCTTTTGCTTGATTATCGTCTGCTGCTCCAGATGCATGCTGCTCAGCTCCTCCATTTGGCGACGAGCAGTGTCCCGCTCGTCGGTCACCCGGATCAGCTCGGCACGTGTATCATCCATTCGGCTCTCGTACTGCTGGCGCTGCTTGGAGAGCTTGTCGTTCATGGTGTTGATATTGATGCCATTGTAGTCTGTCTGCTCCTCTAGCTCGCTGGAGCGGATCTTGTATTTGATGAGGTCCTCATTGAGAGTCTTGTTGCGCACCTTTAGGGCCAAGGTCTTGCTGCGCTGCTCCTCCAATTGGTTCTGCAGATTAACGATCTCCTTTTCCAAGGCCTCAACTTTGGCGCGGTGGAGGATTTCGCTCTTACGTACGCCGGGTGTAAAGCGATCGAAGGGTGCAGTGCAAGCGCCATCTCCGCCACCCAGGCTAGCGTGACAGGACCGAGGACTGCTGTGCACCTTGTCCAGATCGGAGCCCATGGGCACTGGAGCGTAATCTACCACGCCGCGATCCAAAGGACGATCCTCATAGGAGTCAAGGCGGGCCTTCAGCTCCTGAACCTTCTGGGTGAGCGTGATGATCTGCTGGGCGCGACCACGCCAGTTGGCCTGATTCAGGTTATTAGCCAGTATGTTGATATTCAAGGCATCGCCGCCGATCTCGTGCTGCAAGCACTTTTGTGCCAACTTTAGTTGGTTTTGCAGCTCGGTGTTCTTGTTCCTCGTCTCGAACAGCTTCTGCTGCATGCTGTTTACCTTGGCCTGTAGCTCGTCGGCGGAGGTGCCCTTCTTCATCAAGTCCTGATTTGACTGCAGCATCTCCTTGTGGGCGCGCACATCTCGTTCAAGCTTCTCGATTTGAGCCTCCTTCTTGCCCAGCCGAGATTTTGTCTGCTCGAGTTCGGCGCGCATTAAACGGTTCTTCTTGCTCAGCTCTAGGATCTTGGTGCTGGCTATCGAGGAGTTACAGCGCAGCTCATCTATGGGCACCGAATTTAAGACATCATTGAGTGAGTCTACCGACTTTTTGAGGTCAGAGATCTCTTGATTCTTGTCTTCAATGGCCTGAGCCAGTGAGTTTTTCTCCTGCTCGCACTCGGTCAGCTTCTTGCGCAGCTTCTTCGACTCCGGCTTTGGTGGCTTCGGCTTGCCTGCCACCACATGAGCGGCGACGGTGGTGTTGGCGGCGGTGAGATTCACGTCATGGTTATGACGACGCCTAGCGGATCGCAGTATCTTGGTAGAAGCAACCTTGGTGTGCCCGAGCTCGTGCTCAGGGTCCGTCTCGGCCATCTTGAGGATATTAAAGTCGTCCTCCAGCATGTCCATCGGGATGGGTTTTATTTGAAATTAAATTAAAAAATGTATACACAATCGAATTAAAACAATTTCGATGGCTGAGCGCAAGTAATTTGTACGTGTTTCTGTTTTTTACGAATTAATCAAAATTTAGGCTGTAGACAGTCGTTTTCTGGGTTACGTTTTAACCCAGAAACTGTGAAACACAGTCAAAACCAATTTTTGCTTTTGCCTACTCGGTTTTAAAATAAAAACAAAACTTTTGTACGAACTCATATACAAATATACACAAACGCGCCAAGAATTCAAATTTAGTTGTTCTAAAAAGTCCAACGCCGCGATATCGATATACTATTCACTATATCGATAACCATTCGTGAACCGCGATAGTGTGCCGCAATAGAAGACTTGGCCATCTCTAATGTGACGTGTAAGACACGAAAACAAAAAAAATTGCGAAAATGGACGGATTTATGATGGTAAATGACTTAATTTATAAATTATCGGCTGATTTTAATGCATCCCCCTTGCCGCAGGATATCATCAAGGGCATGTGCATCATGGACAACGACGGCAACCGCATTCTGGCCAAGTACTACGACAAAAACATCCTGTCCACGTTGAAGGAGCAGAAGGCCTTCGAAAAGAACCTCTTCAACAAGACACACCGGTCGAACACGGAGATCATCATGCTGGACGGCCTCACCTGTGTTTACAAAAGCAACGTGGACTTGTTTTTCTACGTGATGGGAACCGCCTACGAGAACGAACTCATCCTCCTGTCTGTGCTGAACTGCCTATACGACTCCATCAGTCTGATTCTGAAGAAGAATGTGGAGAAGCGGCTGGTGCTGGAAAACCTGGAGATCATTATGCTGGCCTTTGATGAGATCTGTGACGGAGGGTGGGTATTAGATTTAGTGGGAAATGCAGTGATGGGAGGTGATCTTTAAATTTAAATAATTTGTATGCTAATTGCTCTGTAAACATCACTTTTATGGGTGTTTATCTCTTTATTGACCTTTAATGGATTAATTTTAAAGTTTTTGTTACTGAAAAGGATATATTTTCAATTTCGTAAAGCCGCAAAATGTATTTATTTACGCGTTTAAGTTTAAATTTCCTTAAAAGTACCAAATTACCTTAGCCAAGAACCATTTCAACCATTTTACTTATTACTAAGGTTTTCTTAGTTAAATTTTCGCAAACCCCGTATGATTTCCATCCTAAAATGTAATAATACGCTTTCCCACCACGGCATCCAATTATTTCTATTAAATTTCGGATTCTATTAACCCTATTTTTATCCAAAACAGCATTATCCTGGATGCGGATCCCTCATCCGTGGTGAAACGCGTCGATCTGCGCAACGATGACATTCCCATTGCCGAACAGACCGTTGCCCAGGTAACTAACACCCTAAATGGTCTATTTTGGTAGCCACTACTCTACCCTACTCTACTTAGTAGCTCGTTTAAGTGTCTTGTACGTTAATTGGTAGGCCCTTTGATCAAAAAACGATTAGTTTATAGTTTCTGTCTAGTTTTCTTTCGTACTTTGAATTAGTTTTTCCATAAATATTTACCTCATTTCGTTGTATTCGTAAAGATGATCAAATAAAAACGATTAATATGTATTTTGGAACTTTATGCTCATTTTTAGTTCTTTCGTTAGCTGAAAGGAGTGCGTAAGGTAGGCCTTTTGCGCTATCTGTGTGTTTAGTAATACATTTATTGTTTTATTTTAATCAATTGTACATGTGTTCCCCTTCTGTGTTTACTAAACCTTAACAGCCATTAACCCTTATGTTTAAAGCAGACTTTTCTTAAGTTTATATATAGCCTGACCCTTTTTTGTTTCATTTTGTGTACTTTGTTTTGATTATTTTCCCCCAAAAATAGCCCCCATTTCTTTGTACTCTCTGGAAACGATCTAATAAATATGTATGGCTGATAACTATGTTCTGGAAGCTTTTGCTCTTGCCCGACTTTTGATTAATTAACTAATTGCTTGATATAACTGCTGTATCTCTATATGTGTCGTGTGCTATCTATCTTTTAGGTTCTGCAATCGGCGCGCGAACAACTCAAATGGTCCATCTTGAAGTGATGCGGAGTGGCGGTTGGGATGATGATGAGAAGAAGAAGGAGAAGGAGGAAGAGGAGCCACTTCCGCTGCGTGTGTTGTCGCAATACATTCTATTCTTTGTTTCCGCCTAGTTGTAAAGCATATAATAATACATATATTTAACTAGAGTCCTTGCCTCCGCCACATGTTTTTATTGACTGTTCTAGCAGGCTAATTGACCTGCAGAGAGATTAACCCTAGAGCTGGAACTTTAAATGCCTGCCAACGATTAGGTTATCAGGGTCTTAAATCACTTGTGCGTGGTATGTAATCGATGGTGATCGAGATAAGGGAATCCCCCTGAATAAATAAACAAGTCATCGACATGGACCGGTTCTGCAAAGAGTTCTTAACATGAAATATAGCACAGGACAGACAGCCCGAAGCTATTTTTATTCAAGGAATTTATTAAGATAAAGCTTTTGAGAGAAAACTGCACTACATATCGTTGAGGACAAGCTAAGGATTGTAAAATGCGAATGGTTATTACCATTTTTAGAGAATTATGAGGCTGACAACCCTGCTGAAGAGTATCCCCGACTTCGTTGAGCAGCCTTCCTTGATATAACCTTGATTATGGGCTTATCACAGCACTTAAGCTTTACCTTTTCTTTACTTTTTTTATCGAAGAACTCTTCGTGAGCACCTGTCATTGAAGTGACTAGTAACTGACCCCTCTCCGCTGGGTCAGTATTACAAAAAGATAATGCCAAACAATAGCAATAATAAACAAGAGTCGTATGCATATATGAAAACAAATCCTAACCACTTTTGCCTCCCGATAGATACGGCACCAAACTGGATGGCAAAAACACGTGCTCGGACAGTGCTAACACCTAACGTGGTGGTCGTCTGAAGTGGCTCCTAAAATTCAGCGGGAAGAGTGGTTCCAGAGTGGTTCTCCTCCATATACTATGCACATCTTTACGATGGCGAGCCAATTATTTGACGATTAAGTACCGATAATCTCGACATCTTTATAATGGGGGTTGGCGCTTATAAAAAAGGAGTTCTATTTGCGATTTCTCAACAGTTTTGTTTTCTGTGTAAGGACAATGGCACTCAGAGGTATATAATGGTTCTTGATTTACGGCAATTACAACCTATTAATAGCAGGCTTAGCTCTATTAGCGGGTCTTAGCTTTCATTAGTTATGAAATGCGTTCTACCCTTTATTATATCTCAAGAAGGCAATTAAGAAAGGTTGTTCGATGGCGGGGACTCACAAATCTCACAAACGACCTTGTCAGCCTGTGACTTGATTTCGTAACTCCCCTTTTCGGTATCGTATCTCTTCCCCAAACAGATATATCCATGTGAATCACTTGTTTTTCCCAGCATGGCTATCATTCAACTTCAACCTGTACCTCGTACATCATTATCCGACGTACCACACATGAACTAGAGACGTGCCCAGCTCTCCCACTCCCTTTCCCCTCCTAACACCCATCCTTCCTTAATCAAAACGCTTGTCAACACATTGCAAACCAAAACAATAACAAAAACAATGGCCAAATTATAGCTCCTCACCGTTTATCTGCCTCTCTCTATGGGCCCTGTTGTCGAATTAGACAAATAACACCGAAGTGGAGCTATATCTATCAGCTATACGGACAGTGATATCAGGAGCGTACTTGATGGATCGGGATCACGTTCGACCAAGACGCCAGATCCCCCGGAATTAGCGGCTTACGTGGTTAGGTTGGTTGCGTGATGTCAGGGGGCCTGGTTGTCGTATCGGTCGAGTGCCTTAAGTCAAGGGTAAAAAACAGGTCTACTACCATAAAAGAGCACATAGTTGGAATTGTTTCCTATTTTTCTAAGGCATTACAACTGGAAGTAGGAGCTTATCTTAAGCTAATAACTAAAGCTAAAGAAACGTCAGAAATCATTGAATATTTGAACAGGAAAACCAACTTAATTATTAAAATATTTCAAGAATTCACAACCAAGTTACTACACTCTTTAGATCCTTAGTCATTAGTCTTTTATTATTCCCAGAAAGCAATCAGCTTTTACAATATCATAAAACCCTTGAAATGATATACCGATAAATGATTGTAATCATTAGTATTAGCTTTCTATATAAACAAAAGAGCTCAATGGGATTATTATTTTAAACCATTTCCTGAGATTAACAGCCTAATTAAGTGATTTACACCCGTAATTATGGCTTTCCAAATCGGCGACTAAGAGTACAGTTTCGCCTCGTTAGCTCCCCATTAATTTATACCCAATATCGGGTTCTCAAGTATTATGTTGCTCTCTCCAACCTCCTTGCATTATCAGGCAGAGATTATTATTTCGGGCGAAGAAAGAGGTTCCACATGATTAGCGCCACCGATCCGCTCCGGCTTTGTCGTGTTTCCTACCAAAAATGGGTTCCAATCGGTTTAAGATTTACGGCCTTATATCGCCGCAGCGCCATCAGATTTTTTTTATATAATGAAAACGCGCTGCGATGCCTCGGAGAGGATTGACCATTTGGGCATTCAGTTTGTTTAGTCAGTCATACGATCGAGTGGCAGATCGCTCGATTTCGCATTCCGGGTCAAAGAAGCGGAAATCCAAGGCAGTTGGAGAGGCGAGAATCTAAATCAAATCGCGACTGATACTGGGAAATGAATGGCGACTTGTTTTTCGGGTCTGTATGTACATTTCTTCAAATGAATTTCAATCTCGAGTAAAAAACAAAATAGTTGAAATTCCATTCCGCAAGTGCCATTGATGGGTAGTCAACCCTTTACGTGTGCCAAACTAATTGAAACTGAGCAATTTCTGGCGAAATGAGTGTCTACGAGCGGGTTCAAATTAGCAACTTTTTTAGCCAGAAGAATGTACAATACGTACGCCTCGAATCCATAAAACCCAGGTTTATGGCTTTCTATTTGTAGGAAAATTTTTCGGCAACGCCAAATATTGCTAATTACCGGAATGGAATGACTATCTCAACGGCCCTGCCCACCACACTCTTTCTTTTCCAGCTTTCCCTGTCGCCAGACACAGACGCCTTGCAAACAAGCAAATAAATTCATAAAATAAGAGTAGAAAATCACAGAGCCCATTGACTGACTGTGTCGTCCGATAAGAGTCACGTCAGTACTTCTGAAATCCATCGTAAAGGAGAGCCCCAGATGGATATCAGAGGTTCAACGCCTCACCCTAGCGAGTGAACCGCCATGAACCATCAAGGGTTTTATACTTGAGCCTCAGCAGTGGGTCAAATCTGGGTCTATTAACCAGGCTGCGATAAGGTTTCGATCCCTTCTGGGTCTCTTTATTTTAATTACATGTATTGTAGTTCCCTCGAGTGCCGCCCCTCGCTATTGGAGTGCAAAAACTATTGTTGCAAAACAACAATTGCTTCAGTATGCAAACAGTCTCCAACTCTCGACCCTCGTAATCCTCGCCAGCCAGTTCGAGTGCAGTTTCAGTTGTCAAGGGCGGCGCCCACTGAAGAGGAGTAAAGTTCCATTCCAAAATTGATGAAACAGTGGTTCGAAAGCGGTTTAGTACAAGGGATTTTCTATTAAGGTAAAAATATATACCATTTGCAAGACCTATAAATTCTATGGAGATTGTAAGGATCATTTCTTAAAATGCCTCTAGTTTTTATATTTCAAAAGATATTTTAATGAAAATTTAAATACCAACATAAAATAAAGTCAGGATGTATGGTAGCAAAATTTATTCAAATTAAGGAATCTTATTAAAAGATATTTAGCCTTAAATATCATATCACAATATCATATTAAAAAGAAGTAATCATTTTGAAATTTTCTTTGCTTTATAAACTTTATTAAGTGATAAAAATATATAAAATTATTTGAGTACCAACATTAAAAAAGATATGGTATTACGAGACTTTTGAAATCGAAAACTTTTTGTCACAGTTATGCAAGATTTCAATTTCGGTCTCCCAATGCCAATGGCAAGCTGCAATTGTAAACAACTTATTTTATTTTTATTATCCATAAAAAATACCAGAAAATTCTCTATGTCTGACTCCTCTATCCTATATACATAACTCTGGTAAATTCTGCAAACTATTACGGAGCAATTATGTCGATGACTTGGACATTTTTTCAGCATTTAAGAGCTACTGGTTATTGATTCTCTTTGGATAACTCTCTCTTTCTATCCTTTTGTGTGGGTCGACGGTGTTTCGCTGGCTGCTATCTTATCACTGATAATGTACATTCTTACTTTGAACACCCGTACAAGCAATTAACAAACGATTCGTGGCTGCCATGAGTCCGTGCGCCGCCCCCTCACAATCTCCCCGTAAAACAACACAAATCAGCAAAATTCGCTCTCTCTGCCATTCGATTCTCTCTTTTTTCGGGGCCTTATCTCAGGTGGTGAATGGAACCGAGCTGATATTTAAGAAATCGGCCCGTTGACTGGCCGTTTCAGTGCTGTGTGATCATAAAACGGTGTTAGACGTGCTTCGGGCCCTAAGCGAATATTATTGGAAAGCCTGAAAATATCAACAGCAAATGTTCACTCCCAGTGATACAAACAAATGGATATTATTATTATTGCAGTGACAAGAACTCAAGTGCTCGATAAACATACTATATACAGCCTGGCCAAAGAACTGTAAACATAATCCAGTCCAAGGAATTTAAAGAATTCAATAACAAAGTGTTCGCCAAGTGAAAAAACAAAAGTGAATAAATAAAAGCAGAAAACTGAAGCAATCAAGCACGATTGATACAACACTCAGAAGCATGAAATTAAGGTTGGTTTCCCCCTCTAGCTTCTAGGAAACTAGGTCTATTTGATATTATATATTATGATTAACGATAGCTTGGTATCAGCTCGAACTTCCCCTTAACTCGGAAAGGCCCCGAAAATCACAGAAACAGTGGAACCTTCAATCAGGCTTTGATAAGCTAAACCAATGGGATTGCATTAGCTTCGAGAGTATACATACATATATACCAAGCTTTCCGGACTATTGTTCCTATCAGATCGGATGATATCATGGCGGAATATCCAATAAATATATGCATTCTATATTTGGCTAATCACTCTTTTTTTCGGGCTGCCCAAATCAGACTGCCAGTCGGGCAGATAATGCAAATTAACTTTATGAAGGGGCCACAAAACGGTTGACCTTTGCTAAGTAAATATGAAGTTTATGGCATGATTTGCACGAAAAAACGATGGACAATATGTTGCTTTTACCTAAGGATATTCCATTCCCTTTAAATAAGGATAGCGCCTCTCTCTGCGCTTCTCATACCTCCCATGTAAGGCTGACGCAATCCCTTCTCTGCTCTTCTCATAACTCCCACCTGGTCTGACGCATCTTTGGCTTACCAAAAAGTTAATTACCGCCGCTAACCGATATATTATCTTTGAATAAATTATACAATTTTATGGTTATTTGTTTAGATTAGCCGCACGTACGATTTGGCACCTGTCAGGTTGCCAACTAATGTTTATTTGTTCTTCTCCCTTTGAGCGCAAAAATTTTGTAAGTTAGTTGCCAGGCTGGGAAACGGGAGGAGGTCAATGGACATTGATTAGAACGGTTTCAATTTTCTTTGTTTGTAAACTGACCATAAATACTTCAGCTACATTTATTGGACCAGTTAAAAAACAAAAATCAAGTAAGAAATTACAGTCGAAGCCGTAAAGATAGCCACACTCAGTCAGAGAAATACCCAATATTGTGGGAAAAATTCATGATTAACTTTCCAGAAAAGAGTGAACCATAAACCATGGTGGCTAGGTTATGGTTGGGTTAGAAGAAGAGCTGTATTTAAATGAAAACCAGAAAGGGTTTCATCATACCTAGAATCGATCGAGAGGGAGAGCTTGGAGGGTTGGGTTCGATAAGGAGCTGCACTATGCCTCGTATCTGGAGTGGCGGGCGCCGTCGATAAGGTGTCCATCGTGTGTGTAGCCAATGGTCTTGAGTAAGTTTTTTGGCAATCGTCCAATTAGAATTGCCGGCCATAAAGCCAGCTAGCGCCCAGCTCCTCTGAATGATTTTCACCTGACTCGATTTATAGGCAGATACCATATTCCCCTCTGGAGCAAAGTGCGTTTAACAGCGGGTCTAACTGAATTTTTCCACGGTTCCAATTAGAGCAATTAGTCAGGGAATTTATTTCTTGATTGCCCAGAGGATCATAACCATTATTTGTTGTTGCGGTTTGTCTGGCGATATCTTAAAACGTGATCGAATCAGAGCACTAATAACCCAATTATACAATGATAGAATCTTCAGTGATTGAAGTTCTTATTGGTTCTCTTGATTTCCCACTCTAAGTTACCTAAAAGCCTGCTTTATAACCCAGCAATTAACTTCAGAAACAAGTGTAATTGGTAAATTTTTGCGTCTTGGCAACATTATGAAGCCAAGAGCCCTTCCTGAAGTACTTCATCTTGTTTGACAACTATTTTCAATGGTCTCTGCTGATAATAAAATGTCTTTCTCCTCAAGAAACTCACTTCTAGTTCAACTTCTTGCACTTCAATTCCAACAGGTTGTTAGGTCGTAGCTTAAATATTTATTTTACCATTACTAGAAATTCGATAATTGCATTATTATGTGACACAACTTTTGTCGTAATGACTCAGTAATGACTTTTAGTATTTACACTTTGATATTAAGACTCAAGAGTAAACAAAATTCCTGCCTTGTTGGGATGATTTAGCAAATAACTTTAGTATATGTTTTAAACAGGTTTGTTTGTATTTCCCCATCTAGTAGTACGCACTGTACTGTGCTCTCTCCTAATTAAAGCTTGTTCCCAACTGATTGCAATTATTGGCGTTATTCCGTGTGTCTATTTGGAATGCGTCAGATTCGGTCTCTGCCAGACACCGCCCCTCTAATACCACCGATTCCCCGACTCCATTATGGGTCCATGGTGGCTTTATCTATTGCGTAGTGTAGTCCACGTAGTCGGAATCGTAGTGGAAACCGTATCCCCCTATCTGGTTGGTATCTGTCGTCTCCGGCTTCTGTGTGCTTTTAATTAAACATATACATTCCCATCTCAGCGTTAGAGTGCCGTCTTTGGGGTGTATGCTAATATTTACCTACTATATATAGGCCCCTGATCGGCGTGTTTTTCCTTAGAAGTCACCACCCCGAACAAGCAAATTGCTAAGCAAATTTGTCTTTCTTTTCCCTGCAGACTTTTGCGCTGTTTGCGCCAGCAACCTTCAAAGCCGGCGGCCGTGATGGGGCAGAAGGAGGAGGTGCAGGTGCAGTCCATGCATGATCATCACATGCTCAAGGACATGAGCAAGGGCGTACGGGATACCACCGTCAAGATCCTGCTGCTCGGCACTGCCGAGTCTGGCAAGACGACCATCATCAAGCAAATGCGGATACTGCACATCAATGGATTCACCGATGAGTAAGTATTTGAGTTTGAGGAATTGTTTATGGGAATTATGGGGAATCTAAATTTATAGAACATGATTGGAATCTGTAAAAATAAGTTTAATGAAACATAATTCCGCATAAAGTGATAAATTTCAATCGAGAAATCGCAGGTGTAGACATCACTATCTTTAACTGGAAAACAAGTGGTTAAAAATTTGTCAGGTTTAAAGCTTAACATTAAAAAATTCTTAGAAAAAAGTTTGTTTAGTTATTGTTTTTAGAATATATTTATGTTCAATGTCGAATTCATTTATCAATTTATTAGATTTTATTTTTAAACATTTGAATTACCATCAAATCACTATCAAATTAAAATACGACCTAGTGAGAATAATAAAAGCTTTTTTTTAAAGAAGTATTAAAGTACCAGTTGAGATATTATAAAAACCTTTCTATTTTTTATAGATTTTAATAAGATTTAAATTAAAGGAAAATTTAAAATAAAAATAAAACATATTTTCGCATATACTTAAAAACCCCTTTCCCTCCCTTCTCTCTTCTGCAGTGAACGCCGCGAGAAGATCCCCGAGATATACCAAAACATCCACGATTCCATCCTGCAATTGGTGGGCCAGATGGGTCTCCTGGGGATTGACTTTGGCAGCTGCACCAGTGAGCGATCCGCCGACTATATACTCTCCCTGCCCGGATCCGCTCCCGAGTACATGAACGAGGTGAGTTTCGGTTGCGATTCGAGTGTCCCCCAGTATCTTATCCCCGCTGCACTTCAGAATGTGTTGTGCTGTGACATATACATATAGTGCTATTCGAAAATCCAGGCAAACGACTTTGAAAGCCGCCAGAGACTTGCGTCAAATCTCCACAGGCTTTGCCCCGGCCAACGATCGATCGATCGGACTGGCCGTTATCAACGGGCGGCTGGTTTGATTGATAGCCCATCCATTAGGCCAGGAGGAATGTCTGAAAACTTTCCAAAACAAGTGTTTGTAAATCGGACTTCCTGGACTTGTACATAATGATAGGTTTGCCACAGCTGCAATATTCTTTGCCGATGATGATTCATGTTTGGGAGTAGGCGGCTCTCATTTCCAAATACTTATATCTAGTACCTCCAGTGGTCATTATATGGCTTACGATAAGATTAGCAAGGCTGTCCAAGTCGGCGAGAGGGCGGGGCGCAAGTCACTCAACCAGGGGTTTATGTTTTACCCCAAATAATGAGTAATGGCAAACATAAAAAACTGAAAGAGAGAGGTAGAGGAAGGAAGTGTATTTTTGGGGTAGCGAAGTTTCCCCCAAATTTTATGACAAATTTATTAGAGAAGAAATACCTAAGATATTTGCTTGGCAGCACGTAACTTTTATGATAGTAATCCAATCTGTACGGTTCCGACCTATATAATAGGTATAACGAAAAAGAACAGTCATTGCCAGGCTTTAGTCAGACAGTTTTACGACTGGGTTAGCCTTGGATTGTATTTTTAGTGATGTCTGCGGAGTTGATAACCCTCAAACCTTACTCATATTTGCATTATTATTTCTATATTTACAGGAGTACTGCGACCATGTCACAACTCTGTGGAACGATGTGGGCATCCGTGCCTGCTACGATCGCTCGAGTGAATTTCCCCTCCTAGATAGCGCTAAATAGTAAGTATTACCAACATAGGATCCTGTTTCCCCCTTAAAAAAACCCTTTACTAAATCTATTTCCCTCTCCTTTTCAGTTTCCTTGACAACTTTGCCAGGATCAGCGATGAGGAGTATATACCCAGCACCGAGGACATTCTGCACAGTCGGAAAATCACCACTGGCATCTCGCAGATTACCTTCCGTGTGCCCATACCCAGGAGCATGGGTGGCGGCGAGCAGGAGTTCCGCATGTATGACGTGGGCGGCCAGCGGGATCAACGCAACAAGTGGATCCAGGTCTTCGAGGGCATCCAGGCGGTGCTGTTCCTGATCTCCTGCAGCGAATTCGATCAGAATCTTCGCGAAGATCCTACCCAGAATCGTTTGCAGGAGGCCCTCAAGCTGTTTCGGGCCGTGTGGCAGAATCGTTTCCTTGCCTCCGCCGGACTGATTGTGTTCCTCAACAAGTACGACATCATGGAGCGAAAGATCCGTGCTGGCAAGCACATCGTTGACTACTTTCCCGAGTACGAGGAATTCTGCAAGCGGCCGCAGCAGGACAACTGCTTTGACGAGAGCGACTGGACGAAGATGTTCATCAAGCAGCAGCTGGTGGACATCACCAAGGAGCCCTTCAAGCGTCACTCGCGGAACCAGGTCGATCTGGGCACCACCGAGCGGGAGTGCTACTACCACTTCACGGTCGCCACGGACACTCGGTGCATACGCGATGTCTTCTGCGACGTCCAGAAGATGATCCTCTCGGAGAACGTGTCCTCCATGAGTCTCTTCTAGTTCCCAGCTCTCATCGGCTCAGAGCTTCTCAAAGCCTCCCCCCACCAACTGTGATCTAGTAGGGTATTGCTAAGTAGCCAGTAAGGACCTTAGATCGTAGTGCGGCATCGCAGCTTATACGTTGCCTGGTATAACGCTTTAATACGATTAATTTCGCTCTCACCCCCTCTTTCAACTAATGTCTAAACACTAAATTAAGCGTACATTAGCGTAATAAAATCAAAACACACAACCGCAAACATTTACAAGTGGAAATATTTATTAATTTTCTTTAAAGATGGATTAATGTATTTTTTTTTTATATTTCCGGATCCGATAAAGATTATTTCCCTAGATTTGTTTCTCGAATGTTTGATCGAAACTATATGCTGCAGAAAAAGATGTAAAATAATTTAAAATTATATTTTTTAACGGTCGATAACGATTAAAATCATTTTGAAATTATTTTTGCATAGGTTTGAGTCTGCGCTAAAACGTACTAAACCCATTTATTAATGTTTTTCTGAATTTCAGCATTTTTATATAAAATGCACTATTAATTTATATACTCAAATTAGTTAAAATTAATTTAAATACTATTAAAGTTTTAATTGTTAGTTAATAAAATCACTTGCCTAGTTTCCCTAACGTTACGTTCTAAAAGATCGAATGTAGAATTATCGATTTAAATGTGAGAGAGGAATAAGTTCGATGGGAGAGAAGCTTCGAACCAAATATTCCAAATATAGCTAAAAACAAGCTAAGCGGGCAACCTGATCGAACATTTGCGAAAGGAAAACATTTTCTACGATATGCTAGATGAATATTAAAGTGCTTAATTAATTTTTTAATATATTTTTTAATATATTTATTTTTAAGATAACTTATGAATTTATTAACAACATAGGTTGTGTGTGAATGGCATGCAAGACTAGGGGCTTATTTTTCCGACGAGAATATATATAATTTAATCGTGCCAAATATACACTGAAGTAAGCTAAACTGGCACCCTATATATAAAGTTGTTTTCATATTTATCGGTGAGTTAAGCTTGATTTTCCTTAAAAACAGCACAACTTAATAATTTTTAAAATCTAGATCTAGAGAGAAAATAGCTACATAGCTAAGAACTGCGGCATCTCATCCTCTCTTCTGCAAAATTAAAAACGAATAATTCCTTCTGTTACATTCCATAACAGAAACGCTGTTAACTCTCTCAATAACAAAAAAAACCCTTTCTTCTGTTAGATTCCAAGAGCAAAACGCTGTTAAATCCTCTCTTCTGTTTAATTCCATAAGCAAAACGCTGTTAACTCTCTCATAATAATAGAAACAATGTTATTCTTATGTAAATATTATTATCAACAGCCACATTAATTTTATCGTTGGAAAAATAATACCACACTAATTCCATCGTGGAGAAAAATAATGCAGTGGCTGCAAAACTATGTATACTATGAAACGTGAAAGTTTTACATGAATTGTAAGCAAACAATTGTATACTTAAACTTTTAAAAATTTGAAAAAGGTAATAAATAGTAAAATAATAAACAAAATAAATAACAAGATAACAATAATTATTATTTTATTACATTAAAATAAGGTGGTTAAAATTTTAAAAATAAATTTCCCTAAAGGAAACGGGAATTCATTTATATAATGTAAAAATTATAAGAGAAAAATATGCATTTCTCATTTCTTCTGCAGCATACGGTGGTGCCGCGTATACTCGCGGATTATTTTTACATTATATAATAATATATAAAATATATCAAATTATCCATTTAGGAAATCAAGTTCCTTCGTCTATCAACTTTCGGAAATCATCGCTAAAAAACATGCTATCGGACATTGATAGCTGTAAAAACATATCGACATACCAGTGGTGAGTTCTCAAATAAGCTAGATTGAAAACGAAAAATAACTACAAAAAATATACAACCATATTATGTTTATATTTTAAGTTTTTATTTTAATTAAATTGAATGTTAATTTGAATGTTAACACAAATAAGTAATAAAACAAATAGTGACAATATGCTAGATGAATAGAAAAATAAGCTATTTTTATAGCTGAACAGGGGCTTATTTTTCCGACAAGACTATATAAATTGTATCACGCCAAATATAGCTAAACGGACACCTCAGCCTATATATAAAGTTGATTTCATAGTTATCGGTCAGTTAAGCTTGAATTTT
Source organism: Drosophila truncata (assembly GCA_008042515.1). Taxonomy (NCBI): domain Eukaryota; kingdom Metazoa; phylum Arthropoda; class Insecta; order Diptera; family Drosophilidae; genus Drosophila; species Drosophila truncata. Next base: position 258,066 of record VNJQ01003926.1, on the reverse strand, counting down.
TGAATTGCCGAGTTGCTGGGAAAAGTGTGTGAAGTGCATAAAGCTGTGTGTGCGGAAAGAAGCGGCGAGCAAAGTAAATATCTCATAATTATCAGCATCCTAAAATAGTTACGCCGCTTTACGGCGATAGTTGTGTGAGTGCGTGTGTTTTCTGCGGTGGTTGTTCTTCCGCTTATTTTTTTGTGCTCTTTTTTCGCCGATGCTGCGGAGAGCGAAGGAGGAAAAAACATATTCTCCAGACTTTGCTGATTTAATGTACTTTATCGATTACATGGCAACCGCAAGTTCAGGAGCAGAGGAACCGAAAAAAGCTAGAAGATGAATGCGAAAGAGGAACGCGTGTTTTTTGCACGAGAGCAAGAGAGCGCCCAATAGCGAGGGAGAAATAGTGTGAGGGAGAGAGAATTATGGTGTGATGTTTTGGAAACATGAAAACCGCTAAGGTTCACGAACGAAATTTCACTAGAAATTTTTGAAAGCGTTCGCGCAAAAACCGGATATGTTACTTGAAAAAAAGAAATAAAACAACTAAAAAGCTTCCAAAGCGGAGCTTAAACCGAAACAAAATCACCTGTATGTGCGAGAGCGAGTGAGTGAGAGTGCGTGTGCGAGTCGGTTGCGGGTGTGTTCGGGGAGCGTAGGCAAGCTGTCGCGTGTCTGGCATGCAATTAGGCATTCAAATGATTTCCCTCCCACCGGCAAAAAAGTGTGTGTTTTCAGCCTCATTTGTATTTCTGCTGTTTGCTTATGCATTCCTTTTTCCGAGTTCTTTTTTATTCGCACGAGACTTTGCCGCAGCCAGAGGCAGAGAGAGAAAGAGCGCTATAGAGGATGAGGAAGAGAGATTGGCTAGACGGACGCTCTCCCAAAAACCACCACAACTACAGTTACAGTTGCCGTTACAGCTGCAGCCACCTCCTCCCGGCCTAACCGGCCCAACCGCCCTCCCTCCCAATTTGTTTGTATATCTATGTGAGGTGTGAGAAGTGTGAAAAGCGGAAGAATGAAGATGAAGATGACCACAAAGCGTGCGCCATTCATGAAAAGTGCAAGCGGCACACACCGCTCTTTTGGGGGCGCCAAGGGGGTGGAGGCTGGAGCAGTGTATGTTTTATTTTCGCAAAATCAATGGAATCTCTGTGGCTGGAGAGAGAGCGGGTGGGTGGCTGGGAGGGAGGGACAAAGGAAGGTCGCCGAGAAATTTATGCGACAAAACGCGCGCTTTAATGTGCTGAATGTGTGTGTGTTTGCGTGGGTGTTGTATGGGGGAGTGGTGGGGAAATTTCCAATGAATTTAACTTTACATATTTCCGTGCAAAATCCCCATTTACGTGCATTTGCGATTAAAGTAGAGAGAAAATAGAGTCGCATAAAATAATCCACCAAGTGCCGGTTTTTATAGAGTTAATTTTTATCGAATCAAAACGTAATCCAACCCTTGAAAAAATAGTTATCAGTTCTTAAAAATTGAGGAATTCGTATTTTAAAGCTTTTAAGTTAGAGATAAAAATTGTTTAATAGTTCAGTAATAGTAACAGATATTTTATCTATATCTTACAATATCGAATTCTTTGTGGAATCTCTTTCTAAAGTATTGAAATTCGGCCTCGAAATTATTTCCATTGAAATTGATAAGCGAAATTCGCAGAACTACAGAATTATAGAAATAAAGAAGTAAATTAAAACATTAATATCATTTTCTCAACCCATAAATACAATTTTTAGGTGCCTAAAATCTTTAAGATCAGTAAAATGTTTTGTTTTGAATATAAAAAACCAAATAAAAACTTTTATAGTTTATAAACATGCAACATTAAGGCTTAAAACATTACAAAATTTTGATAGTAAATTGTCGTACACCTAAAAGATACATCTATAAAAATTCAAAATAAGTAAAAACGTATAAAATTTCAATGATTAAATTAAAAAAGAGTAAAAACTTGTCTAATTCGGGTTTAAGCCTTAAAGGCCCTTAAAGTCTTAAAAATAGAGTAATACTCCAAAAATTAACTTAATATTTCATTTCTATTTCTTACAGCACTCAAGCCAAAGCTAATATAGCCACCAAAAAACATAACTCCATTGACCCACCACAAAATGATTAATATGGATATTAGCGTTACTCCCAACTACTCGTACATCTTCGACTTTGAGAACGACTTCATACACCAGCGCACGCGCAAATGGATGCTGGAGAACTGGACATGGGTGTTCTACTACTGCGGCATCTACATGCTGGTCATATTCGGTGGTCAGCACTTTATGCAAAATCGGCCGAGGTGAGTCTAGATCTAAGTCACTGCCAACTTTGCAGCACAAACCTTGGGAACTCATTAGCTTTTGAGGGGGGCAGAGGAGTAGTAGCAGCAGCAGCAGCTACCAATAATTACACCCACAAGTCTGGCTGGGACTTTGGCCAGCAGCTGGCAGCACACAGAACATAGAACTGCGGAAATTCTATCTTCAATGGCAGCTGATGTATGATGATACCTGGAAAACCTATATTTACTCTATCGCACTTTGCTTTTTTAGTTAATTCTCTGTAGTGATTAAACGTAGGCGGAGTGTTGCAGCTGTTGAGGTTTCCAGATGTAATTATATAGAAATTATTTCTAATCAACGGGATAAAATTGCAGGCAAAAGGCCTTCACTTACTCCCAATTACCGAAGCAATTGCAATTTCCACTCCAACGCACAACATGCACTATATATGCTATAAGGCTATAAGCTAACAGCCAAAAAATTGTTTGATTTTGTGCAATTTTCGGGTATTTTTCTGCGACCTGTCAACGCAATCCTGCTTTGTTACCTGGAGTTACCTGTGATGGCTTCAATTGGCTTTTCGTGCTGACAATTGTCTCGTTTCGTTTTGCTTTGTTTTCTGTCTCTAATTGTCGTCATCGCCGCTTCGTGGCCAAATTAAGTTGGACTCGTGACATGCCATCTGTGGGCGGTTATTCCATTTTATAAATTTCGTTTTGCGAGATCATAATTTTGTCACCTGTTTTGGGGCCGGGATAATTTAATTACCCAGAACTAAATGTTAGTGTCTAAATTTTCCTTTGATTAATTAATAAGAGGTTTTATATAATTATTCTATTGACGTACTTCATCTTATTTGCACACTAAAAAGCGCAATAGTCTCCATTTCTCAGGGGTTAAATTATTTATAATATTCCCCACACCAAACTTATATTGCGGCAATTAAAAGTGGCAGGCATCTACTTAAGGGGTCAACTCACTTCTAAATTCAAAGACTTCCTATTGAATTTCTAATTAATTTTAGTTGATTTAAACCTCCAAATCTAATGAATATTTCACTTTAAATGTTATTTAGTTTGCTTCCTCAATTTTTTGCATATTATTTTGTAGAGTTTCTCCCAAAAACGAATAGTTTTTGATTACATAATTTGTAGAAAAGCAATCCCCTGCCCACACTGCCACACAGCCTACGCCTCTGGTGGGCATTATATAGGGGCTTGGCCGTTGGCCCTTGGTGGCGGCTCCATAGTAGTGCTCCCCCCGCGGTCATTTTCTGTTTAGTTATTGTATACTCGGCTTTTTCGGAATGCCGTTTCAATATTTACCCACATGGAGGAGAGACTACGGCTCTAAGCAAACGGACGTAGACGGACTTGGTACAGAAAGGTGTGAATTGAATGGGTTGGCAGCGAGTTGGGGGTAGCAATGGGAGGCGGTTTGTGCTTGCCACGCTTAGAGACTCGATGTCAAGGGGCTGGAGATGTGGATTCAAGGTACAAGGACCACTCAAGTTAATTAAAACACATGGCCATTGAAGAGTTTATCTTAATAAAGCAGTTTCCTAGAGAAGATTTGTAATTTCTTGGCGGAATTCCAGCTTTTTGTCTAGTGAAATTAATAAAGAGAAACCTTGTTGGAATATAAATCACAATGCAGCGAATATTTATTCATCATTAACACTAAAACGTGACTTCTTAGTAAATTAGCAAAGTGGCCAACAGAGCAAAGTCTCTCGCTCAGTAAGCCGCTGACTTGTGGACGTTAAAAAGAACAATGCAACGCATAAATTAAAAATTAAAATACATTATAAAATCCCTCAAGTTCCAGAGTCTACAGTTTGCCCTCACAATGTATTCAGGGAATGCAACTGAAAGTATTATTCCAATGGTTTCAATACAATGTAGCTTACCTTATACCCTTTGCTTTGGACTTGTTTTGGTTCTTTTTCTCAACTTTGTTGCCCTTACTGATAATATACTCTTCTAATACTTTTCGTGTGTTTGCCCACAAGAGATTCCGTGTAGATATCAAATCGGCAACTACTATATCGCCTACAATATACGTAACATACATAACTATGGACGCCACAGCCTGATGTCTGTTATCAGGGCCCGGTGTTGTCACCATGCCGCGGATCCATTGGAAATATTTCTCGGCTCGTCGCGGCTCGACTCGACGCGATTCATGCCCATACCCATGCCCATGCCGGTCGGTGCCTTATCAACGGAGCCCGAACACGCCACAAACACACAGCCGGCCCAAGCCCCCAGCACACTTCACCTCCGCCACAGTCGGTGCCCCAATACCCCGGTTCTTTTCGAGCTGTTTTTGCTGCCGTAATTGCTTATGATATCATTTGCCATGATTCACAAAAATCGAGTGAACGGGGCAGGGATTGAATGCACATAGCGTAGAGCATGTACATACATACCGAGTACGTGTATTTACATATTTTTTAGAGAGTGGATGGACGACCGCCACTTGCATTCCTCCTCATGAAAGTGGGCTCGTTGTTTCGGACAGTGAGCTATTAAAGTCATTAAACTGATTAGGTTTATAGTAGGTACACGCCATGTCGTACCCCGTTTGTGTTTTATTTTTTCTGTATATTTTACATACCCCACTGGGCAAAGTTCGGCACGGACCACGGAGCTGAGCATATGGCATGCAAGAAGTGGGTGTGTCCATCCACCATGTCGGGGTTTTAGTTAGGGAACAGCACCAGAATTGCTGGACAGAACCGGACAGGACAGCAGCAGCAGCAGCAGGACATTCACTTATATACACGCTCCATTGGCCCCCACTTTAATTGCTCAAAAAGTACACTAAACCACTTGGAATTCCATAGGGCGTGACATTTATACCTCTTTAAATTGTTTAGGGAGGAGAAAGTTGAGGGTACTTTAATGCTTTATATATATTTAATAAGTTTCCCGAACTTCTAGTTCTGCCTTGAAAAAGTTAGAATGATAAAGTTGAAAACAAAAGCCAACAAACCAAACTTTAGTAAAATTATAATTCATAAAAAGCTTGCCAAAGACAAAAGCCTTAAATGGGTATTCTTTTGATTTTGTTGTTTTGTTTTTCTTGCTTTTTTTAGGCATTAACTTTATATAATAAAAACAAATCTTGTGACTTTTAGAAAAGGCTGAGTTCATTGGCTTTGTTTTTTTTTTCTTTTTCTTTATGGTTAATAAATAATGGGTGAGATCAGCTTGAAGTCTTGCCAAGTAAATACTTAACTCTATAAAATAAGTTTGGGATCAAAGAAAATACTTTGTATTTTTACGAAGGAGAATAATAATTACCAGGAACTATTATGACTATTTAAAATCTACCTTAAAAAGAATTTAAAGTTATATGCAAATAATACCCATTTCCAGCTGGCTATGACCCTAGCAAATGGCTAATAAATTTTTCCTGAAACCTCTGACTAATTCCCTTAGCTACTATCAATCGATTGGACATCCAATAAATAATAGAGCTAATTATTCAGACATCTTGCAAATACATTAATTGCTTTTAAGACTAAAACTTGATATGCTAATGAGACGTGACCTATATCAAGGGGATACGTATTAAGCTGCGGGATGAGAACGTTACAAGTGTAATAAAACTCAAGCAAATCGCTAATATATCTGACAAATACTTAAACTACAAAACATAATTCTTGTTGAGCTGTGTAACTTCAGACTTTGCGTGTGAGCCAACGTTTTGTGGCCATAAAAAGGGGCTGAGATAAGTGTGTGGGTGTTGTTACAATGGAAACCCCATACGAAGAACCCTGGCATATGTACTACAGTGGAACAAATAGGCATTAATGGTAATCATATATTAAAGTTTTGACGATTGAGTCATTCAATGGCCTTGGTTCGTTGCCTGCTTAGCTGCTTATTCATTTCCCTTCGAGAAAGTACATGCTTATTTGTAATTTATATATAGAAAGTAGGACGAGGACGATTGGAGTACAGGGACCCTAAATTTCACCCACTGAAAAATGTCCTTTAATTTGGGTTTATCACGACAGCAACTGGGAGATTCTCGGGTAGTGAGTTTTATATTTATTTATGTACTTCTCCATATGCGGAACCGCGCTTGTGGCAATTACATAACAACATTAATTTGCGAATTAAACAAGTAATTGCAGCAATGACTCTCGAGACTGTGTAGAGTTCACCCTCCCGCAATTACAATTAAAACCACAATTAACAATTACCAGCCAGTATTTAGTTAACAATTAAAAACGACAACAGGCTGAAAAATAAGTCAAGAAAAATATGACGAAAAGGTGGGTCTATAGCTGAAAGTGAAACTTAATTTAATTTCGGTTCGGTAGGTATGTACATATATTAACAAGAAATTAACAACAACCGTTAACAGCAAACAAACAAAAAGTGGGCAGAGGCAAATCTTGTGGAAGTATGTCATTTAGGCCGCATTTCTTTGTAGGCCTGCCTTGAGACTGACTCTTTGATCTTCTGCCACATACAATACCATTTTTCGGGAGATCTCTCTCTTGAGATATACGATTTATAAAGCTTGTCCGGAAAAGCTCTCTCTCTCTCTCTCTCTCTCTGTCTCCGGCCGGATGCCCTTTCTTTGCCCAGCATCTCTGGCCGGTTGGAATCACGCCACCTTTACGCACTTTTACTTTCCACCTGGCTGCTTCTTCTTCATCTCAATAACACAGAGAATAACTCGTTTGGTATTTCGGCCAACAAAAATTGTTTTGACTCTGGATTGTCGATGATCGAATTGATGTCTGGGCTTATCGTCACACCTGTTGCTGGTGGCAGGTGTGTGTCACTCCCCAAAAGAACCTACTTCTGTTAATGATGATGATTCAGCCCATAGGGAAAACAATTGAGTTTCCCTTTTTCGTCATAAACAATCCCCCGACTGATTAGATTTTAAGATCTGAAGCACTTTCAGGTGTGAAATTATCAAGTTTCTAAACGGGTTTAATATGGTTAGCCGGGTCACTGGGTTTACATTTAAATGCGAGTTAAATGGAGAGTTTAATAGCAGCTGGGAGGTATAATTAAAAGAAATTTAAAGATTATTAACCCCATTAAAAAGGTTTGCCACTTGATATAGAGCTTATGTGATGATAAGTAAAACATAGTTTTAGATTAGCTAATGATTTTAGGACCCCAATCAGGAAGAATATTATTGTTTATATGTGATAGCAAGCGGTTTTTCTATAGACTTTACACTCTTTCTACTTTTGATTTAGCTTTTTCTAGCTTTTAAAGTTAATTTTAACTTCAGAAACCTTTTAGCTTAATAGCACTTAAAAGGCATCTAGATTATTTTAGCCCCATTAATTTTAATAGGTTTACTCATGCGATCACTGATTAACCATTGCAAAAAAATAAAAACCTTTCACAACATTTTTTTCGTTGCACTCTGAAACTCTAAAAGCGGTCAACACAATATGTTGGTCAATGCTGTGACATCCAATCGCTGGGCTGTGAGCCACCGCAAAATATAATGAATAATAATTAAAAATAAATTTAAAAGCAAAACCTTAATTTTTTGGCTTCAACATAAACCCAGAAAGTTGAGCTCAAAAGAGTTTTGCAATGCGATGGAAAAAGAAAAACAAAAGAAACAAACCACTGCCGCTTCAGTTTTGAGACAATGTTGCGAATTTTTTAGTTTGTAGTTCGTTGTTTTATATACTATCTCACGTATATGACAAGTATATGTAAGTGGAAAAATGGTGTAAATATATGCATATAGAGACGACGGGGCTTCACTGCATAAATCAGCCAAAAACAATCGCCGCTTAACCCGGGCCAAAACTAAACCGTATCCAAAACCAAACCAAAGTCAAACCGAACAACAATAATCAATTGACCAACATTCGTTCGTTTTTCTTTTTGCAGCACTTTGTTTTTCCCCTCGTTTTCCTCATTGTTTGCACTGGAAAAAATTCAAAATTCAAAATATTTTAAATTGTATTTTTTCGTACCTTTGGATATACAGTGGTGGACACGAGTTTAGCACACTATGCCGCACCCAACTTTTATGAAAGGTACTTTCCTTTCTGCAAGGACTAGATCCTTGATTCTTTTACGTACGGCTAGGTTATTATATTGAGAGCATATCTGGTTATTATTATCGTCCAAACTATTTGTGTCTTCCTGCCACAGGACCCTAAGTGCAGCAACCCCGAAAAAACGCTGGCCACAAGTTTAGCACACATAACAAAAAATATTTTTATTTCATTATAGGATAACAATTTCGAAAAAATTAAACTAGTATTTGGTGGGATAACCTTTATTCTTAATTACTGCTTGGCATCTTCTTGGAAGACTTTCCACCAGGGTGGCACATCTATGCTGGGGTACAGCATACCAAGCCTTTTGGATTTCGGTCCATAGATCCTTGAAATTTGCGGGTTTAACAGCCCGAATGTGCTTCTCGACATCGCCCCACAAATTCTCAATTGGATTGAGATCTGGGGATTGAGCTGGCCATTTAAGAACCTCTATTTTATTATCCTGGAGGCAAGACTTCACCAAGCGTGAAGTGTGCTTAGGATCGTTGTCATGCATAAATCTCCACTTTAACGGTAAATTTTCCTCGGCAAAGGGTATCATAACATTTGTAATTATATCCTTATACATATGCTGGTCCATCCGAGTATCAATTTTGTGGATAGGACCCACGCCGTGCCAGGAAAAGCCTGCCCATAGCATGACATTTCCACCGCCATGCTTAATGGTCTTCACTGTATACCGTGGGTTGTGCTGCAAGTTGGGGGGTCGCCAAACATACTGCTTTCCATCGGATCCCAGCCGGGAAAACTTAGATTCGTCACTCCACAATATATTTTTCCAAAAAATTAGTGGTTTCTTTAGGTGCTCCTTGGCGAACGCTAACCTAGCCTTTAAATTTTTTTTTGACACGTGTGGCTTATGTTGTGCTATGCACCCACGTAAATTTTTTTCATTTAGCCTCCTTCTAATCGTCCTGGAGGACACGTTAATTCCATATTTTATGGACACTTCACTTTGGATGGTGCTGGAGGTCTTAAAAGGATCAGCAAAAGACATTCGGCCAATAAGGCAATCCTCTTTGGCGGTAGTTTTCCGTTGTCTGGGCTTTTGTTTTGCGTCTTTAAACGTCTTGTTGTTTTTGTAATGCTTAAGAGCATTGTAAATCATTTTCCGGGAGCAGTTTAACTCTTTGGAAATTTCAGAAATCGATTTTCCAGACGACTTCATCAAAATAATTACCTCGCGCTTGGCTTCAGTGCACCAGGACCCCTTTGCCATTGTTAATTCTAACTATTTTAATTTTTTTAAATAGTTTAAGACTGCTTTCTATAATTTTGATCAAAAATTGTTTAACTTTCTACGTAGAAACGAATATCAATAGCGATCTGTTTAGGTGTGCTAAACTTGTGACCAGCCGAATTTGGTGGGCTTTGCAAGAAAATGATAATTATAAGAAAACGCAAAAAGATAATTTCGTGGAAATAACTGTGTTTAGTCTTCACATGACAACCAATACGGCAAGCTAAGAAAAGGAGAGCAAAACATTTTGGGAGCAAAGTAAAACACGATAAAAGTTGGGTGAGGCATAGTGTGCTAAACTCGTGTCCACCACTGTATGTTTTGGAATTACTTAGGATTCCAATGGGGATTTCCTTAAAAATATAAAATTTTCCAAGTCAAGATCCATGTTTATGAAAACAGAAAACCATTTCATAGCGCACAGAAATTAAAGTCAAGAAATTTAAAGATTCAAATATCTGAAAGATACAAAAATCTAAAAGAAAGTCTTACATTGTTTCTGAAATTTCTTTATAACAAAAAAGCTCTATTGTTTTAACTGTGTTAATTTTTGGTTTTTGGCAAGTGCAGCAGTGTTTACATTAGTTTGTTTTTGTTGACTTGCATAATGCGTCTGTGTGTGTCTCTCCCCTTTTGTTTACATATTTTGCAAAATCAGGTTTACTCACTTCCTCAGCTCTCCCACCTCCATCTCCTCCCCAGCCTTGACTCTATCATTGATTGTCGTCTCACTGCTCTCTCTCTCTCTCTCTCTCTCTGGCCACAAAGTCGGCGAATTTCTTTCTCTTTGCTTATGCAATTTTCGCCACAAAGTGAAAACAGAAAGAAAGTTCACCAACTTCCCCTAATTTGCCAGAGAAAAGGCTTCGTCATTGTGATTATGATAAAACATGTTATGCAGTCAAAAAAGATTGATAACTGGAGAGACGTTGTAACACTGATACAGAGGTTGCAGATATTTCAGTTTTTGCCATACGGATTTTGGGGATTATGCAAGCCGAACTTTTAACTAACAAATTAATAGGGTGTTGTGGGTAAAGATTAAAGTGAACTTTGACTATTGATGGCAAACTTCACCTTACCAATCTTAGTTTTTAGTTACTTGAAAATATTACTTATCGGGCAGATCGCAAACACCCAGCCAGGCTGCGGCACCCAGCGACGATCCCTGGACACAAAGTAGGTGCCCAGTTAGCGCCCCCGGACGCCACTCACCCGACGTGAAGGGGACGACCTGTGCCCTTACAAAAATTGAGCTTCGGGGGATGAGTGGAAGCACACATCCCCCTGCCTTGAAGCCAATACTGCCAAGCGGTTAGCAAGGCGTTGTTTGGTTTTCCTTACTCATTAGTTTCAGGCACGAATTGATGACAGCCGGCAAGTGGAACTCAGTGCACTGGCCGCCAGAACCAGTTGGGAATCGTTTTGCTCTCTAACGGGGGATAAAGTTCAAAGGGCTTTTTAAGCCATATTTTTAATATTTTTAAAGTAAATTAAGGAAGTTTTATGGAATTATTTATGGTTTATTTCTATTTCTTACTCTACCCAAAACCATTTTCACATTTAAACCACTTTTTGATTCCCCTAAAGTCTGGTTAGGACTAATCCTAACTTTAAATTGAGGAAAAGCTCGTTATCTTTAAGATATCTGCTTTTTTCTCGTTTCGGTAATTACTACTATTGAGTTTGATAAAATAAAATTAAGTCCTTTGCTAAATATCAAAAATTCAAGTGTAAGAGTGTGAAATATTTAATTTAATTAACAAAAAATTAAAAATAAACAAAGCTAAATTCCCCATCTTTAAGACTGTTCCAAGTTAAGCTCTCGAATGCTATTCTTTTCTTTTGGCTTTCCTCCTAGCCTGGTGGCATTGAGCTTAATTGTGATTAATAGAAATGATTTTTTAAGATTTCCAACTAGAGCACACATCATGGATGGAACTCAATGCCTTAGTTGAACATTTCCGCTCTGAGGTCTTAATTGTATAGGGGCCTGAGACTTGGTTTTATCTATGCAAATCTCTGCCGGGGTTCTGAGTGGGCTCTCCTCCTGCTCGTCTCGCCGGTGCTTGATTGCAGTCGATAAAAGTCGGTCCTAAAACACATAATCTTTATGGCATTGTTTGGCGGGAAATTACTGGCAATCGATTGCGTTTTTATGGGCACATAACAAACCCGTTGACGCATTTCAAAAAACCTTCCTTATTTACTTTTGCATTTCCAAACGTCTCACATTTTCTGTTTAAAAATATTTGCATTGTTTTTCTGCTTAAATGTTTGACTTCACCCCTCAGCTAAAGGTTAAAGCTATCAATTTTCGGCATTTTCTGATAACGAAAATCACATTTCTGTGCGCGTTTTATGACTAATTGCCGCGTGAAGAGGTTTCGCCTAGGTGGGACTGGACTGGAGTGTGCATCATATATAGTATAGTAAAACGAGCCATCGATAAGGTTTGCCAATTGATTTGCCGTCCATTGATTGCGTAAACCTAATTACAAATAGCAGATTAAGGGTAGAATATTTGAATCAGTTCCTAACTTGAGCCAAGTCGTTGACTGATACCGATTTTCAAATGCTTTGCTGATTCAGTCAATCATTCTTTTTATTTAATTTCTTTGAAATTTTTTCTTGGCTCATTAAAATGCTAAACCAGTATTTTTTGGTTCGAGCAACTTTTGATTTGTTGCGACAATGAAGAACCTCTTCTTTCCAGGCACGTGGGTCGGTCTTCCCCGAGATTATCCGTACATTTTTTATACAATCTTATTTTGAGAAGGCAGGGAGAATCTTTGTTTCACGTTGCTGACCTTGCCAGGCAGGCAGCGCAAATTTAGAATTTTGAAAGACAGCAACAAAGTCATTATTGGCTGTAATCAGTTAGTTCATCTCATGACAGGGTCTAATCTTAATTTAATGGCACTGCATCGAACGATCGGCTGAATCGACTGCTCAGGCTACTTGTTTGTTTCCAGAAAAAACATGGCTTGACGACAGCCATGTGGCTGGAGAGATTAGCCGAATTATTCTGGGATAACTCTGGGCTCTGGAGCCATTTCTTAGCCGATTTCGATGGCCAATTAATGGTTGACCCTGTGACATATTCAAGTTGTAGGTTGATGTCATTCATTTACACAAAAAATCGCACGTATTAAGTGCAAATACTACTTGATCTTTGACTGCAATATGGAGGAAAAATAATTGAAAAACATCCAAAGTTTGTTGATCTTTCCACATTTTGTCTGTTTTTTTTTCCACTGCGATTTCTCGCCTATTAGCCGCGAGTAAATATGCATAATTTAAAGTGGAAACTGACGTCGGAATCTGCTAGAATTCGCGATTCAAAAATGAAGGGAGGAAGTGCACGCAGCAAAAAATTTAAATTTCACATTAATTCTCTATAAATAGGAATTTTCTAAGATTCATTCCATTATGCCTTAAACTTGGTTAAAAATAAAGTCTAAAATGAAACCAAGTCATGTTCCAAGTGCAAATTAAATTCTTTATTGATTTAATGTAATTTTCCACTGTACTTTTCCTGGCTAATATCTTACTAAACTTTCCGTTCTGTAAATCTCTTTCCAGATTTCAACTGCGAGGCCCGCTAATCATATGGAACACAATGCTGGCCATGTTTAGTATTATGGGAGCTGCTCGAACGGCGCCGGAGCTGATTCACGTGCTGCGTCACTACGGACTCTTCCACTCCGTCTGCGTGCCCAGGTTGGTATTGTGTGTGCATCCCAATTCGACACCCAGTTCAGGCCTTGAACTTGGGAACTGGATTGCAATGCAAATGTAAGACTGAGCACGTTCACTGACCCATCCTCTGATCTTAATCCTACAGCTACATCGAGCAAGATCGCGTGTGCGGCTTCTGGACCTGGCTTTTCGTACTCAGCAAGCTGCCGGAGCTGGGCGACACGATATTCATTGTGCTGCGTAAGCAGCCCTTGATCTTCCTGCACTGGTAAGTTGCTTAATATTTATTTAATTCGATTTAAAATAATTAAATATTGAACGAATTAAATTATAGAATTATAAGCGATTGCCTATTGAACAGGGGAACTCTTGAACTATTGATTCTGATCCCAAACTAAGTTCATAAGGCTTCGGCAAATCTATAATATATTTCTTGAATCTTTTTCGCATTGAAAGCATTTTCTCTATCATCCTCTATCAGTTGAGAAAACCAATACTAATTCACCTTTGCCCTTGCAGGTACCATCACATCACCGTGCTGATCTACTCGTGGTTCAGCTACACGGAATACACCAGCTCTGCACGCTGGTTCATCGTGATGAACTACTGCGTGCACTCGGTGATGTACAGCTACTACGCCCTGAAGGCCGCCCGCTTCAATCCGCCCAGGTTCATTGCCATGATCATCACGTCGCTGCAGCTGACACAGATGATCATCGGGTGTGCGATTAACGTCTGGGCCAACGGCTTCCTGAAGACGCACGGCACCCAGTCGTGTCACATTTCGCAGCGCAACATCAACCTGTCGATTGCCATGTACTTCAGCTACTTTGTCCTGTTTGCGCGCTTCTTCTACAAGGCTTACCTGGCGCCCGGCGGCAACAAGAGCCGGCGCATGGCCGCCTCCCTAGCTGCCCAGAATGCGGTTAAGCAGTCGCCGCCCCAGATCAGCGAGAGCTCCAAGTTCATTGCTGGCGCTGGCGAGGATCAGTCTGCCGCCTATCTGCGTCGAACTAAGGCGCAGTAGATGACGCCGCTGGAACTCCCACATCACCACACTACACGCACCACACCACACCACACACACACCAACCACTTCCTCCCCCTGTTAACGGCTAAGGACCTTTATTTATGTAGAGCGGTGTACAAGTTGTTTTTTAATTTTAATCCTCAGATACACTCACACACAGGACCGGTAGGGAGAGAGTTTAATTTGTAAGCGAAAAGTTGTAAAAGGGGTGGGTGGACAGGCGACCTAACCATATATCTGAACATGTATATAAGAAACACACACAGAAACACAGACAAACCTGATGAAAGCTAAACGAAAACCTAGAGCCAGCGTAGAACTGTAGGTGAAGAAGAAGTCCAGGGAAATTAGCTGCTTAATTATTTAGCATGAGTTCAATTTATAGTCACTCTCTCTGAAGCCTCTTCGAGCCGTGTGTTTCCCCAGCTGCAGTTCTATGCCATTGATTCCTTTATGCGTGTGTTGTCAAAGCCCAAAGTCGTTTATATATTAATATATATATAGATTATATGATTTGCAGAACTAATGACAGCCTCTAAGCAATAACAACGCAGCCACAAAACAAATGTAAATCGGAGTATCGCTTTCCTTTGCAACATGAGCAGAGCTTACTCCAAGCTCCAAACTCCTGGGCCTTGTGTTATGCAATATTTGCCTCCTCAGGTGGGATTTTGTGTTGTTGCCTCCCAAAATGTTTAGTTAAAATTCTCAGCAAGAAGGTCCCAGACTCCTCGGCTCCACTGCTTTTGCGATTGATAGTCATATTCCGAGAGAGCTTTGTCTTCAGTTTGAATTGTAGTTTGGGGTCTGAGAACTTTGTACTCTAAGTCTATACGCATATATATATATATTTATAAAACCTATATTAATGGAATATTAAACGAAAAGTGAATGATGAGTAAAAACCATTACCAACAAACCAATAATAACAACAAGAAACCCTATAAGTTAGTCTATTATTGTTCCAAAAAAGATCCAGAGCGCAAATTGTTATTTTGTAAAGTAATAAATCGTTTTGAAATCTGTATAAATTAACAAATAACCTTTGCAAAAGTAGCATTATTGATTACTCCCATAAATTCTGCTGCTTGATGGGAATAATAAAGGTATAGAAATCAGTCACGCAGCATTATTTTCTAGGGAGAGTCATTAATGCTGTGAAAAAGGTTGCTATTCAGTTAGGGGAAGGCATTTATTTTAGTTTAAAACTGTGTTGAATGCATTTCTATATTATTTCATGTACACTCTGCTTAAAAAAAGAAAAACTTTAAAAACCGAAAACAGAAAACAGTAAGTTTCTACACAAAACAAAAGTAAAGAAAAGTCCTTGTACGTAACAAAAACACAAAATAAGAGAAAAATGTTTAAATTATATTTATATTTGTAAGCGACAGAGGGAAGAAGAAAAGCACAGAAACCAAGAAAATGAGAAAAGTCCTACTTGAAAAGTTAATTTAGTGTAAACGAGGAAACTGTAACTGAAACTGAAACTGAACTTGCAAATGATAATGAAAGTGAAGCTGATGGAGGATCGTGTGAATGGAGAGGAGTTACTCTACAAAAGTCGAGAGAGAGAAAGAAATTTAAACGAACAAATTTAACACTTTCGTCTGGTAGAAATACTGAGCGAGAACTAAGCGAAACAAAACTAAAATTGAGAATGCTAAAAACAAAAACCAACGGATAAATAAAACGTAACAAAATGGAAAAGGATGGAAAAAACACAAAGCTGTATTTATTTGGGAAGGGGGAAATTTACTTTAATTAACAACATAAAATCTAACAAATGGTTTTAAAACCTTTCGATTACTTTCAAGACAGAATTTTACATTATTTATTTGAATTCAATAACGTTTTTATCACTACGTTGTATGCTTACGTTTCCATTCAGCCAAGTTTCAACCCAGCGCCTAGGGGTTTTTCTGTGGGAAAAGCCGGTGTGCACACGGGAACTTTCCAATTGGGCGCGCGAATTGGAAATAAATAAGAAAACGTGAATTCGTCCAATTGGAAAATATACATGAAGAACTTGAAGGTATTATTCTACCCACCTGTGGGAGGAGGTGCTTTAACACCTGGCACAAGAGGATGACGCGCAAAGGGCCTTAAGAAATCCATATAACAGAGTTTTATTATTAATAATTTTTTAAGCAGATCGTCTTTGCAGTCAGCAGTTTCTAGTTGGAGCAAGCAGTTCAAGCAGTCGAGCTATATTAGTGTCACCAACAGGGAATATAAAAAACAAATTTAAAAATACCACAATAAATATTTATGAATTTTTTGAATATTCACTGCGATCGGCGATCGGTGTTTTATAATATAAGAAAAAAATAGGTCAGATTTTCTTTAAAAACAGCACCACTTAATGTACATTCCATAAGCTGTTAAAAACGAATAATTCCTCTTTTCTGTTGCATTCCATAAGCAAAACGCTGTTAACTCTCTCAATAACAGTAAGCACTGTTATTCCTCTGTTAATAACTCAATTAGTGTGACCAACAGGGAATATAAAAAACAATTTTAAAAATACCACAATAAATATTTTTGCATTTTTGGAACAGTATGAAAAGCCCCTCTACGAATTTAATCCGTTCGGTCACACTGGTTTTTGTTTTCTGAACGTTCGGTTGTGGATTCCGTGGCCGTGCGTGGAAAAAATGCATAGATATAGATAAGACAGGCGCAAGAGATCAGATATCTATATCTCCGCGGAAGAGAATGTGATAGGCTATCGCCTGCGGAATTGTAGAGCCGTGAAAAGGAGCCCCGAGCGAGGGAGTTGGAGCGAGCAAGTGAAGAAGCAGTGAGAGCCAGAGGCGGAGGCATCGAAGACAAAGTGCATTTTCAGGGCGTGTTTTGTGGCCCCCCGCTCGAACGCGGCCCCCTCCCTGCCCCCTCACAGCCTCCCACTCGTCGGGCGGCGGCGACAAATAAAAGTTTGCCACAGAAATGCTGCAAGTTCGCGAATATTAAAATACAAAGTCAAGCCGAGAAATAACAAATAAGAAATCGCAAACTTCCTTTTCTGCGTGAGTGTGTGAGCTGCGTGCAAGTGAGTGTGTCTCCAATCTTTTTTGTCTACTCCAAAACGCAGAAAGAGAGAGAAAAATGTGTGTGGCAGAGTGTGTGTGTACAAGTGAAGTAAATTAAAGCAAAGCAAAAGGCAAAACGGCAAATAATTGAGCGAAAAAGCAACGGAAAGAGCGGATAAATCAAATAGTAGTAGTAAGCGAAATAACGACAAAAGGAGCCGCCAATCAGAGAGAAGGAGAGAAAAGTGTACAAGTTGTTGTTGCTGCTGCGCAGGAGCGAAAGACAGCAGCGAAAAAACCACCCACAACCCCCTTTAAGGCCACCACCCGCCCACAAATGGGTGCTCAGCAGGGCAAGGACAGGGGCTCCCACTCGGGAGGAGGCGGGGGCGGAGGAGTTGCCCCCGTCAGCTGCATCGGCCTCTCGAGCAGCAGCAGCCCCGTTGCATCCGTCTCGCCGCACTGCATCAGTTCAGGCTCCGGCAGTGGCAGCAACGCCCCCCTTGGCGGCGGCTCAACTCTCCGCGGCTCCCGCATCAAGTCCTCAGCCGCCGGACACGGCAGCAACAGTGGTGGAGGCGGTGGAGGTAGCAGCAGTGGTGGAGCAGCGGGCGGTTCTGGAGGATTGAGCCAACGAAGCGGTGGACACAAGGATCCTAGGTGCAATCCCTCGGTCGGACTCAACATATTCACCGAACACAATGGTAAGTTCAGCTTTTTTTTTTCTCCAATTTGCACCTGCATGTAGGAATACATACAAATTTCCAACATTTTCCATATCGATGGTGTTGATTTTTTATGAGATTATGTAAATAGGAAAAAGGGAACCAATCCGTGTGTCATTTTATTTCACCCCTACACAGAAATATTAGAGTGCATGCAGCATCCAAGCTCAGGTGTAAATTTCATCAAAGTGTCGTGATTTTGTTGTTTCTATTAACCACAAAAATGGTTGCGAATTTCTTGAAAACTGTTTGTGAAATCGTGAAGCCTCTGAAAACTGAGATCTAATGTCAGTTTATCACTTAAACTATTACATAAAAATCGAAATAATATTTAACTAGCTTAAAAAATATAGAAAACTTTATTGAACCTTTAAGGTTCTTCTTAGAAATCACCACTTTTGGGGTGAAAAATACAAATTGTACTTTAATTTCTTATTGAAAATTATTATCAACTTCAAGATCTCAATATTTAAACCCAAATTTGTGCTCAGTGTATGCAAAATAAGAAGAAAACGACAGTAGACAGACTCATGCATCGTAGCATTTAATCTCAGGTGTAAATATCATGCGAATTTTGATTTTCTCTGCTTAAATCATGTTTTTATTGTACATAAAATGCATAAAATGAAAATTCTCCTTCGTCCATCCTCTTTGTGCCCCTCTTTCTTGTCGTTTCACTCCCCTGTGTCGCTTTTCATGCTGGCTTTCCAATTGAGCTAATTTCTTTTTCCCATTGCTTCCGATTATATTGGGAATTATTGTTGTTATTTGCCGGCTAGTTTCCTTACTTGTTGTTGCTTCGCCGCTTCTTTTGTTGACAGCAGAGAAAGAGGAATAGAGAGAGAGAGAAAGATAGAGAGCAAGAGAAGTGGAATGAGAGAGAGCAACACGCGGCGATTTGATGGAAATGTTGTGTTGTTTTTGAGCTATTTGGGGCGGTTTCAGTTGATGTGCCGTTCCTTTTCTCCATCATCCTTTATGCCTTGTACTCGCTTTGTACTCGCTTCTTCACATCCCATTCTTCCTATATTCTCCATCCTTAACATACTGCACCCTTATCCCTTTTCCCTTATCCCTTATCCCTGCCACCCGCACAGTGGTTGAAATTGCGACCCAAGAACGCGAGGAGCACCGTTATATGTATCCCACCCCCGCTGACATTGGCACTTCCTCCTCCTCCTCCATATGTCCACAACCCCCTTTTGGTTTTTCCCATTTCACGCACATTTTTATTACATTTTTCCTTGTCTAATATTTTCCTATTATTTGCCTTGGCAAGTTGCAACATTTTCCTGTCCGCCGCCCCCACTTCCGCATTTTCTCTAGCCTGTGGCATTCATTTATTTAGCCTTCCCTTCGTAATAGCCTTTTTATGTCCCTGTCGTCGATGTCCTACCACAATAGGAGCACCCATTGAGTGGGATACACGGAATTGGTACAAGGGATAAGGGATAAGGGTGCCGGAAACATATTTGTCGGATTTTAATAGTTTAAGAATTACCAGGGAAGACGCCCATCTTTATTTATTCGACTTAAATAAATATTTGTCCATCTGAAACTATTTTTTCTAATTCTAAATACTGGTTTCAACTTCTGGTGACTTTTTTCAAATCTTAAACAATGGCTTTGAGTTTCCATAGCAAGGCAGAAAATGCGGAAAAGTTGTAGCAATCGAAAGGATTTTCCACATTTCTCTTGGCCCATCATCTATCTCGTTGCAGTTTCTTATCTCGCCACAGGCAACAAGGCCTTCCGTCCTCCCGTCTCCCCAGCAATTTGTAATCAATTAATGCTATTTTTATTGTAATTAGTCGCTTATTATTGTGTGCACTCGGGTTCACTCAATCTCAACGCTAGAGTCATAAGAGCCAAGCAAGTCGCGCTGATAAGCCGGTTTCCATATAAATATTTATGGATGCTCGCTATTGAGTCATCCACGGGCTCGCATGTAACCCGTAACTCGAATGCAGTGAGTTCAGCATCAAAGCCCAAGAAAAGCGAAATAAAAATACGACAAATTTCCAGTTTCGTGCGAGCGAATTTCCCACACACAGAAAATGCACATTTATTTGCTTGCCAAACTATTCAGAGTGTAGCCCATCCAAAAAGGTCGAAAAGGGGGCTTTCGAATTGCCTTTTTCGTGTGTCTGCTGTCTGGTCTGGTCTGGTTTGGCCTGCAAAATGCAATTACAAAATTACAATGTAAAAACTGTGTCTGGGCCTGCAGATTACAAGCCGACACAAATCCCCCAAACAGCAGAAACGGAAAGCCCAACTCACCGCAATTGTCAGTCCGGGTCGATCTAGGCATCAGCAGCGGCATCAGCGGCGGGTCACGTGGGGGGAATTATGGGGGAAAGTCGCGCAACGGAACTCCAGCTCTCAATCACAGCTGAAAAACAAGCACAAGCACACACATGTAACCCAGGGCACAGTGGGAGATATGGCAGAAAATCAGCTGTATTTTGAGTATCTGAAAGATGAATAATTTTGATTGTTTATCGACGTCTTTTAAGAGAAGATAAAGGTCTCTAGGGAGACCTTAAAATATTTAAATTTCGTACATAACTTTCTAGGGGGAAGCCGAGGTGTTTTAAGGGTTTTCCCAAAAAAGTAATACGAGCAATCACATCATTAAATCTTTCAAGTTCTAATATATATCAAATTAAACCTCTTTATTTATAACCCAACAAGAAATTCAAGACGAATAGACAAAATTTTTCCAAGATAAGAAACCCTATCAGCGAACAACCAATCTAGTTATTTAACTTGTATTCTCAAAATTTATAATAGGAATTTATTTATTTTCAAAGATAATTGATAGCATATTTATATAAAACGTTAAACTTTCTTGCTTCTCTCTGGAATATCTACTTAATCCTCGGGCCTATTAAATAATCTAAAGGAAATGTTTATACGTAATTGTCTAATATTTAAACTTATTGGCCACGTAATACCACCGTGCAGCTGTCGTAGGAGGTAGTTGTTGCAATTTCATTAGCTTGTTGTTGCTCGTTACACGATACTATGTAATTAGACACTTTTGAGGGACAGTTGCATGGGCGAAGAAGGGATTGGATTGTCGCTCTTGGGAAAATACCGTAGAACCGGTGCCGCCGAAGTCGATGCCGATGCCGATGCCGAGGCAGAGGCCGTTGCAGATGCCTCAATAGAGTTGCCAATTGCAGAGTGTGCACCACACATACACATGCACCACACCTCGCACTCCGTTGGAGCCATCGGAGGAGCCAGTGCACCACTCGGCAAACAGCTCACGCAAGTTGACGTCTCAAAAATAGACTCAAGTGGGAGCGAAGCCCCAACTCCTTCTCTCAAGGAGAAAAAGTCCATGAAGTGCGTTTGTCTTTACGCTGCAAGAAAATATCATTGCGATTGTCAGCTTATTTAAATTGCATATAAAATGTGATACTTTTTTAGCATTTCAAGAAGTTTATTGAACTTGTATTTAAATTTTTAGCTTTTAGTTTCATATAAGAAAGCACCATTATTGTTAAAAATTCCTTAAATTCTTTACAAAATTTGGAAACATATGCAAAAGTTTTTTAGGGGACTCGGATATCATATTATAATATTTGATATTGGTAATTGCTTTCACTTAAAATAATTCTTTAAAAACAATTTAAAATTCCGAGCAGAATAAATATATTTTTTCGAGTTCCGGAGAGTTCGTTGTGCCATAATAATTAAGGTATAAAATAGGAAATAACTTTCTAGTTTCAGTAAGCCGGAAAAAGTCGGTTCCGGTTCATTGGTGCTCTGGTTTTCGGTTCGCTTCCCTGGAACATTATTTGTAATATTAATGAAACTGGTAACATAATTAATATGTTGGGCTAGTAAACCCATATTAAGAGATTTATTTGAATATTGTAGATGCGACAAGCAGCCTCGTAAGTTGCTGTTATTATTGTTAATCCCATATATTCTTCTTCAGGCATTATTAAGCTTATTTCAACTCGCTTTCTGCTACTGACTTAAGTCATTTTATTATTAATTTTTACTGTGTATATCCAGTTGCTCTTTCCCTCTGTACTCCGTCTCTTTTTTTGCCAGGAGGGAAACCCGAGAGTTGTGTGTTCGGTCTCAGTTTGTTTGACATGCAAGCGGCAAATTATGAGTCGGGGCAAATGAACTTTTCACAAGGCTAATGGGTGGAATTGTGGAGGAAGGGGAGGTGGGAGGTTTATGCTGGAAAGGTGGCAAACAGGTGACGGCACCAAGGCAGGGAAAATTGTTTGCTATTCGGCTTGCTTTCAAAACACGGAATTAATGTACAAGTCGCATTAATATTTCTTCAATGATTTTTATATGCTCAAACATAATTGTCGCTCGCTCACTCTCCTCGGCCAAAGGGAAATCGAAAGGGGAAAAGGGGGGCGTTGTCTCCATTACCACTTTGTAAGCATTTTCTCTTTAACGGCTGCACTTCTATTATTAGCCCCCAAAACGAAATGTGTATCTCTTCTCCATGCTTTCTGTGTTGTTATTGTCGTTTTTATACAATTTCCTTTGGGCGCTGACAGAGATGGAAAGTTGGAGGAGTTGGAAATCATGGAGAGGAGCGTAGTTCAGAAATGTATCTTAGGGGGGTTCAAGAGAAATGTATCTTTAGTCTTGTATCTTAAGTTGTCAGCCATTATTGTATAATAATGGAAGTAGGCAAATAATACTTCAAAGTCTTAATATTTCAATAGTGAAATTAAAGCCAAAATAAATTCGGGGCTTTTTTAATAAAACTCTCCTTCAAAAACTGTATTTAAATCGAGTTTTTCAACTGTCAAAAAAATCTAAAACAATGTTTATCATATTTTATCCAATTTCAAAGGAATTTAATATAATATAAGGAGAAATAAAATCAATAAAAAGTTTATTTTTTATGAAATAAATGCTTCACTTTATGATTATACCCACAGAACATCTGAAATTTATGTAAAATAAAATTTATCAGGAAGGATGTTAAATATAACTCAACCCCCTATCATTGTCTGACCTTTGACAGCGCCCCTGACATTTACTGGAGCAGCAACAAAGTGCACTACGCGTCATGACGTTATTTTGCATGTTCTCCTGCTCTTTCTGTCTCGGTATTCACCCGACCAAAGAGATATATATATATCTTTAGTATTTGTGGCTGTTCCTGTTTTCGATCAAGCTCGTAAATCCTTTCGTGCTTCATTTTGTTTCAGTTTCGGCTTCTTTTTGGTTCAGTTTGTTCGATGAGATTGCATTGCCAGGCCCAGGCGCTTTGATGTTTTTATTTTTGGATATTTTTAGACCGATTCCAGTTCTTAGGCACTATCCACTTCCCCTTCCCTCCCCGCGTTATTTATGGCGTGTCAATCGAAATAGTAACTCCACGGAGCTCTTCGAATTCCAGTTGGACAGTCGCCAACAGCTGTTAGAGGCTCGAATAACAGCTGATGTTTTGAGAACAACAGCACGCCAAGTAACGAAAACAATTTATTCTGGCAAATAAAACTGAAACTGAGGAATTCTCTGTCATTAGAAAATTAATCCAATGGAAGCTCTAGCATTCCATTTAAATTCCCGCGGGTCTTGAACTTTTACGATCTGTAAAAGCCCATAGATCATCATAAATCTGACAACACTATAATTTCATGTGATTTCCCCGATCAATTTAAAGTCTATTTTGCTTATTTGCGTGACATTAAAACCAAGTTTTAATGTCATTTTCTCTATTTCCGATTTTCATTTCCCCATTTTGGCATTCCCTGTAAAGGAGGAGGAGGAGAATGGACCCGCATATCATTTCAAGTCTCTAGGAGACCATTTTCCCTGCGGTCTTTTTGCCTCACTGAGAATTGTTTGCATAAATTAGCCGGCGACGAAGGAAAATAGAAACAAACATAAAAGAAAAATATATATAAAAATAAATTCATGGAGGAAAGTAGCATATAACGGCAACTAATTAGAAGCCTAAAAAGTTTCTTCTCCCCCGATTTTCTCTATTTTTTTCTTTAGCTTTGCTTTGATTATTTGAGGTCATAAATATTGACGCCACTTGATTGATTGATTGACTGACACTGCCCTACACACAATGTCTTTATCTTCTTGACTTGAATCGGAAATTATGAGGGGAAGCACTCTACTTGAAACATTTATTTATATACATATACAATATTTTGGTTCTGCTTGCAATCCCCAAAAGCAAACACACACACGAATTCCCCTTTCTACTTTCCCCCTTTTTACTCTCCTGGTTTGCGTTTATTAAATTGAGCGATTTTTCGTCTCTTTTTATTAAACAAGCCCGCAAGGTCATATAAATCAGCAAATAACAAACTTTTCTCCTTTTATTATATATTATTATTTATGTTTATTGCACCCAGTGCAGGGCACAAACATAAACAATTTCAGTGGGCTTAATGGATACAAATAAAGTGGGTGTTATTTTACACTATTTATATATTTTTTGTATAAAAACTTGTATAAAAAATACTACATTTATGGGGTCAGAAGAAATAGAAGAGGATTGAGATATAAAGCTGCCACAATATCTATAAAAAATATAGTTTGGATAGATAAATATGAAGTATTTAATAGCTCTATTTTAAGGAAACTTAATTCACGACCTTTTTGAGCGAATTAAGTTATTTAAATGGAAAAAAAGGTTCCCTAGATTGTTTTTTATATATAATTTTGTTTAGTTTAAACTTCCTAATAAATCCATTTTATCCACTTAAAAACCAGATGAATCTTCATATCTAAAGGTTCTAATTTCCTGACAGACTGCTGTTTTGTGATTGGAAACCAGTTTCCTAGCCAGAACTCTGAATCCATCATTGAGCCATAAGAGAAGTTTGAAGAATCCGAGATACCGATTTCTGGTGTCAGTTCCAGTCTCTGTCTCGGTACTCCGCCAGTGCCACTGCCACTGTCTCTGTTTCTGTCTCGGGTTTTGAATTGCATTCGCTCCAATCACGTTTGCAATTGCAAGTTGCAACTGTTTATGCGATCCGAGGGGGTCAGGCAAACATGGGCTCAGGTGGGTGGCGAAAAGGGGGTTCGAGTTACTCGACAGCTTGGCACGTTCACAACCTCGGATATGCCTACACGTAGATATATACATATGTATATATGCGCCAGCTTTATTCACCTTTAGTTCAGGCTCCAGATAGCGAAAGGCAGCGCATAAAGTAATCTCTGCAGAAGTAGCAGCTGCAGCAGGTTGATTGAATTTTTTTCTCAGCTCAGGTGTGGCATAATCCCCCAGCCAGAAGTTGCAAAAAATAAAAAGAAATAAGAATAAGCTGCAAAAGGTGCACAAATGAAGTGTGAAATGAATGATGTGCGAAATATTCCCACAAATAGCGAAAAGCGGAAAGGTACAAGCAGCCTTAAGCTCTGGGACTAGACTTTAAGCCTTTAAGTTCAGGAATAATTATTAAAAAAATATAAAAACAATTAAATTTTCTATTTTAAGCTTTAATTTCACTTAATTTTCTCATAAATATTCTCTAATTGCCTTTTCTCCTCCAAAAATTTCACCCATTCTTCTGGCCTGCTTATTAGTTTCTCTCCTAAAAAAAAAAAAAACAATTTAAATAGATAGCTCTACATTTCTATATATACTTATTTCTTGTTATTTATCTTTTTTTTGTTGCACAAAACAAATTAAGAAAATTGCCAACCGTTTATCGAGCGAGGAGAAAAGAAGAGAAATGTGTGCAAAGGAAAAGAAAAAGCATGACAAATGCAAGTGAAACCTGTTTTTATATTTTTTATTTGCCGGTGGCAGCCCCCAACAATGCCATGTCTCCCTCTCTTCTTGGGTATCCCCATCTCTATCAGCCGGTGGTCAGTGAACCGTTGGCCAAAAACATGAAACAGGCGGAAAAATATGCCCAAAAACAGAAGAACAAAATAAAACTTAAAATTGGGACATTAATAATTTGAACTGCACACAAAAACCGATCTTTATATGTTGTTTTTGTTGATTTTTTTGTTCATAATTAATGCGAAATTTAATTCATTTAATTGCCTGGCCGGCTTTAGGCTGCTGCCACTTCCTCTGTGTGTCTTTCTGCACTTTCGCTTCTTTTTTGTGGAATACCCTAAAGAAATTTGGGAATTTAGTATCTAAAATAAAGATTTATATATTTAATATCTGTAAATGAAACTAGAAAACTGTCAGCTAATTTTTTATAGACTAAAAGCGGTAGCAATTAGCACTTATTTGTTTAATTCAAAAATCAATACTTTGCCTAGGCAGACACTTAATTCATAAGTTTACTTTAACTTTCTTTACAAATCCCATTTCTTAAATCGACAGAAACCATCTCTTCTTACAGGGTATCCCTTAGTTCATGCTCCTCCCTTCAGTAGGATTATTTCACCCGCTCCGCATGGACGGACTTCATTCAGAAGTTTGTGTTTGGGCTTTGTCTGGCGACGTCTGTCAATTTTAATGCCGTCTGGTAATATTTAAACGACATCCACATCCGTGGCTGGTTGTCGCTCGGCGTCCGTTTCATTTCATTTATAGCAATTGCACTTGCTTCCAAGAAACCGAGAACCGAGAACCGAGAAGGAATCCAGCTGAGGAAAGGAAGTGCAAAAAGCAGGAAAATGAATCACCAAGAAGTCTTATTTCTGTGCTGTTTTTCTGCTTTTTTTCCTCCTCATCATAGAGAATATGATGGCATGGAGTTCCTCTGCTTCTACTTTGGGCTTTAAATAGTTTTCCACGTCTCTTTGCCTTTTCAATTTCCCCAGCCACAAGACCTTTTCTTTTCCCTGCCTGATTTCGCATTCTGTTCTCACAATCAAGATAAACGAACCTTTTTCTTAGGAAGAAGAACTTGTCCTGTCTCAGGCAGAAAAGAGAAAAGATTTCAATCTGTTTTTGGGGGAAATTTTCGCTGTGGGAAAAACCAAATTGGAATTAAAATGCCTCGGAAAAGCAAACTAGAAACGGCAGAGTCATTAATTACAATCGTTATCAATCAGTTCGTTCAACTTTAACGTTTTACAGGTGGGAAAAATCAGTGGAAAGTGCTAAACTTTCACTTTGCCCGGCAATCAGTTTTTGATTTTCATTTACTCAATGAAAAACGAAAAATAAAAATAAACAAATCAAAAATTTAAAACAACTCTGTTAATTGCTGACTCAATCAATCAATCATTTTTCCATGGCAGCCCCAGACAAAGTGTACGAGTTTTCAGCGATTTTACAACAAATTTCCCGCTTCTCCACGCTCGACTTAAGTTAAGCGCCGAAAAAAACGAAATCAGAAAACTAAAACTTAAAAAATCATATGAAAAACTTATACACGAAGACGAATAAAAGCGAAAAAATAGTTGAAAAGCAGACAGCTGGAAATAGAAAATCATTTGCTGTGAAAATGGTAATTATTATGGCAGACAAGCGAGAAAAGTGAAAACTACAACGATTTTTCTTGTTGTTGTTTCATTTTTTTTAGTGCGTAATTCGTATGAACAAAAATTTGTTAAATCATAATGCGGTAAGGCATTTTTTGGATGATGTAAAACCAGTGGAAAAAGGGTATAATTATTTCTAATCTGAATAGTATTAAATTACCTCTTTTAAAGGTCATTTTTGGATTTTTTAGCAAATGAATGCTTATTTTACAAATGAGTAAAAACTGGGAATTAGTTAAAACTAATTTTAAAACTTGGAATAATAAATTCTGGAAACCTTTCAATGAGAAATATTTTGAGCCTTTATAAGTTTTAATCACATTCTTCCTCTGGCTCTCGAGCGTTTGTTTGTTTTTTTTATAAATCTTCAATGGAAAAAAATTTGTTCTACTGATAAATTGTTACAAATAGTTATTTTCTCTGTGTGTTTTCCACCAAAAGATCACACCCCAAAAAATTAGAAATCTGTTTTTGTCGTCATTATCCAACAATTAGCCGGACAACTGAGCGGATACGCAATAGACGTGACCGGCGGGTTACGTAAATTGGGGAAATGCGACAATGACAATGATAGAAACGGAAAGGGGAGGAAATTTGTGCCTATATATGTACATATGTATTGTCCAGGGAAAATTGCGCACATTAAAAAGCTTTTAGGCCTGAGCTCCCTTCCAGCCATAAAGATAATCAAATTTCGTTTGTCGAGCGTCGCGTTGGGATTACATTGATTGGGTAGATGGAAAATATTTCAATTCCCATTAATGTTACCACTACAATTGTACAATTGTACAAGCCTAATTACATGCTCCGGCAAATGGCACTTTGATCTCGGAAATATTTTATTTTCAGCATTTTATGTACGCCTTTTTTTGGGTGGCACTTAATTGAGAGATTACGCAAAGTGCAGTGACAAAGGTTAATTTGAAGCACACTTTTGGGTTGGAAGCTTGAAGTTTCCCAAGGTTTCTTCGGGAAACAATTGGAGTTCGGAGTCTTTCCGCCCACGCACTTGAGACTTTTCTATTTGTTACTGTCGTCTCAGCTGTTGTTCCCATGCCTTCAGAAATTCCAAAGCATTGTCTCTGCGACTTCCTCCAGAGTCGTCCATCTGTTGTTGTTTTGATGATGACCCTCAGCTCTCTTGGTTTTTATCTTCCCCCGAGAGCATTTCACATTTGTTTATCTAGAACTGAGAGAGAGAGAATAGAACACACAGTTTTATGGTCAAATGCTCTTTATCGCTGGCTCAAATTTATTATCTGAAAAAAATATGCCCACGCAAAATGTTTGGGAATGTTTTTACATGCAAATGAATAAGCACATATATCTAGGAAAAAAATATGACAAATGCCTCTGCTCTCCACGGTTTAGCCATAAACAATCAACAATAAACAATAAGCCATAAAACATAAACAAAAACAAAGCAAAAGCCAAACCAAACCAAACCCCAGCGCAGACACCGAACTGGCGCAGTCACAGAAAATGGCAGGTAAAAAACGAGTGAAGAAAAAACCAAAAAGTAAAACCAAAACAATAAAGAATCATGAATGAATGGCATGTGTGAATTCCGAATAGGTTTTTAGCCAAGAACAGTGGACGCTGGCCGGCATAGTACAAGCCTTAAAATATGTTTAAAATAAATCCTTGTGGGGCAAAGCTTAAAATCGAGGGCTTTTAGTGAAATAAAAGAGTTTTTAAGCTTTAAAAATTTGGTTAAAATTAATTACTAGGTGTTTATCAAATTTTGCGGTTTGTCTGGTATTTTTGTTAAAGAAAAACTATCTTAATATCTTTTTCGGGCTTAAAACGTTTCTTTAAATTCAGAAATCAGCTTGCTTTGTCGGTAAATGACATAATGAAGACACAAATCATTTATTGGATATTTATATAGAATAGCTAATATAGAAAGCTTGAAACTAAGCTATAGGCATTAGTTTTGTTACAAATATATTTTATATTCTTGAACTTTGACCAGAACTTTTCCATTCAGCTAATTTATTATCTCTTTAATTTACTCGAATGTCCCACTGTGTTCTTGGTGTCTCTCTGCGAGTGAGTCACTCACTTGACACTCACAATTGGACTGTTCAGTGTTGCGACTGTTTGGCCAACGCGTCGTCGTCGTATGCTGCTTATTTCCGTACAGACTCTGCCCCTTTCCCGTGTCCGTGTCCGTTCCCGGTCATTCAGCTCGTCATTTGCATAGCCACACAAATTGTGCATGCCGATGGTTTTCAAGCTTTGTTTTGTTCGCTTCTCTGGTCGACAATTAAAAGTCAATTTCCATTTACAATGGACAACGATATGGCGACCCTTTGGTCACGTGATAATGGTTGATGGATACCGGACACTGGATACCATATAGCCAAGAGATACTTTCCCTGTGAACCTGCCAAGCTGTTATTGATAAAGTCGCCGCCAGATATCCAAGGGCCAGATTCCATTTCAGATAAGTTTGTGAGACAAACTTTCCCCTCTGTCCGTGCCAGGAAAATGTATTCAAAGCAAAAATGTTGCAGCTTTGTGAACTTTGTGGCAAGGACAACAACGTTGCAAGGATGCACATTGAAGGGGGACACGGATCGATGGGACCTTCTCCACAAATTGCTACCTTTTTTATAACCTTTAGAGAGGAGATACCCTGGAATAATGAGCAGGGAGGAGTGTTTAAACTTGGCAGAAATGAAATGTAGATATGATTATATAACTTACACATTTTTAGTAGATTTCTATATAATTCTGAGATAGATACGAACTTTAGTCTTTTATGCTGCAGCGCTTAACGTTCTAGGATATTTTAGAGAGCAGCAATTAAAGTACTAGTACCTCTAGGGTATTCCCAGCTTCCATTCCTGAAGCTCGGGCGACGCCCTTTCATGTGGCCTGCCGCAGTGCTTGTCCTTCACCTTTTCCCACTTTTCTGGGTTTTTTTTGTCTCAATTTTCTGCACCCCACAGGCCTGCATTTGTGTCCTCTTGTGGGCTGGATGCCGGCATTCAATTAATTTCCTGGCGATGATGCGATTTTATGGATGACACTCAACACTCCGGGCTCTAGGCGGCTGTAAAGGTTTTCATTATTGATTTTAGTCCCACCTTTTTTTCACTTCGTCTGTCGCTCTTTAATATGTATTTAGTGCACTCACTTGATTCCCATCAAGTTCTTTGATGCACAAAAAGAAATTGAGAACTATTCTGGACATTTGTTTATCAGGAATTTGTTGAATTTAATTATATTTTGGGCAGAGTTTAAAAATAAATGAATCTGCAAGTTAATAAATTGTCTTTTTGAGTAAAAAGTATTTATTTAAATTGAATTTAAAACTTTTCCCTAGCTAAAATAGTTTTTATTTTGTTTTCCAATTAAATTTGGCTTCAGAAAATTGCAAGAATTTTTAGAAGTCAATTTTTATAAAATCTTCGATTATTGTTTTATTTTAAAGTGTAAAAAGGCGACCGGCTGCGTCACACGTCACATTGGGCTGCCAGGCACCCCTCGTCCTTTGTCCTCTTCTGCCTTTCCTTCCCTTGAGCCCAGCATAAGGCAGTCAGCCAGCCACTAGCCTTGAGTGCGGAATCCTTAGAAAAGTGGTAAAATTGCCGGTGGCAGCCAAAGGGAGTACCATGGGAGGAGAGTTGCCTTTGTCGTCGTCAGCCAAGGGTGGATTTTATATATACATATATATGGTATAATTTTTTCTTCATATTCCTCTTGCCAAGTGCAGGGCCAAGTCGTCCTCCTGGCCACCACCTCGGCACCCCTAGAAAAGCCTCCGGCTCGTTGCCTTTACATAACTTTCCTTTTGTTTTCGCATCTTCTATCCCTTTTTCTGTAGTTTTTTTTCGCACAACATTTTTTCGCACTCGACTGGCAAGGGGAGGAACTTGATCCCAAAAGTTTCTAACCCCCACTAAAAACAAAGAATAAATTAAATTCTTTTACAGTTTTTCTGGCATTTCCTACAACCGTTACCAGTTGCTTTTTTTTGTGAGTTCAAAAAACAGAGGAAATTACATGGGAAACTTTACTTAAATTCCCAGAGATAACCATATGTTGGGCAGGGAAAACTCTTTTTCTGTCTTTAGTAGGTTAATTTCTTAATAATTCCCTTAAATAGCTGGCCCTGTTTGGTTTCCATTTCCCTTCGGGGCGCATATAGTATGCGGCTCTAATCGGTGGGTCTGCCAGCTTAATGATCTCAAGTTCCGCTTCAAAAGTTCCGCTTCGAAAAAGTATCTTTAGATCATGAAAAGTAAGAGAAAAATGCATTCCTATTATTTATTTGGGATGCAGAGAAAGAAATCTAATAGGAATTGAAATTTTAGTAAACTTTAAATAAAACAAATAATTAATTAGGTATACAAGCTGTTTTGTAATCAATTTTTTTCTTAGTTTAAATGAATTCAAATTAAAATGTTTTCTTTATCAACTTTGTATCTTTTTTTCCATTTTCCCCCTTAAACTTTAATCAAATTGAAAAGTTCTCAAGGCCTTGGTTCAGTGGCAAAAAGCTGAAATCAAATCCCCTAGAATTTCCCTCTCCTAAATTCTCGCTCAACTGGGCTCAACGGAAGCCAGAGAAATGACTAATTAAATTTACACCGTAAAAGTTTATTACTGTTGACTGGCCACGCCTCCTCCTCCTCCTTCTCCTCCTTTTCCTTCTGCAACCCAATGAGTCGGTTCACCGTGCCCCTTCTATAAACGTCTGGATGTCTGGCCCAGAGGGGCCAAAGGCAAAATGTGAATGAAATCCGACAAGTAGAGTAGAGTGCGAGCCGAGGCCAACTGAAAATCCCTGCCAGGTTAAGACACAAAAGCCCTTGAGCTGAAAACACAGAAATACGTAGAAAAAAAAAATTAAAATCAACAGACAGCTAAAATAAAATACAACAAAGTGGGGAAAAAATATAAAACTAAAGCGAAACGTGCACTCAAATGAGATAAAAACGAGAGCCAGTCCAGAAATCAAACCCGCAAACAACATGAAACCATGAATGAATGACAGACACAAGAGCGAGGGAAATGCATGGCCATAAATCAGACATTGAAGCTGGAGAGCAGAACCATTATATCCTCGCATCCTTAGATAATAAATGGCAGACAAGGACACGCCATCAAACAAAGGCTACATCTCGGGGGACACTCTGCCATGAGTAACTGCTGCAAGTCTGTAATGAAAAGCTTTTCAATAGTTTATGTAGTAGCAGTAGTTCTTTGTGGCCCCACAGTGGTTACTAAGTAAACAGGAATCTCCTGGGAGGGGAAAGCATTAGTCAGTGCAGCTGGTTTTCATTTATAAATAAGCCAAAAACATGATTAGTTCGGGATTAAACTTAATAAATGATTCATTTTCCTGTGAAATAATCTAAAATTAGTTGAAAACTAATGTTTAGTAATTGGATTTTATGATGAGAAGTCAGAGAAAGATTGTTTTTGAGCAACAACTACTGTATCTTTTTTGTACAGCTGCTGCTGAGGCGACTGATTTCAATCTGTGCTTACTCAACACACTTGCTATTGAGTCTCTGAGTGGGTTTTTTGGGGGGTTGCGGTTGAGCTTGGGGTTTGGCTGAGTGGCTGAGTGGAACACTTCTCGGGGGAGATTTTGGGGTGGCTCGCAGCACATCATTTCATCCGTAATCAGCTCTCAGCTGTCGAGATGCCCCAAATTCACGCTAATAACCTGCATGGCGGATGTGCATGGCTTCTCCTCAGACATCGTCGCGTCTCTAGTATCTTTTTCTGTTTCCATAGCCCCATCATGGCAGAGCATATGTGGAATTTTTGTGACTTTAAAGTTCATTGGACCCATTCCGCTTGAGCAGCGGCTTAAGCTCTTCGCTCTCCGAGTGGGCCACATATTTCTTGCCCCCTTTTTTTCCTCTATTCTGTCAAATGTTTAAGGGGGGGCGTGTCCCTCTGGTTTTCCAGAATTTCTGAGATACTTTTCACAGCACTTACTTCTGGTAACTATCATCGTCATCATCATCATCATCATCTTGTTATTACTCTCTTTCTTCGGGCTCTAACCAGGGTCGCTAATTGGCCTTTCTGCGGTTACAAGACCCGCTTTTGATGTCATCCATCCATCCACCTATCCTCCAACTGTAAATAGATTGTCCTACATTGTACATAAAATAAAGAAAATGTAGTATTACTTACCTCTAGAGTTATGCATAGGATAAGTGCCCTTTTTTATTTTGTTTATTATGATTTGATTGAAGCTCGCCATTTCGTAGCCAGTCGTATCGCCATGGCCAAGATATTGCATCGAAATCTGCCTGCCTCTAGATATATTAGTTAGATAATCCACAGATTCTCTCACACACAAATCTCTCTCTTTTTCTCTTTGTTTCTTTCGTTTCTGCAGGTACCAAGCACAGCTCTTTTCGCAGCCATCCAGGCAAATATCACATGAACTTAGGTAAAAAACCACAAAAATTCAACAACAAACCAACAAAAATTAAAGTACAAATAAGTAATGTCATTCGTAATAATTAAAGAGCGCTTCCCGAACAATGATTAGCTTCTTTTTTTTTTGAGTAAAGAAAATCATAATGATGGGAAGAATTTAATTAAGATAATTGTATAAGAGGGAAGCAATCTTAAATTTTTAATAAGGGAAATAAAAAACATAAAGGAACTTTATTTTAAAGAAAAATAAACCTTTTGCGTACCTAAAATCTATATTTATTTAAAACTTACTTCTATTAATATATTTTCTACTCAAAGTATATCCAAATCCAAAGTTCTACCTCCATAAACCCACTCAAACGCTTGGGATCGTCATTACACGATTCGTATTACAGCAATCTACAGATAATTCCGATAATAATAATAATTAAGCTCTCATTCTGACTCAACATCGTTAGAATTCCTTGATTACCCTACCCGTTGAAGAAAATACAACCGAGCCGAAGTAGCCTCGAATTCCACAATTCTCCACCAAAGTGAGTCACCAAAACTCAAATATTGAATCTACAGACTGCATATTAAGTGGGCTAATCTTCCGCAAGAGGGTGGGACCCAGAGACCACCAAACATTTCCGCTCTAATCTCTGTCCCTATATTCCCTTTTTATTCCCCATAAACACAGCCGAACAGCACCCACTCCCTCTACCTATTATTCGCTATTAATATTTCCTGTCTCGCGCGCATAAATTAACGAGAATGTGCGATGGGGAACCCTTCTCAAATGCAAACCGTAAATACATGACGATTTGGTTTGGATTATGACTGCTTCAAACAACCACACAGTCATTCAAAGATTCCCGGGTCTCCCAATGACTTCCACTTCACCCAAAAAAAAATTATTCTGTGGAGAGAATTTATACAACGGAAGTGTTTGCTTTGGTCAAACGCAGGAAAATCGGTAGAAATGTAAATTTTTGTGAAATAATTTCAATGGAACATTAAAGCGAAAGTCTGGCTTATGAACACAAAGAGAGATACCCTATTATAGAAGGTTGATCTAGACGGGTTTTTATAGATCCAACAAAAGATATAGCAAGTGAAACTTTAACACAAAGTGGATGGTGACATTAGGAACTACTTTGGATATGGAAGAGCGATGGCAATCAATAAGATTACCTTTAAAATGTCTTATACTTTTTTGATAGTTACGTTTAAAATTTAAAGATGATAAGAATTTTATAAGCAACAATTAGAGGTTCCAGGTTATGGGTTACTATTTCAAATATATATTTAGTAGTTTATTCAGCTTGGTATGCATTGCTGGGTATCCAAATGTATAGTATTCCCCCGACTGGAATGCATCCCACAGATATAGACACGGCTCCATGGCTATGGATACCCATTTAAACAAAAAGAAAAAAAACACAGTGTGTGTGGGAGGGAGACCAGAGCTGACAATCAGTTAGAACTCTTCCCACAATAAAATGCTTCGTTCAGGAAGGGATTCCTGGTCCACCGCTGGCAGTCAACGATTTGTGTAATTTTATGCCGCTTAATGCATAATTTATTCCATTCCCTCAATGGAGCAGAGAGCAGGCAGCAGCCCCTCTGCATTTCCCTCTAACCTCAGCACTTGCTCCACAAATTGCCCGCATTCCTTTGGAAAAGAAACGGGTTTACCTGCATTGTCTTCAATTTTATTGCACTGAAAACTAAGGATATGGTCTGACTTTAATTTATATTAAAGAAGACAAACATTGTGGTGTTTTATAAAACAGATTAGAAGGGGAGATCAATTACATAGTTAAGACAATGTTATAAAGTTAAAATACTAGATATTGGTGGAGTTCTTATTTAGAAATTAACTTCTAAACATTAAATGTTACAAGATTAAAAATGTTAAATAAATTAGATTATATTTCAAGTTAATTCTTATAAATATTATGGAAATATGGAGAGATTTCATAATGTAATATTCCGGAAACTAGAAATAAGACCTCAGTTCTCCTAAGTTTGCTCTCTGTGCAAGATTTTTATAAACTGGATCCCCTCCTTGTGTCTCTTTTGCAGAAGCCCTGCTGCAGTCGCGTCCATTACCTCACATTCCGGCCGGTAGCACGGCGGCCTCTCTACTGGCGGATGCGGCAGAGCTCCAGCAGGATTCCGGCGGAGTTGGACTGCAGTGCTCCTCGCTGGGCGGTGGCCACAGCTCAACCACATCAGTGTTCGAGTCCACGCATAGATGGACTTCCAAGGAGAATCTGCTGGCACCCGGACCCGAGGAGGATGATCCCCAGCTGTTTGTCGCCTTGTATGACTTCCAGGCCGGCGGCGAGAATCAGTTGAGCCTGAAGAAGGGCGAGCAGGTGCGCATCCTTAGCTACAACAAGTCGGGCGAGTGGTGCGAGGCTCACTCCAACTCGGGCAACGTCGGTTGGGTGCCCTCCAACTATGTGACGCCGCTCAACTCGCTGGAGAAGCACTCGTGGTACCATGGTCCCATCTCCCGCAATGCTGCCGAATATCTGCTGAGCTCCGGGATCAACGGCAGCTTCCTGGTACGTGAGAGCGAGAGTTCGCCGGGCCAGAGAAGCATTAGCCTTCGGTAAGTGATCTAATCCCTTGTAAATTATCTTAATAAAGTATTATCGTTCTCCTGTAACAGCTACGAG
Organism: Drosophila truncata; assembly: GCA_008042515.1. NCBI lineage: Eukaryota > Metazoa > Arthropoda > Insecta > Diptera > Drosophilidae > Drosophila > Drosophila truncata. The sequence continues at coordinate 221,499 of VNJQ01003926.1, read as the reverse complement.
GGTCGCGTCTATCACTATCGCATCTCAGAGGATCCTGACGGCAAAGTGTTTGTCACCCAGGAGGCCAAATTCAACACGCTGGCAGAGCTGGTGCATCATCACAGTGTGCCGCACGAGGGCCATGGCCTGATCACACCGCTGCTGTATCCGGCGCCCAAGCAGAACAAGCCCACCGTCTTCCCGCTGAGTCCCGAGCCCGATGAGTGGGAGATCTGCCGAACAGACATTATGATGAAGCACAAGCTGGGTGGCGGACAGTACGGAGAGGTGTACGAGGCAGTGTGGAAGCGCTACGGCAATACAGTGGCTGTCAAGACGCTCAAGGAGGACACCATGGCGCTGAAGGACTTCCTTGAGGAGGCGGCCATTATGAAGGAGATGAAACATCCCAATTTGGTGCAATTAATAGGTAAATATATGCTAAGAAAAGAAACTCTTGGTATTGATATTCATTAATCCTCCTTTTGCAGGTGTCTGCACCCGAGAGCCACCGTTCTACATCATCACCGAATTCATGTCGCACGGCAATCTGCTGGACTTCTTGCGCTCCGCCGGCCGCGAGACCCTCGATGCGGTGGCGCTGCTCTACATGGCCACACAGATAGCGTCGGGTATGAGCTACCTGGAGTCTCGCAACTATATCCACCGAGACTTGGCTGCCCGCAACTGTTTGGTGGGCGACAACAAGCTCGTGAAGGTGGCAGACTTTGGCCTGGCACGCCTGATGCGCGATGATACGTATACGGCGCACGCCGGAGCCAAGTTCCCGATCAAGTGGACAGCGCCAGAGGGACTGGCGTACAACAAGTTCAGCACCAAGTCGGACGTGTGGGCGTTCGGGGTGCTGCTGTGGGAGATTGCCACGTATGGGATGTCGCCGTACCCGGGCATCGACCTGACCGACGTGTACCACAAGCTGGAGAAGGGCTATCGCATGGAGCGGCCGCCCGGTTGTCCGCCGGAGGTGTACGATCTGATGCGCCAATGCTGGCAGTGGGATGCCGCCGACAGGCCCACATTCAAGAGCATACACCATGCGCTGGAGCACATGTTTCAGGTGGGTGACGTCGAGGTGTGGGACGATGAATATGATGATGATGACGATGAAGATCATGACGATCGCGACGGTGGCGAGGAGGCGAGTGACTACGACGGCGACGACGACGACGAGCATCAGCATAACAACAACAGCAGCAGCGGCGGCGGACAGAGTCATGTCCATAGCCATAGCCATAGCTCTAGCCATAGGAATAGGAGTAGTCATAGTCATAGCCACCACCATAGGCACCGCCACCACCTCGTGAACGTGCTCTGATCGATCGAGGTCGAGGGTGCAAGTAGTGATAGCAATAATGAGCCACATGGTGCCCATCTCTCCTTCTCCGCTCCTCCGCAGGAATCGTCCATCACCGAAGCGGTGGAGAAGCAGCTGAACGCCAACGCCACCACCACAGCCAGCGTGAGCAGCAGCTCCGCTCCGAGCACGTCGGGTATAGTCACTGGCGGAGGAGCCACCACAACGACGGCGGCCAGCGGCGGAGCCTCAACATCCTCCGCCACCGCATCGCTCAGTCTCACGCCGCAGATGGTGAAGAAGGGTCTGCCCGGCGGCCAGTCCCTCACGCCGAATGCCCAACACAACGATCCGCACCAGCAGCAAGCCAGCACGCCCATGTCAGGTGAATAATAGAGAAAAGGCAGCAGCTATTCTCTTTCTAACCATTGCCGAACTTATTCCCACAGATACCGGCTCCAGTTCCACCAAGCTGACCACCTTCTCTAGCCAGGGCAAAGGCAATGTCCAGATGCGTCGTACTACCAACAAGCAGGGCAAGCAGGCACCAGCTCCACCCAAGCGAACCAGGTGAGTTTTAATGAGCTAATAATATTAGCAATTGAGCAGGAGACTCTCCTTTTTAGAGGAATAATAGGATTTAAAGAGCTGAAATATCAATTTTCCCCATATTAATATATTAAGCATAACTATTATTATTTCCTTTCCCTTTCAGTCTGCTCTCCAGCAGTCGAGACTCGACATATCGCGAAGAGGATCCGACCAACGCTCGTTGTAACTTCATCGACGACCTCAGCACGAATGGTATACACAAATTGAAAACTAGCAATTATTTCAGCCAGACCCTCTCTAGAAATTTCAAGACCCAAATTCCAAAACATCAACACAACAATACACAACAACAAATACGTACACAACAACAACCATTACTGCAACAACAACAACAACAGTCCGTACAGCAACAGCAATCCGTAGCACAGCAACAACATCAACAACAACAACAACAACAGAAACAACAGTATTCCATTAAGAAATCGTCCTCGTGCAGTAGTTTCCTTTACGACATCCTATTTCGAGGTATTATTTCGTCAAGGGAGTCTTCAACGACAAAAGCTCCAAATTCTAAATTTTTATGTTATTTGTTCTTTGTTCGTTATTTAGTGTTTGTCTTTTATTGGTTTGTTATTATTAGTATTATTACGGTCTCATTATGTGGATATATTTAGTACTAATTGTTGATTTTGTGTCGACGTTGTTCTCCCTTCTCTTCTTTCCTTTTGTTAATGTTATTTCAGAGTTTATTTGTTTAATCCCTTATTAACCATTTGATTAACTTTACTTTCTACATTTTTAATTAATATTCTTTAGTTCTAATATTTTTTTTGTATTACTTGGTGCCTGTTAACTTTAAGTTTTTATATATTTGGATTCTGTTACCTTGTGTTTTTCTTTATAGCCTCGAAAGTGATTTATCTTGGTTCTTTAATTAGTATTTATTTATTTAATTTCGTTTTATTTGCATCACATTTTAATTTTTTAAAAGAAAGTAGAAGAGTTTTCAACCCAAAAACTGTTTAAAATGATAAATTTAATATAAATTCAGGGGTTTTTAAAAGAAAACGATCGAATTATAAGATAAATCTATATTTATTCTTGATATAAATGAATTAAATACCCAAATTTTAACGTTGTATGCAATATTCTTGATATTAAACCGCGATAAATTAAATGAAATCGTTAAATTACATATTTTGAGGATTATAATTATTTTTCGTACCACAAATCCTTTCAAGGTTAAAAACCAACTAAACCTTAATATCTTTATTGTTGTTAAATCGTTTTTTTGGTGTTTTGTAGTTTTATCCGCTTGACATATACATACATACATCAAACATCAACGCACACTCACACCTACACAAGACTCTGGTCAGGCTTAACTCACGTTCAGAGATCAGGAGGCACTTACTTTCCATCACTGGCCTCTACTACCTTCATTCAGCATCCAGCACCCGGCACGAGCATTCTGTTTAATCCCCATGCAGCCAGTAACTCCTATTAACCCATCGTTACTCTTCCTTTTCCTTTGCCAGGCTTGGCCCGGGACATCAACAGTTTGACGCAGCGGTACGACTCGGAAACAGATCCAACCGCTGATCCCGATACCGATGCCACGGGCGATAGCCTGGAGCAGAGCCTCAGCCAAGTTGCCGTCGCCTCGCCAGCCAGCAACAAGATGCAGCACTCGCTTCACGGAGGCGGTGGCATTGGACCTCGATCGTCGCAGCAGCACAGCTCCTTCAAGCGTCCGACTCCGGCGCCCGTGATGGGCAATCGGGGTCTGGAGACCCGCCAGAGCAAGCGCTCCCAGCAGGGATTACCAACGCCACCGTCACCGGCACCATCTCATCCACATCCCCATGCGGGCAGCAATAATGGCAGTGCTCACCCCATCACCGTGGGCTCTCTGGATGTGATAAACGTGAAGAGGGTGGTCAACCGCTATGGAACCCTGCCCAAGGTGCAAAGGATCGGAGCCTATCTGGATAGTTTGGAGGATAGCAGTGAACCTGTAGCACCCGCTGCCCCGGCAGTGGCTCCAGTCGCTTCTACGCCGGCCAACGGACATGCCACGCCGCCGTCAGCAAGGATTAATCCGAAGGTCAGTCCGATTCCGCCGCAACAGATGATCCGAAGCAACTCTTCGAGCGGAGTGACAATGCAGAACAATGCAGCGGCCAGCTTGAATAAGCTGCAGCGCCATCGCACCACCACCGAGGGTACCATGATGACGTTCTCCTCTTTCCGGGCCGGCGGCTCCAGCAGTTCGCCCAAAAGAAGTGGTTCCGGAGTCGGCGGCGGTGCCGGCAGCATTCAACCAGCATTAGCCAATCTAGAGTTTCCACCACCGCCGCTGGACTTGCCACCGCCACCCGAGGAATTCGAGGGCGGTGCTCCACCACCGCCACCGCCGGCGGCCGAGAGTGCCGTGCAGGCTATCCAGCAGCATCTGCACGCCCAGCTTCATCCAAACAATGGGAATATCAATGGGAATAGCAATGGCAATGCCAATGGCAACAATAACAACGACAGCAGCCACAACGATGTGAGCAACACGGCGCCGAGCGTGGAGGAGGCCAGCTCCCGGTTTGGGGTGTCGCTGAGGAAGCGAGAACCGTCCACCGACTCGTGCAGTTCGCTGGGCAGTCCCCCCGAGGATCTCAAGGAGAAGCTCATCACAGAAATTAAGGCAGCTGGCAAGGAGAGTGCTGCTCCTTTAGCAAATGGCTCCGGTTCGGGTATCACAGCCGTAGATCCCGTCTCCCTGCTGGTCACTGAGCTGGCCGAGAGCATGAATCTCCCCAAACAGCAGCAACAGCAGAAGCTGACCAACGGCAATGGCCAGTCCGGCGGCTTCAAGCCGCAGCTCAAGAAGGTGGACACCAAGAAGATGAGCCCGCCAACGGCCAAGGCGGAGCCAGCCAGCAATATCATCGACTTCAAGGCCCATTTGCGTCGCGTTGAGAAGGAGAAGGAGCCGCCGGCGCCAGCACCAGCACAACCCCAACAAGCCCCAATTGTGGCCAACAATGCCAACAACTGCAACGCCTCCACGGGCACGCTCAATCGGAAGGATGACAATAACAAGAAGTACGCCCAGGCCATGCAAAAGACTGAAATCAAAATCGACGTGACCAACTCGAATGTGACAGAGGCAGAACCGGCGACAGCGGCGGGCGAGGGTGATCTCGGCAAGCGACGAAGCACAGGTAGTATTAATAGCTTAAAGAAATTGTGGGAGCAGCAGCCGCCGGCGCCGGACTATGCCAGCAGCTCGATCCTTCAGCAGCAGCAACAGCAGTCGTCGTCAGTAGTAAATGGCGGCGGCGCCCAGCTCTCGCCCAAATATGGGATGATGAAAGCCACTACTGGCACTGCCTCCACATTGCCAACCAAGACAGGCAACAGGCCACCGCCGGCTGCCCCTCCACCACCGCCCCCGAACTGCACCACCTCCTCCATTGCAACCACCATTACCACCACTACCACCAGTAGCACCTCCAGTAGAGACTGCGCCAGCAGCAGGCACCAGGCCGGCGGCAGCAGCAGCAGCACAACAATAAAAACATCTCATTCAACGCAACTCTTCACAGATGACGAGGAGCAGTCGCACCACGAGGGATCCGGCTCCGCCGTTGGAGCCCCGGACATGACGCAGTCGCTGTATGAGCACAAGCCCCAGATCCAGCAGAAGCCGGCGGTGCCGCACAAGCCCACCAAGCTGACGATCTACGCCACGCCCATTGGCAAGCTTGCCGAGCCAGCCGGCTCCGGATCGACGGCCGCCAGCTCCACACAGATCTCACGGGAGAGCATCTTGGAACTGGTGGGACTGCTGGAGGGATCGCTCAAGCATCCGGTGAACGCCATCGCGGGTTCCCAGTGGCTGCAGCTGAGCGACAAGCTCAACATCTTGCAGAATTCGTGCGTTATCTTCGCGGAGAATGGAGCCATGGCGCCTCACTCTAAATTTCAGTTCCGGGAGCTAGTCACGCGCGTGGAGGCACAGTCGCAGCACTTGCGCTCCGCCGGCAGCAAGAATGTGCAGGACAACGAACGCCTAGTGGCCGAGGTGGGCCAGTCTCTGCGCCAGATCTCCAATGCGCTCAACAGGTAAATGATAAGACGGGGGATGGACGCGCCCGACCAACAACATCCGGGCAACATCTGGCTGGATGCCGAGGGCAACTTCATCAAGCGCAAGTGATGGGCCCCGGGAGTCTGCAGACCCAACAACAACTACCATCCAACCACCATCCCCCGTAGATCTAGATCTAGCGAAACAGGAAACAGCAAAGCAGGATACGAAACTTCAAGCCCAGCGAAGAAGGACAGGGAGACGACGACTACGACGACGAAGAGGACGAGTGGCAGCAACTAAAGGCGGCGGATGACACCTATGTATCGTACTTGGTAGCGTGTAGTAGTAGCTTCTATTATATATTTCCCTATATATATATATTATTTATATATATATCTAGTCAGATCTGTGCAGAGCTCCGACGATAGCTTCCAGAAAAAACATAAAAAAGAGCATGATAACTGAGACAAAAAACAATGAGTTGCAAAGCAAAAATTTGAGTAAGGGGATCGCTCCTGGGAGGATCCTTGTTTTTAATTATGTAAAGTAAGGGAATCCCCACTCTCAATCCCCCCTTCTCCCCTCAAACACACACAAACACACATACACGTATTCGCGCTTTGTTTGTTTTTTATATAGAAGGAATAGAAGGATAGAAGGAAATAATGAAAGACACAAGACATGGCTTAAGAATAAAAAAGGAATATATTCATAGAATATCTCAATAAACTTAGTAATTACGAAAAGGAAAACGCAATGCATATATACATTATACATACATATATTTACATATACTAGTCGTAAAATGTTTTATTATACCTATACATATACTATATACATATACTTCTACAAGATAAAGATATTATATACTATAACGAGACCATACACTCCCCGTATTCCTTCCCGTACTCCTCCTTCCCCATTGAGAATGCGATATCCGGAATGCGTACGCGCTCGACTCCCGCAACAGCAGCAGCATATATGTCTATGATCATGATCTATATGTACTCGTAGCAAAGCCCAAAGATATTATTATTAAAATGATAAATACGACAAACCTATTACTCACTCAAATTGATAAATATATATATATACTATATGTGTATGTTTAGTGGCAAAGACTAAATTGATTTATGTTTAATATGATATGTTCGAGTGCGGAGGCAGAGAAAACGAAATGCTTTTTAAGACGTATTACAGACACAACCAATTGTAATTATTATCTGATATTTTCCAAGGATTTTAAAACAACTTTTATACGTAAACAAAGAAAATCACATAAGGCAACCACATACAAAAACCAAATAAATTTTATTTAAAAAAACAAAAATAAAGACAACCAACCACTTAAATAGGGGCGGTCAAACCTGCAGATATAACGATAAAAACAAAAATATTGATGTTCATACAATATACTTTGCCTTTCCTCTTAATTCCCCAAGATATTCTTTAAACCGGAAACGGAAATCGAAAAACTGGCAAGATAATACTGAAAATGTTGCCCAATATATATACACACAAAATATATATATTTCTGTAACTTCTATGATACACCAAGCGCCTGATATGCGCTGCAGAATAATATCTAAATCGAAAAACGGATCAAAAACAAAGTAACTTCAATGAGAAATAAAAATAATATTTAAAGAATTCCAAAATGAAGTGTTTTACCGCTAGTTTTTGGGAGCCCTAGTAATTAATAAAATATAATTTTGGCAGACATTCGATGTTTTGTGTAAAAGTTTATTTAGTTTATTATTTTTATTTTTAAAAAATATTTTGAAAATTAAGGTTTCCGTTTGTTTTGGTATATTTTGGTAACCATGTTAGTATTGTAAAGCGATTATCTGATGGAATTTACCAACACCTATCGCCCAGCCGACATTGGGATACAACTATCGAAACTACGGCCAATCGAAATTGTTTGCCATCCCTAGAAGACAAGAAAAAGACGAAATAATATATAATAATAGAAATATTACACCGTGATAATATTGCCAAGCATTTGTTTTCCGCGTCTCCGTCGTCGGTAATTGGGCAACGATAGCCACGTCTACGTAAGGTACCACAGCAAGCCCCGAAACAACAGTAGCATCACCGAAAGCGCAGCAACAACAACACCATCACCATCGGCAGCAGAAGCAGAAGCAGAAAGTAGTCACCAGAAGATACGAGCCACAAGACACATCGAAATCCGACGAAGAACTCTATTTTAAAGAGAGAGAAAAGCAGTTAGCGGAATGCCACTGTTCGGGAAGTCACAGAAGTCGCCAGTGGAGCTGGTCAAGTCGCTAAAGGAGGCGATCAACGCTCTGGAGGCGGGCGACCGCAAAGTGGAAAAGGCGCAAGAGGACGTCAGCAAGAATTTGGTGTCCATCAAGAACATGCTGTACGGCAGCAGTGACGCCGAGCCGCCGGCGGACTATGTGGTGGCGCAGCTGTCGCAGGAGCTGTACAACAGCAACTTGCTGCTGCTGCTCATACAGAACCTGCACAGGATCGACTTTGAGGGCAAGAAGCATGTGGCGCTCATATTTAACAATGTGCTGCGCCGGCAGATCGGTACGCGGTCACCCACCGTAGAGTACATCTGCACGAAGCCGGAAATCCTGTTCACGCTTATGGGCGGCTACGAGGACGCGCATCCGGAGATTGCCCTCAATTCGGGCACCATGCTGCGCGAGTGCGCCCGGTATGAGGCGCTGGCCAAGATCATGCTGCACTCGGACGAGTTCTTCAAGTTCTTCCGGTACGTGGAGGTGTCAACCTTCGACATTGCCAGCGATGCCTTCTCCACCTTCAAGGAGCTGCTTACGCGCCACAAGCTGCTCTGTGCCGAGTTCCTGGACGCCAACTACGACAAGTTCTTCTCGCAGCACTATCAGCGGCTGCTCAACTCAGAGAACTATGTGACGCGACGACAGAGTCTGAAGCTGCTCGGCGAACTGCTGCTGGACCGGCACAACTTCACCGTGATGACGCGCTACATTTCCGAGCCGGAGAACCTTAAGCTGATGATGAACATGCTCAAGGAGAAGTCGCGGAACATCCAGTTCGAGGCGTTTCACGTCTTTAAGGTGTTCGTGGCGAACCCCAACAAGCCGAAGCCCATCCTGGATATCCTGCTGCGCAACCAGTCGAAGCTGGTCGACTTCCTCACCAACTTCCACACGGATCGGTCAGAGGACGAGCAGTTTAACGACGAGAAGGCCTATCTGATTAAGCAGATAAAGGAGCTGAAGCCGCTGCCCGAGGCTTAGTTGGACTTGGACCCGTCCAACTCCCAGCTTTAGCCTTAGCTGCGTCCCTGGGGGCAAGCGAGAGCCAGCACCATAACGGAGATTGGAGAGCGGAGAACGGAGAACGGAGAAAGGAGAGCGATGGTGGGTTTAGCAGGATGAACGAACATGTTTTTGTGTGTGTGGGTTAAAGCAAATATATATTATATATACTATATTTTGTGACGATGATGACTACACTTGTGAGTAACTAAACAATAATTTAGACAACAACAACAACACTGATGATACTGATAAATAACGATAAAGCAAAATAGTAACAAAAAGCTAAAGTACGAGTAAATATAGGGTAAAGCCTAAAGAAAACCCGAAAGAACCGAAAGAGAGTTGCGAATTTAACATTTAGCCTCCTCTTCCTACATATATCCCCGATGATTCGATCCGATCCTCTACCTACCATGCCTTTTTTTCGATTCCTATTTAAACATAACTTAGTTGTTGTATTCTGAAATTCGAAAGTTTTTAAAAAACGATCCTTCTTCCTCCACCTCCGAACCTGCCACGCCCTCAGCCTCTATCCACGCGCCCCCGAAAAAAAAGAAGAAACTGAATGAGTTTTGACTTAAAAATGTAATTCCACGCAAAATTCATGAAAAAAACATAAAACAAAACATGGAAATTAAATACCGTATAATAATAATAATAATTCATAGTGATAATTGTCTGTGCATCCTTTGGCATGGACTCTATTATATATATATACAAGCATTATATATATATATATATACATATATACATATATATATATATAGAATGAGCGAGCGAGAGAGAAAGAGAGAGCATTCAAAACACAGAGACACAGACACATACACAATACAACACACACATGCATACGTACATAGTTAAAAAACGGGAAGTAAAACAAAAAAAAAACAACAACATTGCGAGCAACATAATAACTATACGATTATTATAATTTATATTATTCCCAAATTAAAGATAACAGCCAAACTAACATTCAGTTTTTTACTGCTGGGTGGGTAGAATGGGAAGGGGGAGGGGGAGGATGATGGGAAGCACGGGGGCGTAGAGCTTTCCCCGACCTGAGTCATGTGAAAAAGAAACGTCGTTAGTAGGGTTGTCATATTGATATTTTTATATATAAAAAATAAATTTATATGTCTTAAAATCTAAATAAATTAAAAAATTTAAAAGGAAAAGTTAGCTACATTTTAAAATAATTTATAATGTATATTTAGTTAATGATCGAGCACAGCTGTTTTGAATAAATTTTTATTTTGCCTGCTAATAAATGCATTCGAGTGGACTTAAGTTAACTAATTCTAAAAGTTGGGAGTGAGTGGGTGCTCCCTTCCCGACTTATCGTCGCTTTTTCTTCTCCAGCTTACGAATCTTGTGCAGGCGAGTTCGCACCGGCTCGCCCTCCCGCTCCGTCACCTCCCCGTTCTCCGTACTCCCGTCGTCAGCTGCCATCAATACGGCGGCCGAGATGCAAACAAACTGGAAGAGTGCACCTACATACAGGCCGTAGCGTATCAGCAGGCTAAATAGGTCCTCGTCGCCAACGGTGTCCAACGATGCGGCCGCCGCCAGACTTTCAGCTGATGCCGACATCCCTCTACGGCTTTGTTTATAAACAAATTCGCAAGGATAGTAAAAAAAACAACAAATTTGTTTCCGTATCTTTTGTATTGAGTAGAGATGGGATACCTTAAACTCCAGCCCTGGTTGTAACTATCGTTTAAAGTAATTTGCAGTATAGTCAAACTATCGATAGCCATCGGCTCTCATCTCTATCAAGTTCTAGTCGCGCCAGGCAAAATCAGTCACTAGTTTTTGCATAATATTTAGTATAAGTCAAGTTTTAAGGATGTCCTGTTTTCGGCTAGCTACTGCCACAGCCCTTCCAGCTGGCAGCGGAACCAGAGCTCTGCGCCTGCTAGCGAATAGGCCACACAGAGAGTTTGCATTTGCTCGGCGGCAGTTCGCAAAAGCGGCCGAAGGCAACGGCGGTGCCAAGAAATCCAATGGTACCTTTAAGTTGACTCTGCTTGGGGCTACGGTAGGAGCGGCCACAGGATCGATATACACCTTTTACACGCGCTGGACGGATGGAAGCTCGCACAAGGAACACGAGGAGACCAAGCCGAAGCGAGTGAATGGTCTACCGTCAGGAGTGCGGATAACCAAACGATATCTGAATCACAACGACACTTCCGGCCTGGACATCGTCCTGTTTCAGTTCCAGACATGTCCCTTTTGTTGCAAAGTGCGAGCCTACCTCGACTACATGGGCATATCCTACTCTGTAGTCGAAGTGGACGCTGTTCTTAGGCAGGACATCCGTTGGTCGTCGGTCAAGAAAGTGCCCATGGTACTCATTCGGCAGCAGGATGGTCAATACGTTCAGATGGTGGACTCCAGTGCTATTGTATCGCTGATAGCCACATATCTACAGGACAAGCACACAGACATCGGAGAACTGGCACAATTTTATCCACACACCTCGTTCTTCGATGACGATGGGAAAAAGAAGCTTGACATATTGAACAAATACTTCCTTATGTATCGCGACCACACGCCCAAGGGTGTGACCAAGGAGACAGAGGAGTAAGTATATATTAAATATTTTCATGACCTTGCTCAAGGTTTCATTTATTTTCAGGCTCGATCGCAAGTGGCGAACTTGGGCCGACAACCACCTAGTGCACCTGATCTCACCAAACTGCTACCAGACCTTCGGCGAGTCCTTGGAGACGTTCGAGTGGTTCTCGCAGGCCGGCGAGTGGGACGTGCATTTTCCCAAATGGGAGCGCGACATGATGGTCTACTGCGGCGCCACGGCGATGTGGGCCATTGCCAAGATGCTGAAGCGGCGTCACGCCCTCACTGACGATGTACGGTCGCATATGTACGACGCTTTGAATCAGTGGACCGCCGAGCTGAAAAAGCGCAACACCAAATTCATGGGCGGCAAACAACCAAGCCTGGCGGATCTCTCCGTTTTCGGCGTGCTTAGCAGCATGGAAGGCTGTCAGACGTTCAAGGACTGCCTGCAAAACACCAGCATTGGTAAATTCGAATCTCTTGCGATGTATTTCATATTTATATTCCTATATTTCTCCGCAGGCAAGTGGTTTTATGATGTCAAGGCACTTGTGGAGAAGAACCGAGGCCAGCTGCATAGGGAACGGATTGAGGGTATTGCAGCTGTAGCTTAGAGAGTGCACCAGTTTTATCTAAAGATTGTTAACTACTGTTCAATAAAATATATACCTTTTTTAGTCAATAATACAATCTCAATTACATTTTCCAAATTTAAATAGCGATCGATCAATCAATCGAATTGAGATGTTATCGCTGCAGCCCTGGCGAAATATTTATAACAAAATTGATATCATAACAAAATATCGATAGTATCGATTGAGCGACGATGTTTTTATGTGTTGGCCACACTGATTTTGAGAACGTCGCTGGAAACTTGCAAATCATTTCGTTCGTTTTTCGCTTGACAAGTTAATTTCAATACAAATATGAGCAGCCTAGGCTTTGAACAGTTCCCGGACTACCAGGTGCCTGGTGTTAAGCACCCGGACTTCTCGCCCTACGAGTCCAACGGCGGGTAAGTTACCATTTCTCGGAGCGCCGGGTTGCGATCTCGCGTCTAACCGTAGATTCCCTTTTTCAGGTCCATTGTGGCCATCGCCGGGGACGACTTCGTAGTGATTGCGGCAGATACTCGCCTGAGCAGCGGCTACAACATCCATTCCCGCAACCAGAGCAAGCTGTTCAAGCTGTCGGGCAAGACGGTACTCGGCTCCACCGGATGCTGGGCGGACACCCTTTCGCTGACCGGTCTGATGAAGGTGCGCATGCAGAGCTACGAACACACTCATCTGCGCACGATGACCACCGACGCCGTTGCCCAGATGCTCTCGATCACCATGTACAACCGCCGCTTCTTCCCCTACTATGTGTCCAACATTCTGGCCGGGATCGACAAGGACGGCAAGGGCGTAGTCTACTCGTACGATCCCATTGGGCACTGCGAACGGGCCACCTACCGGGCTGGCGGCACTGCCGGCACCCTGCTGCAGCCGGTTCTCGATAACCAGATCGGGCACAAAAACATTAACCTGGCTGCCGGCGAGCTACCTCCGCTCACCAAGGAGCGCGCGGTGGCCGTTGCCTCCGACACCTTCATCTCTGCCGCTGAGCGCGACATCTACACTGGCGACTCTGTGCTAATCAACGTCATCACCAAGGATGGCATTGAGGAAAAGGTGCTGCAGCTGCGCCAGGATTAAACTGGGGCTATCAGCACAATGGTGTGGAAGCGAGGCATTCTAAGTTAGAGGACATAAAATTTTTGTAATTACCCGAAACAACAACACAAATCCTAATAAACTGAATCTTAAAGATTTCAAAACTTGTCGTTGTTGCAGTGTGACCAGCTCTGGCCGAAATAACTTCCCGCATTTTGCGTACTACAGCTGCGGTCATAATTGTAGTACTTGGCAATTTTATTAATGTAAAATATTAATTTATCAATATAATAATACACAATTATTATTTTCGCTTACACTAAAATAGTTACTTTTCTAAAGCACGCGTTATAACTTGTAAATTTGGTGCATTCCAAATAGAAAAATGTTAGTGAAAATATAAATAGCTCTTTCATTGACCGCAACTGTACGTAAACAAATTTTATTTGCGTTTTCGTAGAACTCAGTCCAATGACGAACTTCGACTTTGCGTTCTTGCCGCTGCTTTGCTTGCTGTTATCCTTGTTAAACTCAACGACTGCCGCCGAGATGATGGCCTCCCTGGTCAAGCCGGGCATCTTTCGCCATCTGATGTGCCGCAATAACATGTATCCGCGCAGCGGCGTCCTCCGCTTCCCGGTGTCCGACGACCACGTCTTCTGGTCGGCGCCTTATCCGGACTACTGTCCACCGGTATACACCGCGCCACATATAGGCGGACAAGTGTGGGCCGATCCACCGCTTCCCAGCGAAACCTTCCGTCCGCATTGGAATCAGCTCGATGGCCAGGTAAACCGAGAATCCTTCCATGGCGCTTACGAGGTGAAGGACGGACTGCCTCTTAACCCGATTGGCCGCACCGGGCTGAGTGGCCGAGGCTCATTGGGCCGGTGGGGTCCCAACCACGCCGCTGATCCCATTGTGACGCGCTGGAAGCGGGACACCGAGGGAGCCATAGTGTCCAACTCAACCACCGGCAAGTGGGTCCACGACAGAAATGCATCAAACAAACGCCATTCAAATCTTTCCCAACTTTCTCCCTAGAAACATAATTCAGATGGTAGCCATCCAGCGATCGGACAACAAACTGTGGGCTATTCCTGGCGGTATGGTCGATCCCGGTGAGAACGTGAGCGTCACCCTGAAGCGTGAGTTCACTGAGGAAGCTTTAAATTTCACGGACAAGGCAAACATGGTGGAAAACTTTTTCCGCGAAGGCGGCGTCCACGTATACAGCGGGTATGTGGACGACTTTAGGAACACGGACAACGCTTGGATGGAGACGACGGCCATTAATTTTCACGACGAGGACGGCAAAGAGGTGGGCCAATTGGAGTTAATGGCCGGCGACGATGCCACCAATGTGCGCTGGACGGACGTGGACTCACAACTTAAGCTGCACGCCAATCACGCGGATATTGTTCGGGAAGTGGTTATCCTTCGGAATGCACACTGGTAGCTACAAAACATCTCCGAATTTAAAAAATCCTATTTAAAAAGTATAACAATTATATTAAACAAGAAAGGGTTATTGTGTTATTTTTTATTTTTAACTTAGCAAACCAGAAAACAAATTTAAATGTGTATTTTTTCATATTTATTAAAATCAGATACCAGGCGCCCAGAAGGCAGTAGCAAGCGACTGAACACTTTTGTGAAATATTGAATTGAGTGTGCACTGAAGCTTTCACTTAAACCAAATTATGCTTGCTCATCGTCCATCTACTGCCTTCTGTGCGCCTGGTATCTGAAATCCCAGAATTTACGAATTTGAACTGAAAATGGCCAGATTGGATTTTACAACAAAAACGTTGTTGTTAATTTTAAAACTGAATATTGAAGTGGCTTGAGAATGTAGTCCAAAATACACGAATTTCAAATCAGAAAGCATTGCTGTTTGTTATATTTCACTTTTGCAATTCGCCATTTAAAATTTCACAACATGGCTAGAACGAATCTCCTGTTGATGCTGATCAAGAATATATATGGTTTACAGTGTCATTTCCGATTCCTTCACTGTTAAAACAAATTTGAAAACATATTTGGAAAGGGTCGTAAGAACATGAAACGCCATCAAGCGGCCGCCGCTTGAACTACAGTTTGTTAGCAAGGGGAAAGAAATAAATAGCGGGATGTATTTCATTGATGTTTGATATCTGGTCACACTGGAAAAATATCTAAAAAAATTTGATATAGTCACACTGCAAAAGTAACCGCTAAATTTGAATATAAATTCAATATAAAATATTATTTATTTTCCATTGTTTTTGTTGTAAAGAAGTTTATGTTGTTGTAAAGATGTTGTGTTCAGGCCACTTTCAGTACAAATTCCTAATTTTCGGGATTTCAGACACCAGGCGCACAGAAGGCAGTAGCAAGCGACTGAACACTTTAATAAACTGTTATACTTTAGCCGAGTTTCAAACCTTTTCAAACCTGGCCAAACTGTTATATGGTTCGAAACTAGGCTAAAGTATAACAGTTTATAATAGTTTTCAGTCGCTTGCTACTGCCTTCTGTTCGCCTGGTATCTGAAATTCAGAAATTGAGAAATATGTGCTGAAAATGCGCAGATCTGAATCTGGATTTGTGTCTACAACAACAACAACAACTAGAGCTACATGATTTTGTACAACAACAACAACAAAAACATCTTGACAACAAATTCCGACTTTTCAGTACAAATTCCTTATTTTCGGGATTTCAGACACCAGGCGCACAGTAGGCAGTAGATGGACGATGAGCAAGCATAATTTTAGTTTGAGTGAAAATTTTAGTGCACACTCAATATATTTCCACTCAAGTCAAGTGATGCTCATTTAGCTATTTTGATGCCTTTTTCTCCAAATATTGCAAAATAGCTAAATGAGCATCATTTGACTTGAGTGTGCACTAAAATGTTTTCATATTCTTTTGAGTGAAAACTTTAATGCCCACTCAAATAAATTAACCTTGCGCTCATTTCTGTTCTCCCAAATTGATGCCTCGGCAACAACTAAGCTGTTGTAGAACAACTACAATTGTATGACAATCACATTGTAGCATTTTAATACGCTGAAATTGAGTGATTTTAAAGATTGAGCAGATGCTCTGCCCTGAGCGCTGAGTGGGAGTATTGGCTAAATGAGTGAAAACTTTAGTTCCCACTCAAGTAAATTAACCGCGTGCTCGTTTCTGTTCGCCTGGTACGTCAAACAGGCAATTTGGAAAAATTTGAATTTGGGATCTTGTTCTTATGAACTCTAATTGCTAAATCGTTAATTGATGGGCTCCTATCCGAAACAGTATTAAAATTTGAATATACTATTTTTTTTTTATTCCTTTTATTGATTTCAGACCATAATTTATAAATTAAAAAACATTTCCACATTTAATGGGCCTCATAGAAAACAGCCAAACTATTAATTTAAACGACACTACGGGGCGGCGAGCCTAAGCCCATTCGATCCTTCCCATGGAGAAGCTGTGAGAAAGGGTGGTGACTGCATAAACCGAATTCTAGTTGGGAGTGTTGTGTGGTTGCTACATGTTGTTGGTGGTGGTGTCGTCGTTTATAGGGTCTGCACAAACTGGCACATCTCTGGGTTCGAGTTGGCAACGTTGTTGAAATTTCCCGGGTGGTGGGCGCGGATCAGCTTGACGAATTCCAAGGCGTTAGCGCTGACATCCTTGTCGGTTATTTGCTTTTGCTGCAGAGCCTGGAGAATGACGTACACCATTTGCTCGATGTGATCGACGATGCTGGGCATGGCCTGGGTGTAAAGCAGTTGGAACGTTTTAAGCACAGCGTCGTACTCCTCAAAATCCTCCCGCAGTGGCAGATGGGACAGAAACACCGGCAAGACAGCCGCCAGCGGCACAGCCTGAACGTTGGTCAAAATCAGGCGCGCTACTGCTCCGCAAATGTTGTCCAAAGCCGAGGGAGCAGTCTCCCTGGCAATTGCATCGGAAAGGGTTTGCAAGATAGTCGGATACGACCTGTGAAGGAATTATAAGATTATCCGAATTACAAATAATCTTCCCGAAGTACTCACTCAAATGACTTCTCTTCGGAATGCATTACTAGCTCGCCGAGGGCGTAATAGGAGTTCTGACGCGATTTGGCATCGGTATCGTTGGCCCCAGCCAGGAACAAGGGGCAGACAGTGTCAAAATATGTGGCGGAACAGCTGCCCAGGTTCTGGAAGGAATCGGCCAATGTTCCGTAGATGTAAGCCCTGTGCTCCGGCTGATCATTCTTCTTGGCCTTGGCCTGCAAACAGCAAAACATTGATTATAAAATCAAGAAAGGTCGGTCCAATGGGGGCTTTGGTACTTACCAGTTTTTGGGCCAAGAAGTGGAATAAGCGGCCAAAGTAAAGGGAGAAGGTCTGTGGGTCAAGGGCGAAGCCAAACGAGGCCACCAGATTGGCGGCGTTCTCCAAAATCATATCGGCATTCTCGCTTTCCTCGTCATCATCATCGTCTTCGCCGCCGCCGCTCTGATCATTGAACTGGCAGGTCATTTTGTGTAGGAAAGAGTCCCTGATGCATCCGTAGATCAGTTCGGCACACTCCTGGTTCGGCATGGCCGGCTGCTTGTTGGTCCTGAAAAGTTGACCCACTTCATCGAGCAGATGGACGAGCACCTCCTCAACCTCGTCGTTGCGCATCATCGCCGAGAACTTTGGTATCAGGATCTCGCAGGCGCGAGTCACGCCAGCGGTATCGCCCGACCTGTTTAGAGCAGCCACGAACTCGCAGAGCGCGGTGGCGGATGATATGCGAATGTCATCGGAGGCATGGTCGAGCGTCTTGTAAACGTTCTCAAAGGCCATCTGAAGGTAGGGGGTGAAGGCGGCACCAGTGTTGGCGGCAAAGTCACGAAGCGTCCCGATGGCCACCTCTTTCTCAACGATATAGTCATTTTCCACCTGATATCCATCCAATTCGTCATCGTCCTCGTCGTCCGTATTATCGAGATCGATTTCTTCATCTGCGCTGGCCGCCTCCAGAATTAAGTCGCGCTCCGGCTTGTCGGGCAGACACAGTTCGACTTCCTCAGTGGAAACCACGGTTTGAATGAGCCGGGGTATGACATCTGGGAAAACTTCGGCCATGCTCTCGTTTACCACGTAGGAGAGAGCACCAATCAGTCCGTATATGCCGCGACGGAAGTCCGGATCATTGGGCCCCTCGCTCAGCATCATGAGACAGTAGTTCTTGGTGTCATTGGCCAACGGCAGGAAGTGTTCCTTCCCCATGACGCGAGTAATCGAAGCTAGCGTATCGATAGCCTGCAGACGCAGCGGTGCCACCTCCTCTGGCACATCCTTCAGCAGAAAAGTCTTAAGAATCTCGAATATCCTTGGGAAGTATGGCGCCAGGTGCTCTTTAGCTGCCTCTGAGGCACTCGACACGCTGCACAGAGCATACTCGCGAATCTTCGCTGAGTTTTTGGGGTCCAATATCTCGAAGAGGCTAAAGAAGAACCCAAAAAGCTTATCAGTGGAAGAGCAACGAAATAGACTGCCATTTCTCTTACCGCTCCAGCAATATGGGCAAATGGGGAACGATGTCATCTCCCAGATTCTCACAAAACGTGTCCAAAGCATAGAACATCCGACTGACGCTCTTCGGCTCCGGCTGACCACCCTGCAAAAATGCCAAAAAAGATTATAGAACACAAAGAGATTCAGATTAGATGTCTTACCCGGAGTTCCACTACCAGCTGGTGAAGATATTCAAATAACACAGGCAAAATCAGAGGTGCAAACTTGGAAATTTCCGGCTGCAAGTACTCGGAGAACTGGCCCAGGGCGAAGAATGCGGCCACACGCACCTCGGGAGCACTGTCAGCGATGCCGCTCTTAATTATATTCAACATAACCTTTAGATACTTGTGGCTTATGGTCTCGGAACAGCCCTCGGCAATCATGCCCATGCTGTGGTAGGCGGCGCTCCTGCGCATGGGATCCGGGTTCTGCAAGGCCGGCTCCAGCAGCTGCAGAAGAGGAGTAATTAGCTTCTCCGGCGGCATGTGGATGGCCAGCAAGTCCAGTGTCTGCATAGCCGCCGTCAGCGGGCGGTTAGAGCTTTCGTCCACAAAGTAGTCCTCATCGTCATCCGGATCGGTTTCGGTGCACATTATCTCAAAGATGACCGACAGGATGGGCTCCAGCAGCTTCTGTTTGACAATAGCCTTCTTCTTGATGTGCACAAGACTGCCGAGGAAGGCAATCACCGGAACGCGAATCCCATCATCTATCTGTTTGTTACTCGCCGTCATCAAGCAGAACTCCAGCACCAGCTTCACGTTCGTCAGCAGGTGAGGAACATACTGGGCCATGCTGTCGAATATATCAAAGACGGCAAGGAACTGATCGGGATTGCCCTTCAAGGCGATCGCGTGCAGTGCTTTGGTGACAAGCGGCAGGACCTTGACTACCGTCTGCTCGGTGGCCGTATTACCAGCAATAAAAGGCAGCAAATAACTTGTACCCGTAATCATGTTGGACACTGTGGGTGTGGTCAGGTCGCCCTGGGTCTCTGCAGCCATAAGGACGTTGGAGAACAGCTGGCAAATGGTTTCCATGTGGACGCTGAACTGATCGGGGGCGGCAGCCGTTAGCGTGGCATAGGTCGAGGAGCCCCGCTCACTCTCCTTGGGATCAGCACTGCTGCAGCGCTCGAAGATGTAGTTGAGCAGCTCTGGCATCCAAGAGCCTGTCTTGTCCGCCTCATGCTTTACCAGTGTGGCAACAAATTGAGCGACAGCGTTCCTCACACTCTTCTCCTCCTCCGTGACTAGGGCCTGCAGCATGTCCCTCTTGATGCTAAGGGGAGAGAACCATGAATGATTTTTTGTGCTAAGAGGGGGATGATCTTAGGACTTACGAAGCTTTGTGCTCGGCGGGGACCGTCAACCACTGTCGCAGCTTGGAGAGCCGCTTATTCAGGAGCACGGCTGCATAGTGACGTATCTGGGTCTCCTTGTTAGTGTTCACAATGTGGACCAGACATAGAAGACTCTCTGGAGTCTCATATGCCTTCATCAAAGCGTTCGTGGACTGGATGGAAAGGCGAACAGAACAATTGTTATTATATGGCAATATGGGGCCATACTTTTAGTATAAATACTAATAAACAATTCCCAAAATTATTAGCGTTGTGGCTCTTAAAATGGCACAGCAGCTTTTTTCATCGTTCGTTTTTTTTCGGAATGTGGCCCACTGTGCTATAGACACATTCCTCACATTCATGCTCGTATTGGAATGTGCACATGCTGCCCTCCTCTAATAATGCCCCTGCCTATATACAGAGACATTAAAAGTACATATAGAAGTTCCGGGAATGCTAATTGAGCCACGCGGTTCGCGTTAACGGGAGCCTGAGGCCAGCGGAAAAACGGGAAGCCAATATAAGCCTGCAATGGCGGCGCCTCGGGCAAAAAGGATAACCTCCTTTTCAAAGCTCCCTTCACAATTCCTACATTCTAAATGCCTACGTTGTACTTACCGCGTGAATCTTATCTGTCTCGGTGCACAGAAGACCGTTGATGATGTCTATCATAGCTTGCTCCATTTTTGCAGCTTTATGTGTGTCCAATTCAAAACCAGAAGAAAATCAACAAGAACTAGGCGCCGGGAGAGAATTTGCGAAAAACTGGCCAGGGATGGAAGGTCGTGCACGTTTTGCCGCCCGTAGGGATGAAGAAAACTGGTAGATATACCAGACATTTGACAATTGGATCGATCGAAAATACAAATGTTCAGCCCTGGAATTTATCGGCTGCTCATCGACTCCATGTTTGAACTCAGCGACGCGCCATTTTCGTTGTTGTTTATGTTTGTGTGTGGAACAACTGTAAAAGGACAACGCGAAATGGACAAAAGCGGCGGTAGCCTGGGCAATGGCAGCTCCTTGGACCAGAACTCTCTGGGCATTCTAAACATGGATAGTCTCAAGGGTAAGCAGCGCGCTCATGCCGGGATGCCTTGAATGCGGAGTAATTTCGCTATTTTCGCAGTCTTCGGCGACATTTCTAGCTTCAGCAAGAGCCCCCGCAGGAGCGCGGCCAGCCGGGAGACGTCCGGAGTCCACGAGCGTTTGCGTGCAGAGCGCATGCGTGCCTTGGAAACACTGGAAAAGCCACGACCATTACGGCCTAGCCAAGCGAAGGCGAGTTCTGCTACCCTCGAAGGGTCTGGAACCGCGCGTCCCAGTCAAGGAAAGTCGGCCTATACTGGCATGAAACCACGCTCCAGCACGAATATTTCGGAGATGGTTACGGATGAGACCATCGATCTGAACAGTAGCTGCTCCTTCGCTCTGGTAACGCCCGCCCAGAAGGGCACAAATATCTCCTTTGAACCCGCCGAGATCACCGGCAGGTCGACCCTGTGCCAGGGAGACAAGCAGCGCCGCAGGGCAGATAAGCCCTCGCTTTCTGTTGCCGAGATTCTCAAGTCCTCTTTCGTGGAAAAGGCTCGCCTGCTGGAGAAGAAGCTGCAGGATACCAGTCAGGTGGAGGCCAGCTACCGTCTGTCGCGGGCCAATTCCAGCGTCCTCACAGACTCTTTTAGCTGCTCGCGTAGCTTACCTCGCACGGCGGACATGAGTGACCTCAGTCTGAACGGCGGCGGCGGATTCTCCTTTGGCTCTGCCTCTGCGGCGGGCGCTGGCCAGGATCTACAGCTAGACGAGAGCTTCGCGCCCGCTGAGCTCATGCAGTCGAAGCTGGTGTTGGGCGAGATCTCTTGGGCGCAAGAGTTTACAGCCATGCCGACGGCCACAATGAGCACGCAGGCGATGCAGAAGATAGCTGCCCCGCCACCCACATCGGACATAGAGACCTCAGTGTCCAAGTGAGTGATAAGGATTTTCTATTACATGTTTTATTCCACTAACATGGTAATTTCTTGCTTCCAGCTCGGTTTTGGCCGGGGATCCGGACTTTTCGCTGGGAAACTACTTCCAGACGCGCTCCGAGAACATCTGGAACATTGTAAACAATGACAGCCCGGAGCGGTCGCGTCCTGCCCCTCCATTGCTGGATCAAAATCGCAATCAGTCGCTCGACTCGGTGGGTGTAAAGACCCCGCAACCGGACAACAAGACCTACACCAAGGCGGAGGCCACTGCGGACGCCAATCTGGGGCGCAACCTGATGCGTAAGATGCAGCAAGAGCGAATCCAGACCGCAATGCAGACGGAGACCAGGCGTCCGCCCTCAAGCTCCGAGATCCTGAGCCTCTCGGCTATCGACAAAGCCCTGAGGGATCTCGATGTCAATTCAGACACATCCACGGTGGAAGTGGTCAATCGGCTGTGGGAGCACGGTCGTGGTAATCCCTACGAAGAAGAATATGGAGATGAAAACAAGGAGAACCGGGATCACAGCAGCCGCCAGGCGGAGCGCACCTTGTGCGGCTCCAGTAGCAAGCACACGGAGACCATGAGCTTCACAGATTCCGTGCTGAACTCTTCGGACTTCCGCCAGCTGCAGCAAAGTATTTCCCGGAAACCGCTCAGCCCACTAGCGGACCAGCCACAGATCACCATAAGTCGTGCCGATACCGATCCCGTGGATGCCGAGGCCGACATCGATGAGTGGCCGTCGACTCCGATTAAGAATCCAAACCGGAAAGTCAAACGTACCAAAATCTCGCCCAGAACCGCCAGTCCGGCAAGCAGCGATGGAGTTCGGCCGTTAACAGCCACCGAGGATGAGGCTGAGGCCGAAGACGATGACAAAACGCCTGTAAACCACAAGAGAGTCTCGGTCGTCGCAGCGGGACTGCTGCCTCGCAAACCCAACTCGCTAAGCAGCACCCGCCTGGATGGGTGCGATGCTGCGGTAGCCTCCACCACCGACCGCGAGTTTGGCATATCGCCGAGCCTGGTAAAGAACCTCTCGCCCATGTCCTCGCCTCGCAGCTGTCTCTCGTCGCCTCTGCTGGACAGCACCACCAACTCCGAGCGGCGCCAGTTAACAAGCGGTGCTGCACGTAAGGCCAACTCCTCGCCGGCGGGGAGCGAGGCGAGTTCCACCGTCAGCGGCTATACAACCGGCGGAAGACGAGGACCAGGTTCTGCTACTTTGCCGCGCAGCCTGTCACGCTCTTCTAACTCCAGCGAGTTCAGCCACCGAGACGGGAAGCTACTGCCGCTGAAGGTAACTCACACTAGCCTGTGCTGGGGCAGCACCAAGCTGCGTACGGACGTGCGCAAGTGCATGCAGGTGAAGAATACGGCGGACAAGAGGCTGGTCATCCGCCTGGGCATCCAGGGACCCGGCTTCCAGCTGGTCGGCGGCGACAGCAGCACCATCACTCTGCAGGCCATGGAATGCCGCTCGGTGGTGGTCAATTTCTGTCCCACTGTTTGCGGAGCAGCTATTGGAGCGTTATCCTTCTATGCTCCGCTAGGATCGCACAGCAGCAGCAGCCAGCCGGCACTAGAGATACCACTGTACGGCTACGGAGGCAGCGCTTCTATCGCCATACAGGGTCTGCTGAAGGGACCGGTGGGCGCAAGTTTCCTCACCATTGGCGATGTGTGCGATCTATCCGCTGGACCTCTGTCCGCCAGCTTGCGGTTCCAAAACAAGGGGCCGCTGACTGCCTTTGTGAGCATTTCCGTAGACTCCACCGTGCTGATGAAGCTGCGTCTGAGCGAGGCCTTTGAGGTACGGCCCAGCCGAATGATTTTACCCCCTAACAGCGAGGCCAGCATCCAGATCCTGTTCAGGCCGAATCGCGAGGACATGAAGAACATACTAAAGAAGACCGCCCAGGTGCTGACGCTGGCCAATATGCGCATCTTCTGCGGCGACGAACCCAACAGGCAGCGAATGCGCAACCTGGTACAGCGGATGAGCAGCCGGCAGCGCGAGAAGCTCACCTCCCCGATGTTGGATAGCATCTGGGGTGGCTTTCCCGAAGAGCAAGCAGTGCGAAACATTGCGATGCTCAACGAGCCGCCAGAGTTTATTCTCGATCTGGTCACTGTGGTGCGAATCATCGATGTGGCGCTTACCCTTAATCGAGATTTCGATGAGTCGGCCGAGAACTCGATGCTTTTCCTGCCCGAAGCCGAGGAGACCGTCCTATTCCGTACAATCTGTGCCGCTAATTCGCCAACGCCCACGCAGAGCCATCTCCTAGACCCGGTGGACGAGCTGCTGGAGGCGGACACGACCACTACTACAACAATGCCCATGGATCGCAACTGGTCCGTGCAACCAGCCTCGTTGGAGTTGGGCAACGGCGGCATTTCGGTTGCCATTCTGTCCGTGACCAACAGCTTCCGCTCCCGCCAGCTCATCGAGGTCAACTGCAATGTGCCGGATCTGGTGCGGATTAACCCCAGCGAATGCTATGTGGCCCCGGATGGCGGACAGGCGGAGATCGAGGTGCGCCTGGTTCGCTCGCCGAGACGCGATTTGCTGGCGAAGGAGCCACTTATCACGGTGTCCATGGAGAACGAGCGCATCAATGTGCCAGTTAGCTTTAAGTTTTGAATATTTGTGCCTATTTGTACTTAATGTGTTTGCTCTTTGTTCTTGTAGTTTAATTGTTCACAGGGAGAAGCTGCATTGTATTTTTGAAGAATATCAAGATTGTGTGTTAAATTGAGAAGAGTCTTTAATAAATATCACCCTTGCATGTTTGTCTTTAATTATTTTGCAAGCAGTTTTTAAATAATAACGTTCGGATAATCGATAGTCGATATTTTCTCAAAGGGTTTCAAAAATATATCGAGGCAGCGGGAGCTCTAATTACAAGAACTATCGCTTGGAATAAATATCGTTCTATCTCATACACAAAATAAAAAGCCATTAAAAAATAAAAAATGGACGCAGACAGCAGTGGATCCGCGCACCGAGGTATATATAATATATAGCTCATCGATCCGATCGGATCCAAGTGCTTACAATGTTTTTGTTGTTTTTTTTCTAGTGCCAAAACAGTGTGAAATGTGAAAAGGAAGAAAGCGAACAAACCAGAGGATTGCCAGGCAATGGAGCTAGGACAATGCTTTCTACATGGATCCATAGCTGTCCCGCAGGAATGACTAATCCTGTGCTTTTTCCACATAGATTCGCAGGCGTCCCGATCCAGGTCCCGTCGCGAAAGGGAAAAGTATCCCAGGGAGAGGGAACGCGAGCGAGAAAGGGAACGTGAGAAGCCCAAGGTTCCCTACTTCTCGGATGCAGTACGGGAGCGAGATAGGAAATTGCGTCGTAGATCTCCGCGGACAATGACCAGACACCGCTCCCGCTCCAAGTCGCACTCCTCAGAACGAGAAAGCCGGTACCGGAGGCAACGCCACCGCTCGAGGAGTCGAAACCGCAGCCGTAGTCGCAGCAGTGGGCGGAGAACGCGTCCACGGAGCCCACCGCCAAAGATTATCAATTACTATGTACAAGTGCCAGCACATGAGTTTTATGTAAGACAGCTTAGTAATTAAGGATATCTTGTATATAAATATTTATTTGAAATCTTTTTCTCACCTTAAGGGAATGTACGGTCCATATCCCATGGCACCGCCACCACCGAGGTTTGGATACCCAAGGCCACCTCCACCTCGTCCTCGTCCGCCACAATTCCCATCACCTGGCACCCGAAGATACCCCCTGCGGACGCCGTTTATTGGAGCTCCCCGCTACAGCTACAGAAACGCGTGGCAGCGACCAAATTAAACACTCGCCATTCGACATAATTACAAATTTATTTACAGTCGTGTGTGTTTTGTACATTAAATAATAAATACAATATATTTGAAACTATATACGGGGGAGAGAACATAAAATATTGCAAACAGAGAAAGTTGATTAAATCATGAGCAAATTGTGACGGCGGCAACAAAGGGTCACACGAGATAGGAAGTTACTTAATCCTACGAGGGATAACCATATAATTACGACTTTATACATGTACACATGGTTGGTTTGGTTGGTTGGGGGTGGGGGAAACTGGGGACTAACACTAGCGACTCTCTCCTAATTACGATATTTACGCTTTGTCAATAAATTATAAAAATAGATCATTTGTTGTGGCATTATACTAAAAACAGCGAACAGCGAAATCTGTCCCAGCGGTTAGAGCTCCACCCGAGGACGAAACTGCAGCCGGAGCGGGGGATCCCTGAAGCGCCACCGCGTCACATAGACGAACTTCAGCGTGTGATCCTTTCCCAGCAGCTCCTCGTTGCACAGGATGTCGATCTGCAAGAGGAAATAAGATTAAACTACGCTGAAAAAATAGTTATTACTACGCCGTACGCCTACCTCGCGGTACTTTTCGATGCCGTTGAGGATCTTCTTGGCCACCAGCTTCTTGAGATGCGTTATCGTCGCCTGCGAGCTGCAGCGAATGAAGCGTCTCTGCAGGTTCTTGAAGTTATTGCTGATGCACTCTAGGCACACATTGACCTGCTCGTCCAGGCGATGGAAATCGGACTCTGCGTGCGCTTCCATCACCTTCTCGTTGTCGTCCTCGTGGTTCTGCGTGATGTCCTTCGGACACGGCATGTTCCTGCTCTTGTAGAAATCCCGCTCCCGGCGCGATTCATCTGAAATTAGCCAAACAGGCGGTCAGCACGGACATTTGTGCGACCTAGAGCCGTGAACATACCTTCTTGCAGTTTCGGCACCAGTTTGTACACAATGTCCTGCATGGTGCGATCGAAGCTGATGTATTGCAGGGGATGGGACTGGTGGATGATGTTGTCGCAGGTGGGGCAGGTCTTTTTCTCCTCCAGGTGCTTCACCAGGCAGCTCTTGCAGACTGAAAGAGATGCGAAACAGTTGTTGGGCAGGTTCTCTCTCCAGCTTCACCAACACTCGACCATCCGCCGCACAGGCGACGTCGACGGTAAACTCACATGTGTGCAGACACTCCGTCACCGTGGTGGCGTCAATGAAATAGCCCCCGCAGATCTTGCACGTGATGTGCGGGTTGATCGTCTTCAGCTTCACGCGCCGCTCCATGCTGGCCCGACGACGACTGTGCGTGCTGCTTCCCGCTGTATTCCTAAATTATAGCCCTATAATTTTGCCGATTGCAGCAGGCTTGCCTGCGGATTTTCCGCTCTCCCACTCCCGGGCGGAAAACGTCCAAAAAAAGCGGCCGGGCTCGCTTCCGCTTAGGTGGAAGATTCGCGCACGGGAAAACGGGCACTCGGCATTGCGGCCAGCGGTTTAGGGACTCGATTTGTTCAGTTTTTAGTGGTAATTTGAAACAAATAAAAAGAAATCACGACTAAATTGTGTGTACGTGTGAGTTAGGGATGGGCGATAGTTGCGTACCTGTTACAAATATCGTATCGCAAAATGAGCGTGTATTAGTAAAAGGTTACCAGATCGCTGGCAAAAAAGTAGTGTCCTTTTTACGGCTCAAAACGTATTACGTAAATTTTTGGATAGGAATTTATTTAAATGTATTTCATCTATAAAGAGCTTTGTTGATATATATTGCAGAAAGCTAAAATATAAAAAAATGTCTCATTTTGTAAATATCGGAACTATCGTTACGGGTATTCTTTGCGGGAGTTTTAGGTTCTCAGCATTTTAAACTCTGTTCTTAATTTAACTATTAAAAAAGACAGTTTTTAAATTCGAATAAAAGATATAAATACTGTAATAGTTTGATACACACTAGAATATTTTGAAACGATAATGAAACAATTGCCTGTCCCGAATTAAACCAAACACTAAAACCAATTTTATAAATTTCATTGATAAACAATTAAATCTGTACTATATCCTACGGTTGAATATGCACAGTATCCACATCACCTACCAGATTATCATGTACGTTAGTCATTATTATCAGGTTTTTGCTTAAAACCAGCCACTTAGTATAATCATAAAGTTTATGACATAAACACATTTCAGAACTTATGATACCCTATTAGATTTAATAAATTAAATACACCGAAAGGCAATTAACACTTGTGTTTGTTAATATAGTACCATTATCATTAATTATTGCCTCTATTTTATTAGATTACTAGATTCTTCTCAATTTAAAATACCCATCATAGCATGTACTGGGCGTAGTGCGGTTCATATTTTTCAATGTAGTGCTTGACAAAACCACACTTAATTCTTATGAAATATCCATTTAAGAGTGCATAATCAAGAGCCGCCTTTGCTAAAATCTTGCCCAATCCATGTCCTTCAAGCTCTTTCGGGACTTTAGTATGAGTTATCGTCATTACTTGTTCATGGATTTCAAAAAGTAACTGGGCTCGCACTCCTTTAACATCAATGTAAAATTGGCCCCTGGAAAGGAGATAAAACAAGTAACATTAAGAGCATAAACTAATTATAGCAATAATACATGGTATTTTCGACTTGAAACGTCGATGCAAAACGGGCCTGGCTGGCCGGTTTCAACAGGTTCACAGGGCGACTTTTATTGCTTGTGTTTGGGTAGCCGGAGTTAACAAAGGGGTACATGGAATATGTCCGCCTGGCTATGTTCAAAATTAATCCATTTAACTGTCGGAATTTGGAAAACATGTTTTAATTTGGAAGAATAAGGCGAATAAATGAAGCAAAATATCTGAAAGATCTCTGACAGCTTTTCAGTGTGACCTTGCTAGCTTCTAAGGAATTATCCCGAATTTGCCAGCACCCATCAGCTGTGTTTGTTCTGCTGAATGTTTTTGTTATCTGGCTTCTCTTTGAGGCGTAGTTTTGTTTTTTGTTTTCAATAATTGCATTACTCATAGCCCCAAGCGGACAAATGGCTTTGGTTGATCACGACTCATGGGACATCGAGTACGAGGGATGCGAGAGGCTGCGCCATCAGCTGCTGGTGCAGTTGAACCAGCGCCAGCAGCTTGGCCCCAAGGAGAGCCAATACGTCCAGCTTTCGGCTAGCATACGGTCCGGACTGGAGCAGTTGGAGAAGGATATGAAGCACCTCAAGGTGGTACTGGACAATGCCATTACCTGGGAAACGAGCCCCGAGGAGGAGCTCCAGCAGCGCCGCATTGACTACGACCGACTCAATTCCCAGCTGCGTGGGATCCGCGAGAAGTTCGCCAACAGTACGCGCTCCGATGTCCGAAACGCTGTTGCCACCAGCAGCTCCGGGTCGGCCTGGCAGGACCAGGATCTTCGACCGGGACAGAGTTCCTCCCGCGACGCTCCCATGGACGCGGAGGCGCTTAAGCAGCGCAAGATGGAGATGCTGGCGCAGCAGGATCAGGGCCTCGAGGCTCTGTCGGTTACCCTCTCGCGACAGCGAGAACTTGCCACTCAGCTGGGCAACGAAGTGGAGGACCAGAACAGTGAGTAAAATGTTTCACAGGCCTGGCTTTTGCTCATCCCGTTTTTTCCTCTTTTTTCCCAAACCTAAAGACATCCTGGACAACCTGGCCAACGCCATGGACCGTGTAGAGTCGGGTGTGCAGCGGGAGACGCAGAGCATTGGCCAGGTGAATAGGCGAGACAGCACCTGGGGCTATTGGCTGGTCATCATTGCTCTGTTCGTCGCCATTCTCGTGGTCGTCTTTGTGTAGTGGCCATTCCAGTTGTTATGCTTCCCATCTATCTATATATGCTCGTTGATATGTGGAGTCTCTGTTTGTTCTGTAGTTATCCCAAAGGTCCCATCAGAGTATTTATACACTAATTAAATAGGATTTATAAGTATCTAAGTTCGCGGATCGTTCCTTGCAACAGGTTTTATTTTTGTGTCGTTACATTACGGTTAACAGATGTACAGGTTTCTTTATCTACTTAAGCCAGATCGGAGGCGTAGGGCACGCCGGCCAGGTGACCGATAGCGCCGACCGCCAGCTTGGAGCCGCCCACCTTCCGGGCCGCCGCCTGAACCTCCGACTGGGAGATGCCATCGATGGCGCTGAGCAGGGCATCAGCCTCCAGCACGTTCCTGGAGAGTGCCGCCTGGCGACCGATCTCCTTTATCAGGCCACTGTCCGACGAGTACTTCGAGATGACACGCGCCTTCAGCAGAGCCTTGCCACGAGCAACATCCTTATCGGAAACGGAGGCAGACTTGAGGCCGCGCACCAGGAACTCCACAGTCTTGCCAACATCCTTGGCATCGGCGGACACCACAAAGCCAAAGATACCGGCGTCCGAATAGCTGGCATTCAGAGCCTTCACAGATACTCCATGGCCTCCAGAGCTGTTGACGGCCTCGCCGAAGAGTCCAGCTGAGGTTCCGCGCTTGGTGGCAGCGCCGGCACCAACAGCCTGCTCCAGGATAGCGAAGGCTAGAGCCTCCTTCTGGTTGGCGGCGGAACCGCCCTGTCCAGCCACGGCAACGACGGCCCTGTGTCCGGCAGTGTCCTTGCGGGCATCACCTCCGTACCAGTTGGCAGAGGCAGCCTTGCCGCCGCCACTGGGGAACTGCAGAGTCTGGGCGAAGCCAGACAGAGTGTTGTTGTCAATGCCCACACCTACGACGGCAGCACGGCCGGCAGCAAAGTTCTGGGCAGCGAAGTGCAGCAGGCTCTCGGTGGACAGTTTGCCCAACTGGAAGCGGGGCGAGTAGATCGAGTTGCCCAGGCCGTTGCGGAAGGCGGCCTTGTGGACGAGCTCAATGGCGCGTTGCTGTAAAATATATAATTATTATTAGAAGTCATAAGGTATACAGTTTTGGCACACCTACCTCCGTGGAGACAGCATCCAACTGGTTGAGCACGGTCTTGGCGTTGTCCTTCAACTCCCAGGGCTTGAAGGCAGGCTGCAGCAGATCCTGCAGGTAGCGCAGTCCGGTCTCGGCATTGTCTGCAGTGGTGGTCACTGTGTAGCCAACAACCTCGCGGTCGCCCCAGGTGGTCAAGGTGCCGCCCACCTGCTGAATGTTGCGGGCGATGGCAAAGGCGCTCGAGTTCTGGGTGCTCAAGCCTCCGGCCAGGCGGAGCAGGTGCGAGGCACCCTGGGTGTCGTAGGCCTCGTTGCGGGAGCCAGCGCTGCAAGGAAGGTATTAGTTCACAATACCGGCGACCTAGGGACAGACTTACCCCAGCACCAGCGACACGCGCGTAACGGGTACGGTGGATTCGGCAGTGGCCACCACCAGCTTGTTCTCCAGCACCTTCACGCTCACGGGGGCGACATCGCCCGAGGGACGGGGGCAGGTGGCATAGCCTCGTTTCTGCCGGAAAACAGGACGAGATCAGTGTTATTCTTAAGGCGTTCGCATTTGTTTAGATAGCAACTTTTACAACGCTTTACGTAACACGAGCCTCCCTGTGGGAGGCTTCGTTGCCGTAACTTTTGTTGGTTAAGTCGAGACTTACGGCGATGGCGCGCAGGAGCGTCGTCTTGCTAGCGTTGCAGGCCATTACGTGTATTATGTTCTAATTTCTTCTATTTGCTTTTTAAGCAATTAACAAATAATCGCAGAGCGAAAAATTTTTACTCCGCTGTCGTTCGCGCTAGTGTGGCCGTCGCACAGAGTTGTACAAATCCCCCTTCCAATTGGAAAACGAACTGTCTCACTTAAATATCACAGTCACGGAATATGTGATCACAGTTTTGATAAACAAAAAAGTGTATTTGCAGATTCGAATTATATATACTTCTTAGCATTTGTCCAACAATACCATAAAATTATGAAACATTCGACTGTAAATTAAATGTTACTTTATTATTTATTAACTTTTTAGGATATATCAAACACTACAAGCTGTGTGGGGACTTCTTAGACTATCATTTCGAGGTCGCGGGCATAGCTGAGGACCTGCTCGGCCAGCTCCTCGGATGGCAGCAGCTCCTTGGGCTTAACGCTGCGGTCTGTAAAGCTGTAGTCACCGCTGGTTTCTAGTTTCCACTGTCGCTTCTCGCCAAATGCCTTAATTTCATCGGGGACACGCAGGTTTAGGCGCTTGGCTGCGTCCTTGGCAGAGATCTTCTCGTACGATTTCTCAATGCAAGCACCAATCTCGTCGCGCACAGTCTCCACAAGAAGGTCCATAAAGTAGCTGTAGATTTCAGCGGGTACCGTGGACTTGGCCTGGAAAATCTTGTTGTAGCGCCCCTCCATGATGTACTGCTCAAGCGCCAGGATGGGACGGATGAACTGGTTGTGCTGGATGACGTCCACGGAGAGGAGCTCCAGTTCCGTGTGGAAGTCGGACACCCGGTTGCCGGACAGCAAATACAGCAGATTAAGGCCCAGCAGCTTGTACTTGCTCTCCGACTCGCCGATGATCTTAGCGTAGTCGTAGTAGTAGCACTTCAGCTGCGCCATGTAGCGCTCGAAGGCGAGAAGATCCTTGCTGAGAACGCTGTGCTCCACGGCTACTTCGAGAACACCTCTTGCCAGTATCAGCTGCTTCTTTGAGTTTTGTGCATCGCTTCCGTCGGTGGGCAGGAAGGCCAACTTCACCAGGGCCACCTTCAGTTGGTCCAGCAGCTGGCCACAGCGCGTGGTGTTCGGCGGTCGCTTTGCCCACTCAACGGTCAGTTCCTTGTAGAGCGCTTCCACGTTTGCCATTTTATTAAATTAAGTTAAATACAGAGTTTAGTTTGGATGATGAGTTTCGCTTTTGCGCTAGAGATGGTAGTTACTGTGCTGAGTGACCGTGCGCGACTTGAATATGTACCGATATATATCGAAATAAAATTGATTTTTAAAAAAACATGCGTGTTGCTTATTGGATATTCTAATACACTGTATAATTAAAATTAAAATTAGTTTGTTCTTCTCCAATATTAATTTTCTTCCTATGCGAAAGTTTGTAGATTGGATTTGTCGTCCGTCTCACGCCGTAATCGCCTTTCTGTAAATTTCCCTACGCGTTGTTCAACACCTAACAATAATATTTCGATCCTTTTGCTTGAGACAAGCGCACAGTCCACAACCCGTATTATTTGGAAGAATCAACGAGTATAACTCAGCAACATTAAGATGTCCGACGAGGTCAACACCCCCGCGTGGGACGACTCCCTGCTAATAAAGTTTTACGATGAAAACGTTGGCCTGGCCCGCGAGGAATTGGCACGCCGCTTGGCCGATTCGACCAACAAGCGTGAGGAGGAAAACGCGGCTGCTGAAGCCGATGTCGCCGAGGGTTCGTTGCCTCTCAGCCCTAGGCCAACAGTCTTCAAGCCCGGCGATTTCGTTCGCGCCACTTACATTGATGGCTTGGACTACGAAGGCGTCGTTGTTTCCGTCGACGAGAATGGGGAGAGCTGCACCATCCGCTACCTGGGCTACGAGAATGAGCAGGTGGTTCCAATGGAGGACTTACTGGCCTCATGGGGCAAGAAAGTTCGTCGAGAACAGTTTCTAGCGGCCAAGAACGAGGAGACAGGTGAGGAGCAGCCGGCCCGCTCCAAGGCATCGACTTCTGCCTTCGCTGGCCAAACCCAGAAGAAGTCGTCTTCGGGAAAAGGCAAGACATCTAGCGGAGGAAGCAGCGGGCTGACAATGCCGCCCATGCCGCCGCTTCCCCCCATGTTCACCTCCCAGAACGAGGGCGGCGACCAGGACGTTGTTGCCATGCTAACCGCCTGGTACATGTCCGGCTACTACACAGGTCTATACCAGGGCAAAAAGGAGGCCAATGCTATCGCCAACGCCAGCGCAAAAAAGAAGACTCCCAAGAAGTAGTATTTGTATCTCACTCCACAACTTTCCATAAGACTTGTAGCCATTAAGCCAAAATAAACAAACATTGTTATGTTTAAAGAATCGCTCATTAATATTGCTCAGCGGGAAGGGTCGGGTTTCGTGCCGCGCCTCGCCTCTCCAGGGAAAGTGTCGATGCAGGCAAAAACTTCAGAGTGGCCTGGGTTCTCTGAGTGTCTGTAGGTAGCATATCGGGTCAGTGGTCTTTTGGCAGTCGAAGGAATCGGAGGCAGCTCTGATCTGCACTCCATCGGGTTTTTGCGAGTAAAAAGTTTATAACGGAGTTCACAATGTTTTCCAACACTGCTTACGGCTCAGGAATGGAAGTTAGGCTTACGATCTGAATGAAAGAAAGGCGTTCAATATAATCCTGGATATATCTTCGAGCTGTAGAGCTGCCCTTGACCAGAACTCTTACGGCAATCAAACAAAACGAGTGCCGGTTGTATTCCTAGAATTCTCTGCAAGATTTATAAAGCACTGTGGATCCTTGTTTACCAATACTGGTCGCGGCATCGGCATGGATATTTGGATTTAAATTGTAATTGAAAAAAGTGATTCGGGTTAAAAACGGACAATAAAACCAGATTTTGCGATGCCAGGACAGAGGCGGCTCCTGGACTTCGCCGATGGAACGGAGCCCATAAATTTGGACTATCCGGACACCCGGATCTTCTCCAACTGCTCGACTTACGGAGATCGGGTTCCAGGCCTTAGCTGGAATGAGTTCACCGTGCACCATCGTGGCCAGTTGGAGTACCTGTCCAATCCGCAGCAAATGATTATGGAGGCACTCTACGAGGCAGTCGATGGCGCCGAGTTTTATCCTGTCCACTACCAGGTAGGTGTCCCCATCACTAGGGAAATGTTATTGTTTTTCAAGAAATTCTCTTGCTTCCAGCGTGGAACTCGGGAAGACACCTTCCTTGCCCGCAACTGCAAGCAGGCCATTGACAACCTATTCAAGCTGTCCCTAACCATCAGCGTGTGTAACGGCGCCTCCATTCCGATCGGAGTTCAGCTTGCGGTGGCCGAGTCCAACATGAGGCAAATATCGCCCCATTTCCTCATCGCCAGCGTGCTGGATAATCTGCTAAAGCGACTAGAGCAGCGCGACGGAGTGGACGGACTGCTCAATCTGGACAAATTTGGGGACCTGCCGGAGTTTCGGAATGTTGTAGTGAGCCTAAGCAATCCAGCCGTCCTGATGAACGTTTGCCAGGTGATCCGCAACGATCCCGCATGTAGCCGAGTGAATGGATTCATCATGACGAACAATCAAATACGCGAGGTGCGACACCTGAGTCTCTTGTCAAACGTGGACTACGCTCTGCTTGACCTGAGCTGCAATAAGGTGGGTTTTAGGGTTTCAGGTGCTCCCCTTTTGACCCTTAACTAATTGTTGGCTTCCAGATCAGATCGGCCGAACGGTTATGTCGAGACTTGGCACAGTTTCGGGCCCGAGAACTGCGCCTGGATCGCAATCCCATTGCCAGGAGCAGCAAATTTCCGGGTAACATTAAGTCGCTGGAAAAGAACTTCCGAATGGTGGTGAGTTATCTACATTGGCATACATATTGGCAAGCACACAGATAATCCGTTGGTGTCTTCCTAGAATGGACTGCCATTTAACAAGCTGCACAAGGCTTATTCACCGCTGGACAGCGAGATAGATCTGGACGCCGATGGAACTCGAATTGACGAACTAAACGCGTTTCAGCTACCTCAGTTTGAGAATAGCTCGCATTGGCATGCCTTTCTGGTGGGTTTTTTTTTCCCCTGTAATGACCTATTGTTAACAGCTGTCTTTATGGAGGGCCAAGCATTTGGTTTCTACCAGGAGTTCTCTGTAAATTAGTTTTATTATATAGGAATAATTATTTATGGTGTCAGGTACCTAGAGGTTACAAGGTTATTACATTAGTGTATAAATGGATGCATTTTCGACCTTTTTTTATATTTTTATTTATTTATTACCATTAATAGGTTCCAGATCCACATCACGAGTTCCTGCAGGAGTCATTTTTTAATATGTTTTTCATTTACGTGGATCCCAACTTAAGCGAATTCTATCCCTGCTACTACAAGGTGAGTTTTTGTCCCATCTTCAGACCTGCCGATTTTGACCCTTACCAACTTTTTCAGTACGATCGCGGCGAGCACATCTTTCTCGTTCGCAACTGCTACGATCAGATTGCTAACCTGGTGAACAATTTCAAGCTCCAGATGGAGATACCAGCGATGCCAATGTATCCTGGGAAGCGAATCTTCGGGTACTACCTGCGCATGAACGTGAGCATCGTTAAAAAGCAACACGTGGTACCAGAAGAGTGCATCAGGAAGGCAGTGGAACGTAGATATGCAGCCCAAAACCGACTGCTCGATCTCGAACAGTTTCAGTCCAGCGAGAGCCTTCGGAACGTGGTAGTGCACCTCAGCTCGCCGAAAATCCTGACTAACGTTCTGTCTGTGGCCTCGAAGCAGTTTATGGCCAACTGTTCAGAAATAAGGCTGTGCAATAACAAGATATTGACTGTGCAAAGAGCTCACGTCCTGCGACGGATGGGTAACCTGCGAGCCGTGGATCTGAGCCACAATTGGCTCCACGATTTGTCTGCTATTGAATCCCTAGGCGAACTGCCACTAAAATCGTTGGTTCTTCACGGCAATCCAGTCTGCCGCAACTACTGCCTGCCCAGCGAATATGTCCGGTCGGTTACGCAGATATTTCCACAGCTTACAACGTTAGATGGGGTGGATCTGCAAACGAATCCGGGCCAGGCGCCGCAGAAGGACTTCCTCTGCGACATCGCCGCCTACGAATTGGTGGGCGACGTCTTTCTCAAGGACTATCTGCGCGAGTTCGAGTGCCCGGAGAAGCGGGCTGATCTTCTTAAATACTACTCAGACAACTCGCTCTTCACCATGACCTGCACCTACTCGATGCCGCGCCACCACATAAATGGTCACCTCGTTCGTCGGATCTCCAAATACAGCACACACGCCCGTAACTTGTTGAATCGCGACATTTCGCGGGCAGCCAACGGCGTTCACGTGGGCACCGAGGAGATCATATACGTCCTGATGCAGCTGCCAAAGGTCGCCCATGATTTCCACTCCCTGCAAACGGACGTGATGCACTACGATGGCAAGTCTGCCGCCATCAATGTGACTGGTCTGCTCCGTGACGAATCCCCAGGCAGCCGAGATAACAGCGACTTCTTTTTAGCTTTTAGCCGGCAGTTTGTGATTAAGATTGACGGCGAGGGGCTGGTAAGCGAGATATTCTTAAAAATATGCATATTTATTATATGGACATTTATTCACAGGGCATTAGTAAGGGGGCACACCGTATTCGGATAACCAACGAACGTTTTAACATCATGAATCCCACTAGCAAAATGATCAAATCCGCCTTCAAAGTGAACTATCCGGATCACAGAGAACGTTCGGTGGAAAAGGACTCTGTCGATGCCAAGGATTACAAGCTGTTAATCTTCCAAGAGGTAACCGGTCTCATTTCCACCTGGTGCACATCGATTGTGGAGCAAGCGGACTGGGACTTGGAGCGAGCCTTGGAGTTGTTTATGCAAAAGAGTGCGGCCAACGAGATACCGGACCAAGCCATCGCCGAACGGGCCTTGAATTTTCCAAATAATGAGCCAAAGAACAAAGCTAACATTAGTTCAAAATTATTTAAACAAACTCAACAAGAAACAAGTTAACTCAAAACTAAACACGGCTTTTTTTAAGAATATCTTAATTTCCCAATAAAACTGCCTTAGATAATTATCATTGAGATATTGCTTAGATGGCGGAAAAACATTTATTTGATAATTACGATTTAATCACGTGCAAAAAGGAGTCATTCTTCGGGAATATGCATTATATCTCTGCCATTCTCTAATCCCTAGCTGCCAGATGGAATTGCAGCAGGTCATTATGGAGTCAGAGGGAAATAAACATTAAGGAAATGCCATCATTATATCGCTTAAATATTTAAATATTTCTTTTGTAGACTAGAAAATGTTTCTAAATACATTTAGCATATGTTTTGTTGTATAATATGTATAATGCATTGTTAAACGCACAGTTCAGGACCCTTACACTTACGATAAATTACAAAAAGGACAGAGGGAAAGTCCGACTAAGCTCTAAGAATTCGCAAATATCAAGTAATGTATGTTGGTTGTGTGTGTGTGTGCTTGGGGGATGGTCATGCAAGAGGGTTAAGTAGGTAATGCGGATGATAAGAAGATTGAAAGAAATTCGAGTGTTTTCCATGCTTTCATGTCTCTGTTTTTAATTCCATAACTTATTGATCAAGTTTCCAAAACAAACTCAAATGCCAAAAATGTCTCCGCCAAGCTATGAGCGCTTCTTAATATCAAAATAAGTCTGTTGCGTTTCAAGTCCACTTCAGGCTGCGTATCCGCGTGTTGTGTGCTTGTGATTATGTGTATTTTTTGGGTAATTACAATGGTTAATTTTAACGGTAGAAAGAATTAGGATTGACAAGGACCTCGGTCTTCCTTTAGTTTATGTGGCTTGGAATAAACATTTACGAAATTGGCGCTCATAGTGGCTTAGTTATTAGTTGGATATTCGGTTGTTTTGTTGCTCTGCTGCTGGGTTTTTGCTGCTCCTCTCTGCAGTTGTTGCTGCTGCTGCTGTGACCCGATTTGATTTGGTTCGCCAGCCTCCCGATAATGCTTCATTTGCGTCTGCCGCTCACCGTGCTCCAGCCTCCAGACTCCTGCTGATGGTGTTGCTCCCTATGTCGGTGTTGCTGCTGTTGTGGTGCTGATGTTTTGGTTGTGCTGTTGGCTGAGGTGTGTGTAAGTAGAGCACCACTAGCGGCGGCGGACGCGGCAGCATCGTCTCACTTCTTACCGGGAGGCGCTATTGGTTGGCCGCGCTCCTTGCCGCGCAACTTGATGCCCAGCACGCGTTCCATCTTTCCGAGGATCAAATTGTTTGGAATTCCTCGTCCAGCCTCGTAGTCGGTCACAACCTGCTGTTTTTCGCAGATTTTCTATGAAATACAAAAGAGATTGCTTTAAAATAAGTAAAAGTAAGGCAACCAAAAAAAGGAATGCCAACAAAATGATATTCAGCCTTATTTGGATATAAACAGAAACTATAAGCTATTTTCTGTGCGTTCCTGTCACAGTTTCACAGTATTTATAACTAAGACCTACAGTGGCCAAGTCCTTCTGGCTGAGTCCCTTGCCCTGGCGTCCCTGCTGGATTAGCTTGCCAACGTCCAGCGGTATCTTGTCGTGGCGCAGCTCTTCAGTCTCACGGTCCAGCTTGGCAGTGTTTTTGGTGGTCACATGCTGCTTGTTGGTGCCTGCACCATCTGCGTTCCAAGGGACATAAAAGAAACAATCATTTGGTTAGCCAGGGGCAGGGTGGGAAAACAGCGATATGCAGTTGTGAAATCGCTCGACCGGTGACATGAATAACGACAACAAATGCCACGCAATGCAGCAGGAGGTGTGCTTCTAGGTTAGACAGTGGTGTGGCCCCAAAGGGGGTCACAACACACTCGTATACTCAGGGGGGGGCGAACCGGCGGCGGCGGCGGCAGTGCTTACATTTCTGTTGGGTATCTACGGCGACTCCTTGGCGGCGCGCCTGGTTGACCGCCGACTCCGTCTTGAGAGTGGACGACTTGGGCGCCTTCTTGCGCAGAACGGTCACAGAGTCCCAGTCCGACATCTTTTTTGTTTCGTTTTTTCGATTTTTATACGTGATTTTTAGCGCACGATTTGGCGAGCAGTCGGAGGTCGTCAGGTGGAAGTCAAAAATGACGGGAAAAGGCAAAAAGAATGAGTGAATGCTTTCGAATTGGAAGCCGGAGACACTGGCTGCTTTGATGGGACTCACATTGGCTGCTTGGCTTGGCTTAATCTGCTTTATTATTAATTAAAACTACGAAATTCCAGAACTATCTCCCGAATTTGACTTGTATATGTGTATTAGTGCCTGCAAAAATAGCGATGTTTTTGAAAAACCCGATACATCGATGTATATTTTTTTAACATCGATTAACCGATTTTCCTCTCCCTAAGTTCCAAAAACTTCTAAGTTTTCCTAGATTTTCCGTGCCTAGAGCCATTTTTCGCAGCTGAAAGCTCTACAAATGGCTGCACAACGCACATAACGCGGAAACTCCCAACAAATGGCTCACGAACTTAGCATTGCCAGACTTTAGTCCGATCCAAAAACGCGTTAGTGAGTTTTCCGGTCTCAAGCGCGAGGAAAACAAAAATGCTCGAAAACAAATTGAATTTTCCGGTTTTTCCGCTTTCCGTGCTAGACGACAGTGAACACCAGCCCCAGCGATGCTATGTGCCGGCAGGAGAGGATGTGCTGGAGACAGGATGGTGCCGCTGCCGCCTTTCCGATGGCAGCTACTCCGTTTGTTGGGTTTCAGAGCGTGCCGGCAGT
The DNA here is from genome assembly GCA_008042515.1 of Drosophila truncata. Taxonomy (NCBI): domain Eukaryota; kingdom Metazoa; phylum Arthropoda; class Insecta; order Diptera; family Drosophilidae; genus Drosophila; species Drosophila truncata. The sequence continues at coordinate 180,979 of VNJQ01003926.1, read as the reverse complement.
GAGACTTGTTGCTTCCTAGATGGGATTGTGGCTTCCACGTCCCAATTTGCACCCGCCAATCAGAAGTTGGTGCAACTGGAGCCTCTAAAATTGGTTTCTAGTCTAGACAGGATTGCCTGCATTGTCACTGTCACTGAGGAGCTACTGCAACGCCCTCACGTTGCGCGGGAGGACTTGGCTGACGATGTGCGGGTGTTCCTGCGCCACCTGAAGCTCACCATAGGTTGCTCCGTGCAGCATCGGCGACTTGCACAGTTGGGGATTGCAAGTGTGGAGATATTCGATGCACCAGAAGTTTCCCTAGATGAGTGTTTTGAAATAGCACGCGACGCTTACCTGGTCCTGGTGGACACGCGTCTGGCGATGCCTTTTCCTTTGGTTTGCACCTCGAGGTACCTGCCTCACAGCTTCGTGCAGCCAATGGAGGCCTTAGAGCAGCTGGTCGAGACTTCCAAGCGCGACTTTACTTACCGTTTTCCCACCACAGCCCTGGTTGTAGGGCCCGTGGGCTGTGGCAAAAGTCGCCTACTGGGAGAGTTCCTGCGTCGTCACAGCTGCAACTGCTTCTACATCACCGCTAGCCAGGTGATGCGTTCATATCCCGGGGAAACGGAAGAGGAGCTACGTAGGATCTTCCAGGCCGCTGAAACGTTCAAGGAGCAGCTGCGTCCGCTGTGTAAATACTTAAAATTTCGTTATAACTCTGTGTTTTTAACGATTTATCTAATTTTTAGCACCCATTGTGATACTCATCGAGGATCTAGAGCTCCTCTGTCCCTCGAAGAGCTCTGCGGATAACAAAGACGGCAGCAGCTCGCTGCGCATTTCCGCCCAGCTTTACAAACTAATTGACGCACTGCCAAAGGGCATTATTTGTGTGGCCACCTCTGGATTTCCGGACTCCCTGCACGAGCACGCTCGCCGACGCTTTGTGCGGGAAATCTCCATCGAAATTCCCAGTGAGGAGCAGCGACGACAGCTTATGGAGGATCTCTGCCAAGAGCAGGGCTTGGAAGTCTCTGAATCCCTACTCGACTACATAGCCAGGAACACTCAGGGATATGTGATGGCCGATCTAACACTCCTTCTGCGACGCGTGCAACAAGAATGGCTGACAAAAGCGGACATCTGCTCCACTGTAGATGAAATATTTCGCCAGTCATTGCTCGGTACGCAACCCAGTGCCTCTCGCGCCACGGATGTGCGTGTGTCCAAGATAACTACTGGGTTCGAAGCGATCGGAGGAATGGAATCTTTGAAGCGCACACTGCAAGTCTCCGTTTTGGCTGGTCTTCGACAGAGTGCGGCTTTCGCTCGTTTCGGTTTGAGTTTGCCCAAGGGAGTTCTGCTCTACGGACCACCAGGTTGTGCCAAGACTACCATAGCGAAGGGCTTGGCCAAGGAGGCGAATATGACCTTCATTGCCACCTCGGCGGCGGAGGTTTACTCGCCATACATCGGCTGTGCAGAGAGGTTTATCTCGCGGATATTCGACACGGCCCGCAAGAATGCGCCGTGCCTGATATTTCTAGACGAGATTGGTAAGTGAACTTTACTCAAAATTACTTAAATATTAATTTTTTTCGTCCCAATATCCAGACTCCCTTGTTGGCAAAAGAACAGTCTCGAGTGGCGGTGGTGGTGGCCAAGTTCAGCTGAGGATTCTCTCCACGCTGCTCACAGAAATGGATGGAATCGTCGGCGGCGGCAGCCAGCAGCACATTCTGGTTGTAGCGGCAACCAACCGTCCCGATATGATTGACGACGCCCTGCTGCGACCTGGACGCTTTGACAAGCTCATCCATGTCCCGGCTCCAGATGCAGAATCACGACTAGCACTGCTTCGGTTACACTCCCAGCGGATGCCCTTCCATGGGGATGTGGATCTTGAAGCCATATCTGCTCTCACTGAACGCTATTCCGGAGCGGATCTGTGCAATCTGTGCAACGAGGCAGCCATTGAGGCATTCCAGCGGGATTTCGAGGCTACCGAAATTCAGAGGCAGGACTTTGAGAAGGTCCTCGCCAAGCAAAAGTCCTCGCTGACACAGAGTCAAATTGATAGCTACTATAGGTTTGCCTACAGGTTTTTGTAAATTAAAAAGAAAGAAAAATTTATACGTTAATAGTTGCAATTCTTATGAATTTAAATTTATTTGCTACTTAATTTAGAGGAACTATTGTTAATATGTTATTACGTTTATTCTAAATAAAATGTTTTTAAACAAAAAGAAAAACGCTCAATGCTCGAAAATACTTTTTAAAGTCCAAACTACGCGCTCTCCTACTCGATTAATGATAAATCGATTGCTATTATCGCTCTCAGCTGCTTAGTCGATAACTGGCTGCAGCAGCAAAACAAAGAAAATTAAAATCTAAATTAACGCAATTAAGCGGAGTAAAAAAACCTAGGTTATCACAAACAACACATAGAGATAGTGAGTCATCACAAAGCGAAAGCTTTACCGGCCAGAATGGCAGAAACTCGCAAAGACGCTGCGCCGCCGAGCTACGACGAAGTCATGAACGCCTCTTCCCAGGGTAAAAACATGATAATAAAAGCAGTAAAAACGGAATATTAAACCTTTGAAAACCTTGCCTAGATTCCCGACTGATTGCGGGCGTGCACCATGGAGCACCTAGTGCCCCACCCCCAAACATGCACATGCCTACGTATGGAGCTTTCGAGACGACTCCGGTAAGCGTTGTAATCCAACAACCGGCGACGGTGGCTCCAGTGGTCGCCTTGCCCACGGAGATCATTGTAATTGGCGGCTGTCCTGCCTGCCGCATTGGCTACCTGGAGGACACCTTCTCCGCCTGTGGCCTGTGCTGCGCCATTTTCTTCTTCCCTGTGGGAGTCCTCTGCTGTCTGGCGATGAAGGAGAAGCGCTGCACCAACTGCGGAACGGTCTTCTAAGCAGGGGGATTCCCCGGGGATTCGGGATCGACCATTAATTCCTTACTGGGACTGTTTTTATATATATGTATATCACAAAGCTCCAATATTTTTCCTATTGTAATCGTTAGAGCTCACAAATCATTAACTATTATGTGTAAATATGAATCATGGTCAGTTTGAGGTCTGTCCCCGTTTTCCAGTCAGTGTCCGGTACAGTGGAGTCTCCATAAACCGATAAGGAAAATCTACTATATCAAGTTATGTATAATCAGTTGATATATTTGGGTAATTGGCCAGGAAAATACTTACTTATATATATTATATATTTTTTAAGAGTTGTTAATTGTTTTATAAAACAATACTATGCATTATTATAAGTTTAAATCGAAAATAAATACAGGGATGCCTCAGAAATAGCTGGGAGTTTTAATTCAATTGAATTTATGTGCAAAAATGTGTAATTCACTTTGTGAAAGAGAAATTTAAAAAGAAATTAATTCTTTTGCTATGAAAAATTCCTTGCGGTTTCTATGGCACTCCTGATATACCATTATACGATTTATGGGTGATATGAAGCAAGTTTTTATGTATATATAGAAGAGTTTGGATTTTGAGGTAACACTGTATTCTGTTTTGTTGAATATAGATTCGAGAGAGACGTCGTCGTCGAGGCGCGCTTCCGTTAAATTCAATTGAAATATAATGGGAGGGCGGTTTTGAATTACGTCCGCATTTTCCATGCTCTTTGCACTTTGCCGCGTATTTGTTCTCCGGCACAAAACGCAGATCTGTAAACAAGTGGAGAGCATGCCAAAGATACCCTCTTATGGGTTATCCTATAAAATATCTAAATTTAAAAAAAGAAAGAAAGAAATTTAAAGGAATTTATCGGAAACTTGCTATGTATTTGCTGCAATCACAAGATGTGATAAAATATTGCCATTAAGTTTTAAAAATCTTCACTAATAAATCAGAATCTCTCCATCTAACTGATATTCCCTTGGGTGAAAAGTTCATGGGCACAGAGGGTAGCACAACAAATTCGCCGGCATCCACATCCGCTGCCCTGTCGTCGTCGGCGGCATCTTCGAGTCAACAGTCGCGAATCTCCTTTGCCGTGGACATGACCGCTGCTGCTGCTCGTCTCCTGCTCTCGTTGTGGCTGTGGGAATTCTACTTCTTGTTCGGCAACACCTTCTCGCAGGCAGATACTCAGCCCCGCCGCCCCAATGTGGTGATGGTGATCTTTGACGACCTGCGTCCTGTTCTGGGCGCATATGGTGATCCGCTGGCCAGCACTCCGTATCTTGATGACTTTGCCAAAGGAAGTCATGTCTTTACAAGGGCCTACAGTCAGGTGAGGGTTTACCTTTTTCAAATATTCCGTTTACTAATATTGTTTCTTTTATTTTTGGCTTAGCAATCTCTGTGCGCACCCAGCAGGAATTCCCTGCTCACAGGTCGACGTCCGGATACCCTGCACTTGTACGACTTCTACAGCTACTGGCGCACTTTCACCGGAAACTTTACCACCTTGCCGCAGTACTTCAAGGAGCACGGATATTACACCTACAGCTGTGGGAAGGTCTTCCATCCGGGACTCTCCTCAAACAACACAGATGACTATCCCTTAAGCTGGTCAGCGCCAGCCTTCCGTCCTCGTACCGAGCAGTTTATGAACTCACCTGTGTGTCCGGATAAAGAGGGGATTCTGCGGAAGAACCTCATCTGCCCGGTGGAGCTGCAAACGCAGCCGTACAAGACTCTGCCAGATATTGAGTCCGTGGCCGAGGCTCTGAGGTTCGTGGAGAGCCGTAAGACCAGGAACCGAGAGCCCTTCTTTCTGGCAATGGGTTTCCACAAGCCTCATATTAATTTCCGCTTTCCCAAGCAATTCCTCTCCAGATTTCCGCTGCCTCAGTTCTTCAACTACACAGAGGACAGCTTAAAGCCACCGAATATGCCAGCGGTGGCCTGGAATCCTTACACGGATGTGCGTGCCAGAGATGACTTTAAGCACTCCAATATTTCCTTCCCTTATGGACCCATTTCCCGGCATCAGGCCGCCCAGATCCGGCAGGGCTACTATGCCTCTGTGGCCTATGTGGACGATCTGTTTGGCAAACTGATGGCGGGCTTGGATCTGGAGAATACTGTGGTGGTTGTACTCGGCGATCATGGCTGGTCCCTGGGCGAGCATGCCGAGTGGGCCAAATATAGTAACTTCGAAGTGGCCCTGAGGGTTCCATTGATGATCAGAAGCCCGCAGTTTCCACTCAGCCAATCGAAGTTCTATCACGGTATCACCGAGCTCCTGGATGTATTCCCCACACTGGTGGATCTGGCTGGCTTGCCTGCCCTGCCCGCCTGTAAGGAGGATCCCCAGGAGTTGACCTGCGGCGAGGGCAAGAGCTTGTACTTTCAACTGATGGGCTTGGGACTGGGTAAGCTTTTCATAGAATTTTATTTCTTCGATTTCCTTGTTATATTTTTGTTATCCTTCCAGCTGATGAGCACGTGGCTTTGAGTCAGTATCCCAGACCTGGCATGCTGCCCACAAAGCATCCGAATAGCGATAAGCCCAAGCTGCGTAACATCAAGATCATGGGCTATAGCCTGCGAACCGATCTTTATAGGTATACATTGTGGGTGCGATTCCATGCCCAGAATTTCAGTAGAGGTAACTGATTTTTAAGCAGAATCCAAGGAAACTAAATTAATCATTCAATTAATTATATATATTATTTCTACAGACTGGCATGATGTTTACGGCGAGGAGTTGTACGACCATCGACTGGACTCTGGTGAGGAGATGAACCTGGTGCCGCTTCCCGAGTTCGACGATGTGCGCCAGCGTCTGCGCCGGCGTCTGATGGAGGTCGTGGGCAGCAGCTAGCGGAGATCGTCTGCCCCAGCTCGTTCCTTTGACCCGATCTTCATGATTTTAAATAAATTCATAAGCAATATATGTATATATAACATACTTGTATATATATTGTGTGTAGCTGGAGAGACGGAGCGAATATCTTGTCGCCATAATTGGAATTTAATACTTCCGGTTGGGCAACAACTTTTGCGAGACGCCCAGACATGCTGCATATTTTTCGCTGTAATTTCTGCGATCTGCTGCGATCTCCCCCTCCCTGCCTCGTGGACGTCTGCCTTTGCCTCTGCCTCTGTCCATATAGCATACAATCCGATCCACTCCGATCCGCGCATGCGTGACTTGTGTCCATTGCCTTTTTGGCTTCGTTTTACTGAATTTTTGTGAATGAAATTTCATTCAACGTTGGCGGCGCGCGTCTCGCTGCGTTGGCGTTGCTGTTGACGTTGACGTTGGCAGCGGCATCGGACGCCCAAATCTGGAGGAGATGCGGAGAGCGTAGAGCAGGGAGCAGGGGGGAGCAGGCAACCAGTGGGGCGACGTTGGCGACTCTTTTCAAGCTTTCATTTTCGCTTCGGCTTGTTGCCAGGCGAGTGAAAATCCAAAAGCACCGAAAAAAATAGTTCAAGTTTTTAAATTTTAAAGAAATAAATCTAAAGTAATAATAAAAATAATATTATGAATTAATTTTAACATATTTAAAGGCTACATATAAATTTTTTCCTGTGCCTCTCCAAGTCTGGTAATTAAATCTGCAGTCCCCTGCTTGATCGATGCGATCCCACTGGCCCCCTCCTCTCTCCTCCCCTCTTAACCCCTAAAAGCCCCCTGCCTTAACCCACTCTTTCTCTACGTGCTCTCTAATGTGCATATTTGGTGTGGGCTGCGTTTTTGGGCTCGCCATGTGGGCTGCCGCCTCTCTGGAAGGTGATTAAACTGCATTTTGGCAGCACTTTCAAAATATGTGTCTGTGCAACTTCCCTCCTCCTCTCCCCCCTCCCCCACTCAACCACCAAAAAAGAAAAAGGCGTGGCCATTTCAGCTTTATGATTTTGTCATATTTTTCCCCAGTTTGTGGCTGCTACAATTCCATTCACTAATTTTTTAGGCTTGATTGCGTGGCAAAGAAAAGCCGTATTCAATATTCGTAATTTTGATGTCGTAAAAGAGGCTCTAAACTGCTTAAATTATTACTTGAGCTTAAGCTTAAATTATTAACAAATTATTCGAAAAGAAAAGAGCTTGCATTTAAATATATAGGAAATAGCACAACCAATAAAGGTAAACGTGGGACACCTTATATGATGTCTGCTTAAAAAGGTATTAGAACTATTTAAGGTGTGTTGGGCCCCACCCCCTCTTAAATATTATTATTACCACATGCCACCTACCATAACTTATTTTTACATTTGCCATTTCCGTTGTGGGCTTTCCTCTCATTCATTTTCTTCACCGTTGCTTTGTTGACAGCACCTTTTCTTTAATTCGCGCTGCAGTTCCTCCCAAACCCAATCCCAATCCCAGTCCCAGTCCCAGACTATTTTGTGTGTGCATAATGCAGACCGACCGGGGATCAGGGGACGTATATATAGTCTATAGCTCGTGTGGGGCCTTTGGCTCTCTGGTGGAGTCTCTGTTTCGGTTTTGAGTTTTGCGGCTAACCGCAGCACAGTCGCATAGCGCGTGTGTTATAATAATCTATGGCACTTTAGAGGTTTAACCGATGGCCGGATAGACTCAGACTCCGATACAGATACAGATAGAGATGGAGATGGAGATACAGATACGGATACCTGGAGATAGGCTGGCTTAGATGGATAGCCGGCTGGAGAGCGGCGACGGCGGTAAATGTGGCAGACACTCGGGCGGGCTGGCTCTAAACTGTATTATATATCTATGGCCATAAAGCCCACGAGAGCTGAGATTTCGAATCGTAGACACAAACACAAAGGCACTGAACAAAAAAATGTGTTAGTTTTTAATTATATTCCTGTAGATCTAACTTCGTAAAGTATTGAAAAAATATACATTTTAGTTTCAAAAATCAAAAACTTTAACTATATATTTAAGAAATAACCTAAAAATTGCCACAAAAAAAGCTGGGAATTTGTATTTTGATATCGTGCTCATATCTTTTTTTTGCTGTGCACTCACAAAATATAGCGAATAATGCGAATACAACTTTAATTTGAATTTGTAGGTTGCTTGGCTGTTTATTTCTAAGCTAAAAACTCAAAGGCGTGGGCGTTTCAAACGAAATTGCAAAAGATGCGTAGGCAGCGGCTGAGACGCCGGTCAACTACAACAACAACAACAAAAAATAGTAATAAATAAAAAAACACACTACTAACAACAACAAAATGAGACAACACATGGTGTGGTGTGTGCCTCGGCAACGTGTATAAAGTGGATATAGTTCATCAAGCGGACTGATGTCGGCTTTTTACCTACGCATCTCAGCTCACATCTCACAACTTACAGTCTTTAGCTCCAAGTGTAAATCGGGCTCGCTATATGCCCCTTACATACTTTTTGTACACGCAGGAAAAATATATTTACCTAAAACTAGTCAACTAATGGATGCTGTAACTTTTAAACAAGTATTGTATTTTTAAATATCAGAAAACCATTTATTGAGATTTTATTGGAAAGTCTTAGCCGTAATTTATACAAATAAATATTTTTAAAATCTACAGGAATATAATTATATTTTATTAAATTATGTTCTCTATATTTTTCCAATCTAATTTAGAATTTTAGTAAAATTCAAGTTATGCTAGCTTAAAATGTATTTAAGTACCATTTCGTATTTTGTTCAAGACTCTTTAAATATACAGATTGATGCAATTTAATTTCTAAAAAAATTAATTTCTAATAAAAGAAATTAGTGTCGTTTTATTTATTTATTCAATAAATTAAACCTCTCAAATTTTCACGATTTAATTTAAATATAATTCCTTCTTTTAGAGAAAATTTGTTTATAAAATCCTTAAAACCGCAATTTTTATTTATTCCCTAACCAATATTTTTAATTTATAACCGTATTTAAAATTTTACTATATTCCTTTCTCCAGTGTAGTTGTACTCATAGACATAGGTTGTTGTTGCCTGGCCTCCCGCTGTAAAAATGCTAATTTTCGTTGACATGCCATAGTTTGGCTAATGACGAAGGTTGTTTGTTAGCTTTGTCAGTTGACTTGACGCCGTTGCCAAAAAAAAAATAAAATAAAATAAATAGAAGAAGAAACTTAAAACTGGTTACCAAGTGTGTGTCTGCGAGAGGGGTTTGCTCTTCGAGGGAGCTTGAAATTTCTTTTGACGGAATTTCCATGAATTAATGCTGCTGCCGGATTATGTCCGTCGAGCGAACGGCAACGAATCAACGCTCCTCAGGTGTCCCGGCACTTGTGTGCATTATATATGGATATAAATATATATATATACATATAAGCTTGGAGGCCTATGTGCCAGACATCAAGCTGTGACGAGCAGGAAATTCGTATCTCTAAATGGTCTTAAGCCGGCTGAGAGGATCATCGCTCTGGAGTCGCTTTTCGAAACCCAATTCAGTAGCTCCGCTCGGCTTGGTGATCTTTGGGGGCTGATAGTGGACTCTCTGGCAGGCGATTCATTCATTAACCCAATATTAATTTGATCATTCGAGTTTGTAATTATTCATGGAGCCAAACAAGCCAATAATAAATGTATATAATGAATATTAAAAGGGCTACTGGCGCACCTTTGCGTATTGATCGATGATTAAGTAAGCAGTGAGGAAATAGCAGTTCTAAAAATATAAATATCTTGAAGTTTTGAGCCTTGAAATATGATAAATATATGGTTTTTGGAAAAAGCTTGAATGCTTTAAAAATTGTGGTGCAATTTTATACTAAAAGTATGTTCAAAATCATTGGAAATGTAATTAAATCAAGTATATTTAAGTTTTATTAGAAGCTTAGTTGAGATTAAAAAAGGTTTTCTTGAAAGTAAAATTAATCAACTTAAAAGCCACACTTATTATACATTTAAAGCTTCTAAATTTTGGCTCCATCCAACAAAAATCGAGTTTATTTATCACTATTTCCGCCCATTTCCTAAATACATCTCCATTTTTAAACTCCGACAAGGCAAAATTGTGTTTCCTACGCCCACAGCTCCATGGTGTGTGCTCTTGGCATTTGATCAATGTCAAGGCCTGATCACTTCATCAGACCATAACTACGGCCGATCTTGGTATGTACGCACAGCCTTGGCCAAGAGAATTAACAAAAAAATATACAAATAAAAATAAATTTAATAAAAAAAAGCCCAAAAAAGAAGACATCGCCAAAAAAGAAATTGCTAAGCAGACAATTTTTGTTGAATGAAATTCACGCATGGCAAGAGCCCCAAAGATCTGGACATTTGACCATTCAGAAGGGAATGGAACGGAGTGAGGAGGGCACACACAATGAAGTGGAGGAGAAGAGCCAACGACGGCCACTTGAGTTGGCCCAAACCTCAACCGAAAGAAGAGTCCGTCTTCTGGGCCCTGTCTTGTAGCAACGAAATAATTTATTGAAATTCAAATTTATTATCTGCTGCTGCCATCCCATTTTGAGTACGGGTTCGGGCTTGGCCAGGTCGAAAGAGATTTCTGTTCGGTATATTCTCCACACTCTGAGCCAAAACCAATTCAGCTGGAATGCAGGGCCCAAAACACATTTGGCCCAGAGCGTAAAACGAAACGAAACAATCAAGAATGAGTGTAGAAATTCCACAATGAGCCCACGCAGTGATGCTTCATTTTCTGCTCTTTTTTTTTGGGGAAGAAAAGATGGCATAAGCCCAAGAGTGAGTTTGGTTTTAGGATTTACGTTTAGTTGCACAAAAAATAAAATGGGATCAATAAGGGTTCTTATATTATGAAAATATTAAATAATTAAAATTTAGAATGGGAATAAAGCTCAACTTCAAGCTTATCTTTAGTAATATCTTCAGTTAAAGCCTCTTGTTGCTTGTAAAGACTCTGCATTACTATACTATATATACATTTGTATGTATGGATCGATGGAATATGTTGGGTTACCCCTGGGGCTTGGGGGCTCCATGGAGTGACCGACCGCAAACAGTTTGAAAGCCCCCGCTCTGAAAAACAGGCAGCCGCTGTAACGCGTGCTAAACAAGTTTCTCGATCGGTTCCAAGAGCGCGTCTTTGTCTTTTGTCTTGCCCAAAATACCCTGTACTCGTAAGTCAAGAGAAAGAGTATATAAGTTTAGCTTCAGTTCTTTAAATAAAAAAATGTTTTATAATTTATTTAAGAATTTTTCTTACTTAGAGCTGTGTGTGGCATACTTTTAGGAACCATTGGAAGATAGTGTTTATAATCTTATTATTTTTAAACAAATTTAATATTTTAATGCATAATATTTAATATACTAGGGAAGTAATTAAAATAATAAAAAATAAATATATTTACTTAACTTGTTTAACTATCTTGCAAGGCTTTATTATAAGTGCGGTTTTAAATGCATCTCAGATGAGTTCTAGAACTATCTAAGAATATTCTATATTCAAGTTAAATTTTAAGAAATATATTTTAATCATCTTTATTTATTTTTTATATAAAATTCCAAGGCTTCTTAGGATAATCTTTTGTAAAATCTCAAAGGCTTTCTTCTGGCTTACTTTTTGGTAATTTTATAACAACTTTTTCGAGGTAGCTTAAAGGTAGACCTTAATATCCCCGCTTTAAGCGATCTGTTCTTTATTTAATTTTATTTTTTGGTTGTGGCACAAAGGTTGAAACCCGGCAACGAATACTGGAGACCGAGTCTGAAGCGCATCTCTCTCAACAGTTGTTGGTGGCTCTGCGATATAAAAGACATTGAGAAATCGTTTTCCTTTTCAGTGATGCTGCTGCTGCTGGGATGAGAATGAGAATGAGGAGCTGCTGCTTGCTGCCTCTTATGATAATAAATATTTATGCTTTTTTTCCAGGGCTCATCTCCGGTACGGTGAAATAAAAATCCCATTCCGCTCCCATTGGGCTTTATTTACGGCCAAATAATTCAAATTAAGCCTGCGATCCGGGCGAGGAGCCATGTGGATGGAGTATCTGAGTGTCTCAGAGCGCGAGTGTCTGTATCTTCTGGATCTGCGGAGTATCGGTATCTGCGGCTGGATATCTCAACACCAGAACAATGCCGCGTGCCAAAAAAATTTTGATGAACTACACACTACACACATCGTCGTCTTCTTTCGGGTTTTTCCTGGAAGAATCACTCTTTTCTTCTGCTGCCCCAGCAATTTGTTGGCACTTTTGTTTACACTTTCGGAGAATGGGGCACGGCAGCCGGGGGGAGTTTACAATGAAATGATTTAAACAATGTTTTGCCATTTTACGGTTTACACCTGTTTGAGTTCAAACTATAAATATCGGATGCCGTAAATATATCCTCATGGCCATGGTTTCCAATTTGAATTTATTTTCGCCCCACTCTCGGCGCAAATACGCTAGCATTTTCCCCCCTCCTCGCTCCCGTCGCCACCTGACTAAGATTTTCATACGAATTTTCACCCGAAAAAATATTTAACGCCACGATTTAATGAGCACTTTGGTTTAGTCGAAGGCAATTTGCAAAAGGCGCCAGTTTTGCGCTAAATGTTATTTCAAATATTTTCGTTTGCGGAAAATTTCTAATTGGATCGAGGGAAATGTTTGCCTAAATGCATCCAGCACTATACATATATGGATATATATTTGGAAAAGGTCATCAGTGGGGATGAATTTATTATATTATTTTTGGGTCTGATAATGATAGGTTGCTTATAGTTGAAAAATAATAGAAATAATACTATATCTTTTGTGAATTAATTAAGAACCAAGTTGCTTAGGTTTTTATTCGATTTTAAATACTTATTACTGACAAACTTACCTTATGCTTTTATTTTAATATTTATTTTCTGGTAACTGGTAGTTTTCCAAAAACAAATATCCAACCCACTCGTAGGCCCAAATGGAACATGAATGTATTCATTTCGCATAAATCTTGCTTTATATCTGGCTGGATGGATGTGCTTCAATAAAAATCACACACATGGCATTGCATTTCCAATGAGCGGACAACGGAACCACCGCCGGACGAGTGGACAAGCGGACAGCGGACAAGCGGACTCTCTGACGGATGGATGGAGGCGGTTTAGAGGCAAAACTAAAACTCGGATGGAATCGGATGGATGTGGATGTGGCTGTGACCCCCCGGCACATTCAAAGTTGCATATTCAAACAGCGGACACGGGCCAGGCCTGGTATTTAGTATTTCTAAAACTAGAAAAAGGAGTCGAAGTTATTATACCCTTAAAGAGTTAAATTAAATTGTAAGTATAATTATTGAAATGGTTTTTAGGGCAGAATTATGTTAAACTTGGCTTTGAAATATATAATAAATAATGGAAAAATATAAAAAACTATTAAAATAATAAAATTATTTGCCTCTGTTAGCAACTAGCAGCCTTTGGGCATTTTACGGTAAGTTTACTTTATTTAGTTTTACTTAAAAGTATTCCAAAAAAAGCAAAAATCTTAAGATATGAAAGTTAAATAATGAAATCACCTAGAAAAAGGACAAGCAGAGATAAATCTAGATGTACTCGTCCTTAAATAGCGGAATTCATCCCCTTCCATTATACCCTTACAGGGTATTTAAAGGAAAATATACAGAAGCAACACGAACATCAACATCATCAACATGGGGCAGTGCGTTGCGATGTCGTCGCGTCTGTTCGGTTTGGTTTGGTTTCTCCTCGTATCTTGGTGCGGGTGCCGCGATTGATGGTACGAGTACAGCCAGCACATCGCAGAGGAAGTGCTCTTCCGGTCTTGTAAATGAAAATATGTATTTTTCTTTATTTATTTATTTCTGTTTTTTTTTTTTTTGTTCACTGCCGCCGCTACACACAGCCGCTGCCGCTGTTGCTGCTGCTGCTGTTGTTGTTTTTTATTTTATTTAATTTTATTTTATGAATAGATTGCGTTACGCATACAGAAATAGGCAAGCCGCGACGCCGAGTGCCTGTGAATGAGCCCTGAACAGCGGATGGAATATGATGGGTATGGTATGGTATGGTGATATGGTACTATATGCCGCTGGATCGCTGGATAAATGACTGACTGGCTGGCTCGCTGCGAGTGTGTGTGGCCCTCGCATGGATCGCATGGATCGCCCGGGCTTAATGCTCTTTGGGGGCTTTATGTTTATCCAAATAAGCAGCGGCATTGTATAAAGTAATATCTGATGTTGCTGTGGGGTGCTAATAAATAAATCGCATTTGATGTGCATGTGCTTATGCGATAACCGTCGAGTATATATATTTTGCAGGGATTTTCACCTCCGCAGAGCAAGGGGAGTGCTCGGCTGCATTCCCTGGCTTAATCAGTAGCCTTTTTTGATTAATAGATAATTTATTTAATTGACTTAAGCTGGCTTTTTAACAATATTATAGAGTGCTTTAAAATTTATAGCAACAGGCAGTTGCATTTGTTGTAAAATTATAATATAAATATAAACAGACTCTTAGAATTGAATTTGAATTGATAACACAATAGTATAACTAATTTAAAATAACAAAAAAAATGTTTAAAACACCAAGTGTTCATTTACCTTTACGAACTAATTTGTTATTGATTTCCATCACCTTTGAAATCCCTTAAAAATGTAAATATTTCTTTTACTACTTTATTCCCTATGATCTCTAGATATTTTCTATTAATTCATGACCTATTAATGAATTTCTTTCCCTTAAAAATCTGTGAATTCCTTAATCAACAATCTCTCCCTCTTTTCTAACAATTAAATATGCTTTCATGGCTCAAGATCTATCGCTCACTCGATGCCCCATTAGGTTCAAGTGTAGTGCACTCTTCAAAAGGGAAAACCTCTTTTCAATTCAAGCCGAGTAATTTGATATTCAGTGAGCAACTGCGCACAACAACAACAAAAACAAAATTATAAAAAAAAGAATACAAAATAAGAGAAGAGGAAAAACAACTCCTATTGTGAATGGGCTGCGTACAATTTTGATTCAACATTTACATTCCCATTTGCATTGATTGTGCATGACTCTATGTAATTTTAATCACAACACTCACACCACACACACACAGCTCGTAAAAGGGATTTCCTGTTATGAATATTCCATCAACATAATTATTACATACGACTTGGAATTAACTATGGGTCGAGGCCCTCCTCCCTTACAGAGTCGTATACGCAATCATTTCCGCCCGTCGTCCGCTTTTCTTTTTTCCCTCTTTCCCGGTTAACAGTTAATTAAGTTGATATTCGAGAGAGAAAAAAAAATGAAAATAAAAATTCGGAGAAATAATACTCAACGTTGACTTACAAATTGACCTCTTGATATGGCCTGGGAGGAGGTGTAATCTTCGCTCGTCCCCATTCATTCCATTCAGATCGTGAGTCACAGAGATCAGTAAGGAATTTTTACTGTCGATTTGATTAATTAATTAAAGCACAACCCTTTTGTGTGTCCGAGCCTCGAAAGTGTCGGCGGCACTTTGGCACTTTTTAAAAAAAATAACTGACAAAAAGATGTCGTTAAATTTTTACAAACTTCTGCGACCTTTGACGCCGAACTTGAGCGATGATTAAGCCAATCAGCTTAGTGAAAATAAATGAGAATATAAGCCGAGTGAGTGAGTCAGGCTCAAGGCATGATGATCATGATCATGAGGCAAAAAGCATAGCTCGTTTAATGACCTTAAAGGACGTACGAGGAAAAGTGTTCTGGCCAGATTTCTCTAGAAAACGCAAAGCAGACGCAGCAGACGTAAAAAAAAGCAAACGAAAAGCTCAAAGAAACCCAAACAAAAACAGAAAACAAAAACCCAGCGCATAATAATAAGTGCAGCCACGCCCCTTTTTGGGGGAGACTCGGGAGGGGAAATTGGAGGAGGCAGCCAACTATTAGCCATAATGCGCTGGGGCCGTGAAGGCCTTTCAGGAGGCTACGATCGCTGACGAGGGAAGAGTGTGGAGCGAGGAACAAGGAGCTTTGGAGTCAGAAGAATATTTGCAGGAGAATTGGATGCAAAGCTCAACTCTTCACAGAGATGCAGGCACTCAACAAAATTTGGAAACAGAGAAAATGTTACTAAAAAGGGAAATATAATACATACAAAATGTCCTAAAAATTCAGTTTATAATTATTTTATTAATTAATTTTGGCTAAGCGAAGCGAATTAAATATCATAACATATTAAATATATTTTACAGAACATACAAGGAGACTAAGAGCTCACATTTAATTTGTTTCAGTGAGTCATTGTGGAAGGAGGCTGCGGCTGAAGGAGCGGGCAGGAGAACTATGGCCAACAAGCGGCTACTGTGCTGTACCATCACAGCACTGGGAGTTTGGAAATCCAAGGGGGGATGTGGGGCAGCCACTTGGACTCCCCAGTCGGACTTTACATCATGCAGAAGATGTACTTTTCCTACCGAAGCGCTCATGGGGTAGGCCCCACCGTCCATGTAAAGTTCTCATTCGCTTTTATACAGGGGCGGCCGGGGTAATTCATGATCCCTACGTCGCTGCTCGTCTCCTTGTGAAAATCACGTGCAGCGCTCATGGGGGTATTCATGATGCCGCCGCAAAAAGAAGAAGAAAGAAGAAGAGGAAAAACAAAATTTTTTTTTTTTTCCTTTTCTTTTTTCTTTTTTTTTGTTATTTTTTTTCATTTCTTTTTAGGTTTAACTTTATTTTATTTCTTATTTACTTTTACTGGGGTTTGAACCTGGGTCTTTACGTTAAACAGACGGGTCGCTTACACAACGCGCCACGTAGCCAACTTGGACGGCGTCGCCAATATAAACATACAAGCATAACGATATACACATGTATGCATAACATGTATGAAAGAGACAGAAGCTTACAAACCTTAAGGGCATGATCTATTTCGCTCGATTGATATGTGGCTGTTCTTTTGCCCGTCGGTTGCGACGCTTAGCTCAGGGGCCAGAGCACCCGCCTTCGAAACAGGCGGGCGAGAGTTCGAATCCTGTTCATTTCGGACATTTTTATTTCTTTATTTCTTTAGTTTTGAGAAATATCCCAAAAGGGAATTTTAGGTATATGAACCGCCATACAGAACTAGGGATCATACAGTAGGCCATACCTACTGCTCCCGCTTTTCATGGTGAGTCGCTCATGGACATGAAGCAAAGTCCGACTGGGTCGGGCTCACCATGGACCACGGACCATGGACCTCGGACCAGTTTGCCACGCTGCAGTTGAGCCGCACGCACTAAAACCAAGCCAAGACCAAGATGAGGCGAAACAGTGCTGCGAATTTGTCCGATTTTCCAGGCATATCTTTGAATTTGTACTCACTTTCTTTTTTAATTAAAAATAAATAATAAATTAAATTAATTTACCATTTAAACATTTTGGGTTTGGTTCGGGAAATATTTAAAATTAAAACAGAAAAAGTTTGGAGAAAAATGCTATAAATACAATATATTTTTTACACACTTTTAGGTGTGTATCCTATCCTGATATTGTCCTTATTTTCCGATTCTTCAAAAAAAAGGCTGCTGGCAGCACTGGCGACCAACGGACTTCGGTCACTCGGACAGACTCTCCTCCATCGTGGAGAAGGCTTTTGTATTTGGTTTATTTGTCTGGTTTTTTGTGTACAGGTTTTCTTTTATTCATTATTTTTTTACCAGCGTCATCGTCACACACATCGACACACTCACACACACATAAACACACTGAGTGTGCTACCGTGCTACGCCTTATGGAAGATACACTGGGCGAAAATCAACAGCGGGTTTTCCATTGTTCACTGCGCACGCGCGCGTTCACCGAAATTCGTTTGAATTATTTTCGAATCAAATCGAATAATAAAGAAATCTGGCAGGGAGTGAGTGTGGTGTGTGTGTGTGTGCCTGACTGGCTGTGTGTGTGTGCAAAAATAAATAAATAAGAAAAGCTTTGAGTGCTTTGGGGCATTTATTATGGAGCTGTCCCAGTCGCTGCCCCTCAGTGGTCGCTGCTGTCGATTTATTATTTTTGCTTCTTTTTTTCTGTTTTTTTTTTTTGGTTTTTTATCTCCGAAAATAAACAAAACTTCAGGGCACATTCAACGCGCCGGCTGTGTCGCACTTTTCGGCTGCTGCCGTTTTTAAAATACCCTAAAAGAAGAGTAGTTAAGACGAAGGAAGAAGTAGGGTCTTTAAAGAGCAGAATAATAAAATTTAATTAAATCTTTAAGTTAAAACCAGATACTTTTTACAGAAATGTGTATCTCAAGAATATATTATTGTGAAGAAATATCTGTTTTTTTTAGATTCTTGCTGGCTTTCAATATGTTAAAGCTCTTATGACTTTTATAAAATATTTTTTTTTTGCCTAGGGAACTTCCTAGGTCGGTGTTGACCTTCTCCAAAATTTTTGTTGGCTTATTTATTTATTTATTTTTTTATATGCTGCATTTTCAAACGCGCCTCGTTAGCAAGATCTCGCGCCGGCCACGGGCCAAAGTCTCAACTTGGTCTGGTCTCCGATCTTTTGGATTCGGATCGGGATTGGGATTGAGTCTCAGACTGGGCCCAGGTCTTTGGCATTCTTGGTGCGGCCACATGCATATTTGATATCTTATTAACACCCCATAGCTCACAGCTTAAAAAAAGGTAAAGCGCACAGGAACCCAAACATAAAATACAACAAAATTAAGGAAAATATGTCGATGTCATCTCTCTACTTGAAATAGTTGGAAGATGAAAGGTTTACTGGAAGAAAGTATATTTTAAAAATTCCTGAAGGAATATCCCACATTTTATCGAAGAATATTTTGGATAGAAAACAATTATAAAGACTTAAATTTATTTTACAATACAATTCGAAAATTGACTAATAAAATACTCAATAATATTATTAATTAAGTAATTTGTCTAATTAGGCAATAACTACAAATATAAACTATTATTCTTTAATATTCCCCCTCAAAGGTCTTCAGAATAAGCCCCAAAGTAACTTTCTCCACCACTTAAGCCTTAAGATTTTCCAGCGGAACAGGGAACTCGAGCATAATCCGCTTGGGCTGCCAACTCAACCATCATCTCATCATCATCAGCATCTCCATTTCCATCACTGGAACCCTGCATTAAATACAATGTTTTTTTCACTTTTTTTTTGGGTTTGTATACGTTTTTCCTTAAGTTTTTTGTACACGTCCCCGGGCCAAAGAGCTTAAAAAAAGGCCAAACAACCAGAAGAACCAAAACAAACTGTATCTCTGTGGCAGTCGCTAACAATTTGTGCAAACATCGGGAACATTTCAGGGGAGGATGGGGCCATGGTGATGGCTATGGCTATGGCGATGGCGACGTGGATGTGGCTGCGACTGTGACTGCGGCTCTGGATGTGGATGTGGATGTGTGTGCACAAACCGATGACGACGGACGGATCTCTGGCCAGCCAGGGGAAATGCCAACAGAAACCGCATACCGTCTACAATTATTTGCCCAGAGATTACTTTGCTTAAATACGATTTGTATGTGTTCTCGGGCATATCTCTCTCTCACAACGCAGCTAGATGTGTTCGTTCTTTATATTCTGAATTCCCCACCATTATCTGGCATGACCTTGTGAAGGATGTGACCAAGAATGCGAGCCACGACCAAAAACAAGAAGTGAAAAAAGCGATAAAGATGCGAATTTGAACAAAGCCGAAGTTTTAATGCTCTGTTTCTGGGAATTGCCAATTATGTTTGGAAAGTTTTAATGTTTTTAAGCCTTGGGGTAATGTCTGATTTTACCTAAAACTTTAAAGAGGATTTTTAGATGATTTTAACCATAGCACCCACAACATATTATATTTTAATCATGCTTTTTGTAGTTGTAAAATTTTATTTAAAAAATATAAATATTATAAAGAAGCACTAATCCTGCACAGGTCATAATACCTCTTTAAAAAAGGGTATAATAAAGCCAAAGAAACGAGCTAAGAAGAAACCTCACGTCAGCCAAATAAAGCAAACACGCATCTCGAGAGTGAGTCAAGAAAGTGGAGGCTGAACTGAGGTTGGAGAATGGAGCTGGATTTCCAGGGGCTTTACGGGGTATTCCATGGTCGTGTTCCGGGGAGTGAGACAGAGAGGAGCTCTTAAGAATGGGCGAAGCAGCATTGAAAAAGAAAGCCAGCGAAACGGCTTAAAAGCCAACTCAAGAGTCGCATCTTGAGAGCGCCGTTTCCGCTCAAAGCCCGAGTCCCCGTCTCCGTCTTCGTCTCCGTCAAGATCATTATTATGGCAATGATCACGATCATCGTCCAGCAGCAGCAGCAACAGCGGGCAGATCTACACAACACGGCAGCCGCATAAACTGCCAACGCCATTTAAGTCATAATTTAAGCCACATTCCAGACGCGATCCTTCAGAGATTGCATTGCGTGCCCGTGTGCCCGTTCTCGTGAAAGAAACCGAAAGATACATTCATAAATTCGCATCGAGCGACCGAGGATCGTCCATTCGTTCGCTTTGTGGCGTGATCATGGCGTATTTCTTATGCTTCCTTTGGCTTTTCAATTTGCCTTTCAGCCTTGCCAGGCAAATTACACTAGGCAGCAAATTAATGATTTTATTTAATTTCTTCTCGTACCTCTCGATTTGCGTGAGTATACGTCCATGTAGCACACCGATCGATGACTGGCTGTCGCCGCATATTATTTGGCGCATTAACAAGTCTCAAATTTCGCCTGGCGTTGAGTTATGAGCAACTGCCCTAGTCTCCCTGCTCCTGCCTGCCTCCCAGCCTGCCTCTGCAGTTTTCTCCCTCTCCGGCGGAGTTCTCCAGACATCTCGTCATTCCCACGCATCTGGGCACGTACGAGCCTCTCAAGTGGAGTAGGAGTAGCCCGAGATGGAGATGGAGTTGCCAGCGGAGCTGAAATTGGTTGGAGGAGGGGGTCGTCGTCGAACAGAACACCAGAAACAGAGAAGCTGGACACTGTGAAAAATGTCTAGAAGTAAGTTTTTAAAAATTGCTAAAATAGATCATTACAGAAACTAATTTTTAGACATACTTCAAGGTGTCAAAATTCCTGGATTTAAAATAAGAGAAATATATTAATATATCTCTTTACCCAAATACTAAATTTAAGCCATCTGCTATATAAAAACTGTAAGAAAAGATTTCAAATGGGTATTTTAAAATATATCCTTTGCCCACAAAAGTAGGCAACGTTTTTAACATTTGAATATATAATGCTTTGAAAAATGTAATCTTAAACTTATTTATGGTAATTTTATGAAACAAAAAAAAAAAATAAATTTAAATATTAGATCCAATGCAAAAATTCCTTTCAATAATTTCTATTTCTGTTTTATTTCTCCAAGTGTAGGAAACAACTGTCAGGCTCAGACCCCGCGCAGATCGGGACTCATGCCTGTGTTACAAGTGTCAGCCCACAATGAGTATGAGTATGAGTTTGAGTTCGAGTCCCTGATGCGGATAAAGTGGAGGAAGGAGGAAACATCCGTTAAGCGTTCGTTAAGTGTGCGCATGCGTGGAGCGCAGCGCTCTTTTGTCGATTCCACCGAACCAGCGATCAGATCGAGTCGGAGTAGGGAGTAGAGTAGCATATGCCGGGGCATATCCTGGAGGGCTTATGAGGCGGGCACTTGAACGGAGCCCGAACAGGAAACATGCCTAGTTACCAGAGCCGAGTGAGCCCGAGGAGTGGGCGTTGAGAGGGGTTTACTACAACGACGACCACGACGAAGACAAGTGCCTCCATCTCTTCTTTCCCTGTAATTAATTAAAGAACCGTCATCCGATGTAGGCGTCGTTTTTGGCTACCTCCTCCTCTGCATCGCTCGGCCTGCTCCCTCTCGATAGGCATATAAAGCTTAATTAAAGCAAATTAAAGTGATTGCCATTTAGTTTGAGGTTAATTGCATTAAATGCGAAACTAAAAGTCGAGCACGCATCTCCTTCTCCTTCTCTGCCTCGCCTTCTCCGCCAAGGGAGATTCCATTTCCCTTGTGAGTCTGATCTTGAGGGACTGGCTCTGGGAGTCTCTCCCCAGTCTGCTCCATTTGCGAATTGTGTCGTGAGACTTGCCGCAACTTTGACCCCTTTCAATGGGCAAAGTGATTCAATATTGCATGCATCGAAGGCGTAAGGGTGAATGGGATTGTAAGCTCTTGGAAAAACCAGGAATGATTTATAGGATTTTTTCTCAGTTATTAGTTTGTGTAATATTATATAGAGTTCTTTCCCGTTTAGTAATATTTCTCTGATGATTCAACTTATGGTTGAAATTTTCTCTATTTGCTTTCAATATTGCAACCTCAATTGCCGGCAACACTTGGCCCCTAATCTAATTGCAGTTTGCATGTTTGCCGGCACTTTGGATCGGTTCCCTCTGCTCCTCCTTCGGGATCCTCACTTTTGGAACTTATGCACATCTTGTCGGCACATAAATTCTCATTACAAGTGGAAACGATGACGATGACAACGGCTTGGCCTATGGCACTGAACTTTTGTGCTTAATTTTTTCGATATGCAATAAATTGAGAATGGCCAATGGGGATGGTATAGATGGTGGTGTGTAATGGGTAGTGGTGGAGCTGTCAGCATTTGGGGATGGAGGTGGGAATGGTGATTGAGGTTGGAGGTTAGACGTGTTAACCTATGGACAGCCTTCAAGCGCTAAAGATAAAGCTAAAGTAACTACTTCTGAACTGATTTACCTTAAGAATGAATTGATAAAATAAATAATGAAATGCTGCTTTTATATATTATAATTTATTAGATACAATGACCAGTGAATAAAGTCAAACAGGATGGAGAAGGAAGTCTAAGCGGCATTATTGCTCTGCTGGGCCGGATGAGCATTAATTGCGTTGATTGTCATCGCTGCTTGCTTTCTTGCTGGTTGTTGATGTTGCAGCAGTTGTTGCTGTTGCAATTGCTGCTACAAAAGCTGCGGGCTGCGAATCCGAGTGCTAGTGCGAATGCAGTCGGTTCATTGGACTGGCGCAGTCAACTGGCAACTTGCAACGTCAGTCGCATGCGCCGATGTCTAGGTAAAAGTTCTATGCTGCTGCTGCTGCTGCTGTTGTTGCTGTTGTTTCTTTTGGCTTTGCTTTTGCTTTTGCTGTTGCTTTTTTAGATACAATTTCCGGGTCATTGACTTGAAGCATTTCTTCATTGAATTGCGTATGGGATTGCAACTGTGTGCGTTTGTGTGTGTGTGCTGGTTCCAGCAACACGATCAATAAACGAGACAAGCCAACAACAACAACAACAACATTTACACCAACAAAAACAACATCACACAGAAAAAAAACACCAACAAAAACTACTTCCAACAACAACAACAACATTCACGCACAGCGACAACGACCAGTTAGAAGAAATACGATAAAAAAAAAAGAAAACAGAGTCGAAGGCAACCAAAGAACTTTTATACAACCAAGAGAGTTCTTCCACAAAGTACAGTGTGGACTCTGAGGAGAAATTAAGGCTTGTATTTAACAAGAAAGCAAGAGAACGTTTATAGAAAAAGAAGTTGGGAATTTTAGGCACATTTTTGATATACCAAGAGGGGAGAGGTTTGAGACTACAAATAAATTCATATGGAACTCCATTAGGTAAAGGAAATAATAATAAATAAATGTATCTTGACGATAAAAGTATACAACGGTTATAGTTCCTGTAGTTACCTATGCATTTCTCTTCCTTGGGTTCACTATAAGAAGCTTTCACTGTGAAGGAAATAAAGAGGCGAACGAGCCCAAGAAATGGGGCTTTTAGGGGTGATGAAGGGGGGTGTTGTTGTTCTGTTTATGACTTTGCCTCGCTTTTTTTTTTTGTTGGAGGACGAATGCCGTGTGCAGTGCAATAGCAGAAAAACATAACAACAAACAAGAGAAGAGAACCACATCAGCAACAACAACAACTAAGGCACAACGTGCGCAGTGAAAGAAAAAGACTAAAGAAAATAATGACAATAACAAGCAAAAGAGAAGTTACACAGGTGTCAAGACTAGCTGGATACCTATTAACTTCGATGTAAAACAACAATTAAATACCACAAATTTCCAGGATATATTTCAGTTTAAATCAGAAGATATATCAAAGTTTTGGTTCATTGAACTAATAATATAATTTAATTAAAATAAAATGTCATGAGCTGAAATTTGATTAACAAAAAGTATATACTAGTATATTGCTTACTTGTACATCGAACTTATATACCCTTTGACCCTTTCTGCCGGGTTTCCCAGGGTATGCAAACAACAACAAATCCAAGAGGTCGTCGAAACGTTGTCGACGACTGCAGATAAAACCATGCAATCGGCAGGCAAGGTAACCTGCAAGCCGCAGAACCGAACGAAACCTCCGCTGGCCACCTGCCCCTGCCCCTGCCCCACGTCACCTTGCTTCTCTCCCCTCCCCCTGCTCCCCTCGACAGGTAACCTGATCACCACAAAACAGAAGAAACACAACGGAGATTGAGGCAGAGAAAGAGACAGAGAACAGGCGAGAATGAGAAGCAGGAGACGCAGTTTCCTCTTTCTCTTTTCTATTAAATATTTTTTTCAAATATTTAACTATTAGGTAATTTTTTTATAATTATTCTTCTAAGAAAGACGAGTGCTTGATAACTCCGCCATTAGTTTTGGAGAATCAGAGTCAGAGTTTTAAAATGATAATAATTTTCAATATTTTCTTACAGTGCATTGGTGCATTTGTGGATGTGTGCCTGTGGAAATCAAGTGTGGCAAGGCAAGGCAAGGCAAGGCGGAGGCCAAAGAATAAGAGCAGCAGAGGCTTAAAAGAAAACGAGAAGAAGCTGAAAGAAACTCAAGAAGAAGCCGAGGCAACTGGGAAACGGAGGAGCAACGACGACGCGTCACGGAAAACTCGTTAATGCAGGCGAAGATTTCACTTGGACTCCAGACCCACACACACACTACACACACACACACACTCATGAATGCCGCGTGTGTGCTGGTGTGCGTTTAACGCATTTTAATCAGCGTGTCGCATAATTACCGGATGCTGTTGAGAGGGGCCAAAAGAGATGGGGCAATGCCGGGGTTAAGGGGAGGGAGAGAGGGAGAGCAGACAAGTGCCCCTCCTCTCTCCCCCCTCCTCCCCAGCCTCATAGCCTCTCATAGCGATGCCAATATAAAGGGACGACAACGGTGGAAGGGGGGGCATGTTACCTCAACCGAAAAAAAAGGGGGAATATTCAAAATCATAACAGAAAATGATGGATGAATTGTCGCGCTGCTTGGCTCCAATAAAAATAACTGTAAATGCGCTGCACTTTTCCGAGGGGAGATCGGCCAAATTAAAACGATGCCAGCACGTCGTCGCCCCCCACAAATCAACGCACACATAACGTAAAGGCACTGTAAACAAATTACAGGAGATTGAGTACCGAAAGTTCTTTATATTTATTTATTTTTTAAGCAAGCTATTCATATAATTTATTTACAATGAAAACTACATTTTTTACGATCGATTTCTGAATGTCAAAATGTCTTTACTCTCTGGAAAAATGTAATTAAACTTTCCAGTAATCTATAATAAAGTTTATCATTTAAAAGGTTATAATAAATAAATGAGTTTGTAAACCTGAAATTTATTTATAATCATGCATCACCCTCTATCTGTCTACATCCTAAAAAATCCAACAAATCTTAGATAAACCTTCGCAGGTTGAACTATTGCAAACCTCTCTATAAAAAGTTTAACTGTGAGATACTTTGATAAGATACTCTGCTTTAGTTTATGAATTTCTTGCTGTGCACTCACAAAATGATTCTAGTGATCTTCGGTCGAGCCTGCAGTGAAAGTTTCTCGCAACTGCACCAGCAGCAGAAGCCACACCAACATCGACTACAACAGCAACAGCAACAACAACTACAACCGCCGCCGACAACATCTCTGTCTGAATTCGAAGTATTGAAAATATTAATAGAACAAACTTGTTTTGACGGAAATGCACTTTACTTTATTTATCATAGTCCGTCAGTTGGGGATTGGGATTGGGATTGGGACTCGTATTCGTTTTCGTATTCGTATTCGGATCGGGAATGAATGAAGCAACATGTGGAGAGGCGGCAGCAGCCTCTTCCTCTCTATTTATGCAGATAGATGGGCGGAAAAGATAAAGTATCTCGGGTAGCATACAACACACAACATACACACACTCTTGCTGCAGTTGCAAATTGCAATAGAATCGGGAGGGGGATCGTTGGCCATGTTGCAATGTTGTTGCTGCGATGAGGATCTCAATGGGAAAAGGGGGATGGAAAGGCAGTGCCTGTGAAAATGGGGATGAGGCCTGAGGATCAGGAGTGTAAGGGGGATGGGGAATAGCAATGGGAATGGGGGTGACAGGTGCGGAGTCTGGCAGTTCTGGGAGTGGAAAGAACCAAATGGCTTTCGGAAACGTTCTGCTTTTTCAGTAAACAGCTCAGGGGAAATGTTTTTCTTTAAATTTATGATCAAAACGTATTAAAAATAAAATATTTCGTAAGGAAATTACTTTCAAATAACGTTATTAAAATGTATATTAGCATATAAAGTTAACAGCAACATGTAAACATGACTGTAATTAAAATCGCCATAAACAACAACCTTTAAAAATCAAGATTACTTAAAAAGTAAACAAAATAAAGCGAACATAAATAATTACATAAATCAATCAAGCCAAACATGACTAAGATGTAATAAACTGATAAATAAACTAACATGAGTGGTTAAAAAATAGTTAATGAAGATTAATAGAAGGATTAGAAGAGATTAAAAGCAAAAACCTTGAAGATTGCAGTTTTTCTTGAAGTTGGTCCAAAGATTTAAGTCAAGTATTTTGTTGATATATTTTTCTTAAGTGTTAAGTAATTGATAATTATTTTTTTCCAATATTTTTTAATAGCCAAAAATTGCATACCCGTAGAACACTCATAAGTACCCCATAAGCACTTGACATCACATCATCATGGGATTCCGGCTGAGCTCTTGCCCCTTCCGCCAACGGGCAACCGAAAAACCATCTGAAGCTTGTCAAGGTTTATTACATTGTAACCACAGAAAACGCTTTAGCTTCGGCTTCAAGCGGCTGTCATGGAATATTAGAAATGCCAGCCAACAACAGCAACTACATACGGGGTTGAGTGTGGCCCATAGACAAAGTTCAACTAAGGTTGAAACCATTTGTCGGATTAAATACGCGCTGCGGTAATTATGTGCTTCAAGCAGCAAGCAACCAACAGCAGCAGCAGCAGCAGCGGCAACAACTACATGCGAGCAACATAGGCAACATGGCAAACATGTCGAGAATGCGACTCCGAAAGCACCGAAAGCCGAACCGAAACAAGTTTCCAACAACTCCAGCTTTAGCTGGGGCTTTATAGCCTAAGCTATGGCTCCTCCATAGCTCTATAGCTCTCCATAGAGCACTGGACAACAACAATTACAGCAGACGCCGGAGGGAGCACTATAGCTCGACTATTACATACCTGGTGCTGGATACTTCCTGAATAAATCGAATTATAATATTGCGGAATATAAAAAACAGCAGTGAGATCTTGTAAGGTCTTGTAAGGTGTAAGGTAAGTACAATCCCATGTGTTATCCCAATTTATTAAAAACAATCTATGTGTTAATTATACAATAGTTTTAGGACTTGCCTGAAGACTGTCTCACTTCCCTCTTCTCTGAGAGGTTTACAAAAATCCTAATGAATAATTTACTCAAGCGGAAGCGCCTCCATCTTACATCCGCTGAAAAGAATTCAAATATACCCATGAATACTATGCGTACCGGGTATTACAACAGCGGCAACATCGAGGGACAACGATAAGGCGCGCTGGCAAAGTGTCAAATGAATTTGTCAGACTCGAACCGAACCCGAACTCTCGGACATGTTACAGCACTTGGGCATTGGGCCGACAATAAACACAAATTTAATTGTCCAAAAAACAAAAAAAAACATACCTATGGGGGGCTGGAGGGAGGTGTGTTCTCGGAAGGAAAGGAAAAAGGCCAAGGAAATCACGTGCGATCTGCGTCCGTATCACAGGTGCTTCCGTTCCCTTTCAGAGTTGGGGTTGGACTTGGAGTTGGAAGGACGGAGAAACATAAACCAGAAAGCAGAAAACACAGTTCAGCGGATGTGAGTTGTGTGTATTTGTTGTGATTTTTGCACCTGTTGCACCTCAGCAACAGTCAAGGAGCAAATATTAAAAAACACACAGAGAAATGGGACCTGAAATTAGAGAAGAGATCTCAAAAATTATGTTTCTCAAGTCCTTTTAAAGAAAATCACATAAAATGTAAGATATTTCTGATTAAACCTTTCTGTATATTATCTTTACAAATCCTTATTATTTATATATTGTTTTTTTTTTCAGTGCTTGGATAAAACCAAGAACAGCGGACAAGCGTTGCATACAAATACAGAACCACAAGCGACTTCCGCCGCCGCAGGATCACACAGAGCAGGGCCCAGACCGAACCGAACCTGTTCCCATTCCATGGGATGCGATGCCGGGATGTCGAGATATGCGATGCGCGATGCGATTCCCCGAAAGCTGCCATGAGTTGGCGATTTTTTTCACTGGATTTTCGGTTTCAGCGAATCCATAATGATTTCATTGATCTGTCATTCAAGAGCTTCCAGCATGTCTGCAGTGCGAAACGTATTCGTATCTTGCACTCGCTTCGTGGTAGCTATGTGGCACTGCGTGTCACCGGACATTTGTGTCTGTGCCAGTGCCTGTGGATTGGAGATTGTGGCAGCATTGGCAGCAATATTCATTGCTCAGACCCGACGACACTGATAGCTTATCAACGCCGCCGCCGCCGCTTCCTTGCTCATTAGAGAGCTGAATAAATCTCCCCGGTTCTCCGGCGAGATTCGATTCACCTTCAGTGCCAGTGCGAGTGCGACAAGTGACAGCCAGATAGTCGGACTATGGTCCGGATGGAAGGAGAAGCCAGCTCATCATTTCATATGGTTGCAGCACATAAAAAGTGATCAATGGAGAAGAGAGGATGCTAAGGATAGAGCTTTTCGGTTCCTTAAAAATATGGGGCTTTTAAGGACTCATTTAAACTTAAACTCTTCAAATTCCTTAAAATTTCAATCAAATCAACTTCAAAATATCTTAAGCTCAACCAACCAATTAGCGAGCGATCACTGTATTCACATGTCCCACAGAGATATCGTCAGAACTGATCGAAAAGTTTATTCATTGCGTGCAGTAATGAGAGAGAATCTTCAAAGGAATTCACCGGAATGGCGATATCGATGGGAAATGGGAAAGCTCAGGGGGAGCAGGAGAGGGGAACAGGAAAATATAAATGGAAATGGAAATGCCGGCGTGCATAATAATAGTTTATACGGAAATCTAATGATCAATGGGAGATAGCAATGCACTACATTTCCAATTGGCTTGCTCCTCTCCCTTATCAAACTTCATTCATTAGCGGAGCAAACCCGAAAATGGCTCCCCCAAGGGGTGGTGACTACAGACGAAGGGATGTCAGTTTCTCTGGAGGAGAGGAGAGGGACAAGGCAGAGGCAGGAGGAGAAAGAATTGGCAGACTTGCATTGCACGCAATCAGCCAGCTCGTTAAATATAGCACACTTCAGAGGCAGTGCATCTTGCGTCTGCTTATTCGAGTTCGAGTTCAGTGCTGTCGCTGCTTCATTCATTCGCTACACAGGGAGAAAAATATTGAAGAAATTAAGTGGGAGAAACTGCAAGAATTTCCTTTTAAAAAGTAGTGAGTAGGGAGTTTGAAAAGGCAAAGAAGAACAATTTCTAAAACCTATTTAGGATATATTGTATAATTTGCTTTATTTATTTGACTTTCGTAAAATATTATTTATTTTATTTAAGAAATATATTGAACTTGTTTTAACTATATAAAGGCTTTAATATCCTTCATCTAAAATTTTTATTTATTATTTAAATTTAAAGTTAGGCTTAAATCTGAAGTTAGGCTTAAGTCTGAAGTTAGTGCCACTTAAAGCTCTGTTTCTTTAAGGATCTCGAACTTTGATGTTTGTTTATTTTGTAGTGATTTTTAGGTATTCAATATTGTTAATTTTCTTATGACAAATAATAGAATTTATTATTTAAAATGAATAATTAATTTTTCCTTGTGCAGTCTCCACTCTAAAGTGTGTCAATCGGAGCGAGTTTGAAGCGAATTGGCAAGTCTCGTGCAGCAAGGCTTATCGGGGGATAGTCATAGTCTCGATCCAAGTCTGCCCCCCTCTAACCGCTGATTACCAACAACAAAAATAAAAAAAAATTAATGTTTTATGTGGTTTTATTTCTTTTCGGTTTCATTCTCTTTTTATTTTTTCTTGTGTGTGTTGTTGAGTTGTGTTTTCTTTTTGCAAGGCCCGTAGTGACCCCGGGAGCAGACCCCGGTTGATCCGCTGGGTTATCACTGGCCAGAAACATGCACCACCACACACTCAGTCCAACACACACCCCACACACACACACACACTCTCTCCAGCAGTCTCAGCCTCAGCCTGGGGACTCAACTGTTTGTAATTCGCGTTTGAGCGCGCAAATTATGATTGAATAATGAAATGCCCCAATGGGCAGTCAGCAGTCAACAGTCGGCAGTCGGCAGTCGGAGCAGTCGCTGCCTTCAATTATGCAAAACGGTTACTGCACTTTGCATTAATTAACAAACGGGGCAAACAAAGCAGCGAAAATCGCATAGAACGCGAGCAGCTGACACAATTTTGCACGTGCTAACTTAACCCATTTTACACTAAGCTTCAGGGGGGCAAAAAGTAGTACTTCCTACTTAGATTAAAGCCATTGTTCTGGGGTCAGTTTATGGAATCCAAAAGTGTCAGCTTAATAATTAAAAATGGTATTTATTTAGTTCATATTAAATGTATAAATAAAGAAATTAAAATGCTGATTCAACCCTTAACTTACGAATTAAAATGCTGCCTTCATTTCTGTTTGAATTACATTTTTAGATTTTTATTGGTTCCAGAGACTAATATATTTTTTAGGAAATTGATTAAATTAAATTACTTCCACCAAAAACAGCACTTTATGAATTAAAATGTATGATTTTTTGACTGCAAATCTATACAATCTTCAGCTTCTCAAAGTTGCCTTTTTGAGTGTTTCTTTTAATATTTTCCCTGCAATATTTTGAGCCTGAAGATATTCAAAAGCTGTGGCAGAGGAGCTACTAGGACAGAGATCTGGAAATATTTTTCCTACTTCCCTTCCAGAGCGAGTGAAAATATTTTGCAGTTAAATTTAAATTAAGTACACTCACGGGGCCAGTGTGTGTGTGTGTGTTTATGTGCTTGCAACATTTGATGCGCGCCTTCCGTTGTAAATTTTCATCGTAGGTTGTCGGTGTGCCGCCACCGCCGCCGCAGCCGCCCGCAATGTTTGTGCAGCAACACACATCGGCAACGGCGGCAGCAGCAGCAACATTCTGTGTGTTTTCTGCGCATTTTTTTTTTAGTTTTTCCTTTTTTTCAGTTTTTAGTAATTTAAAAATAAGTGCGCCGACGGCGGCCCCAAATAGCATCCGCAAAATGCAGCAGAAGCAGAGGCAACATCAGTCGTTCGCTTGCCGCTGGATGCTGGCCCCTGCTCTCCTATGTGTGTGTGTGTGTGTGCCTGGGTGTGAGTGTGCGTGAGCATCTGTGTGAGCTATGGCAGCCCCAATCCGAATCTGAATCCGAATCCCAATCCGAAGCCGAGCAAGCGAACAAACTCGGGGCCTCGGTCCGTGTGTGCGCGCGAGATAAACAAACTGCCAGTTCACTATCAATCAAATACCGGAAACAGCTGCTTTAGTTTTGCCATAGCCATTTGGCACACCACTACACACAGTCAGACAGACAGACAGAAGCATACACACATACACACACTTACTGGCAGCAAAAACAAAAAAAAAAGGATTAAGATCATTTCAGAGCTGATGCTGCAGAGATCAATACGAGGGATATCTGGGATTTAGTCTAAGAAAGACTTTGTATAAATTTATTTAAAATATTGTTTTTAGTTTTGTAAAATTTACATTATTTGTGCTATTATATTAAAAATTTTAAGCAGCAGAATAAGACTAGAACTCTCAGAACTTCCAGATTGTAAATCTAAGCATGATGTAAAGTTATTATTTGTTCATTTCCGCATCTTTACGTAGCCTTTAATCATATATCTGTATATTTTTGAGAAGAAAAATGATATATTTTGTTATATTTAAAATTTAAATGTAAAAGTGAGAGAGTTCGAGTTTTACTTTTACTTTTATATAAAAAAATGGTTAGTTTTTATTAAAACAATATAAAAAAGTTTAAATTATTATTATTTCTACTAAAAACACCTGCCAAGAGTGGAAATAAAAATCCATCCATCTGTCCGTCCATACTCTATCCTTTAGCTGCCATAGGAACAATCAAGAAAGTAATGAACAAATCATAATCTCGCTTTTCTCAACATATTTTAATCAAATTTGAGATTCAGCCATTTATTATTCTTTCAGAATTTAGTTATAGTTTAGTTATAGTTTTGTAGATCAATTGCAGTCTTCAAGGGTATATAAACTTCGGGGAGCCGAAGTTAGCTTCCTTTCTTGTTTCCATTTAAAAAGGCCTCAGTTTATATAAAATTAACCCCCGAAAAAAGCACACAATATGATACTATTTTTTTAGTATTATATGATTTTTTTTTATTTTGTAGTTTTTAACGGAACATACATTCTAAAAACATTACATAAAGTTCTTCCGGGGGCTTGCTGCTCCCCTACTCATCTCCTCATCCTCATCGTCCTTTTGCTCAGTTTTATTTTATTATAATGAAATGTACAAATAAAATAAATATTCATTATGCGTAGCTTGTATGTATAGAGTGCCTTAAATATTAATCGCGTATCTTTAGCATTATCTTTATCGTTATTTTTTATGCTTGTGTATAATTTTTTCTGTTTCTTTTTCTGTTTTGTAGGTTTTTTGCTTGAATTTTCTGCTTAGGGAGGTTTCTTTTTCATCTTTTAGTTTGTTTTTGTGGGGTTTTTGTTTTTTTCATTTTTTGTTTGCATTTTTGTTTAATAGTTAGGAGTTTTAAGCATAGTTTTCTGGTGTGTATATCTAGGCATATATATATATAGTTATATATAGTACATATACAGATTTCATATATATATATATAGCGTATATAGTAAAGTGTTTTTAGTGTTTAACATTAATCTTTAATTTACTTTTTGCTTGCTTCTTGCTTTATGTGTATAAATTTGTTTTAAGTTGCTAATTTGCCACTGTTTTTTGTTGTTTTCTTTTGTTTTTTATTTATGGATATTCTCTATACAAAAAATGTTTGTATTTTTGCTGCATTTCGATTTGGATTTTGTATTTTTTACATTTAAGTTTCGCTTTCTCTATTATTTGGAATTTGCTTGCATTTCGCTCATTTCTCATTACCTTTTTATAGTATATACAATCTTGGGGCTGGCTTTCGTGGTTGGATTTTGTGGAAAAAGAACAACTATGGACCCGCCCTGGAACCCCTATAAAATACGCTCATAAGAAACTGATTTCGTTATATATATCCCATATCGTTTCCCCAGTTCTGTTTATATATCTTTTTCCTTCGTAGTTGGTAAAGTAAACTAACTGACTTTTGGTTTGCAGTACATTTACATATACATATATATATCGACGATATCTAAGCACATTTAGACTGGTCTATAGGTTGCTCTCTAAATTTCTCGAAAATCTTTTGGCCATACACTCACACATATATCAATTTTTAATTTAAATTCGTAAAGTTCTACAATGTTTTTTGTTTTAGTTTTCTTTCTACAACATCAAAAATGGACTGGACTTGGTTTTCATATTTAATATTTGACTAATTTTACGCCACTGAATATTTCTCTAAAAGTTCTCTCGTGTGTGTATATAGGTTTTATATATATATATATATAATCTGGTGTTTTGTTACTCGCTTGCCCCAAATTGTGGTTCAGTTTTGTATATTTCGAAATAGAAAAAAAAACACGTTTACTTTACAACGTCTGTGTTCGGCTTTACTTTCTGTGGAAAATTCATTGGAATTATTTTGTGTACAACTATTTAGTGTTTATAAAATAGAAATTTGACTTAGAAATTGAACATTGAACTGAAGATATTATCATTATTATTTATTATAAAAACAAAATATGCATATTTCGTTGAAGAACTCACAAATAATACAAATAAAAATCCTTCGAAAAATAATTTCTAATCGCGTTCGTTTTTCTTTTCACTTTGTTCCACTCTGTCGTCTTCCTCGTTTTCTCTTTTTTAAGCAAAAATTATTTTTTAAATAACATTTCTAATAATTAATAATTATCTGTTTGCAGTCTTTGGTTATTTAATTTTTCTTTTCTCTTTCCCCATTTCTTTTTTCCGTTTTATATCCTTTTAAAACATATATTAAATAATTTTTTGTTTGTATATATATATATATATATGGTTATATTTTCACGCCTTTCTCTAGATTCCAGCCTTCGGATTTGTTCTGTTTTCTGTTTCCTTTTTGTGCAATGCCGCTTTTCCTCAATGGGGAAAAGCAGGCCCACAAAATGCCTTCGCCTTAGTAGTCGGGACTGGAGTCCAGCAGACGCTTCTCCGGCGTAAGGTCACCCTTCCGGAGGATGCGACTCGCCGCACTGCAGCCATGGTCGATGGCCTTGCCATTCACCTGGCCGAGCGCCGCCTGACCTCCGTTTACAGGACCCCCGCTGGACAGGTTCACACCGCCCACTCCTCCAACGCCTCCGATTCCATTGCTACCATTCACGCCCAGCGGGACAATGGGCAGCATGCTGCTGGTGGATCCAATTCCATTGCCCACGCCCTGACAGCGGCATCCCCGCCCGGCGAACCTGCCGTAACATTTCTCGCACAGCTTCATGCAGCCCCGCATCGGCCAGTAGAACCACAGGCAGGGCAGGAAGATGGACAGTGCCCCCAGCCAGCCCCATCGTTGCGTCCGCTTGTACGGGCCGCAGGAGCAGGGATTGTCCACGCAGGGCGTACCATTGCCATCGTCGCAGTCCAGATCGTTGTCCCGCGCACAGTGATAGAACAGGGCCTTGGCGCAGCACAGACAGGAGGCATAGTCGATGATGGACTCGGCGCTGCACAGGCACGTCTTGTTGCACACCCAGGTCTGGGGCAGGGGACGCGGACTCTGGCAGGTCTCGCACCGACAGCGGCCGCAGCGAGGGCACACAATGGGATTGAGCAGCGAGGGATCACCGCTCATCACAATGGGGCCACTGGTACCAGATGCTCCACCTGCGCCACCGACACCACCACCGCCGAGGAGCTCCTCCAAGGCATGCATATGCTCCTTTTGGGTTGCGGGCGTGGGCTGCTTGGTGATTATCGCTGGCTGGGCCAGGTTCAGGTTCAGTCCCAGGCCGAGACCAAGTCTCGCTGGAGCTGGCTGCTGCTGCTGCTGTTGCTGCTGCTTCGAGGCGGGTGTGGTGGATGCTTTGCTGGATTGCAGGTGCGAATGTAGTAAGCCATCGGTGTGATCGCTGCCAGCGGACGTCGCCTGCGTCGTCGTCGTCGCCAGTCGCGCATGTTGCTGCTGTTGTAGTTGCAGGTGTTGCGCCTGCTGCTGCTGTTGCTGCTGCTGTTGCAGGTGCTGCTGATGCTGGTGTAGATGCTGATTCCTCTGCGGCAGCAACAACAAATGGTGGGTGGTGGTCTGGCCATTATCCTGCTGGCCAGCCGGATGCTGCGATCGTGTCGCATGTTGCAGCGGCGTGTCCACATACTCGTTGGTTAGCCGTTCGGACTCGGGTCGCGGTTGCGCCAGCGTGACGGGTGAGTTGCCACCGACGGGCGGTTGGCCCAGAGCGGCCTCAGCGCTTTGGAAATGACTAAGGAAGTTGTTATTGTTGTTGGTGTTGGCGTTGGCGTTGATGCCGGAGCCGGTGCTGGTCGGCAATGGTGCCGGCGGCAGCGGTCTCCTTCGCGTAAAGGATGAACCCGAACCGGAAACGGAACCGGAACCCGATACCGTCGTTGCTGCCGTCGTCGTTGTTGTTGTCGAGCTGGCTGTGCTGCTATTCCTGCTCAGGCTGCTGGGCCTTTGGGGCAGGAAGGTTAAATGGTGGATTTGGTAGTCGTCAAAGTCCGAGCCGGATGCGGAAGCGGGTATTATCGATATCGTATTGTTGTTGTTGTTGTTGTTGTTGATGTTGCTGCTGCTGCTGCTGCTAAGGTTGCTCGTTGCGCTAATACTAAGTTGTTGCTGCTGTGAATTATTATTGTTTCCTAGTCCTAGTCCTAGTCCTAGTCCTGCTACTGCTCCTGCTGCTCCTGATCCCGACTCGGCACCACTTAACGTCGGCTCCGGCGCCCTTGGTCGATGCACGCGCGGTAATAGCTTCGGGGGCCGGGGTGGCGCCAAGGGATCGCCGCCATTTCTGCGATCCATGTAGTGTTGTAACCAATTCTCCCCCAGCTACACTCCTCCTCGCTCCTCACTCCTCGCTCCTCTCCTCCTCGCTCCACTCCTCTCCTCTCCTCTCCTCTCCACTTCGCTCCTCCACCTCGAGGATCTCTGTGTAGTTGTATCCTGTCCTCAATGCCTTCGATGATAACTGCTGCGCCCGGATTCAGCTCGATGTGCCTTCATCCTTTTGCAGTGGCGCCACAGATCCAGACAGGTGCGATTGCTTTCTGTAACAAAAAGGATAAGGAAACATATTTAGTAAGCTGTTAACTATCAAAACCTATAACTAAATTAAACGAAATATAAATACAAATTAAAGGTAATTCAAACTCTGTTTAGTTTCCAAGGTGACAAGCTATGTTAACCCCTAGATTTCCTAAATTTAGACTTCATTTTCATTTCTAGTTTGTTTTTAGCTGGAAAATCTTGTCTAAAATCCGGCGGAAAGTGCAAGAAGGCCATGGGTATTGCTTCAGCACCAAAATGGCACGTAGATGGGTTCCCAACTTATGGATAAAAACGCTAAATAAATAAGTGGGGAAGCGGGAAAGAGCAGAAAATAGTTTGGCACGAGGTCGTGCCTCTGGGTCCAAAGTACCCACCAGAGAAAGAGCGAGAGGGAGAGACGGTATATATATCAGGGAGGGATCTGGGGTAACCCTGGGTACCGTACTCGCTCGTACTCGTTCCAGAGCAAGCGAGGCGATGCTTTTGTTTGGATTAAATGGCCAGAAGTGAACTTTTCTGGTTGCCGGGCCCGCTTTTAAATACTTATTTTTTCCACACCCTCCTTACCCCTTACATTTAATGTTTGTAATTAATTCCGCGGCTAGAGGAGAGCTCTCTGTAGCTAGAGAGCCGCGAAAATTGGTCAACGCCCAGCAGAAGGTCGTCGTCGTCATATTTATATGTACAGATAAAGACGTATACATGAGGGTTTGTTTTTTCTCTTTTCGGCATGACTTTAATGTAAACATCATAGGGCAAACATATACACACACAAGTTTTGTGTTTCTTATTTTTTATGATTATTATTATTTTGGGTTTATAATGTTTTTCGAGTTCACTCGAAGCGAGGCGACTCGACGAGGACGGGTTGGTTTTTCTAGGGAAACTGGGCTTGGGCTTGACGGGCCAAATGTTAAAGATCAAATTGCTTATTTATGCTACAGAGACACAGAGCATAGTCTTGGGGATTTGGAATCCAAAGAAAAATTGGAATACAAACAAATCCGCCGAGACACCGTTAACCCCCATTATCTGCTATAATTGCTTTCACCCCTCCCTATCTATAGCACTCATTGTTGAAATTTCCCCTCTCAATTTCTGCCTCTCACAAATCGTTTATTTCCGCTCCGCCATAAAAATATATATATATAAACATATACATATGTATTTATAATTATTTCATTTGATTTGACGAAATCAAAAAGAAATTAGCGGCGCCTTGCTCGATTTCAGATTATATATGTATATTATATAGCTGAGAGACTGAAGAATCTGAGAATGAAGCGAGAGAAATAAAATCATGCTAATTGAACTTTGACTGGGGGTACACATATTTCGGCTGGCGATGATGATCATGGTAATTATATGGCACGATCTCGCGATTGCAAAATACAACATTTTTTATGGCAAAATAACTGTATTTTTTTATGGCATGTTTTTTCAGATTTATGGCTATGCATTGGCCATATCAACTAAAGTCGAGTTAATCTCGTTTCCCAGTGGTCAACGCGGCGTATGAGTAATGCGATGCGATGCCACGGCATCCCCTTCCCCCCAGGGTCGTGTCGCATTTTAGATAAATATTTGTTTACACATAATTAACAGAACAGGCAAACCCAGAGGCCAGGCCCCGGCAAATAAGGAAATACAGGAAATTAATAAATGACGTTGCCATAAAAAATTAATAAAAGAGCCCAGCAAAGCGATAAAAAGGGGCCCAAAACGAATTATTATTATTATTATTATTATTATTATTGTGCCGCATAAAAATTGTTTTTAGCGCCAAACGAAAATTTCGATGCCCCGAAAAAAGAAATAAATACAACTACGTTCTGTTTTTCTCCTATATAATATATATACATATTTACCCGATTAAGAGAGTGAGAGGGAGAGGCAGTGCCTATATAGGTGCGAGTGGGTTAAGTGTGTGTTTTTCGGGGGGTATAAAAATTAACACAAACGCCCACTTATTGACGTCATGTCCGGTACTCAAAAACAATTTTCGAGAATGATCACAATTGAGAAAAACAAAATAGAAAATCAACGAAAACACACGTTGCTTGGGGTCTCTAGAAAAAAAATATAGTTTCGGGGATGGCGATCTGGGGGATGGCCAGCAGCAGATCGCCACTGATTGCCAATGAGAAAATAAAAAGAAATCTTGCTGTTCCTTCTCAGATATTTGGCAATCTTTGACTTCTTCGCGGGAATCTGTAAGCGTCATTTCGTCTTCTTTTTGATATACAAAATAAATCGTAACCTATTTTGAGCTTTTTTTTAAAGAATGAATTATCCGAGGCAAATACTTTGATGTTTTTCACCAAAAAAATTTATAAAATATATGTTATATTTGCTTGCTTAGTTTCTTTATTAATTATCTATAGAAATCTTTTTTACTTGTCAGAAAAATTCCCATTAAAAGGTGTAACTGGGAGCCATAAAGAACATATTCAAATTGCCCCATAAATTGCTCAAGAAATATCCAGATAAATATGTGTTTAAAAAATAAATAAACATAATTCAGTTTCAGTTGTTTCCCCCCCCCCCCCCCCCTCCATTCTTTAGGGAAAATAATGCCAAGTTTTCGATTTCATTCTTAAATTAATTGGGCACAGATAGAATACAACAACAAAATACGTAATTTGAAAGCGATTTTGTTGTGAGTTTTTTGTATGTGTTTCTCTCTTATTTTTAATTGCGCTAAAATTCTTTTTTCGCCGGCAAACTTTGACCTTGGCGAAGCTGCTCGCTGTGATGCCAAATCGCTTGAATAAAAAATAAGTAAAATAAATTATTTCGCTTTGGCAGCAGCCGAGTGAGTGTGATTCAATGGCGCACGAAATGTGAAATGTGGCATTTGAAGCGTTTTCATTAATAAGTGTGTGAGTGGGGGCATTTCAGTGGGTTTTTGTCCCCTAAAAAAATAAAAAAAAAATCGAAATAAATATAAAAAGAAAGAAAAAAACAAAAAAAAACGTTGTGGCTTTGGCTAATTCATTCAAACACCAAAAAACGCAAACGAACGAATTCGCCTTTGTTGGTTTGCGTTTGTTTGTTTGCTTGTTTGCACAAACAAGTGTCACTGCCAGTTGCGATTTAAATAAAATTATTTAAGGCAGACAGAGACGGAGACAGACAGCGAACCGAAGCGTTTTTATACTATATATACAAAAATAAACTCTGGGCAAAAATCAAATACAAACAGGTTTTATTTTTTTGTTTTGTCTGCCGCCTGCCTGCCATTCTGGTTAATAATGTTTTTTATTGTATTTTATTTTTATTTCTGCCCGAACTGTGGCCATTTACCGTTTTCAATTGTCAAATGAATTAAATAAAAGTTATTGCCCAGCATATGACCCAATTAAATGGTTAATAAAAAGGTAATTAAATATAAATTAAGGGCTTGAGGGTTATAAATATATTAATAACAAAGTAATGGAACATCAATTAAGGGTTTCAGGGTTTTAAATATGTTTTAACTTCAATTTCCTCATATCTCATGAATCCTCTGTAAGTTAAGCCTACTTTAGCTTACTTTTTTAATTCAAATTTAGTGCTGATCTCGTTTTATTGACTTTGAGTTTTCTTAATGTTTTTTTTTTTTGTTCTGTCAGCAGTACTATATAGAAGGTATCATGTCTGGAGTTCGTGCTTTAAAATTAATGATGTGTAAAAAGTGTTAAAGCCAGAATATATATATTTTCCCCTCTTTTTAATTTATTAAGTTTTTTGCTCTCATTATGAACGATTATGTGTCAAGTTCTGGCCGAGCAACACATTTTAGTCATTTATTGGTAAACAAAATCTTGATTTTTTGGCATAAATATAATGAATATTTTTCCAGATATTTTGGTATCTTTTTGGAAAGTTCGTGGTCTCCGTTTGATAAATTTGTAGATCCTGTCTGTCCCTAAAAAATATATTTTCCAAAACTCTGTGCGGATATACACAAACTCCGAGGGCAGCCTCCGACACACATGAGTAGATAAATAAAATGCGGAGAGCGACAGATGAAAAACCTACACAGGAAACGCTAATGACTGCAGGCAAACTCAACTCGGGGAAAAAAGAAGAAAAAACAACAACAGCAGCAGAAAGTCGAGAACGGGAACGGGATTCGTTTTGAGGCTGATGTTGGGGTGCTGCTGTTGCTGCTGCTGCTGGTGCTGCTGCCACGAAACCAACACCAAGAAACAGAGTCACAGAGCACAGATCATTAAACTATTTAAATGCCCAACCGACCATATGTTGCAGGCACAGCGACAGCAGCAACATCAGCAGCAGCAGCAGCAGCAGCAGCAGCAACAACAGCTAATAGTTTTCAAAGCAAATGAGCAGCACATGTGGCAAAGGGCTCACGCACACTCGCTACGAGTCCCGAGTGTGTGTTAATGAAAGCGCAGACACACACAGCTGCCTAATAACACCAGAGTACACTGAGTAAACTGATGGAATTTTAAGAAAATACTAGCAAAAAAGTAGATTTTTGTACTAAAATTAAGATAGATCTTTTTGAGTTTTAACCATGTTACTCTATAAAATATAAATATTCTTCATCAGCATCAACAGACAAGTAGATCTAGACCTTAGCCTGTTACTACATATTTCTGCTTTTTCATCTTTCTACCAATTTCTCCCATTATTCTCCTTCAAAAAGTATTTAACTATCCAAAATACTATCTTAAACCTACAAGATCCACCGTTTATTCTCAGTGCACATATATCTCATGGATTCTCCTTCTCCAAGTTGAAACTGAATGATAATTATCATAATGATGATTATGTTCATTCTTGTGTCTGGAATGGTTCAGTTCGGTTCGGGTTTTCCTTTACTTTTATAGAAATCATTGAAGCCAACTCTCTGATCTGGGGTTGGGGACCGAAGCCGGGGTTCGGGTTCAGGTTCAGGGGAGAAGCTGGGAAGAAGCAAAAGATCAAATCACCAACAAATGAGCCGGAGCCAAGAGAGAAGAAGATGCCATCAAACTGGGTACCCCCAGACAGCGAGCGGACAACGAACGCAGCACAGAAAGAGAGATGCGTTGTCGATGATGTCAAGGGGAACTGGTTCCCCGGATAATATTTGTAGGTGTAACTATTATCAGTATTCTTTTAGAATCTTTGAAATTAGGTTATTACAATATATTATATATTTTTAGAGTCAAATCAAAACACATTGTAAGGAACAGCTTAAGCCTATGAATTAGTTT
Source organism: Drosophila truncata (assembly GCA_008042515.1). Taxonomy (NCBI): domain Eukaryota; kingdom Metazoa; phylum Arthropoda; class Insecta; order Diptera; family Drosophilidae; genus Drosophila; species Drosophila truncata. The sequence goes on along the minus strand of VNJQ01003926.1, from coordinate 139,212 downwards.
CTTTTGATAACATATCCTTCCTTTCAAGAGGTATTACGTTAGCTTATAAACCTTTCTATGATTTAACTGTTTAAAACTGATATTGTATACATTTAAAAATGATATTACAAAGGTTATTTGTATCATAAAATAAGAACCACTTCTACACTTTAGATCCACTCTTTTAGGCATTACCTTGTAGTGCTATTTAGTAATTAAAATAATATATATTTTACTTTTCAAGAACTAGTTCCCCTACTGGCTAAGTCCAACTCTTCTCGATCGCATTTAGTTGCCCGGAGTTTGGGTGTATAAAATGCTGGTCTGATGGTGGTGTCTGGTCTGGTTTGATCTGGTCTAGAGAACGCAAAAGTAGAAGAAGAAGCCCATAAACTACAAGTGATCGACCTTAAGATTTTCTCGGGCTGATTGTCGTCTCCCCGGTGCCATTCGTTCATCTTCAGTCAGTTCAGTCTGTTTGTAAAGTAGGTAGATTTCAGGTAGAATTTCCAGAGATCTATCCAAGGTACACATGTGTGTGTACTATCCGAGTGCGTGTGTGTGTGTAATGACCAAAGTGAGTTGCAGTTAAGTGGCAGCCAAAAAGGAAGCTGCAACATGTGTTGCCTCCTCTGGATATCTACAAGCCGAGACTTTCCTCTCCTCTCCTCTCCTCTGGCCTGGTACCTTATTCATGTTGTGCGTAAGTGTTGTGCCATTGTGCACACACACCTTTTGTGTGTGCAGCAGCATTCGGGATTCCTCCTCTCCTCCTCTGGTTTTCTGTGCCTTATAGAAACATCCAATCCAACAGATGTTTTCTATGTTTCATTGTGAAAAATTTTCTCTTTTCCAGAGCTGCTGTTGTTTTTCCTTATCTAGCCCCGTCTCACTCTACTGTTGATTGCTCTCCTTTCATTTGGATTTCTATTTCTATTCCTATTTCTATTTTTTGTAATTCTCAATTGCTGCACTCGCTTCATTCTTGAAAAAAAGGCCATAGAACTGAATGATCATCGTTAGAGTTGGGGGTAAATTCTGGTTTATTGGCAAGGAATAGATATGATTTATTTATCTTTGAGCTCTGGGTTACAATCAGATTAAGAAAACAATAACAAATGTAAATATGTAACATAGCTCAAGGATGATTTTTAACTTTAAAATAGATATTTAGATAGTTTTCTTTTGCTATTAAAGGAATATATTCTAAAGGAGATGTGAACATTTCTAATTTGGAAATCTTTAAGGTCTCTTATAAATATTTCTTAGTAAAATGCTGTTGTAATTTGATTTTGAAAACAGATTAATTAAATTTAAAGAAAATATAAATGCTAAATTTAGTAAACTTACTATTTTTATTAAAACCAAGCACAAATAGAATGAAATTATACCTAAATAATAAGCTTAATTTTATGATTATAATATTTAAAACAAAAACAAGTTGAAAGCTTCTCTACAAAAGTAATACTGTCTTATTTTCCCACAAAATAGGTTCTCTCAAACCAACCTCCTAACTTCATTTATTTCCAACTGATGTCTTCGTCTGGCATTATGATTTCAAGATGATAATACAGTTACCTTACTGCCAACGATATCAACCGACAAAAAACCCCTTAAAGCCTTACCCGCAACACAGAGCAACGCCCACATTTTGCGACAAAAAAAATGTAGTTGTAGTTGAGTGTAGAAAATACACACAATGGAGGCGAAATAGAGCCATATACTCACACACAGCACAGCACAGCACAGCAAAGAGCTGAGGAAGGCAGAGCATACACATAATTTTCTATATCTAATTTGCGTGTTCTATTCAAAAATTCCGCTCACATCCTTACACGCGCAAACGCCCACACAGAAGCTGACGCTGACGCTGACGTTGACTGAGCAGTTAACGTAGCAGCTGACGCCGGCAGATGGGGTGTGTGTGTGTGTATGTGCACAACCAACAAAAAAAAAAAGAAAAATAAAACCAACAACGTGCAAGAGACATAGACAATGCTCCATTGGCTTGGCCCAAAAAAAGACGAAACTAAATAAATAGAAATTGCACAGCACACACACACACACTCATAGCTTAGCACGGCGAAATTCATGACATGCTGGTGATGACGTCAATGAAACACACACACACACACACACATACCAAATGCCAGGTTGTCTGTCTCTTCTATACATAAATTTTCCTCCTGCCAACACACACACACAGCAGAGGAGAAGGAGGAGGCGAAGGCTCTATTTATAGAGTCCTTGCCCCAAAAATAGCAACAACAATTGGGTCCCCAATAACTTTTTCCATCCCATCCCCTCCCCTACCTTCCTGCCTCCCTCCCCCTCATAGACCCAAAAATTCCATCCCCAAAACGTAAGAGAAAAAAACACCCGAAAATTGGCGAGAAAGCAAAGGGACAGGCAATGTAAACAACCTGACCCGCCCTAATGTACAACAACACAGATTCAGACACAAACACATACACATCTTAGGAGGAATATACACCTCCCCCCCACACACACACACTCAACCAGCAGACCCTCAGACAACCCAGCAAAAGTTGATCCGCAGAATGAGAGGGCCAAAAGTGCGTGACTTTCGTAAGGAAACTTTTCTCAATGGCTAGAGATGGTCAAAAAATTAATATTTTTTCTTAATTTATAATTACTTAATTATTATTATTAACTTTACAATTTTATAAACAATTTAAGTTTGTTTTATAAAAGATACAAAGCGGAAAATTAATTAACAAGAGATTAAGTCATTTGCAAGTCTAAATTTTATATTAAGGCAAAATTATTAATATTCAATATAAAATATAATATAAATAAACAAAATGAAACATTATAAAAGTATTTAACTAATAGAATTTCTAAATTAACAGTTAAATAAATGCTAAATTAAATTACTATTACAAAATAATGAAGGCACTAAGAGAACCAAAAGTTGAAACTAACAAATTACAGAAATCACTGACAGACATAATAAAATTTAAATAAAATATATAAAATAAGAAATAAACAAAAAAAGGACTCCCCAATTTCATCGTGTCACGAACACACCCCCCAAAAGGCAAGAGAGAGTTTCCTAACCCAGACACCAGCAGCACACACACACACAGCCAAAGCCAACCCGCGCCCACCCACCCACAGAAAAAGCCGCACAGATACACGCACTTGACTCGTCTGCCTCGCTCCTAATTTTCTTTGAAGCGTGGCAACCGAAATCTATTTTTAGCTTGCCGATTTTCCAACAAAAAGCGACAGCAGAAGAAAACAAAAAAAAAGTTACAAGAAGAAAATAGAGTAGAAGCGGAAAGCCACAGACCCCCCCAGTGTGCATATCCCGGGAGCTCCACTGCCCCACCTGTAACCCGTAGATAAGACTGACAGAAAAACTGACGCTTAAAGTGTCTTGATGGGGGTTCCTCTTTTTTTTTATAGGGGGAGGGAGGAGGATTTTCCCAAGAGCGCACGCCCACCCAGGCAAGGACCTTTCAAGGAAGGCTGACTGGCTGGCTGGCTGGCTGACTGTTTATGCGTGGGCCCGTCTTGAGGTCACCTACGCTCTCACACACAGTTAAAGCCAAGTCCTGGCCCAGGCCCACGCACAAAATGGTTATTTTTAAACCTGGCAGGGAGGAGATTGGGTTATATGTAACTGGTAATATTAATAAATAATTTGTATTAAATATTAAGTAAGTCAGGGCTATAAATTGCCCCTTAACTTCTCCGTATAGAAAAGCAGAATCATATTATTAAATCATTTTCTTAAAAAGTTGCAGTGAACTTTATTCATTTTTTTAAATTTTGTATTACTTTGTTATCAGGTATATATATAAATATATTTTACTTGATTATCAATGGATTAATAGACCTGCCAAGTCAATATCTCAATTAAATCAATGAAATATTTATATATATGAATGAATATGAAAAACTCCCCCTTAAATTCTCCTCTATTCTCCCTGACTTGGCATACGAATTGAGAAGGATAAGGTCCTGGCATTCGTTTGGAAAGGACGTGTCCAAGTTGTCACCTGCTGGTGGCAAAGGTCCCGCCCAGGCAATTGCATTAAGAGTCCAATTCAAAGGGCTGTCATAAGCAGTTTCCTTCTGGCCTGTGGAAAGGCATCCTTTGCTCACTTTATCCCTGGCCATGCATCATCATTACCAACACTATACTGACTGCCACCGCCACCAATCGTCCTCATTCTCCTCCTCCTCCTCCTCATCATCATCAACATCATCGGCGTGGTCGACATCTTTGGGCTTTATCATGTTGTCGTCGTCAGCCATTCATTGACGACAATTCTATGGGCCAACAACGATTTGTTTTTGCTAGCTGCGCACATATAGTGGGATATATATACCGATTTATACAGATATATACTCGTATATATATAGAGGGAGAGCTTTGCTGTGCTGTGCTGTGTGTTTAGGCCATTTCTAAAGACGCTCGATTAATGAGCGTTTTGTATGCGTTGCTCGACCAATGCCACTTGGGTGGTCGCCACTTGGAGCTTCTCCTCTCCCTCCAAACGGAAGTGAGGCCAAAAAGGCGTGGGCTGATCTGGAAAGCTTCTATATTCCTCCTCAAAAAAGGGGGTTGGGTTGCAGTTATTGTCTTAGTTTGCTAATGGACAAGATTTGCCAGACAAAGCCTTAGAACGCAGTTAGAGCCATGAAACTGAGCTTAAACATGTATTCCGCATCGAGTGGATATATAGTCGAATATAATAGGTAATGTAAATGAATGGGAATTAGGTGTCTTATAAAGCATAAAGTGGAAACTATTGGAACTATGCAGTCGGGAGTAAATACTATCATTAATTCCCCTTGAACTATTTTTATATAAGCTTTACTTCAAATTGATAAAGGATATTTATTATATAATACTATCATTTAATGATAAATACTATTGCTTATTCGGAAATAACCTTAAACCATTTATATTCATGCAGAAGGTCCCCAGAAATTGTTTGTTTAATTCCTTCTCTTCCTAAAAAATGCTTTCTTTTGTATAAACTTCATAAATTGCTTTAAAATGTACTGAAAATTGAAGAAAAATCGAATAATATTTCTAGCATTTAATGCCTAATTAATAATTGGCCCCAAAACAATTACTGAAACTCATAGAAAAAGAAATCCCTTTTGAAATTACTTGGTGGTCGTCGTCTTCATGATTTCCCCAATTGCAGGCCTGATTGTTGATGTTGTTGTTGGTGTGTTTTGGCCCCCACAACAAACACGCTAGTTTTGTGTTGTTGTTGGCATATTTATTTTTAAAAATTATAATTTTCAAAAATAAAAAGGCCATTTTTCGCTGGCACTTTTTGTTATATTTGTTGTATTTTTCAGCTGCGGTGCGACGACAAAAATAATGAAAATCACATGTTTGCTTGCGGCATAAAGATTGTTTTTGTTGTTGTTGTTTTTGCCGCCGAGTTCAGTTCAGTTGAGTTGAGTTGAGGTTCTTGTTGGGCTGTCATTTGGCGTTTTGCTTTGCTGGCAGCACAAACACAGCAACAGCCACAAAAGCACACGGGCAGACAGCACGAGCACGAGTGCGAGTGCGAGTATCTTATAGATACTTTACTATATGTACACATTTATATAGATATGTGCCATGCCTATCTATATAGCATATCTGAAATCCCAACCGAATCCCATTGAAGCGTGCCCATACCCAAGCCCAACCCCTCCTTCACCTTGGTTGAGTTCAGTAAATGTCACAAGGGGTGAAAATTTTGCTATATTCCCACTTGATCTTTTGATATATATATATATTTCTGATTCTGTAGTTGTTGTTGTTGTAGTTGCTGGCAATTATGTCGTCGGTTGTTGTCGTCAGTGCATGGGATATATCTACATATATGCCTTACATTTTGGTAACAGTTTCGTGATTATCTATTTATAGTTTGGGCGAATGCAATTAATTTGCTGTCATTTTGGCCTCTCAATGTGCTTGTTGTTGTTGTTGTTGCTGGTGCAATTTTATTTCAGTCTATTCTTGATTTAGCCAAAATAACTCAGCACTAAGGAGGCTACATAGTCGAAATTGCTATAAATCAGGTGAGCAGCAGACTGGCGGCGCTCTCTCTCTCTCTATCTGTCTCTTCCTACAAAGTTACAGGTGATCATTACCAAGATCTCCACAGATATTTAGCACTTTGACTAAACCCAAAAGATGTGTTTCCTCTTTATATATGTATACCTGATTTTTTGTCTTGTATATATTTTTATTTATTTTCGTATACATGTTTGCCCCGCTAGAACCTTCACGACTTCCCCACACACAACACATCTATCTGGGCCTGTCTATTTCGCGTCTGCGTCATCAACGTCATTGTGGGATCTCTCGGGTCTGTCTAGAGCTGTTTATTTAGCTAATAAAAATTAAGCATTTAATTTATTTATTTATATAGGTTTGTGTGCACATGTTGTTTCTTTTTTGGCAAAACCAACGACCAACGAGAATTTCCTTCCATTATGAATGAAACGTATTCTAAACGCCGGCACCGCACCACCTCATCGTCGTCGTTGTTGTCGTTGTCGTCGCTGTCGTGGTTGTCGGTCGTCGTCGCCGTATCGTTTGTATTTTTGGCTATGACATAAATTCAGAGCAGCAACGGCCAAGCTGAGGCCACTTAATTCGATTAAAAATTGGTAAAAGTGCTTAGCACAAGGCATTATTAAAGGGAAAATAGTTCAAGCCCCAGACACGAGCCAAACCACGACACAGACAACGCCAAGTAAACCAAGTAAAACTCCAAGAAAAACACCCAGAAAAGCAAAAACCATCGATCAAAAATTGTTAACATGAGCACGTCGGAGTCCGGACTTATCGGTTGAAGAGTTTTTACGCCTCTTTTATTTATTCTGAGACTCGGGCGACTGGGAGCGAGGCGTTTCCGTTAGACCCAAAAATTAACAGCGAGCAAAAAGTAAATAAACTTAAATATTTTTCGTTCGTTTATCAATTTTTTAGGTGCCTCAACCTCCTCCTCGTCGGTGCTTCTCCGCTTTTTTTCTTTTTTTTTTTGGTTATTTCAGAGGGGAGCCTGATATTTTGAGCGTGTGTCAGCGTGAAAAAGAAAGCAAAGGCATAGAGGTCCCAAGACCTGGGGGTCTTATCGAGCCACAAACCCACCTAAGAAAAAAAAAAGAGTATCGATGACGAAACTGCCTGACTGCCTTTTCTAGATTAAACACAACGAAACGAAAGACCAAAAAATGTTTAAAAATAGAGAGGGCAAGCGGGAGTATCGAAGAAAAAAAACACTCGTCAAGTGTCCAAAGGTTTACGACAAAAAAAAAACTGATTAGAAGGGTTTAGGCTCTGAAAGTCAGTCGCCAGCCAGCCATCGGACGACTGATTTGTGAATGGAATTCTCTGTGGAACGGCTTGATCGATCGCTGGATCGATCGATCCGATCCGATCCGATCGGATCCCATCCATCCATCCATCCATCCGTCCAGCAATCGATCGCCATTATCAGTCGATCGAGCGACGGCAGCAGCAGCAGCAGCAACAATGAAACAACTTTATAAAAATTCACATTCTAGAATTTCTCCGCAGATCGGAATACCGGAGGAGAGCAATTTATTTTCAATAAAATGCCACATATTTCGGTGGATTATCTGTCTGGTGCGATCAGTAAATACGACGACGACAACGACAACGACAACGACAACGACGACGACGAGGCCAGACAAACAAACAACTTGAAATGTCAGTTAAACATTTTGTTGGGCCCAGCGAATAATAAAAAAAAATATACTCTCGTGTGTATAAAAAATACAACAAAAAATATTTATACGTATTAAATAAAAAAGGAAAATTTATTTGATTTCACTTTGACAGTTAATGCATTCATATATATATTTATTTTTAGCATTCTCGAAACGAGATCAAAGCGAGATTCTATCTATAGAACGTTTTGTATTCTTCAATGAAATTCTAGAGGGCAAAAACAGGATGAAGATTGATGAATTAATAAGGAGAAAGAAATAAAATCAGAAGGAAAAAGTTAAATAAAGTTGAAACACGGGAAATTTAAGAACTTTATAGTTGTAAAGCTTTTTAGGTGTAAGAAAACCTTTATTAAAATCGAAACGGAGTTAAGATTGGTGAAATCTTTAAGGGAAAGGAAATCAGAATTATTTTCCGATAAAAAGAAAACTAAAAAAAGTAAGGAAAATTTGTATCTTTTTAAATCCTTTTAAAAGATTTAATTGATATTGTTAATTGATATTCCAAATAATATTCCAAGATGTAAAATAGTAAATTGAAATGTTCCCATGTTTTCTATGCATTAAGCTAAGGCATGTTTACAAAACCATAAACAGACCTCCATAAAAATATTTAATGGCCAGCCTAACATCTAATTCTTCCTGATCAAAAATACTATACGCAGCTGCACAGCTATATCTTCCTGTATTATGTTTTATTTCAAAAACATTTGTCACGACGCAGCCATAAATTAATCACATGGAATAAACACACACAGATATAAGCCAATTAATTTCAGAATTGTGCATTTCCTGGCTATATCTATATCTACGTATATATCTCTATCTAGCCGAAGGTTATAGCCGCCACAAAACGTGAGCTCAAGTAGGAGGAACTTACTTTGATTTTCAAAAGCAATCCGTGTGGCAAATTCCGTAATTAATCAACATAAATGTTGGTGTAATCCTTTTTTCGATGTTTGTTTGTTTGGTATCAACAAAAAAATATAGATGCTGTTTTTGTTTTTTAGTATAATCCAAAGTAGGGGCTTTTCGGGAAGATTTTCCGGTTCGAATTCGGTTTTGGGTTTTCGATTTTTCTCGTCGATTTTCGTTTTTGTGGTCTCAAGCTTTTTTTATGTGTGTATTTTTGTATTTTTGTGCGTGTATTTATTTAGCATTTATTAACAATGATTTGGCGCTTGGCTTTTTTTCGCATTTCATTCACAAAAGTAAATTTAATTAACACAAAACGCGAACGTTGACGGTGACGCCGGGCAGAGACTGCTTTTGTTTGATTTTGTTATTACTTTTTTTAGTAATTCTTTTTTTCGGGCTTTTTCGGAACATTGATTATTATTTTAGATGTATTATTAATTATTACTTTGTATTCCTTTTTTTTACAATAATAATAAGAACAGCCGACGCCGGCGGCGACGCTGGGTGAGCGCGCACACGCACACGCACACACATACACTCGAAACGGGGGCCACGTCGTGCGGCGAATGTATCTGTGTATCTGTATCTCTCGCTCGCTCGTTCGCTGCCTCTGCGTTGGTGTGCGTTGAGTAAAAAAATATTTTTATGCAATTTTATATATATATACGGAGATATATATATATATTAAGGTGTATATATAAAAATATTTGTGTGCTGCTGTTGCTGCTGCTGCTGGTGCTGTTGTTTGCCGTTGTTTTGTATTTTAAATTCTTTTTTTTTTACTTTTTCCTCGCTCAACACGTTTTGTATTTGAAATTTGTAGTTGGATTTCTGTAGTTGAATTTATATTTTTGTGTCGCACGTTGGTTTTCTTTGCGCAATTTGCATTTTTAGGCACATGATTTGCATTGGAAGGGTTGCGATTTTGGTAAAATATTTCTCAAAATATAGAAACACACAGGAAACACTGTTTCGCTCACCACAATTTTGTATTTTTACATATATTTCTTGAATTTTTGACTCGTAATTGATGCGATTTGTTGTTTTAATTTGTAATTTGTAATTTGTAATTGGCAGCGGAAAAAAAACTGTGTGCAGAGTGAGTGTTTGGATCTGATCGAATCGTAGCGAATCGGATCGAAAAGAAAACTAGACGCGGCGGCAATCGAATCGGATCGCGGCAATCGAACCGCTCGGCACGAGGTTTTGAAGCGAAATGAGGCGAGTATCTTTGGCCATTTTGTGGCGAATAGAGTGTGGCGAGTTAACAGGTCTGTTAACTGTCTGTTATGCTCTCGCCGCAAAAAACTCACTCACTCAAAATAAGAGACAGAGAGTGAGAGAGAGAGAGAGAGAGAGCGTGGGGCCGATCCGGCGAATTCAATTCATAAAGTATTACAGCAGATACAACGTTGTTGCTTCCCCACTGTTGTTGTTCTTGTTGTAAAAGGCACATGGTTGTGAACGATGAACGGCCTTACACAGACACTAACATACATTCAGCCCCTCCACACTCCCTCCCCCAACACCCACAAGCCCCCAACATAACAGTGAAAGAGCGCAAGAAGCCAGCCCGAGACGGAGAGAGAGAGAGAGAGAGCCACTTTTCGTACTAAAAACCAACCGGACGTTGCCGCCCCTTGCCCCCCAATCAGCCCCTCTCCCTCGCACACACACATCGCGGCCCCCTCATGCTGGTGTATTGGTGTGTTTGTGTAAAAAACGGAAATTGAAAATATGCCAACTTGTAGGCGCGCTCGATGTTCGTGTTCAAGGGGGGGCTTCGCGGTGGCAGCAGGAGGGGCGGAGGCGGCGGTGGCGGCGGCCGTCGAGCGGACGAACAACAGCGGGGAGGTCCGGGGGTCGAGGTGAAGGCGAATTCATGCCAGTTTCTTTTTCATTCATTTAAATTTAAATGCAAACAGCGAACAGCGAACGGCAAACGGCGCGAGCAGCGCAAACAAACAACACAGCAAAAGGCAAAGGCAAAAGCAGCGGCAACAACAACCACGGGGCAGCGGCTACAGCGACAGCTGGGCCCCCCGCAATGCGCGAGACCCCGCTCCACTACACTCCACACCCTCCACTCCACGCCTCCCCGTGGCACCCCTCCTCCCAGCAGCAGCCTCTACTTCTAGCCGCCATTAACCCCATGAAAAGTTTAATATTTCTTGAATTAATTTTTAAATTTAGTTTAAAATGTAATATCTACATAAAATATTTATTTATTTTTATAGTTTATATTTATTGAATTGTCAAATTTTATATAATTTAAACTGGCGGTTAGGCACAAGTCTTGCCTAAGCCACGTTTTCTTGGTTTTACTATTGAATCTTTTCTTTTAAATCTTTTAACCTCCGGTTAAATTTAACAAGTGTTAGTGGGGCTTTACGCAATCTTTCACTAGTTTATAATGATCAACAATTTATTTCAGCTACTTAGCCTAGCCTTTAACTATATTTCACACAACAATTAAAATATTTCAAAAGCAATCCCTTTTAAAAACAAATATTTAATTAAATTTAAACCGAGGTTTACAACTTACAGAGGTCTTAGAAAATGTATTCAACTAGGGATCATTATTATTTAATTTTATTTCATAAAATACATTTTGATTAAATTAAAATCTTAATGTCAATGAACAGATAATAAAAAAGCTCCGGTTACGGTTAACATTCCGGTTAAAAATTTTCTTTAAGGTTACCATCTTACTCCTAAAACTATGTAGGATTTTAGCAATGGATTCTCATCAATATTAACCCACTAAAAATCGTACTTTATAGGGTTAATAGCTGGGTTGCCTACGCTGGGGGACTCGCCGGACCGAACCGAAGCGATACGAGCCGAACAAGTTTTCCACGAATGGGTGTGTTGTCGCCGTCGTCGCTTTTCCGGCCGTTGCGTGCATAAACTTGGTAATTTTCCTCGCCGCCAATTTGCCAATCACCTCTCTGGCTCTGGCTCTGGCTCTGGCGTGGCTCTGGCTTTTGCCTCTCGGCTAATTTTCCATATTATCTGCGCTCTGCGCTTTTCCCTCAATGAAATTTTCCCTCTTGCATTTTTTTTCTGCATCAAATCAAGTGGAACAACAAGATGTGGTGTTGGTTTTTTTTTAAGTGTTGCTGCTGCGCTGCGTCGCGTTGGCTGACAATATGAATGAAAATTACGCACACACAGTGAGAGCAACAGAGAAGGACTGATCGAGAGGGGAGCCAGGGGGTGTTGCGTGGATAACTCAAGATGTTTTTCCCATATATATGTACATAGGTTTCCAGCAACTCTCAGGTTAGTGTGTAAGTGTACGTTGCATGAGGTAAGCATAAGATGTTGGGCCTACGAGGTGTGCCTGTGTGTGTGTGAGTGGGTATCAGGTGAGACAAAGGTGGAATATCATTCACACTTAAAGATAGAAACTATGAAAGAAGATGTATCTTTTAATTGCAAGAAAGAAACTTGAATACAAAACTAAGTATTTAAACTCCCAAAATGATCTTTAAAGGGAACTAAAAATAAAATACTGATTATAAATTCTATAAATATTTTGTAAATATTTTTTAAAGATATTTTTGTTATTTCCCAATTCCCAAGATATCCACAATTTCAACAGCTCACAGCACTTGAGTGTGAATGATGTGGAAAAGGCAAACACAACAACGACACTACGACTGGTTGTTGTTCTTGTTTTTTTTTAGTATTGCCGCTGCTGCTGCTGTTCCTGTAGTTGTTGTTGTTGTTGTTGCTGCAGCCTCTGAGCAGAGTTGCCTCTGCAAAGCCATAAAAAAGATACACGACTGAGCGGCGCGTGCGGTTTCCAAGCTCGACAACTCTGGGGCTCGAAATCTCAAAACCAGTAGCACTTTTCTCGACGGCGACTGAGTAAAAAAAAAAAGAAAAAGAAAACGAAAAATATAAAAAAAAACTGTGGAAAATAAAGCAAAATAATGCTGACTTCTTGAGTTTGTGTGAGTGGTTGGGCCTGTAAAGTCAGGCCTCAGCAAGCAAAAAGAGTAAACCAAGATAAACCAGCAAAAGAATATAGAATATTTGATCATAATTCTACGTCTTCTAAACTCCCTGATCAACCCGATCCAAAAATCTATTTTCCAACCCAAAAATCTCTAAAATAACTCAAAAATTACTCTATAAAATCCATCCAAAGCTTGATCAGTATTTATAACTCTAGATTTAAGGTACCCAAGCTTCAGCAAACTGGTTTTCTACGTGAAAATATACATGTATTTGATCAGTTCTACAATTCGAAATGCTCCATAATTGGGGTTCTAGTGGTAGAATTTCGACTGTATTTAGAAATCGGATGGCGTTGGGGATTCGTGGCGTTGATTAGACTGAACTTTCCCAAAAGGGGAAGTGGATGGATGTTTGTAAGGCCCGCCTGGTTACTATGGGGCGTAGTATCTGTGGAATACAAAATAAATAAATGGCATATTCCACATCGCACACATACAGCGGCAGATACAGATACGTTCGCCATGCAAATTTCGCTCTGTTTTTCGCTCTCCGGCAAAAGTATCTCAAACGTTGCGCTCAACTCTTTCGCCGTGAGACGGCGAGAGCGGGAGCCGCTCTCTCTCTCTCTCTCTCTCTCGCTCACTGACTCGCGGCGAATTCGCTGTTGGCTCTCACAGATACAGATGCATTCGCCTTCGTTTCGCCTTCGCCTTCGCTTCGTTTCGTTTCGCTTCGTCTTTTTTATGAATGAAATGAACGCTTCGCGATTATAATGAATGGAAATGGAGGTCTGCCGCCGCCGCCGCACTGCCAACACCGACAGCGCCGTCGGCCTCGCTCTGTGTGCGCTTCGCGGCAAACACAAAAATTGCCTTTGCCACCGCGTGACTTTCATTGACTTTGCAAATTGAATACAAAGTGGGGAAAAACAACAGGGGAAAAATATATATAAAATATATAATTAAATATTTTCCATTGATTCGGTTAGTGTGCACTTTTTTTCTGTACTTCACTTCACTGGTTTTCGTTTTTATTTTTTTGGGCTGCTTAAGGCAGACGTTTCGTCGGAGTTCGTCTTCGCCACAGACGAGGCGTCGCCATAAATCAGCATTACAATACGAAAAAAACACATTGTACACATAAAAAATAAAGCTTGCTAAAATCTGCCTACTTATAGTAAATATTTACCATAATAAATTGTAACTTTATGAAGAATTTTCCTATATTTTGATGGCTTTTTTAGCTTACATGAATTTATATTATGGTATATAGTTTTTCTTGCTTATAGAGTAATTATTCTCTCATTTACAACTTAGGAACAGTTTTCTGTTTTAAAAAAGTATATATAAACCGTAAAAAATTAAGATGTAAACAAATTTAAGAGAAAATAAATAAAAAAATAATAGAAAATATCAAAAAAATTAAGGAAGATATCATTTAAAATTAAAAATATCATATTTTAGCAGTACAGCTATTTATTTTATATGTATTTATAAATTGTTTTATATAAAACATTACTTATTTAAGGCTATACAACTTTAATAATTTATGACAATAACAAAAAGTGATATTTGTATATATTATAAGTTCTATAAATAATTTTTTTTATTTTCTTTTAACTAAAAATCTTTTAAATCACAAAACAATCTGCTTAAAAATTTAAAAAAATTTACAAGAAAGCCATGGGATACATTATCAATGAATTTTTTGTATTTTACTCTGATTTTCTGATAACAACTTGCAAGCCACTATTTTAAAGTACGAAAAAAATATTATATCTTTCTAGTAATTTATTTTAAATTATTTTAACCTCATTTTAACCACCAACTTATTTTTCCCCCGCCGTTATTTATAACAATTTTTCGATGAGAATGCACAGACTGGCTGGCGTAATGAAGTCTTGACAAAATCCAAACGATTTCGAAGGCGTGGGCGTTCCACATTTGGCCAGATCTAGTCACAAAGCTAAGCTAAAATAAAATAGAGATGTGGAGATGGAAAAGAGACATTTACATAACGCCTCATTTGAGGCAAGTTGGCCGTACAACAAGTTCTGCTCAGGTTTTCCCCCGAAATTCGGGCCAAACTTATATGTTAATCGGAACGGATTTGGCCCATCTGGAGACCTGACTTTCACAATGGCCAAAAGCAAATTTCCTTTTTGCCAGAACAACGGCTAGATTCGAGTATCTCACAGATAAGAATATGGGTTTATCAGTAACTCGTGACTGGGCTTGACCAAATGCAAAACAACAAACAATTTTAGGCACTATTGTGTCTTTGTTGTTTTGCAAAAAAAAAATATTGATAATACCAAAAACCGGGGGTAAATATTTATTATAGAAGAAACGTATTTCCTTGGCCGAATTTACAGAATATTTATAGCTCATTGAATCACTACACATCGTGGTAGAATAATAACTACAAATTCGTGACACCTGTTTACCTATATTATCTAATTTCCGTTTTCTGGGAATTTTGATAATATTTTACGCACATTTTTGTGGCTGTTTTAAGGTTTTTTAAGCTGTTTTTTGATTATTTATAAAAATGTGTGACTATCTTTTGACTTTATAAATTTCTTATATACTTTTAAATAGGTGAAGCAAGTCAACACAAAATTTTGGTGGCTCGTTTGTAGTGTTAAATGTATTTTTGATAAAAAAAAAACATAATTATTATATCCTTTTAATTAAATGTCATATCACAAATTAATTTTATATTAATATCTCAAGCTTTAAATAATTATTTAAATTCCTTTACTTAGCATTGTAGAGTAATGCTAAGATTCGAACAATTCAAAAACGCAAAATAAAATAAATACATAATCCTAAGCCCAATTTGTTATCAAAGTAAATGTCAGCATAAAATGTAAGACTTTATGTCAAGAAGAAATAATAAATGCATATTTAAATTACGGCCAAATCTGGATTCGACATGCGCTAAGTAGGCTCAAAAATCGAAGACCAAAAATCAAAAACTAAATGGAAGCCGCCACCACGGCGCTTTCCCTCCCGTCGGATTTTAACATTTCATGAGCCGACGGACGGCGACAAATACTAACCAAGCAATTTGTGGAGGAGTTCGGCGGAACCCCCACATGAAAAACTATTTAAAATTTGTGTTTATTTATTTTAGTTTTTTTTTTTCTTCTCTCTATCAATATTTTAGCTAAACAAATTTGTGACAAACGCAAAATGACGACGGCGGCAACGCCAACTCGCTTCCGTTGCCGTCGATGGAGCGAGAGAAAAGAGGGGCATAAAATACAGTTGGGGAAAAGCTATAGAAAATAATATATTTTAAAGAAAATCAAGAGATTTTTAATGCTAATTATATGATCTCATTAAAAAATATATAAACCTTTAGAAACTCCTGATATAATATAACACATGAATTTAAAAGGAAAAAAGTAATAAAAAGAAGTTGTAGGAATTTTTTTAAATTTAAGATTTTATTTTTTATTTTATTTCTTCCTAAATTTAGGAAGAAAAATGTAAAAAAATAACTGTAAAAAAGGATGATGGTTCTGAAAACATTTAAAACACAGAATTGCTTTTCTACATTTTTATTCCAGTTGCCATAAAAATAGTTTAATCAAATTATGGTTACGCTACTTTTAAAATTATTTAAAAAAACAAATTTGAATCTTTTATCGAGCTTCATTATTATTTTAACCTAAAGGTGTTAACAAATTATTATTTTATCATAAACATTAGGTTAAAAAATTTAATTTAAAACAAGAAATATAATTATGTATGCCTCTTCAGGAAACAATAATAAACATTTAAGACATTTTGTTACGAAATTGTTTCTCTTTTAAAATTTATAATATTTAACGTTATTCTGAAATATAGATATAAAATAGGAATTTTAACATCAATTTCATTGGATAATTTTAGCAAGAATATTTTTTTGACACTATTTTCTACAGAATTATGAGCCTCTTTATTCAGACAACTTTATTTTAATAATTATATCGTATTAAAAAAATGTACTCATTTATTTTAAGAATAGCAAGTTCATATATAAATACTGAAAGATCTCAACTTAAAAATGGATATTAAATAATGATTTTTTGTCTGTGTAAACTGTGAGTGAAAGAGCGTGGCAGTGTGGAGCCCATGGAGATCTGAGAAAAGCCCACAGGGAAACTGGAACGCATAGCTCATATTTTGATACTCGCATTTTCAAGCATTTCAAGCGGCTCGCAACGCGGGGGAGTTGCCTTTTGCCCACATGGCCACATGACTGGCCTATTCATAATATTCATAATTAAATTGGGAGAGCCCCAGCCCCCGGAGGCACCTTAAATGGAGCTCCATGTGTGCGCTATGCTGCGGTTGACCAAAAACTGGACACTACGGCGGAAGCCATTTATGGGGAAAAATATATTAAAAAAAAAATAAAAATAAATAAATAAGAAACAGAAAAAGAGCCACTGACTGGCGGCACACCCTTTGCCTCAATACGAAAAAAAAGAAAAGAAATGAAATGCCAAAAAGGTTGGCCCCGAGGATCGATGGCAGCTGGCCCAAAGGAATGCCAATGCAAAGCAGCGGGCCAGGCAATTGGGCCAAGATCGGTGGAGTCCGGAGACTGAGACCAGTAGCCACATCCGCTGTCAAGTCCTTTTGGGAAATTAACGCAGTTATTCACGCAATTATGTTACGCAAAAAAGGTCTCTCCACATCGCGATGTCCCAAGTCCAGAACCCGAAAACCCAACCCAGAACCCCAAAAATATAAAAAATGGAAGGAACTCTCGCACAGGGAATTGGAATTCCTGCGACGATCAGCATGAAATGTGGGCATTAGTCTTGGTCAACGCCAGGCCAGGCCATGGCACAGCTAATTGAATGGTTCGAATGCGGATCCAGAGGAGGCCTTAACCCATTGACCAGCTTAAGGAATTCTTTAAAGGAATTTAGGAATGGAAATGGATTTATAAAAATACAGCCATGGAAGTAGCTAAAGAAATATAATAATAAATTGATAGAGATTCATTTTTCGAAATTTCTGCGAGTGGTTAAATAATATTATTGGAATGTTATTTATTTTATAATAATAAAAAATGTACAGACATTTTCAAGAGGTAAAAACTATGTAGCATTATTAGAATATGTTTCATTTAATTCTCTATAATTGTTTTAAGCTTAAATACAATTTTAATTTAATTTTACGGTGTTCTACGGCTTCCACATTTAAGTATCTTATTTTAAATTATATTTTATATATTAAAATGTAAATATTTCAAATTTATTACAAGCTGTCAAGTGGTTACCAAAATCACTTTTTCATTATTATTATCTTATTTTATAGTAACTTCACTTTATCCTACAAAACATGGATGAAACAAAGTCAAAAATCATTATATTGTTAAAAACAAGGAATATATTTTCATTTCATTCTCTATAATTATTTAAAGCTTAAATAAAACTTCAATAGAATTACGGTGTTCTACGCTTTCCACATTTAAGTATTTTATTTTAAATTATATTTTCAATATTAAAATGTAATAATTTCAAATTTATTACAAGCTGTCAAGGGTTACCAAAATCACTTTATCATTATTATTATCTTATTTTAAAGTAACTTCACCTTATCCTACAAAACATATATGAAACAATGTCAAAAATCATTATATTGCTTAACAAAATATTGTTAAAAACAAGGAATATTTATAACTACATTTATACCCATATATATTTTGTATTTTTCAAATTCATATACTATATTTAAATATTTCTAAATTTGCTAAGAGGGTAAACTAAAGTTTTCCTAATAACTCTCAATGCTTTGACAATCTTTAGCTATAAGAATCCCTTTATATCATAGTCATAGCTTCTCCTACAATATTTTTTTCTCTGCCATTTTTTTTCTTAAAAATGGGTTAAAATCTTAAAATGTGATGTGAGTTCCAGAGAGGAGAAGCATCATCAGAGTGTTTTGAGCTGGTATAAAAAGCAAAAGTGTGTCTCGGGCTTTCAGCCTTCGGCCTGATCTTGATTTTGCGTCATTATGATTCGCATACAGATTATACAAATTTCGTAAAAATACAAAATATATATATATACCGAGTATAAGTATATATTTCGAGTGTCTGAGGGGCCTGGTTGCCTCTTATGTTTATGAGACATCTGCAGGCAATCGCAGCAGGTCGCCGACGACGACGATCTTCATCCTCATCATCAGCCAAACCAATTTCATTCCGAGATTCGTTCAGCTGTCGGTATTTGTGGGCTACTGTTTCGAATTTTTCAAAGTCGCCAAATAATTTTAATGATCTGGCACAGCGCACAAAGTACTAAATTAACTTAAGAGCCTTCTTCCACTCCACTCCACTCGACTGATCAGCTCTTCGCTTTTTGGCTTGTTTTCTTCGTTTTTTTTCTCTTCTTTTTTGGGCAGTGAAAATGATTTATGGCATTCCAGAAAGCCTAAGCTAAAAAGATACAGCTTCTGATTTGCTGATTTGCCTTTGGGGCAAAGAGAAAAGAAACCTCTGAAAATTAAAGTTGACTGAGAGTAGAGAAGGTATTAAATAGAAAAAGAAGCAGCTGGAAATATTGCAAGATCAGAATGAATGCGAAATATATGCAAAAATAAAATAAAAATATATTTATATATATTTTAATAGAGTCTTTAATTTTTAAAATCATTTAAAAAATGATGAGGGACTGATCAATCCCTAGGTTTACTGTCACGGTAGCTACATGTTCATATTTAGAAAAATTAAACTATTGATTAAACAATTATCTAAACAATTTTGTCAGCTAATGATTATTAGATACATTCTGGTTGTTATTCAAGCAACATAAAATGTTATATATTTGTATTTAATAAATATACTTAAATACTTTTTAAATGGAAGTCTTCACAAAAATATTTTGTTCTAAATGGTTTGCTTTCAACATGCAAACCTTTAATGTATTTTTAAAACTAAAGCCACTTGTAACTAATACAATGCTGTGTTTAAAGTTTATTGTATACTAATTAAGAAGTATTTTAGAATGGAAATGGTTATTTATTTAGATAAGTAAAAGAAGTTATGAAGAATTCAAAGAAAATGTTAAGTTCTTTTTTAAATAGTTCTCAGTTCTAGAGAACATTGTTCTTTAAATATTTTTAAAGACACTTTTAAATATTAAATATATTGAATACTATTCTCAAATCGCTTTTCTTTTTTAAATATTTTCAGTTCTAGAGAATTTTGTTCTTTATATATTTTTAAAGACACTTTCAAATATTTTATATATTGAATACTATTCTCAAATCTCTTTGTTATCTTAACTTTTCTATAAATGGTTACCAAAACACTTTTAAAGAAGAAATCTATAAAATACTATTTGAAAACCCCTGTATATCTTGAAAGCTTTTATGGTTAAATTATAAAAATGATACAAATAAAGAGAGAAAATAATTACTGAGATGCTGTTAATGAAAGAATAAATAAATGACAAAGGAAATAAAAATTATATAAAGTCCAAGCATAATTTAAGAACTGTCCTTTGTCATAGCTTTATATTATAAATATATTCTTGATCTTGTATCAGTCTACCATTATTTTTTAGGTAAAAAGCTGAGATATTTGTTTGAAATTTCTTATAAACAAAGCAAACTTAACCCTGGGTACAACTTTTAAAATTTGAAATTCAGCAAGTTTTCGATTGAGAATATTGAAATTGGGAATACCGGTGAAACCTTTTGGCTTTGTTCAGGGTAAGTCAATTGATAAAGATGGACGGGCAACAAGGAAGCTGGTTACTCACCGGATTCAGAGGACTGCAGGACAGCGGCTAAGGTATTAACTTGCGATTCGGCGCCTGATGGATGAGTGTTCTGGTTTTGTTTTTGGTTCTGGTTAAAAGTTGTTCTCGTTCCCGTTTGATTCGATTGCAGGATAATGCAGATAATTTTATTAGAGATTGCTTCGGTTCGGTTCGTTTGGGTTTTCGGGGGTTTCGGGGTTGATTCGAGTTCAGTTGTTGCTTTGTTTTTTGGTGGCAACTGTACTTGATGATGCGTTCTCGTTTGGTTATTGTTGTTGTTAATTGATTAATTAATAGCACAATTAATGTTTATAATTTAAACTTATGTTTATATATGTGGGAATATAGGATACGTTCACTAGTTAGATATGTTTATTTAATATATATTTTTTATGCACTTAAAACACTGAGATTACGCATACGCCATGTGTGCACTTTCGGGACTTGAAGTTATAATTGCGCCTATTCGCTTGCTGACTTCCTAGTAATTTCACACTACAAATGTCTTTATATATATATATCTGCTCACTGCTGAGATGTTGGGATAGTTATGCTGCAACTATAGTTGGCTTCTCGGGGAGATTGCACGTTGAATGCAGGCTGACTCTCGTCCAGTGACTGAGCCAACGGTGCACGGAACTGCAGGCTTAGCCGAAGAATCGCCGAAAAGCAACGGAACTCAACGAGCGCCAGCCGACAGGATCTCGTTGCGGAGGGGAATCCCCGAATGGCCAGCCGACACGGTCCGAGCCACAACTGCGTGGGCTTCGGCCAGCAATTCGGGGATTCGGCTACAGATTTCGGCTGCTGTGGAATGGATGTGCCTCGCTGCTGCA
Organism: Drosophila truncata; assembly: GCA_008042515.1. Lineage (NCBI taxonomy): Eukaryota > Metazoa > Arthropoda > Insecta > Diptera > Drosophilidae > Drosophila > Drosophila truncata. The sequence goes on along the minus strand of VNJQ01003926.1, from coordinate 117,996 downwards.
GGACTAATCCTGGCTACTTCTGGCTGCTCCTGTTCCCAGCTGAACGTGGCTCCCAGCTCCGGCTCCGGCTCCGTCTCCATTTCCGTCTCCTTTTCCGGCTATTTGCATGGCCATCTATATATGTATATGTACCTCCCCCTCTCTCCTCTATTCCTCGGTGACCCTGAAGCACCCGAACCCCCCACCGGGATGCACGCACCAATCAAGGCTCTTCACTCAAGGTCATACCGCTGACGGCCATTTTGGATGCACCACCCGCCACGTTCAATGGCCGCCCACACGAACACACACGCCTGCATTTCCTGGGCCCAATGAGCGGCGCTCAGGCCCACTCGGTCGCCTTGGCAACGACCTTCGGTAGGCGTCGCCCTGACATTGGCCGTGAATTTCCTTCGGGGGTTGCTGCACATCCACAAGGTCATCACAGAGTCAGCTGTTTTGGCCAGGGTTGTCTGAGCCTCTTTCTGGCGGACAAATTCGAAATTAGATTAGCAATTTTTAATTAAAATCGAAACAAAAGCTATAGCGCAGCACAAAACTCATTTCATTTACTGCCCCATAAATTAATCAGTGAAAACAATAAAGATTTCAATATTATTTCCAACGACATCCGGCCGAATGCGGCACCAAATTTGGCGGCGAAGCCCCAAGCCCCAAGCCCCGAGTCCCGAGTACCGCGAGCCAAAGTAACAGCAGGCAGCCACTTTGCCAGCTCCACTTATATGGGCGGGACACATAAAAATATCTCTCTCTATATATAAATGTATAAATAAGAGTCTCCAGAAAGAATAAAGGCAAACCAAAATAAGGCTAGGGTTTAACAGGAAAGTTGAGGGGTTTTTCTAACGAAGTTGGAATACTTTTTGGTTGGGAGAAAAGCTAAGACATTTAAAGAAAAGCCTGAGAAACTTTATAAAATTGTATTAGCTATGAAACTATATTATACTATATTATTAGGAAAATGATTATGCTATATATTGCTTATACAATAATTATGAATTTTTTTTAAACTATAATTTTCTTAAATATTTATAGTAAATATATATATGAGCTTTTAATTGTTAAAATCATTTATAACAAATTTCTACTGGACTAATAAATATTTTAGAACAATAATTTGAACTTAAATGTAAGCAAAATTAAGGCTTAAAATATTTGATTATTAAAAAAACCGTATTGCAAATTCTTTATGCAATTTAATGTATTTAACAGCACATAAATCTGTCGAAATCAAATAGAGAATGCTACAATTTCTGCTTAAGGTACTCAAAAAGCATAAATTATTTATAATCTAATTACTACTTAGTAAAACATAATTATATTTAAGTTTTAAAGATTAAATAAAATATAAAAAATTATTTGAATGTATGTTTACTCTTTACAAAACATTACCAAACATGTGAGGCTCTAGCTATCCTCACAAGAAAGTGTATTCCCATTGGAATTTCATTCGAATTTTTTGCCAGTTTGGGAAACTTGACATCTCCCCATTGTTTTGGGCCGTAAATTGAAATGCCAACAAAATGTGAATCATTCGATCACAGCAAACAAAAACGACGAAAAAACGGACTGCCATTCAATATAAAGACACGATATAAAGACACAAAAACATTTAGACAAACGCATATATATTTTTACAAATAAATGCGAACGAGTGTGTGCGGACCGAATAAAAATAAATGAAATTTCATTGTGAGATTTCATTGAACAGCAAAATGCTCAATGAGGGAAATGTATCAAAGTTGGCCCCACATTGATGTGTGCTTCGGTTTTTTTGGTTTTGGGTTTGGCTTTGGCTGTGGCGTTGCCTTTTGCTGTTCATTCGATCCGCAATAAATTCCTCGAGTGCTCCCACTGACGTCACAAGTGTCCTAGATTATGGCTGAGTGGCAGAGGTAAAGCGTCGACCTCGAGGTGAAATGTACAAAATGTATAAACATGAACTCGCACTGGTGGCAATTTCGAATTTCAGTTGGCAAATTATTTGGTAGCTCGCCGTCCCCATCCGTTGCAGTGTCAGATATGATAATTTAGTTTTTTGAAAGAAAATTGATAGTTGTTTTGTAACTACATCCTTTCCCCCTGCTTGGGAGCCAGCATCTTGTACACATTCTTCTCAATGGCATCCCGGTTGGCCATCAGACGTTTCAATTTGGTCTCGTACTCCTCGTATGGCTTATGATTGTAATGCTCTGGCGCTGGATATATAATCTTAATTTCAGATATTTTCGGTGATTCTATTTCGGCTCCTGAATGAAAGGTAGCATCTTCCCTGTTCAGCATGTGAGTGCCAGGTCCTGGAGGAGATATATCTCCTCTGTTACGGGAATGAGTTGCAGGTCCTGGTGGGGAGAAATCCCCCCTGTTTTGTGAGTGAATTCCAGATCCTGGTGGAGACATATTTTCCTTGTTCAGGGTGTGATGTTGCTGGTTTATCGGAGTGTTGGGTAACCCAGTGCCTAGTTTTTCACCTAAAGAATCCTTGCAGTCATCCTCATTTTGCTCATGCATGTCCAGAAAATGCTTTGGCTTCTTGGAATCTTTCATTTTGTTTTGGGTATCTTCAATGGTATTTCCACAGATTCCGGTTGATTTTAGGCTTGCCAGTTGTGTTTCTATATTCTTGGCATTGCAGACAATGGACTTGATGTGATGATCCAAGGCAGCCATCAGGCACGAGATCCTGGCCATAAACGCCGAATCGTCCACGATCACTTCATCCACTGCCGAGTTATTAAAATCATCGCTGTCTTCGTCATCATCCCCAGCCGCTACATCGAGATCCTCGCCATCGTCCTCGTCCTTGACAATTCTCATGTGATTCAGCTTAGAGGTGGGATAGTTTTCATACCTTACATCGTTGGCATTCTCGGCCGGACAGACTGCTATTCCCATTTGTGAGTCCCGAATCAGATCTAGATCCAAATTATTACTTCTTGGATGCTTCACCATTACCATTGGGGAGCTCTTAATAGGATTAGGATCCCCCAGATTATTACTTCTAGGATATTTCGCCATTTCCACTTGGGAGTTCTGAATTGGATTAGGAACTCCCAGATTATTACTTCTTGGATGCTTCGCCATTTCCATTTGAGAGCTCCGAATAGGGTTTGGATCTGCCAGATTATTACTTCTTGGATGCTTCGCCATTTCCATTTGAGAGCTCCGAATAGGGTTTGGATCTCCCAGATTATTACTTCTCGGAGGCCTCGCCATGCCCAGGGTTTCGGGCTGTGGCTGGTTCAAGGCGTAAACCTGATGCTCTTGGTTTTGGCATATTAAGAAGTTCAGCAATAAACAGGAGATAATAAATATTTTGCTTGAAATAGCCATACTTGTATATTTAAAGATTACTTGGAATAGTGAAAATAGAGGCAAAGTTCGTAGATGATTTATAAATATTATTGTACGTACTGTGACACTGAAGGAAAGGTTACTAGCTCTGCAATATTTTGTTTATTTTGGAAGGTGATTTGTGAAATATTTGACATTTAATATTTAAAGCTTAAAATTCTTTTAAGAAGTGCTGGAAAATATACTTTAATTTGATGTTTGTTCATAATTGTATAAAATACTACATTTTTCAACAAATTACGGTAAGAAACACTTATTAATTTCGATTCGAAAATTATTTTAACAGATTACAAATAAAATTTTATTTTTTTTTAATTTATTTATTGATTATTTAGTTAATTAATTAAGATTTAAATAGCGAATCGAAATATCTATGGCTTTTAGAAAATTTTTTAATCTTGTTCAATATTTACTAATATTTTAAAACTTTTTTTTTAATATGTGAAAAATGCATTATATTTATTATTAACTCAGTTTTTTAACTGTAAAAAATATACGGCATTTGCATCGTTTTCTCTCTAACTCCTAGAAGGATCTTTAATATACCATTTTTTTATTCAACATTTTCTTATTAATATAAATATTTATGGGTAAAAAATCATATTTCATATAAATCATTTATTAAATAGGTCGAACAGTTAAAATTGCTACAAATTGACCATTATAATTGATTAATAAATGTTTACAGAGCTTTCCCTGCTCACAGATTTAAATTGTCAATTTCAATTTGACTTTTATTTCTCCTTTCCATTCATTTTTACAGATATAAATATACAAACACACATCCACAGATGCCGCGGCATTGGGCCACGCTAAACAGTTAAGCTGGCACGCTCAAGTGGCCATGGAGTCCTTCGCCATGCGGTTCGTTTTCCTCAATGAACGAAAGCCGCCCACGCAGCATCATCATCATCATCAAGGGAAAAATAGAAAAAACGAGGGAAAAAATAAACTTAGCTTCCACAGTTGCGGCAGGACCCTGAGAGTGTGTGTGTGTGTTGCCCTAGTTCCACAGAGTCCTTTTCTGTGTGGATGCCATTCTCCGTGGGGCGTTCGCCTTGTGAATGAAAATCCTTGTTCGCTCTCGCCCGCTCTTTCGGTTCTGTGACGGCATTTTGGGTTCGGGTTCTGCAGGGATTTTTTTCTCGACGATGGAAGGGAGGGGGAATGTCATTCTTGAATTTTCCCCATCTTCGCGCATGTGTTTTTCCCCCAAGGCAATTTTGTTGCTGGAGGCCAAGAAAATCAATGAATGAACATGGAGACACGTAGCCCGCAAAGCAGGATGTGTCTTTATATTTTTCCTCAATGAAAATCACAAGAACAAGCACACACTCGCTCTTGATGAGCATTAAATTTTTGGCAAAGAAAATGCCGCACATTTCCTTTGAATTTTAAGTGCAGCACACCACCTCGCATGTGCCATTTAAGACGAAATTACGTGCCAGAAATAACGTAATGCGATACGGAAGGTACTTGCGAACGGAACTCCGCGAACAACTCAATAGCAGCCACACCGCTGCACTTCTATTAGGTGCTTTCAATTTTTATTGCCCTCTTTTTTATAGTGCCCATTTTTTGGTCGTTGATACACTTTCCAGAAACTGTTGGTGTATGAATATATATTTTATAGATGGAAAATCGTTATAAAAATTAAAGAAGACCTTTTTAGGCAAGTTTGCAAGCTCAATTGTTCCAAAATAAAGTATATACATACATATCTAGCTTAACACAGATTATTTATATAATATTTTAATTTATATATATTTTTAAAGCATAATTCAATGAAAACTAAGTTAAAAACTATTTGGTTTAAGGTTTTAGGTCCTCATACTTTAGCTTTATTTTTATAAATAAATGCTCTTAAATATTTCGGAGGCAAAAAATGAATACGATTCAACATAAAATATGTATTTAAAAGAATTGTGACTTAATAAATGTGTTATCTTAGGGCCTTGACAGCTCGGACTCAAACGAATTTGTCGCATTTGGTGCCAAAAACATCCACCAATTTATTTAGTCCTCAAAAAGTCAACCTTAACAGGCTATTTATTAAAATTTCATTCCTATCATGTTTTAATTCTTAAGTTATAAACCTAACTAAAGCTATAGGAATTATCTTAAGAATAATTTTGCACCACGTAAAAAGCCAACTTATTTTAGAGGTACCTTTATCAATTATTTCAATCTATATTCCCCTGTGACCCCATTCCTATATGATTTCATAACATATTCCCTTTCTTTAGAAGGATTAAATCATTTCCTGCAGGTCCAATAAAGAATAAAGCACAGCTTACCTTGGCTATTAATTGACTCGCTTTAGCAGCTATCCAATTTTAATAGACAGATTCTCCTTGGGGGCACAACGTCCCCTTTGGCAGCTGTACCTTACCATACACACATCTGGTTGGAGAGCCCCATTAATGGCACTGGCACTTGACAAAACATTAGCTCGAGGACGAATGCCTGGCAGGGTATATGAGGATATATACCACACACTTGGCCCACTTGAGCCCAGTTGAAGGATACTTGCAAGCAGCATTTGCGTCATTCACAAAACTGAGCTGCGTCTCGTAACTTTGCAGTTGCTGCTGCTGCGACACAATTGTCCTTGGGGTGAACGAACCTCGTTGGCGGTTGACCCAGTTTTTTGGACTGCAGGCAAGCGGCGGCAGGCAGGACTCCCCCATTCATCGGCATCCTTGGCGCGTTCAATGACACACAGTGTGCAAGCAGCAGCAGCAGCAGCAGCATCCTGGCTATGAATGAAAAACGGACCTCTGCGCATGCCAACTAGGTCAATATCCTTTTCACCAATGACGTCACCAGTGACACAGTTAACACACAAACACAATCACATTCTTTTTTTCTTTGTTTTGCATAGCTTAACTTTTCTCCTGTTGTTGCACTTTATTCTAGGTTGGCATTAACAAAAATCGCAGGCAATAAATTGGGGATTGGGTCGAGGTTTTTAGTTCTTTTTGTGTAAAGGGCGTTTTACAAAAAATTTGATTTAAAACCATTATAACAGAGTACTCTTCAAGCGACTACGACTGCGACGACTACGATGACAGTTTAATAAATGAAACTAAGCTTAAGAAGAAAGAATCCAGATCCTCCTGAGAACGAGGACGAGGACACACCACAAGCGCGCACAGTCTGTAGTTTTAGTATGTTTCATTTTTCTTTTTTGTTGTTGTTCCTTGTACGTTTTGCTGCTGATAATTTTGGCAATCGAATTTATTTACAAGATCTCAAAGACCTTTTTCAGTTCCACCATCAGGGACCAGTCCGCCTTGATCAGGTCATCGCGGAAATAATCCTTGCAGGCATCGATGCTCTGGCGTGAAATCTGCAAAAAGAAAAGAGATTTAAAGGATTATTAAGTGAAATTAAGATTTAATTAAGCTTAATTTAAGTAGAAGAAATTTAATATGTTTAAGGAATTGACTAAATTCCAATATTTGCCTGACACTTGCCTTGTTAAACCCTTTAAAATTCATTTAAAACTCATAAATGTTTTAAACTATTCTCTATAATTACCAAATTTATTAACTTCGAAGCCACAATTTGCTAATTAAAACCCCAGTTAAAGAGAAATCACAATTTCACAATGAAATTGTAATATTTTTTGTTGTTTTCTATATCAGCGTGTGCCTTTAAATGCATATTAATAACACGCTGCGCTACACATAAATCATTTTGCATTATGGATTCAGCTAAAATGTATAATTGGAACGTGCCAATTGTCATATATAACTCCCACCGATTTCTCGGGGCAGGGTTAAGAGATTCAGGATGCGGCTGCTCCATCAATCAAGCAACGGGGCGGCACGTGTCGTTGGTGTCTCGCCTTTAATACCTCCTCGCCTTCCCCAGACCCCGACATATGGCGCATAACAATTAAAATCATTTTTAACAATATTTTTTCTTCCATCTTTTTCGTATCCGATTCAGCTTTAGGTTTACTTTATGCCCCGGCAACGCTTTATCGAAGCTATTTTAGTGTCGCAATTTTTTATGGCGCTTTTTTAATGCGTTTTTTAATGCCTCCTCGCGTTTATGGAGACAGACAGACGAGGCAACGGGAGAGGGGCAGAGGGCAGGGACTCCCAAGTCTCAAGACCTTATGAATAGTTCCACTTTCGGACCCCCTAAAAGTCCCTTGATAAAGAGTCAGCCCTCTTCTCTTGTCCGTTGTGTCCGCGCATTTATTCTCCCGCTTAATTATTATTTTTATAACCATTCGTAGCTGCTCTTTTTTGTATATTTTTTGGCGCATCGCATATTAATTAGGCCCGATCAATGCTTTTGATTATTGGAAACGTATAATATTTATGGTACAAAAGATTTCTCTAAACGATAAGCGGGAATAAAGCCTCCTCTCAAGGAGTCCCCATTTATGGCCATGCATATTAAAGCGAATGGGCGAGTCTTTTGTCCGCCTTCGAGAGTTGAAGGATATTGGGGGAGTCGTTAAAGACAGAGCCTGAATTTAAGTAGATATTGATTGGTGATCTATGGAGCTTTATTTTAATGCTTATTAATGTTTAAAGGTATCCCATTTCTAAATTAAAATGCTGTTTTATCATTTTATAACTCCCCTTGATGGTTTTTCAGCATTCAGATCAAATTTCACAGGATTTTCGCCCACAAACTTTGCACACGCATTACAACCTTAATCATCGGGGCTTTAAACTCAACTCAACTTCCACTTGATTAGCTCCGAAAACCCATTAAGCCCCGACCTAATCCAATCAGTCTCAACTAATTGCTGCTATTTTTAGAACCCCGGCACAAGGCCTTGCCCAATTTTCCGAGTCTGGAAAGCCGCAAGGCCGAAACAACAGTTTGACCTCAGCTTCAATTTCCAACGGGTGGGGTGGGTTTTGGGTTATCCGATGGAAATGAGGCTTTTGCGATGGGGTTCTCTGCTCCATTTTGGGTCGCCGAATGCGTCACTGAGCTGAACACACAAATTAAAGCCGAAAAGAAACAGAAACTGAAAAAAAATATAGCCGCAAACGGCGAAAACCGAACCCGCTGCAAAAACACACACAAACTGGGTCGACATCCGAGGGAAACTGGGTTACTTCGATGACGATATATACCCGCTGAAGGGGTCAATGAACGCCGCCCGGTGTCCCAGCTGCAAGTGCATTGCCGTGGAAGGTGAAACGTGACGTCAGCACCCGACTCGGGTCAAATTCGGCGGATATATCTGCACGGAGAATGGAGAATGGAGCATGGAGCAGTAGAAGGACACAACCTCCCTTTGCATGCATAAGTAGCAGAGGGCCATTGGTATCATCAGGTCAGCCATGACATAATACCCTTTCATGGCTGCCAGGTTCTCTAGCGAAAGACATTGAGAGCTATAAATAGAACGGAGAATGTGTGTAAATTGGGCGGCTGTGTGGGGTGGGTTTCCTAGCTCTTGATAGCTTCTAATGGGGTGAGCACTGGGGAAAATGGCAGGGACTTTGGGATACCTATAAGGCATAAAATTTACTAGTTGAGAAGCATCTCATATCAAAGAACACTGCTGGGAATAGGGTTTAGAAAACAATCCTTGAAATACTATTTATTTCTTTTTTACCTAAATTTAATAATAGATCATTCTTCATGAAAAATCAATAAACCTTTTCCTTTCTATCATCACTTTCCACCTGAATTATTTTCTGACAGTGCTGGGACTTTTCATTCAATTACAGAGGCCTAAAAATACATCTATTCATCTTTATTTTTACGCAGCATTAATTGAATAAAAGCGTTCGCTGCAGACTCGAAACTCAATGGGCAATTAAGTGCCTCCTAGACCTCTGACGTCATTGATGTCACCCACTGATAAGGGCACTAAATGAAGCTAAAAAAAAAAATGAATCGAAAATTAAGTTTGATATCGATTTTGGTTGCTCCCTACCCCAAGAGCCCTTGACGTCAGCATGGCGGTAGGTAATTGTTAATCAAATGATTGAATGAAAGGAAGTTGCAAAGACCTTTCAACGCCACTTAGGCCTGTTAAGTCATCCAAGTTCACCCCTGGAAAACACTTAACACTTAACTTGGCCATGTAATTTGATAAGCCAGATGGCTGGCAGTTGTTGCCTTTCCAAGGTGAGGTGTGTGAGTGTAGAGAGGCGGAGGTTCAGGTGCACCGCCGCCGCAAACTTCCCACCTTTTGCTAGTCAGGTGCAATTGACAACTTTGATTGCCGCTCGCCGCCGCTGTTCTGCTGTTGAGCTTAAGTGATTTGCACTTGAATTCGCACTAAGGGACTTGGTGTCGGGATCAATTAAAGTAAATTGATAGTACATATATTTGATTCTTAAAATGTGCTAGAAATTTAATTGGTGCTTCTGACGACCTTTGATTTAATGTATAGAATTTTCTAGTTAAATTTTAGGTTAAATTGAAATAAACTGTGATTAAATGGGTATTCAAATCGATAAATAATCGATATTAAAAGGTCATTGTAATTATTTATGTCAGACAGCCGAATATGTAATCGATATACTCGATGTAATCGATAAAGATTTAGGCCTTACTCTAAGCTACTCCGAACCCCATCAAAGGATGTTGTAAATTACAGCAACAAAGTACAAAACACAAATAAAAATAGCACCATAAAATCGAGGTTACAATCGACACACTTCAGATATCTAATCCGTTCATAAATATCTACCACAGTCTCGGTTAGAATATTGGTATTGTTCGAGTATTATTAAACTTCCCCCCGACAATGCACTCGAGTCTATCTCGAGTTCTAAGTTGATGCTTCCGCTCCCGAATCCTAATGAATTTATTGCCAGTCTGTGTCGCCACGTCCATTGTTTCCCCACTCAAGTGGCTTTCCACTTGATAGTGATTTGATTCACACACTACTTACCTTGCTGACCAGCATATCCTCCGCCTCAAAGTGGCGTCCAAACATCTTGGGCGATTCACCGGGAATTGGATCGATTTTGACGCAAATCTCTTGACCCTTGCGCGCCGAATCGATTTGCTTGTGATTCGATTCAATGGAAGTCACAATTCCAATGTCCACAAACTGCAAAGAAATAATAAAAGAAATGAAAACGATTAGAGAAATTGTGAAAGTGTTTGGTGGCCCAGTGGGGCGTATGCGTAATATTGCTAAAAATTAGGGAAATTTTTTTCTTTCTGGGTCATTTATAGGGTGGGACTTCCGCATGTCATTCAGTGAATCGCTGATAAATTATGCCAACCAGCTCATTTTATATGCCAGAGCCGTAAAATAACTCCACGTTAAGAGCCAAAAATAAAAAGGTTTGCCAAAAAAAAAAGAAGAGAAGGAAAAAAAATAGTAGAATTACGGCGGCAACTTTTATCAGCGCATCTGTTGCGAGTTTCATAGGCGGTGACCACTTCCTCAATTCCACTGATAAACTTGTGGGTGGATAGTTGTCTCCATATAGAACACTGCTCTGCATGCTCTGCGGTTTCTATATATATTTATTCTTTATTCTTTTTGTACAGCGAAGGGGTAAGCTAGATAATATTTAACACTGGTAAAAATATGAATCCTCTATAAGCTTAAAATAAAGCTTAGATAGATAAAGATCATTAGAATATTTATTTATTATTAATTTCTTATCAAATTTTGCAATTTCATGACTGAATTCTTTTATTTATAAACTATATATACCCCTTTCATTTCTTATTCATTTCACACCTAGAACCTCAACTATTATTTCTCCCAGTCCACTCTCTGCTCCTATCTCCATGGCCTAACAAAGTCATTGAACCAAATTGTAACATGTTTGTTGTCGTAACCCGTTTGCACTCCGCCAGCAGCGGCAGCGGCAGCGACAGCAGAAACTATACAGAAACAACAGCCAGAGCCAAAGTAGACAGGAAACTGTTGCCAACGTCGCGTTTCCTGTGGGCGCCCGCCCCAATGGCGTCGCTCTCTGCCCCTCCGCCTTCTCCTCGCTCGCTGGCTTGTTCGTTCGTTCGTTCATCGTATTTCATTCAAACCAAATAAATTATTGAAATTTTTTGTTGGCTCGTTGCTATCGGTGCAAATAGCTACAACACATTTACACACCCCATCGAGGAGGGCAGCATTTGTCACCATTTCCTGTCGTTGATTACTCATACGCCCCATGGTACTACGTCTTCGTTGTCTTCTTTTTTTTATTTTGTTCTTGTCTTTAATTCTCTTCCTTTCTGGCTCTCTTGGTCTCCTCTTCGTAAAAATGTTCATTAAATGTGTTAATTTATTTCCATTTCCACACAATTTTTTCTTTCAACATTGCGCCGCTGCTTTTATGAGAGCAACGAAAACATCCCAGTGGGGGATATTTATGATATACAGAATAGATATGGTGCAGAAGGATGGAATATGGAATGGGTTGGGAAAGTGGTCGACTGGCAGAGTGGCAGCAGAGTGGGAAAGTGCAAAAGTGCGAGTTTTCTGGGCAAGAAACCGAAATTCGTACGAAATGATGAGCGCGAAAAATTGATGGGCCTGTTGATGCAAGTGGCAAAAATATGAAAAGAGAGGCACAAACTGAATTGAAAGGAGATAAATTAGTGGGGAAATCAAATAATATTTCCATAGGGGGATTTTTTTACAATATTTTGAATAAATTTTTATTGGAAAAAGCAAACTTTTTGAAGATTTAATTTAAAATTATTATCCTTTATTATCGAGAAACCGACAAGCTTAAGCCTTTTATAAATTAAATACTTCCCAGTTAAATTCTAAAAAAAACCTCAAATTGCCTCAAATCAAAGAAGTTTTTATTCACCACAAACTTTCATTTAGTTTTCCATTGATTTCATCCACTTTCAATGAATTAATCCTCTATATATCTGCATAATTTAGAACAACCCAAAAATAACCAAAGAAAACTTTGGGGGATATATTTTCAGTTTTCGATGCCAAAGCAAACAAATTCTTTGTTGGGCATCGGGAAAAAATTCGATGACGACGCGGTCGTCTCGTGTCGTCGAGGAGAAACCCAAACAAGTTGACTACGAAAACAACATTTTACATTCCACATTTATTTTTTTCTCTTTTCCCCTGTTCGATTTTGTATATTTTTACGTGAGTGTGTGTATCAGCGTTTATCTAAAAATATGATTTATATATTTCGTGCAGACCGGATGTCGTCTATTTTCGAAAAAAGCGCTGCCTTGTATGAATGAACGAAAGCAACAACCAAAAAAAGACAAAAAAAAAAAAAAAAAAGAAAGAGAAAAAAGCCACAAATCAAAAGCGAACAAAATGAGATTCAAAAACAATTTGGGTTTTTCGGTTGTTTTTGTGAAATGTTTAATAGAGAGCAACATCATGCAAGAGAGACAAACAAATAGATTGTCTGATATCTTCTTGTTTTTTTGGGCCTCGCAAACATTTTTGTGACACAATTCTGTGATTTCTTCTCTCCAGCCTGCTGCTGCTGCTTGTGTGCTGTGCTGTTGTCAGCAGGAAACACTAAATTAGTTGACCGTAGAGAGAATTACCCCATATACAGCATAATATATATGCACACATTTATATGTGTCAAGCACAGACAAAAATTCGCAACATCCGTCACAGGGGAAAGACTACGAAAAAACAAAAAAGCAAGAAGAATTAAGCAAGAAAGACAGCTTAAGTCAAAGGTACAGACTATGAAATACCTGAATAAAAATAGCTTAAAAAGCGTTTTTAGTTTCTGAGATACAGATATTAATCTATGAAACTGAAATATTTAGCAAAAACATAAACTTAAATATAAAATAAATCTGAAATGTCTACGATTTTATACCAGGAATTAAAATATATATAAAGCGGCGCAGCTGCAACTCGCCGAAAGAAAAAACAGTAGCAAAATCCACAACATCAATTTCTTTCAATCTCGGCTGCCGGTCTTCGGATTCTTCGCTCTTTGCCACCAATTCTTCTGCCCCTCGGGCTGCCGTTCTACGCTTTTCAAACGAACCGAGATTCTCCGCTCTGAAAACTTGCCTACGTCATGTTTTTCGAGGGAGAGAGAGAAGAACTTGTCGCTGATTCGAGTGCCCAGCTCAGCACAGATGAGCGCTTGGTGCCCCCACATTTTGAGGAAACATTTATATAGTCATCATCATAGCAATCGCTATGAACATGATCACGATCCATCCGTCCACGGACCACCAGATAACCCCACTCAGCAGCTGCCCACAACGAGACCATTGGAGGTGGAGTATGTGGAAAACAACCTGAGGGGGGAGCTGTGAAGGCAGCCCAAACATGAGGGACAACAGAGAAGTAGGTGTGCATCAGGGCTGGAGAGTTCTATGGAAATTCAAGAAGCTTAAGCTAGGGTTGGTATATGGTAGATGCTGTGTGTGAATTTGGAGTAATTAGCTTCAGGAATATAGAAAAAAATCAATATATAATAAGTCAACCTTTTGATAAATTGTAACATAAGATAGAAGATTTTAGCAAGGCATTGCTTCAAGGAAATTGTTGCATATAAAATACTTCCCTATGAGGTATCAAAGTAGCCTCAAAGACCTTTTAGCCATCCCTAAATTTACTCCAAAACTGTCCATAAAGACCTCAGCTCATCTCGAGTCATGCAACGCCCAGCTACATGGCTTTCAACGGCATTAACAATGCCAGTAACACCTACCAAAATGAGCCAGGCCGCACTAAGCCCAGCCATTCATCGGGAAGGCCAGAAAAAAATAAGTAAAATAAAATAAAAGAAAACAAAAATAAGCAGAAGTCGAAGTAGCATCTCGGGCATCGGGCATCGGGCATCGGGCACCGCGCCATATGTCTAGTCATGCTCATTAGCATCTCCAGTATCTGCGGCATTCGCAGCTCCTCCAATCTTCAGTCTCCAATCTTCGTTGCAGTGCAGCGACGCCCACAACGCCCACAATCAACACTCGTAGGAGTAGCCAAAGTCGAAAAGAAAATCTTTCACTCACAGGAAGTTTGTGGGCAACCTCATCATCTCGTCATCATCACCATCAGCATGAACATCAAAATTAAGGTGAGCAAATGAAACCAAAACTCAGGTGGGTGTTGCCAAGGTGTTAAAGAGCAACAGCAGCAAGCTTCATTGATTAGAAATGATTACTTAAGATGTTTCTTATAATTTTAAGGTCTGAAAAATAAAACCTTTTAAATTTCAGGAAAAGTTCTAACTTCAGCGGAACTATATACAATTTCAAGGGATTTTACCAACTCAACTACAACCATTGCCTAAAAATAATTGTCTTTTTGCGATAAAGATATCAATTATTAACCACCAAAAAAAAAACCCCATTCATAGGGGAACCTTTATGAAAATTGACAGCTCTGTGTTGCCAAGGTGTTCCTATGATTAGTATCTGTGGTTCGCCATTAATGCCATAGTTGTGCAGCACTCGAAAGCGAAAATTAAAACTCATTGATTATTGTTTAATTCGTTTCTGTGTTTCGTTGGGTTAACGCCGTGTGTTATCGGGCATCGGAAATACTTGATAGATACCCGCCAGCAGGCCAGCTGCCCATTAATCAGTTATATCAATACCGTTTTGTTTTCTGTTCTGTTTCTGTTTTGGCTTTGGAAGGCCAGCGGGGGAGAAGCCAAATTAATCCAAGTGCAAAACAATCAATTATGAGGCCAAGTGAATGAATTTGAAGCTCTGAACACTTGGGCTTTGATGAATAAAACTTTTGATGGACGTCGTGATAAGAATCAAACGAACGAACAAAATAAATATATACACAACAGGTGAGATAATGCAAGTTCCATTGGACTCTGCTCTGGAGGAAGTGAATGCGCACAAGTCATGGAGTGGGAATATGCGAGTGCAAATAGTTCAGCATTTAAAGTTATCTTTAACCAAAATGCGTATCAAGTTCAATGCCTGACTAAATGGCTATTATTAATATTTATTTGCAGGCTGGCAGGCAGTCTCAAAGGTTCTGTGTGAGTGATGAAAGCTGAGGTCTCACCACCATAAAATATTATCTCATCGAGGGGAAAACCCTGGCCTCATACACAAACCTCAAGTAGATTCGCATTTTGTTTGTTCAACGAAAGTGGAGTGAAGTGCCGGAAGCTAGTAAGTATTTCACCATCTACTTGAAAACGCTGTAAACAAATAGGAAATGTTCTATGGAAATTTTTACAATAAGTTAGGAGAGAAGCACTAAAAGTAGAAGAACTATTTAATAGAAATAATATAAAATTAACAATAAAATTAAATAAAGCCACAAAACAAAAGTCTCCTTAAACCTATAAAAGTAAATTAAAGATACTTTTCGGATTTATTAATGAGATTTGTTGTGTTCTTGTTTGGTTCTCAATTTATATTCCACAAAAAGATTTCTATAAAATATATTTTAATTCTCTTAAACATTTTTATTTAATATTTGGCAATAAATAAAACCCCCTAGCTCTTAAATAAAATGTACTAACTCCTGTATTTCATGACCTATACTACCCAAAAACATATTCAGCTCTTTTTATCTCTGCTATCTGACAGAGTTCTACTTGTTTCTCCCTCAAAGATAATCAGCTATCTGATCTGAAACAGTTGTGAATTATTACGACACGACCATAATGTACCCGAGAAGTCAAAACAAACAGAAGCTAAGAGAGAGAGAGGGGCAACCTCAACCTCAACCGAATCTTGCCAGACAATTTGTCAGCCCTTTTCTGCTGCCGGTTTATTGTTCCACTTAGTTGGACAATTTTTTTTTCTGCGTAGGTGTTGCGTGTGTGTTTCCCTGCCTTTGCTTTTTATTTATTTATTTTTTTTTTATATAATTTGTTTCCCCTGCTGTATTTTTTTATGGCTTGCAGCAGCTTCACCTTCCTTCCTCTCAGCAAACGAGCATTTTCGCGATTAAACAAACGTCAATTAAGTATATTTATTTTGGGTGCGCGTGTAAATGGGTGGAAAAGGGAGAGGAAGCAGGCAAAGCTGAAAATAAGAACATTTTTATGCCAGTTTTCCGTCGGTTTTTGTGCAAATTCAGCATTTCCGGCCAAGAAAAACTGAAATGTGACGAAGGCGACCAACTGACCGAGCAAAGCGAAAATAAAACCAAACAGAAAACAGCAACGACGACGACGTCAATTTCCAAGCCACAAAAACAAAAGCAAAAGGCAAAAATCACAAAATACAAAAAAAGAAAAAAGTAAAACAAAAAATAATACAAAGAAAGACTGAGAGCGGCGAGTAATTTGCTAATTACGCTAATTTCTTTTGTTGTTGCTGGCCGGTCGCTGGGTCGGTCGGTTGGTCGGTCTGCTTTTATTGCAATTGCCATTTGTAATCGCAGCCATTGTTGCTATTGCGCTTGCTGTTTATTTTCATAGTAAAATAAATATATATATGTAGATATAAGGCACTCGTAGATACAAATACATGCAGAGAAAAGTGGGTATGGCTTAATGGAAACTGTTAAAAAGAGTTTTAGTGGTAATAAATAGTACCTTTCGAAAGTTTGAACAAGGTTGAAGAACTTTAATAGGGCTTTCTTGGTTTGTTGAACATGAGTTTAGCAAAAATATATTTAGGATACTGCAAATGCCCACTGATAATGTAAGAAATAAATATATATTACCTATATTTAAAGCTTTAAAATCTATATTGCTATTTCTTAATTACAAAGAATATTTTTGAAAATAAAAAAAAATAATGTTTGCTATTTTTAGTAGCAATTTTAAGTCTTAATTTAAAATTTTATCAGACAAAATATATTAAAAATATATTTTAAGAACTGATTATGACCACTAATCATGTAAAAATCAGATTTATAGGTTTATGTTTATAAATAAATAATTTATAAGCTATACTTCTTGCTAATAAAAATAGTTTTTGATATTTTTAAAAGAATTTAAGAAGTTTTCTTGGCATTTCCAATGATTTTTTCAACATATTCTTCAATAAAATATTTTTAAAATATATTCAAGGTATTCAAGGCATTTTCAACGCAAAAATCATTTAATTATTCTGCTGTTCAACCATCTTTCCCTGTTAAAAATCACTTGGCACTTTTAGTACTTCAACCAAAATTGAATTAGGATTTCCCTAAAGGAATTGCCTTTTATTTCCTCTCAGTACATTTACAGATGCAGGGCAAAACAGAGGAAACGTAGACATATTCGAAGCTGCAAAAGAAAAAAGCGCGTATCTAAGCGGATTTTACTATCTTATCGTTTGCCTGAATGACTCTCCACATATGTCTGTGAGTCTTCTCTGTGCGTATCTGTGAGTTCGAGTGTATCCGAGTGTTCGTATTTTATGGCCGTCGAAACACGAAGACCACCGCCCTCTTCTCCTTCACCCGCCAAGCCCCTGCTCATTCCCCTCCCACCATCCGGAATGGCCTAGGCAATAGTCAAGGCAACAACAGGAAATAAGCATTTTTATGAATGAAACGAAAGCGAGGCACAAAACAAGCAAACATACAGATAGACAGACACACAGATACACACCTATACTAGAGCCCAGAGAGATACACTTACTGTTACTGCTATGTGCAAAATGTTTAGCAGCAAAAAAAAAACGAGCGAAAACAGTGGCAGTAATAATAGCTCCATAATCAATTTGTGGCAAAGGAAAGTTACTCTTGGGTGGGGAAATCTAATAATAATAATATTTCTTGGCTTGAAGGAAGCTTAGACAATTAATGGTTACTATTTTAATTGAAATATTACAGGGAATTTGGAACAATTATGCGACTAAGTTACTAAGAAAAGCAAAAACCATAGACAATTTCTTAATGAACTATACATTTTATGTGGAGAAACTTTACATACTCTAAAATAATATTAGAAGATGCTTTAAGACATTAAAATCTAGAAGATATGAGTAAATCATATTAAATCTTTAAGGGGTTTTTAAGGGTTTTTATATTTAATATAAAAGATTATTTACTATTAATATTACTTTTAAAATATTTATTTTTCTATTTAACAAAAGCCAACACAATTATTATGCCATATTCTAAATGTTAAGAAATGTTTTCCTACAAAAATAAACACTTAAAATGTGCTACTTTTAACCTCAAACTGAAAACAGTAACTAGAACACGTCATCTACTATTCCACCTCTCTCCACCCCCTTTTCTCTTTCCCATCTTCCATATTTTTGTTTCCATTTTGTTGTATCAACTTGTATTTGTAGTTTTTTCATTCATGAGTTCGGTTGCCACTATTTCGTTATGGTCTGTTTGCTCTATTTTATATTAAAAGCTTTTATTGTGGCTGTATCCGATAGATACAGGCAAAAGCACATTCACACACTCAGAGTGAGCGCCCACATGTTTTTCCAACTGTTTCCATTATGAAATCTCCTCTGCTGCCTGCCTGCCTGCTTATCATAATACGATACAAATGTATCTAGTAGATGATTTCATTCATGAAATTCCCCCTGTTTTCACTGTTTCTCATTCATAAGGAGAATTTCCGCTGTGCCTCGACTTGGGCACGTTTAGGAAAGGCGGCAAACACACACACACCTGCCTTGTTATATTATACTCCTTGCAAAACTGTACCCCTGCCTGCTACTATACATACTTCCTTTCCGGATCCTGCACTTCCGATGCACTCTACAGGATCTGTCTGCCTCTCTTCCTCCCTCTAACTCCTGACCTCGGCCAGCTGGCAACCTCAGCACACTTATGCCATGAGTACACCATCTATCTGTATTTTTCATTCATAAAATTATGGGCTTACACTGGCAGAAAAATTATTTTATAGATTTTTGATAAGCAAAAATTGTATTCAGAGGTTTAAGGCAACTTTAACAGTTCAGAACTTTATGAAATAAATAGCTAAAGGTTCCTTGAAGCTTCCTAAACTGAGAATTCCTCAAAGTTTGCTCAAGAAATGTAACGAATATTCATTATTAAGTTACTTCTTCTCTTCCATACCTTTCTCTCAGTGCTCCCATTCATTTGTTTCCTACGTGCGGAAGCATTCACTTCCGTTCTACTTCCGTTTTGCCTCTGCCAGCTGAACGGGGGAAAAAAAAGAAACTGCAGCTGCCTGTCTTTGGACTGCCGACAATCGGCTTCCGCAGCTCTCTTGCCCCGCCCCGACTTCTTTTGAATTTAATTACTTGTTCCGGTTCTTAGCGCTGTTTCTATCGCTTCATCGCCATCCTCCTTAGCAGTTTTACTCGCATGATTATTATTATTATTATTCTTTTTCTGCTGGTTCCTGTGTGTGCCCCATGTTGTGGCATTGTTTAAAGTGTTCTTTTGTCGCACACGTATCCGCAAAACCGATTTGAATTTCGAAAGAATAACAGCAACCCCAAACAGCAAAGCGAAAGATGACGCAGTTCCTACATCCGTAAGAGGAAGTAAGTGTCCAGGAAATTATCGTCTGTAATCTGAATAGTGAGATACTCTTAAGAGGTTCTCAAATTCGGTAAGAAGAGATCTGAGAATCTTAGTTTTAGAAGGAAATTCAAGCGCAATTCTTGAGCTAAAATAAATAATTTTCTACGTACAAAAATTAAATAACTTTCCCAAGCCCACGGGGCCCTGCTAAAGCCCATAAGACCCCCCTTTCTTTCACTCGTCAGAGAATCAGAGAATTCAGCGTAAAGAATCGCGTAGATCCGCTTGGTTTTCATTGAGGCGACAACGGAAGTCATAAGCCATGAAGGCTTAACAATTGAGGCAACCGGCGAAATAAAAAATAATACTTAAATCTTGCACTTAAATGCCCAGGCAGGCCAGCAGGCAGTCAGTCGGATGGGGGAATAATAATAATCAAGAAACAGGGGCAGCGGCGACACCCTTACCTACTTAAACTTAACTCGCAGCCCATAAATTAGGCAAGATCAACAACACACCAGGGAGGAGATCGAAACGGTCCAAGGCAAACAGCTACTATATAGAGATACTTGTGTATACATATATCAGCATGTATAAAATCGAAAACTGCAAGAGCCCAGAGGCATTTAATTAACAAAAACCAGCAGTAGCAGCGCCTCGAATGAGCTTTCATTTCCGCTACAGCCGCAAACACTTGAGGCATGAATGAAAATATTAAAAGATATCGATCGCCCGGATCGCTGCCCGTTCCTCGTTCGATCTCCAGCTCCCGGTCCTCGGGGGCTGCAACCGAAAACTCTTTCTGCCACCAGATTTCTGGTTTCTCTGCGGTTTGCTTGGGCTTCGGATTCGGGTTCGGGTTCGGTTTGGGTCTGGTTAAATGGCAACAACAGGCCACAAAATAATATCTATATACACATATGCAAGACGATCTTGCAAGTGATCTGCCTGCCAGAGCCGCGGAGTCCCCTTGGCTTTAAAGCCCGTCTTTAGGCGGCAGCCAGAGTAAAGTCATTTACAGTGGAGATACGGTAGGTTTTTGAAATAGAAATTAGGAAGAAACAGAGGTTAAATGTAATTAATTTTAAGATATTTTATGATTTTTTATCTTTTAAAAATATAATCAGAATATAACTTGATAATCTCAACATAAAATATATCTTTAGAGATTAAAATATCACAATCCTATAATCTGGAATTAAAATCAGTCTTTTAAGATCCTTTAAAAGTGATTTTATGAAAAGTCTTGAAGCTCTTAATACGATCCTTTCTTAGACCTTTTTTAAACCCTAAAAAATATATATTTTAAATAGAAGCTCGACTGTAGTTGTAGCCATAGACATTTTCCCCCTATATAAATTGCTTGTAGACCCATACACATTCGGTTCGCAACGTCCATATGTTAAGTGACTGACGGATTTGGATTTGGCGCTGGGTAACGCCTCCAACTTCCGTTTGCTGTTTTGGTTTTGGTTTTGGTTTTGGCTTCGGGTTTTTTAAGTGCAGGCAGCCAGCCAGAGGCAAGAGGCGAAATAAATGTATTCCCCGGCAGAGATAGAGGTAGAAGCAGAGGCAAAGGCAAAAACAGATGCAGATGATCGCTGATCCGCTGGAGTCACTCGCCTGGATGGATGGTGATGTCAGTCAGTGGGAGATGCGGACGAGGATGTGCGAGAGTGGGGCGTGTTTGGCTTAGATTGTGCCTCTTCGATAAAGTGAAACTCTTTGATGTACGAGCATGGGGGCAGATCGAGGCGGATCTGATGAGACCGGAGGATAAACAACGGCCCTGAGGCCTGACGGTATGGGGATCAGATCGTATGGGATCGCTGCTTAATTAGCCACGGTGACCCTCAGGTAGATTGTTGATTAACAATTGGGATATTGGGGAAATTTTTAATTGAATCTGAACGAGAAGGAAGTGGCTGGTATTGAGGAAATGAGTTCCTGCTGAGATCATCATCATTTCTTTAGATAAGATTAATCAGATGAGGGTTTTATTTTGTTTGTGTTTGTGTTTATACAGATATTGTTTACCGTTTAGTTTAAGCTCACCGGGGGAAGTACTCTATGGATTTGGCATAAAACATTGCTAAGTTCTAATGAATCCCTTCCCTTTTACTTAACCCCAAGACCACTGAACCCTCTGTTTCTCTGACCAGTCATTGATCTCTCACCCCGATATTAACCCCAAGGAACTCAGCCTTTAGACATGATATCCTGTTACCACATTTTGACATTTGCAACGACAAATAACCCCAATTGTCGAGGGTTAAGGGTTGATCCGTCACCTGTTTATTGGCAAAACCCCAAAAACGAAACGAAAAGGAAGTGGAAGTGGTTGCATTGGATCTGTCTCTGCTGCTCCTGCTGCCGCTTTTCGTGTGTGAGAACGGATGTGTTTTGGGCCAGCTCGAAACAATTACG
The DNA here is from genome assembly GCA_008042515.1 of Drosophila truncata. NCBI lineage: Eukaryota > Metazoa > Arthropoda > Insecta > Diptera > Drosophilidae > Drosophila > Drosophila truncata. Next base: position 95,918 of record VNJQ01003926.1, on the reverse strand, counting down.
CGGAGCCAGAAACAAAAGCCGGAGCTCAAGTGATCGGAGTGTGTGCTGGGCCTGCTATTACAGATTTAATTATATAATTAATAAATGTAATCAACGGCCGGACCGGGGAGAGAGACAGACCATCTGGCAGGCACCACCGGCACGCATGCGCAGCAGCAACATGCACACACAGACACACACACACACGCACACAAAAGGAAGTTGTCGCTTTCAAAGAAGAAAGAAGAGGGAACCTGGAGGAGTCCCCAACCCTTTCTCTGGAGCAGAGCAGAGTGGAGCTCCCCCAGCTGCGAGTCAACGGAAATCGCAAAGGCAAAAAAGCGACAAAGCAGCAACGACGACGACGACGACGACGATGAAGACGATGGCCCAGCATTCTTGGGCTGAAATGAAGTGCAGATCTAAAGTAGAATTGGATCAGGAAGGGGTTCGGAGCAGGAGCAGGAGCAGGGGCTATGCCCAAGGAGCAAGCCGAATGAGGTATTCTCTGAAGAAAATTGAAAATAAAAAGAAATCAGAAGATTAATTAAGGATTATATATTATTAAATCATAAATAAATTAAGTAAAGTTCAACAAAATAATTTAAATCATTTGCAATACTCAAAAACAATGTAAAATAAATTTACAAATAAATAGCTGCTTTTTTCTCTCATTTAATAAAACAAAAAACCCTCTTAAAAATCATAGGGTATTTCCCTGCACAAAAATCCGCTTTAAAGCTGGGCAAAAACTGAAAAGCAAAAGGCAAAAAGACACACAGAGCTTGGAGGAGATAGAGAAGGCGGTGGAAGACGTTAAAAAGAATGACGATGAATGACGGGAAGCGCACAGCTTAGCAGCGCTCTCTTGGATAATTGAGGAAGTTATAATTGCCAATGAATGCCCCCTCCTGCACCAACTTCAATCTCCGGGGCTCCTTCGCCTGCTAAAAAGTCAAAAGGAAGCAGAACATAAACCCTTTGGCACAAGATCGAAGAAGAGGTAGCCGCCAGCCAGCCACTTGGCTTGGAAAGGAAACAGTTGTTGTCTTTGGCCAACGGGAAACAGGACATGTCGGCGCATAAATTGAAATGAGTGTCGTCTTCGATGTCGTTTTATATATATTTTTCTTCGTTTTTTTTTTCTCGACGGAAGGACCGCAGTCGCCGTCGCTTATTATGATGGAATTCCGAAAGCGTTTTGCGTCGCAATTCGTTCTGAGCGATGAGCTAATAATTATTTGCCCAGCTACCCAACAACACACAATTGAACTATCCGAGGAGAATGTATACCCCATATATATCTGAGAATATTATGTGGAGGCCTTTGCCACCACCTGTGCAAACAATGAAAAGCTCTTACTCTCTCACCCTGGGTCCGTCGTCAAAGGTAGCAAATCAAACAATCAGCTCCATGGGCCTCCTTTGAATACTTCGATACTTGACACGATTTCGAAGACAACACAAGACAAGGACTTCCATTGTGCGTTCTTTGTGCGAATAGAAGAGCCCCCTTCCGGACAACCGAGATGATCTGCACCTTTCCTATACTTTATATACTTGTATATAACTCTTATATTTACGCTGCTATAGTGGTAGGTTGAATGGAACCTTTTGTGGTGAGCAGAACGCATGATAGTTAAATATTTGCTAGGGAATAATAGATTGCAAGCAGATAGAGAAAATTTTATACAACATCTGTGATCTTTAGTATCTTCTACCATTTCTTAGATCTTTCTCACACCCAAAAACTCATCACATAATATCTAACAAAGATTGCGTTACACCATAACAATTTTCTAGGTAAATTTTACCCATAATAGCACCTTAATAAACTATGATTAAGGAATGTTTTCTCAGTGCACACTTACCTCCTTGCTGGGCACACAAATTGGAGTGCCCACTTTGACAATGCCGTTCTCCACCATCACGCCCATCACGATCGGATCTCGGCTGTTGAATATGAAATGTGGCAGTATCTGTGGATCGAAGAGATAGAAGAAACGGGGAATTATTATTAGATCAATGACTGTTAGATAGACGATGATTTTCTGGGGTATAACTAATAAGCGGCTCAGTCGGGAACGATCGATAACGATGGGCCGGCTCTTGATCTTAACTACTTTTTAAATAATGTCCGATAATTATGGTGACTGAGGCGATGCCAGCAACGGATTTCAGGAGTTAGCATAACAACTTTATGTCAGTGGGGAAATTATATACTCTTTAAATGGATTAGTATGGTTTTTAGTGTTAATATAATGATAAAAGTAGGGTAATGATAGGATTTTCAGTATAATAAATATATTTAAGGATGTATTTTCAATAAATATATTAAGGTATATAACAAAAAGGAGATTAATAAAATTTCATTTTACATTTTAAATTTACTTATTAAAGTATAAATAAAGAAATTATATTTTTACATTATAATTGAAATCCTCATAGTTTCTCTAAGAAAAATCCATCTAAACTTTATTTCCTAGTGCGTTTTTCTCTGGTGGCAACTTATTTTCCAGAGTGCAAGTAACCCCAGACCAAAAACCACTTTGACTAAGCCAAGAACAACTTAATTTCCGTTGCGTCAACTGTTGAAGAAGGCCTCAAAATGGGATGTGCCGCCTGCAGCACAATCAGAGTCAGGCCAGCCAGCTCTGGCATGGAAAATGGATCGTACGTTGGCCAGGGAAAACAGTAGAGAAAAAAAATAGTAGTGGCCAAAGAGAACACGTTTCCCCAACTCCATTTCCAGCTGGCACACATGCACCAGCTCCCAAGCCCAGGCTCCTCTTCTAAAGACAGAAGGCGAGTTAATAACTCAGACTAAACAACGTCATTGTTATTACAAGACCTGCGACTGAGACTTAGCCCCTAGAGAATTGTTGTGCTCAAGCAGGGAAAATATGCACCTGAAAAAATGGTCTAAAGACCAGGGGAAATATCTTTAAAATATATATATTCATTAAAAAAAATGTGCGGAGTTCTGGTCAAAGAAATAATGTAAACATGAGGCACAAAAGGTCCTAAATTAGTTCCCTAAAACCTATTCTCCTTTAAAATCATTACTTTCTAGTCTTGTCTCATATTTATTATCTCTTATTTATAGTGTAGGAGAAAGATCCAGAGATCCAGAGAACGAATACAACTAACAGCTGTGCGCTGTGTGTCCAATTACCAGCACAGTGGGAGCCCAGTGGCCAGAAGTCGACCAGAGTGGACCAAAGTGGCCCCGAGTGGAGTGTGGCGTGTTGAGTAGTCGCAGCATTGCATACGACCAAAATCTAATGATTGCCTATAAATCAAATACGCTGCTTAAACATTATTTGAGCAGGAAGTGTGGACGTGATGCAGGCGTCTGTTGGGATCCAAAGGCTTTAATCGCTTGTTGAGTGGCTCTAGCTAGCAGCTAAGCCCGTCTATATATTGGCTATTTCTTGTTGGCCAGCATCATTAAGCCAGCATGGAGACGAGACTCAGCTGGAGACCCATTCTGCGGGACGGCTCTAACAACATCAGTCGCAGTTCCCAGTTCTCATTTTCTGTTCCTCCTTCCTCCACCCGAAGGCAGATTGCATTTTACACCTGTAGCTTTTGGGGGTAATTGCAGAAATGGAACACGAACATACCATGGCATTAAAATAATGCCCATAATGACAACGAAATCTTTGCGTTTCCGTCTTTAATTTAAAGCAACTGATGAGAACACTAGGAGAAATTAGTGTGACTGGGAAGCCATGATTATAAAGCCTAAGGCAGACCTACTTGTAGAGCTTATTTGTGTTTAAAAAGACTTAAAAATAATCTTTAAAATATAAACTTTTTTTATGTAAAAAATTATACCTTAAAATTATATTAACTCACCCTTAGCTTGCAGGGGAAGACAGCAACCGAGCGGAACTCTTCGCGCTTCTTCTGCTTGAGCTCCTCCCTATAGGCGGTGAACTTGTCGAACAGATGATAGATAATGTCCGCTTGGAATATTTTCACGCCCAGGGAATCGGCCATTTCCTGTGCCTCCCGCTCAATTTTCACATCGAAAGCCAGAATCGTTGCATACCTAAATGGGCGGGCGAACACAATGAATAAATAAAGAGATGGAGGAGAGCCAGCAATTTAAAACAATTAAAAGTATATGCAGCCAGCAGTCAGCAGCAGCCGCAACGAGAATAATAATAACAATAATAATACGAATAATGATAATGACACCACTGCAGCAGAAGCAGCAGCAGCAGCAACAGCAGCAGCGTCTCTGCTCTTCCTGTCTGGAGAAGACAAGAGTTGGCCTAATGATCTGGCAAGCCAAGGCACCAGGAAGCGTTAATAATTGAAATCACAACAGCAACAGCAACCCCAATGGACAACACAAATTAAATCCGAGAGATCTCCGCGCGGCTGTTTGTTTAGCTTGGTTAACTTTTGCCGTGTTTGTGTGTGGTGATGGGGCTTTCAATGACAGGAAATGGTTGGCATTTCGAGGAGAAGCGAAACAACTCTCCGAGCCGACAGGAAAAGGTCCCAAAGTCAAAGTGGTATCCAACTAATGAGGGGCACTTTCGGGGATCTTGCTTGTATATATAAAGAAACATATAAAATATATCAAAATGGAGCTTAAGAGAGGCGAAGCAGTTTAGAGAAGGGTCCAAGACTAATCGAACTATGAGTTATGGGCTATTCATAAGGCAAAGAAAATTATAAAGGGGATATAGGGCAAGAAAAGGTAAAGAGTTTATGATAAATAGCTATATCTTCACTCTACAGTGGGAAGTTCCTAAATGTTGCATAAATAAATATCTTAAATAAAGCCATCTTAATTATTTTCAAACTATAAATAATTCCTCTACAGACCCTTTAAAAACATAAAAACAGTTAGGGATTTTATTAGGTGCTCAGATATATAGAAAAAGGAAAAAGAAACCCATTGAAGACCATTTTTATGATCGCTCTTGGCTCGCAGCGTAAAATGCACAATTTTATAGTTCGAAAATTCCAAGCGCGTAAAAATCATAAATAAATGAAGAGCAGAGTCAGCCAAGCCACACATAGTAAAAGATAGTGGGGAGTGCGCGAGTATCTGGCGGATGCGTTGCCTAAAAGCGGGCATAACTCAGTGCGCGGTGCACGCATGCGCAGAAAAAAAAAGGGCCGACAACGACGAAGTTGCGACGCCGGAAGTGAGTGAGTGCGTCAAACGGAAATGCTCCGTCTTTGGCCTGGACGTAGATACAAGATACAAGATACTCTGGCCAGATACCAGATACAATTGTGGTTAGATTTCTATTATTTGTTGCTTTTCATACCCTGTAGTTAAGCGTTAGATGGGGTATATTGTAGTATATATTATAATATAACCATAATTTACATTTTGTTGTCCCATAAATTGAATTAAAATTAATTATAGAGTACAAAATATACCATAAAAAATGATTGGCTTAAATAATAAACTCCACTAGCAATGTAGAGTCCCTAAGGAACCTAGGATCGGGTATCCTTTGGTCGACTTCTAGTACTTCCTTTTCCTTTTACCCTATTTCTTTTCTTGAATTTTTTTTCTTTTCGAGATTTTCTGTTTTCGCGCATGTGACAGCGTAATTTGAGTGGGCCGTAAATGTATCTGCAGCAAGTCGCCATCTGTATTTGTATCTGCATCTGCAACGCCAGCTTTTGTTGTTGCCAAGCAGAGCACGAAAATAGTTTGCAATTGCAATTGGAAACTGGATAGGAGAGAGGCAAGAGGCGAGGCCGACAGACTGCTACCAGCAAAAGTGAAAGAGAGTCGGGAGAAAGATATATATACAAGTATATATATATAGATATATATATGGCATAATACGTGGACTGGACTATTTGGCACCACTTAACGCCGCTAATGAGACAAAGCTGCCGGCTTAAAGGTTTCGCTCTCTATAATAAATCATGGTCTGGGCCTTATCCCAACCCCCCTTTGTGCCGCCTGCAAAGTGCATTTTGTGATTGTGATTGCCGCTAAATGAATCACTTAACCCGAACCGGCGGCAGACCAACGGACATCAGCTCCTTAACGGCGGCTATATCACACACGATCTTCAAAGATCCGCCCATATTGTGTTGTTTATAACATGGCGGGTAGACGGACGCACGGGCAAGTCGTGTTAATGAAGTTAAGCGGCAATAAAATTGCATTGTTCGTTGTCATATATCAAAAAGTCGTTTATTCTTGCCTGGTCCCTCCTCAACGTAGACCGACCTCTTGCTGCTTTAAGTGCTTGAATATAAGGCGGGGGAATGGCCTACAATGTGGCTGAAGAAAAGGGTTTACCACAGAGAATATACTCTGTGAGGTCTTGTAGAGGCACAAGGGAAGGTGTTACACATTACAGGCGTTCTTGGAAAGGGAGGAAACCCTTCTCCATTTTTAACTAAACTTTTTTGTTATCTTCAAACCAGGAAGCTCAATGACTGTAATCAAACTCCTCTGGAATTTCACTTTCAAACAATTCTACGAGTAAAAATAAAAATACATTCATAGAAAAATATCGAGTGAATCAATAAACGTGTTCAGTCATCGTCTCAATTTTCCAGCTGTCAACACATTTTTTATTTTTTTTTTTTTGCTGTGGCAAAAATCCCTCAATGGGGGAGTTCAATAAACTTCCTCGAAAGTGAATTTGATAGTGAAACTTCCACTACGAGGGGATTACTACAAATTTCCGCATTCAGCAAATTCCCCAGAACTTTGCCGATATTGTATAATCGCAAATGACACATCCATCCGCCAGAAAAATAAAAAAAAAAAACTTCATAAAATAAATAAAGAGAGGAAAGTGTGCATAGAACCGATAAATAAATAGGGTTTACTTACTGCGCCTCGTGTTCCAACATTGTGGAGGCCTTCATTACATCGCGTTTCACTACGGGACCAATTCGAATGGCAGAGTACTGGAAATAAATAAGTAAATAATAGAATTTAAGTAAGATTTTATATAGAAAATATTTTTTTACAGAAATATCAATTTCTAAAGCCCAATCTTCATATATATTGCATTAAGCCTAAAGAACTAGCTTAATTATGGCTAGAACTCACCAAAAACATTACTCCCACTACCACAAAATAATATTATCCGAACATAGGCTATAGGTTATTTATAAACCCAATAAAAAGCAGACATGTAAACGTACTTTGCTCTACCAAGTTGTCAACCATGTGGCTGCAAACTTTTGCCTGTACAACATACATGTTTTCCCTCCATTTCTCTGGCCCAAAAGCATTTGACCCAAAGAAAAGTTTTCGACTATTTTTAGTCGCTTGGCCATAAAAAAAACTGAAAAGAAAATAAAGTAAAGAAATATCGAAGAGAAAAACAAAATCTAAACTAAACAAGCAGCCCACTAAAGTGAAACATTTCTCAAAGGCGGAGACACACTAGAGAAAAAGAGAGAAGGAGTCCTCCACCGATGAGTTCATTCACATCGAAGATGTTCAATTTTTATTTTACTCGCATGTATTTATTTTTTTTATTTTTCGTTCGTTTCGTCGCCAGATGATTACAAATGATCATTGATAAAAATAACAGCAGCAGCAGCAGCAGCAGCAGCAGCAGCAGCAGTGCGAGGCACTGACATGAATGAATGGATGGATGGTTGGACGGATGGATGGATATATAGATGGACGGATGGATGGATGAATGAATGAAATGGTGGCTTGAATGGTAGCGCAAAATGGAATTTGCTGTCGATAGCGACTTAATTGCGCCACCGGATATGCACGCGCCGGCGATAAGACCGGAATAATGAAAGACTCCCCAATTGAACCCATTAACAACAACTCGTTTTTACACTCTCTTTTTACAGCACGATGTCGGGGCTGATAAATTGAAATGTCGGCCTATCGACTAGATTAATCTGATTCATTTAAATGCCAGAGAGCTTATCTCGCTCGCATAAATTAAGCATTATTTGTTAGTGCAAAAAAGGCGAAGTTTAAAAGCTTTAGATAAAGTGCTACTGGTTTTTCGAGATACTTGGAGACTTTCCTTAATATTGGAAGAGTTTAACAAATGTTTTGCTTTAAAATTACATAGCTTATTTCAGACATTCTGGAAGAGAAATAAATTAAAATAAATAATGCAACACATTGATCAGCTTCTTTACATTTAAATGGCAGCCAAAAACCACTGATCAATTGAAAAAGTTGCTTAAGCCCTAGAAATACTTTAAAAAAAAATTAATCGTGTAATTTCTTAAATTAATTAACTTAAGACATAACAAGAAAAGGCTATTCTTAACTTTATAATGTTACTAAAATCAATTTAAGCCTTCCAGGTTCTTCGAAAAATATTTTTAATTAAAATAAACTCCCCTTTTTAACAAGAAATGAAATTACAGAACCGTAAAACCCAATAATGCTTTGTTTAAACATTTTGCCAGACCTCCTCTCCACTGACGTCATATGAAATTGCTATTTTTCTGCCTAAGTGCCTTCGATTGTAAGTCGAATTCAATTACAGCTTAACCCATTCACGAGCTTTTTCATTCATTACTGCGAACCCGACGCTGTTATAAGAGAAATTGTGTGTGTAACTAACGGAAAGGCAAATATATACAAGCATCTGTACATACATATATACTTGAAAGAGTACGAATAAAAAATAAATAAATACCGAGAAACCCGGCAGAGAGAAAGAGTTTTGCAATCAGCAAAACAATGAATGAAATCGGAAGTTTATTGTTGTGTGCAATTGTGGCGCAGAGACCAAAGAATTGCATGTAAAACGGAAAACGGGCGCAAACGGAAGTGATAGCGAAATGACCCACCCCCTTACCCGGCCATGCACTCAGCAAAAAATATATATTTTAAATATATATAAATTTTAAGCCTTAAATACACATAGTTTGTGGAAAAAGATTATTAAAAAATCATAAAAATACATTTTTGAACGAAAACGATAAGACAGGCATGGCTAGATCGATTCTCCTAATAATGCTAATCAAGAATACATATACTTTCTGAATTCAGAGATCTCATTCCTTGCTTTAGACGACATGTGACATAATTCAAATTAAATATAGATTTATTTAAAGTGTGATTATTTGTTGCCCTGTGTTGCTAGGGAAAAAACAGAGACGAGTGGAGGCTTGTGTGTAGGCTGGTGGGCACGACAGACCTTTGGCTTTCCACGTGGCAGTTGGCACACCGATTTCCAGCTGAATATCATTTCGCACAAACAATCGGAGAACGTGCGCCACTGACGCAGCACCACCAGCACTCTCAATCGGAATCCAAATTGGAATCGGAATCAGCATCAGCAGAAAGACCAAAAGAAATTGGAGATGGGTGGAAAGGAAAGGCGTTCATTCGTTCGCTCGTTCGTTCGTTTGCCTTTTGCCTTGGAAATGCGCAGAATTTGTGGGCGGGAAGTGCGTAAGTGGCAGGCGAAAACGCACGGACGTAAAGCTAATTAGCAGGAGAGCTGGCTCAGCCACCCACCGCCCACCGTTGCCCGGTTGCCATCGACATCAGTTGCTGATGCCTTTCCACCTGCTGACGTCAAGTGGCAATGCCACTCAGTGTTATCGATGACACGAGCGAGGCGAGTCGATTCGAGTCGATGCGAAAGCCAAGACAGGTGCGCACACTGAGCAAAAAACTAGGCAGAAAAATGGGGACAGGATTAACAAGAAATTTTAAAAATATTGTCAAAAAAAAAAGAAAGTTTGGGTTTACAAATTTTCCAATTTAGAGCCTTGTCAGTATTTAATCCAACCATCATTTCTATCATTTTCTAACTAACTGGTAGCTATTTTAGAATTTAAGGGAAAATAGAAAACTATGTCCAGTCCTTTAGGGGCCTTTTGTGTTTATTGAACCCTGATTCTTAATAGAGTTTCCTTTTTTCTCCCAAAAGCCTCCAATTTATCTCAAAGTTTCTCCCTTTTTCTCTCTCTGCACAAAATCGATTGTTTAGAGCTTTTTTTAAACGCAGCCAATGATGCCAAATTTGATGGAAAACAACTAAATTAATGGCATGTCCGCCGCACTGACTGACAGACAGCCTAAACAGCTGATTAATGTCAATGAGGGGGAATCGTCTTTATCTTCTTTTTCCTTACGGAATTGGAAAATTATGCCGATTTCAAGAAAATGCCGCACGTTGAGTGTAAACTTCCGTTTCGCTTTTCGGGTTCTAACGTTTTCTTGAGTTGAGTATGCAAACAACACACACTAATTTCGGTGTGTGTGTGTGTGTGTGTGTGTGTCGGGGGTATAGAAAAATCTATTATTTTCATTTCGCTTGCGGGCCGGCAACTTCCTTTCCTTCAACTGTCGTCGACGTCGTTGTCGTCGTGTGTTGGGCATTTGATTTCATTGAAAATGCGGCCGCTACGTGTTTATGAATGAAAATTAAGCAATAAGCTCTTTGAGAGTATATGTGAGATACAGTGTATCTGTGTGAGTTGTATGCACAGGGAAATATTTTGTACAAATTTGTAAAAGGTATAAAAATATGTTTCAGGTTTTCCGCGTGTACTTCTGCAAGTTTGTCTGTCGATCTATTTCTTTCGTATTTTTAATATGTTTATAATCCTTAAAAAAAAGTAATAATAAATAATTAAATAATTCTAAAATATTTTCTACAAAAAATGAATTGAAAATGTTTGGTTTTTGAGTGTAATTTATCTGTGTGTGTGTGAGGCAGGAAGAATTGCTTCCGTTGTTGATTCTGTTTTCGTCTTTCCATTTATACATTCATTCATTTACTCATTCACTTGGGTTGTTCACTCATTCATTCATTCATTGTTTTTTCTGCTTTTCCCCCCTCTTTTTCCTTCCTTCTGGGGTTTTTTGTTTTTTTGGTTTTCTTGTGGGGCAAATTTGTTTTTGTTGTTTTTGGCAACTGCGTCGCATTAATGAAAACATTGGCATTGTCTGCTTCTTACCTCACTTCCTTCCTTTCATCCGCCTTAATGCCTCTCTAGTACTACGGGGCACGCTAAACATGGGAAAGGCTACGCCGAAAACCAAAAACAACCACATCGGAATTAAATTCATTCATGAAATTCAGCGAAGAGCAAAAGCAGCAGCAATGGGTTAGCACCCAACAATGGACATTTCTGGGTCCGGTCTGCTCTTCAGCTCTTCCTCGCCGGATCTCTGGTTGCCTTCGAGCGAACCATTTATGAATGGGCCAAACAAAGACGTCACGCCACTGGATCCACCTAGTTTTTATGCCTTTTACCATATATAATTCCCGACATATATATTTGCGTGGTATTTTTTTGTTTTCCACTTAGTAATTGCGTTGTTTTTGGGGTAGAGAGTTATTAAGGAAGGAGATTTTAGGTAAGAACTTTAATTGATATTTAAATTAAAAGTATGCCTTGTAGAAAAACCTAAATTAATTTATTTTAAACTTATTTAGACAGAAGACTCAAACTTTCAGTGCTAGAAAAATATGATAATATGAAAAACAAGTCTAAAAAAAATTAATCTTAAATTTTAAGATGACTTAAACTTGTATATAACTTTTGATGTTTTCGTCAAAAAAAAGAACCACTTGAAATACAGAAACTACTCTGAAATGCAAAATAAATTACAACTCCAAACTTTGCTAAATTCCCTTGAATAAAAACTGAACAATACTTGAATATTTCAGCGTAAAATCACCTCTATTTCACCAACTAATTTTCAAGTAATTAATCAAATCATAAGCCTAAATTTTCATTTGTGCTAAGTGGAAACCCGACCAATAATATGGCTAATTTCCACATCTAGAGGCGCTGTTAGTGTCCACCCAGACAAATGCTGACCAAAGTGGCTAATTACCTTAACTACCGCCACTACTGGCAGCTTCTGCCGCAGAGTTTGTGAGTGTTTTTTAGTGAGTTGAGTGGGCGACACACCGTTTGGCAGTGGAAGTGGATGTGGTTGGTGATGGTGATGGCTGGGGATTCGCATAGTTGCAAATAGTTTTGCATTTCGCATTTGGCATGCAAACGTGTAAATGCGATTCGGAATGGCGGAAAGGCGGCGGGGCGGCCTCCTCAGTGCGCTGTGAGCATGACGAGCTGTATTTGCGAAACTTTCTGTTGTTTACTTTTAATTAAAATGCATGTGGGAATCAAATTACGTCGGCCATACATTTCTGACTGAATGCCAGTCTGTGTGCCCACCTGGCCCACCTACCAAAGCCCAAGCCACGAATCCAAAACCTGCAATGGCAACAGCAACAGCAGCAGCAACAGCAACAGCACAAGTGGCACACAATTATGGCGAACGCAACCGCAGCACAATGAATGTATAGGAATAGTTGATGCCTGATGGCCACATAATTACATTTTCGCCCAAATGCAGCGACAGTGGCGTCTGGCCCAGAGTTTTGTTAGGATCCCGAGATCTTAGTATACAGGGATGGAGAGGTTCAAAAGGGGGAAGATAGAAAGACTGGAGGTTAGAGGCAAACCTGCATCAGGTTGCAGTTAGTGTTGACCATTTGGTCAAAAAGTTTACTATTTTTAATGTGAAAATAAAATGTATAATATTAAGGCTCCTTAAAGATTTGAAATCTCTATCAAAAACAGCTTTAGAAATTAGTTAATGGTTTTTCGAATATAAAAATAAATCATTGCATACTTTTTAGTGAAGTGACTCAACAAAATAACCCAAATCTTGAGCTTCTTGTATTTTACCAGTTCTTGATCTTCTCCCAAGACACTGTTCCTAAGCTCCTAAGTTCTTGGCCCAAACTAGTTGGCATCACTAATACACCAGTTCCGCAAAGGCAGAAGCAGCCGGTGTCTAGCCACTTTTTGAGTGCGCAATTTTTTGTATTCATTCATGAAAATGCCAGCAAAAGAAAAGCCAACACAATACAAAACAGAAAACGAGAAAAATAAGAAAAAACGAGGGAAAAGCTAAAGAGTTTGCTGCGGGTAGCACATTGTTGTGCAAAGAAAATACAGGTGAGTGAGCGAGTGTGTGAGTGGGGATTGCAAAATTGAATGAATGAACATGAACCCGGCCACGTTGCGGGTGTACCAACAACAACAACGAGTGTGCACAGGCTGTTGTATAAGCCAAATAACCCACCAACGACTGACTGAGCTGCACTCACTCTGTTTTTTTATGAATGGCAGCCGGGCAGCCGGGCAGGCAGCACCGCTATATTTGGCCGTTGATGGCTACGAGGTGCAAATGTTAATGAAGCCAACATCAGGCAGTGATGGGAGAGCTCAAATGGTATTTGTACCTACTACAGGCATGGCTAGGTACTTTAGTTTATAACAATGTACAATAAATATATATTTTAATACGAGTTATAACAAGAATATAACTAATCCTAGTATATTTAATATATATTTAATGTAATGTAATGTATATATTTAATGTAAGAACAAGTCTTTGTATTGTTTACAAAATTCAATTTAAATATTCCATTGAGTTGACTTAAGTATTTAACAAAAACCATTGTGCTTAATATTTGTTTCTTAAAGTTTAGCTCATTTTAGGTACAAATACTTTAAGTTTAACCTCGTTTTAGGTACACTTCTCCATGTACCTTACCAAGTTGCAAACACCTTTCGCATCACCTGCAAAAACGGTGAAAGAAATTGCAGGCCAAATGCATAACGGTCTTTGCAATGGCCCAAAGAGAAAGAGATGGAGAGAAAGAGTGGCAGCGGTAGCAGCCGTTCATTCATGTTGTCTTCGGCTTGGTTTTTCCGGCAACCGATCATAAAAATGTGCAGCCAACGGACCATTAATCTGGCGAAAACATTTCCATGACGTAACCGTGGAATTTCTGTCAACTGAAGGCGGAAAATGTATGCACTTAAGCATGGTCTTTCAATTCTTTTACTTTGACCGAATAACCAACTTATTTTATAAGGATTCTAGTTGTAAATAACTTTACAAATTGTAAATTAAAAAAAGATTAAGCCCCGAAATTCAATACATTTTCTTATAATATTAAGGATCGAGAAGAAGGGAAGAAGCGGGTTCCCCTGGATCTCATGGGGTAATGGTTAATCTTGATTGTGACGCACACCCTCCACAAAACACATGGCCACAAGGCTGGCTGCTGGGGCAACAAGTGCAATCAATTTTTATGAATGAATGGAAAACGCGGCATTGATCAGTTGCTCTTGTTATTGCTTTTGCTGCCGCTGCTGCTACCGTTACGCCCTGCCGCGTACAGGGCAATCGGTGGGGAGAGACATTCGGAATGGTGTTTAATTTATCGAAATGTGTAGCAAATGTTTATTTGATCAATGAAATGAATTATTGTACGAGCATCTGTCTGTGTGTGTGTTTCTGTCGCTGTACAAACAAGCAGAACGTCTACCAAATGAATGAAACAACAACACAATAGCAGAGAACTATGGCAATAACTTCCATAAAAGCCGCTCAAAAATGTGGGACGCAATTAAAAAAAAGAAGAATAAAAAACAACCACAACACATTTGTAATTGATTTGTTTTCCATACAATTTATTGTCCACTGTTTGCTTATATTTTTGCTCTTTTCGGGCCACTTGTTAAGGTTTCTTGTTACTTTTACTCTATGTTTTTTGTTGCTGTCTGCATGTTATTGTCAATTAATTGAGAAGTCGGAGAAAAAAACCCCTCAATGAAATGATGTATGAGGCTGTCCAACAGCCGGAGACAGCGTACAACTCAATTAAGTGAAAAAAGGAAGTTTGTAATAATCAGAATTGGTTACTTTTTAAGTTAAATGTTATAAAATAATGTTAAAAGGAAATATTGTAATATAAAGTCATATTAAATAAGGGAATTCAAAGAAAAGAGTTATAAGAAATGTGCCAAATAATTCTCTATATTCAAAGAAGAACCTGTATACTATTTAATGTCCAAATAAAATACATTGTTTCAATAAAATGCATTATAAGGTAACCTTTTATGTCTCTCAGTCAAATCCATTGAATTCATTCCACGCTTGAAGTGACTGAAAGGGTTCAAATCGCCGGAATACCAATTAATGGAACACTGCAAGCGCCAAGATTGATTGGCAATCGCCAATCAACGCGATGGACGCAACCTGCGACGTGTCAGAAATTAATGTCAGAAATTTGCTCGAATACATTTTCAACGGCGGCGGTAACCACTCAAATGACAATTTCCGGCCGTCAGTTTGGCAGTGCCAATAAATTGGCAACCCTGCTCGTATTTCAACGGCCACGCAGAAAGAGCGAATCGAAATCTATATCCACAGTCGCAGCAGCCACACATCCAAGTTGAAAAGGCCGACATCATATAGTATGATATGATGTGGGTGCCTAGAAAAATGACTCTGGCAGCGATAACTATAAAGTTTTATGGCATTTTACATAGCATTAGTCGGTCCAAAAAAAGGTATGCCTGCCTCTGCCTGCCTGCCTGCGAGTGGAGTGTCTGTGAATGTTGTTAGCCAGTTAGCCAGTTACTAAATTTGGCTTAAATGAAGGCGAAACTTGTTACGTAGCCGGCCGGTGGTCGTTTAGCATCCCACATGGTCACTAGCACCAGCAGCACCACCAGCAGCAGCAGCTCAAATCATGAATGAATAGCCCCCGGCACAAGTCTGTCACTCAGTCAGTTTGTCACTCATTCAGCCAGTCAGTCAGTCAGTCGGTCAGGCATTCAGTCAGCTGGCCATAATTGATTTTCGAAACGAGCGCAGTAAACATGACGGCGACAAATTTTTCGTCTAAAATGTGACAAAAATCGGGGGAAACAACGACAAAAAATAAAATAAAATAAAACTAGCAAAAACCGACGACACCATATCCGAAAAAGCCGACAGCCGCCATATGGACAGCATGTGCATGCGACTGCAGAAATTGTTGTTAATTCATTCATTAAGAGTCCACCAAAGACCACCAAAAGAAAACCAAATCAAATGAGTCTCTTAAGAAACAAAGTCTTGAAAATTGTTTTAGGGGAAGGTGTGAAATCTAAACAAAGCTCACAGGGTTTTATGAAAAGTGGAGTTTGTAGTAAAAAATAATTTCTTAAAGAGCTTTAAATTGGCAGCATTTGGAAGTATATAGCTTTATATCATAGGCACTGTTTAAAGCCTCTCTTGAAGGCATTTCCACACTCAGAATTTCCCTTGAAACTTAACCAGACTGCAGAAATATATACATTTGATTTGGCCACCTCATCGTGTGACCTCTTTGTGGCTTGAAACGTCCCTGTCACCCGTCCGGTCTCATCATTCAGTCAGTTCGTCGCTCAATTCATTCATTCAGTGAACCAACCACGCGCCCTGTGGCTGCATTTGGTAGCTAATTTGCATAGTTTTTCAGACCGGTGCTCTTTATATATGTATATATATTGCGTTGGCGTTGCGGATCGGAACCTTAAGGCCTGGGAAAGTGTTGCGGCCTGCCAAAGATGATGATGATGATAGTGGTGGTGGTGATGGTGGTGGTGGCGACGTAGATGATGACACTGTGGGAAACCTTAGCAAATGTGGGCTGCTGCCGCTAATGAGCTTGTAGTGTCAGCGGAAAATGTAAAAACATTGTGTGTGAGTGATTGTGGGGATGGCAAGAGATGAGTCTTGCCGATTTCCTACTTTGCCTATTGTCTCAGTTGGAAGTTGGTCTAAAAATAAGATCTTCTTTGGAGTATTACATATATTTTTGTAAGTTTCTATGAACTCGGGATGTGTGTCAGTTGATTTTTATAAGAACATCATTTGTTTATGGGATCTTTGAGGAATTTAAAACAAAGTTTAATAACTAAAAGGGCTTTTAAGTATTAATTCAGTGAATTTGTACTAAATTTTGTTCTAAAATAAGTTTATATCTTATTTTATTCAATAAAATAGAGATATCTAAGACAAGAGGCTTTTTACAACTTAAAATAAACTACAGGCAGCTTAAAATCGGATAATGAAGAGGAAACACCTCTACAACCAAGTCTAAAGCTTATCTTAATTGGGTTATTGGGTATTTTCAAAACTTTAATATATAAAAACATCATCAAAAAGCCTTTTTAGCAAGTATATTAATGAACTTTAATCAGAGTTTCCCCTAAACATTATTATTTTAACCATTCTTTAATAATTTCCATAGTGTCATCTGCTTTTAGTGACAAAACGGAGGAGCCAAACTCAACTCAAGTAGCAAACATTGAAAATGGTTTACTTGAAAATAGAAAATTGCTGAACAAACAGAAAGCAACGACGACGACGACGCGGAGGGAATCGAATGTCGAATGATTCTGGTATGGAATCAAATAGCCATATGTGTGCCCTCGTATATATCTCTCTTCTTTTTTTTGTTATTATTTTGTACACTTTATCCGCGCTTCCGTTGCAACATTTCCGCTGCTGAAGTAAGCAAAAAAATAACAACAACAAAAAACTAAAAAGAAATTAAATTAAATGAGGCGAATTTTTGTGATTATCTAATTCCCATTAAAAATCCAAAAGCAAACTCAATTAATTCATTCATTTAAGGCGTGTGAAATTGATTAGGTTGCGTTGTCTCGGGGGAAATATTTGCTAAATTGGAATTTGAGTTGTCATATCCGCTGCGGATGACCATATATACACCACCGCCGGAATATATAGATAGTATCTGCGTTTCTGCATGCGTATCTATATGGTATATAGAGCGGCCAGTATTTTTAGTTGGGTGTTCAATCTTCTCGAGACTGGGGGGCAGACGACACACACAGCGAGTGAAATGGTTACAGTGCGTGTTCTTCTGTTGGCTGAGCGCCCGCCATTCGGCTTCTTGTGGCATGAATCATCATCCTCATCCTCATCCTCGTCCTCATCATCTCGGTGTGCCGGGTTCTTCTAGTGGTGCATATTTTTGTTGCATTTACAAAAATACGCATTTTATGTTTACGGCGGACGCAGCCAGACAGACAACGAGACCGATCATGAGGAGCAGGAGGAGAAGCATCTCCCGACTGCACCCCGCCTCCTCACGCACTCATAATTCCCATCAAAAATAGTTTTTTGGCTAATGCAAAAAAATTTACAACTTTGTCGCCGGCTAAGAAATTCAATTTGCAAAAAAATATATCGAAAAGTAGCCGGCAGACATAATCTGGCAAATTTTCCAAACTGCGTACTAGTTTTTCCTTCTCTTCTCTTTTTTTTTTTAATTTTTGTTTATCGTTCGACTCTACGAGCTGTTAGAAATATCCCGCCATGGGCAGAAATAAATAATGTGTACATAAATTGCAGAGCTTGCGCTCACCTATTAAAAGGTTATCTCCCCCTCTATGTGGCTGAGATGGGCCGAAAAAAATATTCATTTGGCTAATTGTCTAAACAAACTACGTGCGAAATTATGTTAGCGCATCGGTCTGGGATCTTTCTTTGCCTTTGGAGAGGTTTTCTTCTAGTTTTCCGTTTTTATATCGTTTTATTTCGTTACTTTTTGGTATATTTATTTTATTTAGACTTGTTGCATTGGGTGTTTGTGTGGTCAATTATAATTATGGTATTAATTATGGGATAATAACTAAAAAATATATGACGACTGCTTCAAATCTTGAATTGTTTGTACAAATACCTTACTTTCTCTTGCAAACAACTAAACTCTGATGAATTTTAAATATATATGTGGTTTTTTCACTTGTCTTATATTATTTTATATATTTTGTAACTTGATTGGGCTTTAAGTAAAGGAATTACCATTATTGTCACACTTTTTAAAATTTAATTCACACGAAATTCTGGCTAATTTTCAATATTTCATATCTTTCTATTTTTAATTAAATTTTAGATAAGATTTTAATATATAATCCCCTTATAAAATGTAGAAAAATTCCTTCTGGGTAACTTACCGGAATTTTAGATGTGCGCAGGAACTCCAGGAGAGCCTCCAACGAGCCCAGCGTTGAGGCCTGAACATAGACGCCCGTTTGGGCCAATTTAATGTGACTAAGGGCGCTCTTCAGTTCCCGGGCGACTTCATCTCTGGAAAATAGAAGAAAAACAATTTAAAAACAATCATCTACTAAATATAAACCAATAAAAGATATACGCACGTGCAGATCTCCACTTCATCCGGCTTGTGTGCAATCAGGAGATTAATGCCAGCAATGGCCTTCTCCAGATCTTTGGCAGCGATCTTCACGCCCTGCGCCGCCTTCACCTCCTTGTACTCCACGTAGGCGTTCTTCACGCGCAACTCCTTCATGGGCTGGGGCATCAGCAACGAACGAATCTGTGTGACAATGGGACCATCTGTGCCGGCCACGACCATGGTCTGGCCCTCGCGCAGCTTGCCATTGATTAGGATCGCATCGATGGTGGTTCCCAGGCCGGGCAGCGCCTTCACCTCCAAGACGGTGGCCTGCAGCTCCTCGGAGTACATCAGACGCTTGGCCAGCATATTCTGGCAGAAGTCGGTGATCATGAACAGCAGATTCCCCATGCCCTCGCCCGAAATGGCACTGGTAGGGACCAGCGAGATGTATGTCTTCGGATCTGTGTTCTCGTAGAAGAGAGCCGCGTTCAAACCCTGTTCGGCAAACTGCAGAATTACCTCCTTGGTGCGCTGCTGAAACTCCAGCTGCGTGTTGCTCTGCTGCTCCTTGAGTACATCCCTCACGTCCCGCCTGCCCAGCTGCTTCCAGTCATACAGACGATCGATCTTGTTAAGGGCCACGATGAATGGACACTTCTTCTTCTTGAGCAGCTGGATGGATTCGAGAGTTTGCGGCTCCAGGCCGTGCATAATGTCCACCACCAGGATGGCAATGTCACAGAGAGAGGAGCCACGGTTCCTCAGGTTACTGAAGGACTCGTGACCGGGCGTGTCAATAATCAGGAGACCAGGCAATTTATGCTGGAATCCAACGGCTGCCTTCACGTACTTTGTCTGCTCCTTGATGGCATCGATGGGCACATTGGTGGCTCCAATCTGCTGGGTGATTCCGCCCGCCTCAGAGTCCTGCACGTGCGTACGTCGCAGCTTGTCCAGAATCTTTGTCTTGCCCGTGTCTACGTGTCCGAGGACACACACAACGCCTGCCCTCAATTCGTCGGTTGTGCGCTTCTTCTCCGCTTCTGCCTGACGTTTCAAGATTCGTGCTTCGGCACGAAATCTTCGGGATTCCGGATCGTTGGCTTGGGCGGTGTCTTTCTCCTCGGATTCATCGCTCTCCTCGTCCGAATCATCGCTATCATCATCGTCCTCGCTGTCATCCTCATCGGTGTCATCATCATCGTTGGCATTCTCAGCTTTGCCATTGTTATTGTTGGTGGTGGTGGTGGCCTGGGAAGATTCCTCCTCAGCTTCGGGTTCTGCCTCGCTGTCAGTGGCATCCCAGCTCTCCTTGACAGCCTCCTCCTCGGCTTTCTTGGCAGCGGCTGCAGCAGCTGCAGCGGCTTGGGCTTCGGCCTCTGCTGCCTTAGCCTCCTCTGCCTCGGCGGCCTCGTCCTTCGGTCCCTTTTTCTTATTCGGACGGATGCGGGTTCCTGGGGAAATATTAATTAAAGGTTAAGAGCCAAAAAATAAGCAATCACAGATTATTCACCTGGACGCGGAGCTCTCTTCTCGTTGGGATCGGGAATCTCCAACCCCTGGGCCTTCAGGGAATCCAGCAGAGCCTGAGCCCTGGCGCGATCCTCCTTTTGCTTCTTGGTGAGCAGTTTTCCCTCGGCCTTCAAGCGAGCCTTTCGCTCAGCCTCACGCTGCTTCTTTTTCTCCTTCTTTTCCGCCTCCAAACGCACTGCCTCAAGCCGCGCCTCTTCGCGCTCATCCTCCCGACGAATGCGCTCCTCTTCCTCGCGCTGCAAACGCTCCTCCTCCTCCTTGCGCTTCTTGAGCTGCTCCTGCATGGCGGCCACCATGGCAGCGGACATACCCTTCTTCTTGGTGTCCTTTTTCTCCTCCTCTGGCTCAGCCTTCTTGTCCTTTTTACCCTTCTTGCCCTTGTTCTTGCTGGCCTTTTCCTCCTCCTCGCCACCATCGGCAGGTTGGACCTCATCAACGGCTTCTGGCTGGACTTCGGGAGCCGGTGGCGGTTTCTCTGCCGGCTTAGGCTTGGGCTCCGTGGCGGCCTTCTGTTTGGCCAAAGCAGCCTCACGCTTCTGGCGCTCCTTCTTTTCCTTCTTTTTCTGGGCCGCTGACTTCACGGTGCTACCGCCGTCCTCATCTTCGTTTTCCTCGTCGGCGGCATCGTCCTCTTCGGCGGCCGCCTTGGCCTGTGCCTGCTGCTTCTTGTTCTTTTTCTTCTTGGAGAACTCCTCGTCGGCCAGATCCTCGGGCGAGACCACAGTAGTGGCAGTGGTTGGCGCTTCGCCAGCATACTCGGCCTGCAGCTCGGCTAGGACCTTGTCCAGATCCTCCTCATCGTCGTCCTTGCCCTTACGCTTAGCCTTCTTGCCCTTCTTTTCGTTGGCATTATTGGCCTTCTTCTGGGGCTTGGCCGGCACCGGTTCGTCATCCTCCTCTGGCTCGCTGGCCGCAGCAGCAGCCGGTTCGTCCTGGTCGTCGTCGTCCATCAGCAGCTCAAAGGCGGACTTCTTCGAGGCCTTACCCTTGGGGGCCGCCGTCTCCTCATCGTCGTCAGAGGTCGCCTTGCCCTTTCCCTTCACTTTGAGCTTCTTCACCGCCTTGGTCAGCGTCTGGACATCCTCGCCAGCGCTGTCCTCGTTCCGGGACTGGGACTTTTGCTTGCCCTTGGCCGGCTGGTTCTTCTTGTTGTTCAGGCTCACTTCGCTGTCCACGTCGGAGCTGGAGTGGAGGCACAGGCGAGTTTAGAAAGTTGCCAAGCTGGCAATGGGGGAAGGGTACTCACATTTCGTCCGCCGAGGAACCGCCTTCGACCTTGGTCAGTATCTCTTTCTTGCCCTTTTTAGCTTTAACCATCTTCCCGGCTGGGACTGCAACACGCTCCTCCGCTGGCCTCCAAAGACGAAAAGCCGTAGGTTATTCACCGCTGAAAGTTCCGCACACGCGACGCTTCTGCGGCCAAAAGGAAACTCTCGTGGAAAATGCGCTTTTCCGTTTGCTGTTGCTGCCGCTTCTGCTGCTGCTGCTCGGCTGCCCCTACCCTGCTCCTCGACACGGCTACTGTTGGGCAATCGTTCGACGTTGAATTGGCAATATGTTTGCCAATTTTCGCTGGGTTTTAATCAAATTTCTGCACACAAACACTGCGTACCGGAGTTGTTGGTGCGGGGGGTGGAGGTGCTATCGATAACGATTTTGCATTGAGGTTATGTGCATCATATGTTGTTGTCGCGCGGCCAGAGTTGCCACGGCGCCGGCGTTAGCTGTCTAGGGTGGACCATTTATCGACGTTGCTGTGCTGATTTAATTTTCATCTATTCTTCACATGTGCGTCTCTGGTGTTAATTTGCGTGGCGCTTGCTTTTTAATTTATTTTAGACAAGGTTTAAACATATTCTTCAAGTTTCTTGGTAATAGGATTTCCATAGGAGTGAGTTGTCTTCTGTTCACATGTATCGCAGTCGATTCTTGACGTCTTGCTTTTTAATTTATTTGGGATAAGTTTTGAACATATTATTTAAGCTTTTTTGGCGGTTTGATTTTCATTGAGTTTTGAGTTGAACTAACAATTGCTTTGAGGGGGGGTTTTGACATTTGTGTCCAGTTAACAGATATTAAAAGGGCACTTTGTTTTTGGTGACATTTTGTATAGCATCGGAATAATTTTCCACACTTTCAGCAAAAACCATTTTTATTATTAATATACATTAAATTTTATAAATTGTATAACAGTAACAAATAAATAACATCTTTCCAAGAAGTGGCAACATCGCTGTTAATAAATTAATAATATATTCGATGTTTTCTATTTATTATCGATGATATCATTTCTCCTTTAGGGAAACATATGTACGGAATATGTGCATCGTTCAATATTGTTATATTTTGAAAAATTTTTTTATAAAACAAACAAATAATAAAACAAATAGTGACATACTAACTCTATATTTTACTTCAATATGCTAGATAAATAGTAAAATAAGCTATTGTTATAGCTAAAAGCTAGCTGCAACTTGCAAGCTTCATAAGCTTTTCCATTTTCAAATAAGCTAGAACTAGCTTATAATAAGCTAAACTGGCAACACTGCTTCAAGTTTTCTTTTGCCGGCTTCGTTCGTTCAAGTTTTCTTTCAATCCAAAAGTGACAAAAGCAAGGCGCGAAATCGACTGACAACTGCCAATAAGTGCACGGTCCCTTAGGTAAACAAGTGAACTTTATTAAGGCCAAGTGGACGATGTCCAGCGAAGCGTCTGGCGGTGTAACTATCAAGGAAGAAGCATCTACGAGTGGCGCAGCCAGCAATAGTCCCGGAGAAGCCACCGGCGCAGAGGTAAGTTGGTGTCTGTGCGTGTTTATGTGTGTGCTAGCAGTAAGGAGCAAATAACAGAGATAAAACTGTAAAAGCTTAGCTTGGTTTCATTGAGGGTTTTTATAACGGTATTTTCAAAAAACATGACCTTTCCAACAGTTTAAAAATAGTTTTTTACTATTGTTCATTCGTCTGATTTTGCCTTTATCAACATGAAATATCTTGATGGTTATAGTTTTATATACTTTCGAGTCTCTAGTCATCTCCCTCTACTTCCTTACCGCGCTACCGAACAAATCTTCCTCGGCATCAGGCTATCTCTTTCTTTTCTACTACCACGCTTTACATTCATTTTCCAACACACATTATTGCAAACCTAACGGGACCGGTGTCTTCTCTTTTCTTTTTTCTTTTTCTTTTACTCCCGAGTAGTATTTTTTTATTTCTTTCTTAATTTAAATTATTTTGTCAGATTTTATGTAGTATAAAACATATAAACATAAAAAAGTTAGGGTATCAAACTGTCGAGGTATGTCAATATTTATGCTGGCATTCTTGTTGTTTTTGCCTTCATCTTTTAATTTGGTGACTTGATCTCCGAAATGTTTACAATAAAAGTCATAAACAAATGTCCTCGGGGCTGCTAAACTGCTAAATTAAAATTTAGAATGCACTTTAATTTTTAACAATATTCACCAAGAGTCTGTGAAGAGTCATACTTTGCAAATTTCAAAAAAAGCCCCGAATTTGCAGTTTGATTCTCAAATGTTTACAATATAATGTTCCCATTCC
This sequence comes from Drosophila truncata, assembly GCA_008042515.1. Classification (NCBI taxonomy): domain Eukaryota; kingdom Metazoa; phylum Arthropoda; class Insecta; order Diptera; family Drosophilidae; genus Drosophila; species Drosophila truncata. Next base: position 71,872 of record VNJQ01003926.1, on the reverse strand, counting down.
CCATGTTCCAGGCAAAGAAACCGGAGAGCACTGCTGACAAAGCAGAAGCGCAGGGTGAGGCCGCCTCGGTGGAAGAGACGCCAGAGACCCATTCGAAGCGTCTGCAGAATCTGCGCAAGGAGTTGGGGTATCTCGCCGAAACGGATTGGATGTACGAAAGCCTCGACAAGAAGCCCGCCCAGTAAAGCCGCGTAAAAGGAGCAGACAAGACCGAAAACAAAACCCAAGACCAACCAACCAACCAACCAACATGATTTCATTATTTCGCACGTTGTTCGGGAACGCTGAACGCGAACAGGAGCTGAAGCGCGAACTGATGGAGCGGGAGAATCTCTTTCTCGATTTCCAGCTTAAGGAGGAGGAGAACAAACAGAGCCTGCAGGGAAATCAATCTAGTGGCATGGAGTCCCTCATTTCCACCGTAAAGCAGGAATTTAACAGCTTAGACATTAACCAAAACAAGGATAGCATATGCTCATCGCGAAAGGGAGTAATCACCAGTCTGACCGGTTCTAACGGAGCCATCGACACGTACATTTTTTTCGATAGCAAAGCCGCTGGCGGTGTCTTCCATCAGCTGAGCATCGGATGCGTGGTGGAATATCTAACCTTTCAAAAGAGCAGCGATGATGTCCCCAGAGTCGTCAAAGTGCAGCGCATCGTTGAGGACGCCTGGGAGGAGACGTCCGAGGATAAGGTATTATATTAGATAACATTTAAAGCAACAGCTTCATATCTCAATCCCTTTTAGATCCAAGAAGTTTTGGAGAAACTAAAGATCGAAAGACCGACCACCTTTAATACCCAGACTAGGAATGTAATGGGCTTAATTACCACACGCCAGCCATCCTCCATTGAAGTGGACACGGAGTATGGACAGTTCGAGGTTGTGCTGGACAACGTCGGGATCACCTTCGTGCCCCAGGAGGGCGATCGTGTGTGCCTCGTGTGCGATGTCCAGCTGGACGATGATTTTGTGGACAAGCAGGGCGAGATTCTGCAGGTGACAAAGGTATTTCCTCAGCGCATCGAGCCCGATCAGAAGTGCGTCGTGGAACGCGTCTACGAGAATTTATCGCTGCTGGGAAAGCATATCTACGTCCTAAAAGCAGACGTTCCTTCGGGCATTAACCTGCATTTGGGCGACCTGGTGCGCGCGGATCTCATCGAGTGTCAGTATGTAAGTGGAACGAAAGCAGTTAGCGATTTAAATTACAAAAATTGTAATTAATTAAATGATATTATTTATTTTTACTTCTGAAAGTCGACATTCACAAAACGCGCCATCAAGCTGAAGCTCATGGAAAAGAACTTTGGGGAACTGAAGTTCAAGCCGGCTCTCAGCTCGGGGGCCCTGAATGAATGCCAGTCGGTATCGCTGATCGGCCAGACTCGCCACATTACCACAGAGCTGCAGAAAAAGTACCAGATCTCGCTGAAGGTGCGCAATAATGTAAATCGCTCCTTGTGCCTGATAAGCGTGACCGTGCCCAATGTGGGTCAATCCCAGCTAAGTGTGATTGAGCCCACGCAGGCCGTTGATATTCCCATCGGAGGGGAGATTACGATCGTGCTGGAGGTATACACGAAGTTTATGGGAGAAGCTTCTGAAAAATTTGATCTGGACTTTGGTAAATTCAAAATGAGGCGCTCTATTGTGGTCATCGTGTGCGAAACGGAGGACGAGGTCCTCACAGCGGAGAAGCGTATGATCGCAGCCGATGTCTTATCGGCTCCTGGGCGTACAGTTTTGCAGAGGTCCCGATACTATGCCAACCAGGTTTGGTGCACCCCAAAGGATGTTGTGCCCGGACAATCCATAGCCACCAAGCGTCGCTTTGTGGCCACGCGTCTTGGTAATTTTGAGGTGAGTTCTGGCTTTCTTGTTGGATTTATGTTAGGTTTTTGCCAATGTTAAATTTATTCCAGGTACCCGAGAAGCTGCGCCAGATTTTCCTGACCACCGCTCGGCAATCGGACATGTATGAGGCCATTCAGTGTCTGTATCCGAGCGCAAAGGAAATCCTGAATTCCCAGAACTATGTGCAGATCTTAAGCTTGTTTCTGCACCTTGAAGAGATCGAATATTTCGTGCTCATGCGGAACTATGACAGGGACCGGGCACACTTTCAGCGAGACGGCGATTACCTTTCGCTGCTGATCGAGAATCTTGCCGAGCGTCGTCCCTCGCTGGTCATTGGCGATGTGGTGCGAGCCGTTAATCCCTGGGTGGATTGTTCCCAGCAGGAAACCAACAAGACCTACGAGGGCATCGTCCACAAGGTGCTTTGCAATCGCGTTCTGCTCAAATTTAACTCCAGTTTCCAGTCAAAATACAACGGAGAGGACTACCGTCTGGAGTTCTACTTTTCTCGTTTTGGTCTTCGCAAGCAGCACCATGCCATCTCCAAAATACAATTGTCCATGGGAGAGGATTTCTTGTTTCCCACTAAACTGAATAAACGGGAGCAGCCCCAGCTGGAAGTTAGGATGGTGGACGAGGACGATATGTACCTTTACGATTCAAAGTTGAAATGGTTTAATCCAACACTTAACCGCATCCAAAAAAAAGCCGTATTCAACATCTTACGTGGCGAGTCGAAGAATCTGCCGTATGTCATCTTCGGACCACCTGGCACTGGAAAGACCATGACCTTGGTCGAGGTGATCCTGCAATTGGCGGAGAATATCCCAGGCGCTAGAATTCTGGTTGGAACGCCATCCAATAGCTCGGCGGACTTGATTACGAGAAGGATCATCGAAAGCAAAGTCCTGCCCCAAGGCGATTTCGTTCGTCTCGTGTCGTTCAATCAGATCGAAAAGGAAATGATTCCGGAGGAGCTGATGAGCTATTGTGCCACAGTTGACATTGGATCGACGGGCAGTTGCCCAAATAGTGTACGTATCTCCTCTCCAAGGACAACTATTCACTTCAAATATTTTTTAATCCCTGCTTTCTTTTCACACAGATGGTTGTCACCGAATCGGGCTTGAAATTGCGCTGCCAGATGAAGTTTATTGGCCGCAACCGGGTCACTATATCGACCAACGCTACGTTGGGGAACTTCATGCAAATGGATTTCCCGCCCGGCCACTTTACCCACGTGCTTATTGACGAGGCAGGCCAGTGCACAGAGCCAGAGACCATGGTACCGATTTCCATGCTCGTCAGGGACCAGAGTCAAGTTGTTTTGGCCGGGGATCCTCGCCAGCTGCAGGCCATTGTGATCAACAGTTTTTCGAGTCAGAACGAATACGGAAAGTCGTTTTTGGAGAGGGTGTTGGATCGCCCACCATATAAAAAGGATCTTCAAAGATTCCCCGATAACTCTGGCTATAATCCAATGTGCCTGACCAAGTTACTAAACAATTATCGAGCACTGCCAACGATAATGTGCACTTATAGCAAGCTCTTTTACGACGACGAACTGATCTCAATGGTTAGTGAAACAGATTCGAGGGAGATTCGACTGCTGGAAAAGGCGAAAGTGGTTTTCAAACCAGTCAAGGATATACCAACAAAGCAGGCGGCCTTCTTTTTCGGAATCGATGGCAAAAACATGCAGGAGAATGACTCACCCTCCTGGTACAATCCGCTGGAGGCTAAGGAAGTATTCTTCACGACCATTGCCCTGTATCGCGCGAATGTCCATGAGGATCAGATTGGAATACTTACGCCATATGCCAAGCAGGTGAAGACGATCAAGAGTCTTTTCATTGGCACAGACGTGGCCATGCCAAAGATTGGCTCTGTGGAAGAGTTCCAGGGACAGGTTAGCAATATTTTGTGTATTTCAATATATTTTATTTAAATATTTACCATATTTGCAGGAACGCGACATTATGCTCATCTCGACGGTGCGCTCCTCGCAGGCGCTAATCCGCTCCGACTCCCAGATGTCATTGGGTTTCGTAAAGTCCGGCAAGCGCATGAACGTGGCCATATCCCGCGCTCGTGCCATGATGGTCGTCTTTGGGAATCCCAATCTTCTTGCCTTGGACGATTCGTGGCGCCGTTACATCACCTATTGTGCCCACAACAATGCGCTTTTCGGGTGTGAGCTGCCCGATTCCATTGTTTATGGCGATAACAATGATGATGATGAAGAGGAAAAGGAAAAATTGGAATTAGCCCCCTGAAATCCGTAGTATACTGTCCACAGAAGGATATCTGATTGCTTTCTATTGTTATTTCTGAACAAATTAAAATTACAAAAATTGACCTTAGGTTGGCTGGAGCTATATTCATTTCTGATTGGATATTATTAGTAGTAGAACTTTACGGGATCAAGGATCTGACATGTAGCTGTGGAAGGATAGAAAAAGAATATTATAAAAATAATGATGAATATAAAAATATGTACATAATGCGAATATTTTATGTCTTGAGGATCATATATGTATATACAGATTCACCAAATATTTTCTCAATTTTTTTAAATTTTAAGGTGTAAAAACTCAAAATTTCTTACAAATATTTTTGTTAAACTAATATTACCCAACACAGAAAATCGATTAAAAACGTAAGAATTGATCGATAAATCGATACTGAAATCAATTTTTTCGACAGCTCTAGTAGACAGGACCCCTTAAAATAAAATCTAGCCGTCTCATTGACATCTAGGAAGCCGCAACGAAAGGGAATTTTGTTTTCGATTCTACCGAAGTTTTTTTTGAGATTTTTTCCGCAAATGACTCCTAAAATCATGTCGAGGACTCTTAAGAAAAACGAACAGGGCCCTGAATACCAAAAGGATCTGCTGAAGCAGCTCATTAAGTGCCAGAAGAAAATCGACAAGATTAACAAGCGGAACTGCGTCGAAATGCTCAATGTGGAGGACAAATACGAAAAGATGCGCAAGCATTTGTACAAAAAGCGCAGCAAGGCAATCAAGCGGCTCCCCAAATTCTGGGGAACCTCCTTCACCAAACACCCGCTACTCGTCGGTTATATGGGAAAAGAGGGACTACGCCTAATAAGAACACTGAAGGTCAAGTGCTTGGGAAAAATCAAGAAGGGCTACCTTATCCAACTACATTTTGACGAGAATCCTTATTTCAAAAATAAGGTGCTAATCAAAAAATTCCGTTTTGGCAAATCCAATAAGGCAAATTGGACCACTTCCAGCAGTACACCCATCAAGTGGAAGGAGGGCAAGAACCTGCTTCTGGCAAAACAGGATAACACCTCGACCTTGTACAAGAACTTCTTCGACTGGTTCTCGGATAACACAAATCCCAACTATGACCATATCGGAGACTTCATAAGGGACGACCTTTGGATAAATCCACTTCGGTATTATTGTATTGACACAGAGCCTGAGGACAATGCTATCGAAGGAAACAGGAATTAGATGACGATGGAGAAGAAGACGATGACAACTAAAACGAGGAAGACGATGACAGCTAAAAAATAGGCCGAATTCACGAGGTTAAAGCACTAGATTAATTTTTACATTAAAACAAAATATATGTTTGTTACAACATTATTGACCCGGGAGAATAAATGGAGATTTTGACTAAAGCTTTTTTTAATTTACTGTTGCTAGCTCATCATTCTTTAAGAGTAAATGAGAAAGAGAGATGTCACGTATGTGCATGCATACATACATACTATGTATGTATGTTGTTAGAAGTTAAAAAGAATCTCCTCTCTCGCTTTCTTCGAAAGATACAAAACTATGTAATGCCAGAATTTGAACAGATCTCACTTCCTTATATCTTTTGGTTAACTTTATTATAAAGATAAAGTTAAAACTTGTTTCTTGTTAAAATAACTATTTATTTCAATTTAATTCATTTACATACTTGTTTCGGATCTTTCTTAAATCGATCCGGCAGCACTTGGAAAATATGCAACTGGCAGCCCTTAGAGGAACCGTTATGGCGGCAGTTCTTTTACTTTTGTTTTCTTCGCTTATTCGTAATGAAGTTAAGAAGCGGAAAGAGTTCATCTTAGATATTAAGTGCTTATAAATTGATTAAAGAGGTATATTAGATATTAAGTGGCTAAAAATTGATTAAAGAAGCCATGGACAATCCAAAACCTGAGGAGAACATCTTCGTGTTCAAGGGAAATGATGAAAAGGACAGAAAGAACACCGCAATCGAGGTAAGGAGGCTGGCGTTTGCAAAATTTCAACTTAGTGTTTTGATTCAACTGTAGCGCCTGGGAAAGACCCACTGGGAGAGCGATTATGCGCGTGACATCTTAAAGTCGATGCAGGAGCAGGAGCAGCGACGTCGTCCGCTCGAGTACCTGTCCACGCAGTTGAACGAGCGCCAGGAGACAATGCAATTGCTGCGCGGAGTGCAAAGGTCGTACAAGTTGAGTCGCGGCGCCTTCCATTTGGGTAAGCATTGTGCAGAAGGGAATTAAGTGATTTATAACTTAAAGCTTAAATTCCAATTAGCCATGTACTACCTAGATCGCTTTGCTGATCAGTTTAAAATACGAGCCGACAAGTTTCCGATGGTGGGTCTCATCTGTCTTCATATTGCCGCTCAGATCGAGGACACCGATGCCAATATACCGCGCTATAGCGAAATGAATCGCTGGGTTAAGGACGCATATACTGCCACCGAATACAAGGTGGTGGAGCGGAAGATCCTTACATTCTTCAACTTTGAGTTGATACGTCCCACGACGGCCAGTTTCGTTCAGTTTTTCAGCTGCACCTTCCTAACGCGCACCGATTTTCAGGACTATAACCGGATGCTGGATGACCACGAACGGGATCACAATATTGTGGCGTATCCGCGATATAGATGCTTTGAGCAAATGCTAGCCACACTGGCCCAGCTGCTGCTCCGCCTGGCCAATTGCACTTTGAACAGTAAGTTTGGAGTCATTGGAGTATTTGTGCTTTGCTTCTTCATCTTCATCTTTATCTTTACTTTTTCAGTTACCTCACTTGGTAATGTAGCCCCATCACTTTTGGCCGCCGCCTGCATTGCAGCCGTTCGTCAGGTGAACGGGGTCAAACGCTGGTCGCAGTACCTCATTGATCTAACCAGTTACACCGAGGCCCAGGTGTCCGTCTACTCGGAAACCATAACTATGTACTTTTACTATCAGATCACTCCGCCGCCGGCTCAAGAGCCAGAGCCCGAGAAGAAGGAGCTGCCTATTTTCGATCATACTTCGGGACAAAACAGCCAGAATTGGTCTAGCCCCGATTCCGGATTCGAGGAGCATTTAACTGCAAGCACAGACCTCAAGGAACCCTTGACTGAAACTACAGACTCCGGAGAACCCTTGACTGCAACTACAGACTTTGGAAAACCCTTGACTGCTGGCACAGAATTCAAGCAACTTTTGACTGTGACTGAAGACTTCAAGGAACCTGTGACTGTAACAAAAGAATTCGTTGTTCTTGATAATGGCACCACCCTGGAGGTGGAAACACATAACATTATCGCCGTTCAGCTGCAGGAACCAGCTTCCACTGCAGCTACTCCATATGGTGATCCTAAGCCAACCCTCAAGCGCCGTCGCCAGGATGATGACATAGAAAGTGACATCCAGCCATACAAGAAACCGAAATTGGTGACCGAACTAAATGACTAAGAACACACAGAGCCGTTTGGTGAAAGCTCAAAAAAGTTTTTCAGGCTCAAAAGACTTTGATAAATATCCGAAATGTGGCCGCTCAATTGAGTTGAGCTGCTACCATTATCGTAAATCATAAAACTTAAAGTTATTCATATATAAACCATATATATATGTATTTAATATGTTATTGAATTTTCTTATCAACTTATAGATACAAAAATGTCGAAAAATACACAACAAACATAAAAACAATAAAGACATATTTATATATATTTTTTCCTAATAGAAAACAACATGGCCCATTTGCTTATAACTTATAACTTAAAGTTAAAGTGCGATCTTGGAATGCAAAACAAACAATTAAGGAACAATCGAAAGGATCTTTAAGGCTGTCTTCTTATTTGTTATTTTTACACAGATTTCTAAAGAATATAGTAGGTTATTCTTGGGAATATTAAAAAAGCGAGATATATATATTTCAGGGGAGGTGAAGTTCACTTTGGGCAAAGGGAATTAAATTGAAAAACATTTCTAAAAAGCTTTAAAAACTTTAAAAACCAGCTACACTTTTATGGGGTAAATAAATGCAAAAGCATTCAGCAATTTTGCCCAAAGTTTACTTCAACATCTCCATTCTGCCTTGTCATCATCAGGCAAATACCAGGATATCAGACACATGCGCATCTGTGTGGAAATAATTATAATTTAAAGTGTTCAAACTAACTAACTTAAACCTGCTTGGCTATCCCAGTGTCGTAAGTAGAGTTCTGTTTGGGGATTAAGTAGAAGGAAGGAGTCGTTGGAATTTACAACATTTACAGGACTACGGCGTCCAGTTGGCTGGACATCTGTACAAGAGGCTGGCAGCAGTGCAGCCGCCTTCATCGTTGCATATCGCGCCGTTTCAGCACATCAAAGATCACATCGGAGGCATTCTGTTTGTTGTTGCCCAATTCGTCCTCCGAATCGGTTTGCTCCAGCAATGGCACCGTCAACGCCGATTGCGACTTGCTGACATGGACACCGACAATGGCACTGCCAGCCGTGTCGCCGCCTGCGTTGAATTTGTATTCGCTGGAGGACTCTTCGTTGTCGTTGTCAAACGTCATGGCCTTTTGGTGTTTCTGCGCCTCCTTCATGCTGGAGTACTTGTGCATCAGGTGGCACACGATACCCGCCAGACAGACCACCAGTCCGATCACATTGATCAGACTCAGCTTATCCTTTTTCAGGGTTACGGCTAAGGCCAGCTGACAGATGTCCTTGAAGATCCCGGCTATCGAGAGGGTAAGGCTGGAGGTCTTGCACAGCACCAGAAACTCGCTGAACTCCATGAGGAAGGCCAGTAGAGCACCAAACGTGATCCGGGCAATGGCCCAGGTAATCTCATTCGTAGTGTAGTTGTGCATATCCTCTACAACCTGTGCCAGCTTGAAACCTGTGAAGATGGCGGAGAATGTTAGGCTTTCTATTTAATTTTAAGTGCATTCAAAACCAACCTTCGATTCCGCAAACCAGAGGCACTAGCGAGGCAATCATCCACGGCTGCATGTAGTAGATCATGTCGATGGGATTGTGCAATCCCAACTTAGATTTCTGCATAATGAACTGTGCGAAACTCCAGCGCAGGCCGCTGCTCAGCGATGCGAAGAGGATAAAGAAGAAGCCGAGGGCGTTGAACTGGGTAGACTTGTAGGTGAACATCACCAGGCCGGTGCCTATCAGGCCCACTATCGACACCAGATACCAGCTCTGAAAGCAAATAAGGCGGTTAATGCACAATCTTTATTGGGGTTTTGCTGGGAGATTCCCCGGATTTTCTAGACTGAAGCGCATTTTGGTCGAAACTTTAAGAAACTAAGGTTTATTTTATCGAATTGCTAAACCATTGTTAGAAAGTAGCATCGTTATTATTAAATATATTAAAAACCATGTAGTTCATTTTTCAAGGATTCTCATATAGATTTCTTATAAAGATAGGCCCCCTACTTCTCTTTGACATCACCTTTACGTGGGTTTTTATATAAAGAAGAGCTTTAATTTAATTTTACAAAACTGGTTATTTAATTTGCATAAATAAATGCAAAAACTAAAATATTTTTATAAGCTTTAAACTTGTTTAAAAATAACTCAGAACTTGAACTTGGCATACAACTGCAGTAAAATCAAAAGCAACGAGGGAAGTGTCCATAAATTAAAAAAAAAATGCTCTAATCTTTTTATAAAATAAAACAAAAGCTTTTAATCTTTGCTTTAAAATATATTTAACTTTTCTTACCCAAAAATATAGCCAATTCAAATGTTTCTATATATTTTATCTTTTCTTTGTTGTTTCCTTATCAAAGAAAAACCCATCACTCATTTTTGTAATCACTTTTTAAATTAAATATTAGATACTGAAGTGATAAAATTATATTGCAATGTTTCTGATCACAAAACGATTTAATATTACTTGCTTTTAATTAAAGATTAAATGTTTTATTTTAAATTAAATGTGGTAAAGTTGCAAAAGAAGGTAAATACTTAATATTTGTAAGTTCAAGCAATTAAATGCATATTTTAAATTGCAGAAGAAATTATAATCAAATAGGAAAAGCCCTAAAACTAGGATTTAAACTGAGATTTAATTTTTTTTTATTATAAAACTGATCATTTCTGCCATTATTATCTATTGCAGATCTTTTAATAAAGGTAAAAACCGTAGTTTCTCTCCTAGAACAGCTCCAATTTCACAAATAATGATCCATATTAATTAATTAAAGCCTTTTCCTCTATTCTCCCATCACTCACCTTCTTCTCCAGTCCCAGGGCAATGGCAAAAAGCAGGATAAACACAATGGTCGAGGACTTGGTCATGGTGTACAGCGAGATGGGCACCAGAGCCAGTCCCCAGTTGGAGAAGCCGATATCGATGGCACTGGCCACGCCGGTAGGCGCCATTTTGCGCAATGCCACCCGCCAGTCCAGTTGGACACGGGACCGGCCAACCCGCAGCTTGTATATCCGCCGGGCCAAGGCTGCTAGCAGGAATTTGACCACCAAATGATACGTGACAATGGCCAGCGGGAAGGGCATTTGCCGGTTGATGTCCGTTTGGTAGAAGGTCAGCGAGATGGACAGGGTGAGGTAGAGCAGGATAATGGCCAGCGTGCCCACGGCCATCTGCATCATCATGTTCTCCTGTCGTGCCAGCGTGATATCGCCTCCCTCCGCTCCCACTGTGGAATCCGCCTTGCTGACGGCGTACTTGAAGTTGCTCTGCCGCTGCAGGCCATTGTTGGGCCTTATCTTGTGCTGGCCCAAATCGAGCTCGATCTCCTCTTCCGAGGTGGCGCTGTTACCATGATGATGATGGTTTCCCGCCGCTGCTCCTCCGTCGCCGCTGTTGTCGCCGTCGTTGGCACTCAGGCGCTCGTACTTTGCGGCCACCATTATATATCAGTATCGGTCGGTTGGTATCGTGTCACCTGGAATACGGAGAGAAAAACAACACACGTATAAAAATATTGCTACGCAACAGCCAGGCCAGCGGCGCAACAACAACAGTTTACACGTACTTCTTTCGTTATCTCGGAGTTTACGTTTCGCGGCCGACATCCATATGTTGCCGTTTTCCGCCCAGCTCCCTCCCGTTATCTGCAGCTTTTTCTTTATATATGCGTTGTCTGATTCGTTGGCGTTTCGTTTAATAATGGAAATGGGTTTCTACGCTGGCCATTTCGACCAAAAAAAACTTTTGTTTTCTTCTTTATTGCCAACTGTTTATACACCGCGAATTGGAGAGACCTTGTTTGTTATAGATGAAAATACTGAAAGTGTTACCGTATTCAGGTTTTTAAAATATTTTTTCCGCCAAACGGCGCAAACAGGAAAAAGGAGCCAGAAGATTTCCTTGATTTCCTGTTTCAAATGACACCACTTACCCTCATCAGCGATCTTTTATGGTAGACCGGACAGTTTTGTGTCTGTCATTAAAGATAAATTGCTTTATTTTTAGCAATTAGCCATTTTGTAAGGCTTTATAAGCTTATAATAGTTTTTTTTTGCTTATAATATTTAATATCTTAAATTTCTTTGTCAATTGCTCTTGACTTGGCTTTATTTCTATGCCATATATCATTGTATTTATTATAATGTTCATGAAGTAATTCTTTTATAAATTGCTTCAAGACTTGTTGCTTATGTGTGGCGCAAGATTCTGTAAGACTAAACCAGTAGCCATATTTTGCGCTCGTTTCTATAACGCATTTTTCAATAATATTTTTTTTAAAATATTTCTTTGATTTGGAAATTTTTTAAAATCCTCGTTCAATATTTTTGAGTGTAACATTGTTACCTCTACTAAAGCATTTGAGGGATTTATTAATTTAATCCCTGCTTCATTTGCTAAATTCTATAATTGTTCAACATTTTTTAAATTTTCTATTTTGCTATTACTTTCGTATTCACATTTACAGTAAATACCATTGGGAAAAATTTCGTTCATTATTTTTCTCAATTTAATGGTAATAGCAGTTTTTAAGCCAATATCTGTAATTTCAGGTTCTACTGGATCCTGAAACTGATATGGCCGCCCTTTTGGGGCGTTTGTCTGTCCGTTTCTACGAAAACTAGTCCCTCAGTTTTAAAGCTATCTGAATAAAACTTTGCAGTTAGTCTTCTATATACTCTCACTCGTACATATGTCGGAACGGGCCGGATCGGACGACTATAACATATAGCTGCCATAGGAACGATCGGTTAGATATTTGGACATTAATTATTATTCTAGAATTTCGGTTTTAGTTTCATGAAAATCGGACGACTATATTCTATAGCTGTCATAGGAATTATCAAGAAAATAATAAAAAAAAAATCCATATTTTCGCTACTTCTCAAAATATTTTAATCAAATTTTGGATTTGGCCACTATTGTTTCAGAATTTTGATTTTAATTTTATAGTTCAATTGCAATCTGCAAGGGTATATAGACTTCGGCCAGCCGAAGTTAGCTTCCTTCCTTTTTACTGTTTAATATTAAATAAATAACATTAACTAAAGTTTGTTATGGTTTTGTATTAGAAAAATCTGGTTTAATTTTGTTATATCTTGGCTTTTATTTTCACATGTTTATAATAGATTCTCCTCGGATACCTTCCATAAATAGTCCTTCAACTTTAAAAATGTCTCGAGTTGAACATTAAATGGTTTACAATTAGTTAAAGTGCTTTTAAATAAATGCATTTTGTGTGCCGGTTTTCTACTACACAAATTTTGAACCATTATAATTGATAACTGTTTGATATAACTAAACAACGCGACGTCCTTGATCTTCTGCTATATAGTTAACTTTACTTCTAGGCCGTGTTCAGGTGCTGCAGGACCACGGGGGCTGTTGGAAATATAAACATTAGTAACTGGGGACAATTTACATAAGCCAGAGGTCGTACCCAATCTGATGGCAGCGATGAGAGTGCCAAAAAGGATGAAATTGAAGCGAACTTCGGCGGCTACGCGCTTCTTCTCCTCGGCAGGATCGGGCTGTGATTGTTGCAGGCGGAACATGTTTGTGTTTTAGTAATATTTCTATTTATTTACAAGAAAACGTGCCGTTTTCGCTATTAGAGCTGGGATACTATCGATGGCCCTATCGATGAATTTTTTGCCTTTCTGAGCAACCATCGATAGTTTTTTGACACTATCAATAGTGCGTATCAGTTTTCATTTTTAGCCATTTCATTTACCAGAAATTTAATAAATTAAACGTATCATTTTTCATTTTAACTGTTATTGCGAAATTCAAATAAATTATAGTTGTCATTGCTATAAAAATTGCCATAAATTTAATTTTCCCCACTACGGTGACCGCAATTGGGTTGCTGAAATATACCGGCAAAATATACCAAAATAGCACTGGTTGCTCGAGCAACCAACGTTGCCAGACTTTGCAGTCACGACACAGACTAGCCAAGCTGGCCACACTGCCAGCTAGGATAAAAATCCGTGAGTATCCTGCTCGCCAAAAAGGATTTTTAGTTGATTTTAGCAGCAGCAACTCGTCGGATTCGTTGCGCATCCAAAAACCGCGATTTTCCCCCCATTAAGCTCGTACAATTAAAATCGAAGCAGGATACCAAATAAAAAAACATACAAAATGCGGTGCGGTTTAAGTAAATAAATAGTTAAACGTTTTTTAAAAACAACAAGTGCAGCGAGAACAGCAGCCCAATTGAAGCAGAGATATCTAGGAGTGATTTAATCAAAGAAACACACAGCAAAATGTCGACCATTGTGGAACAGGTGAGAGGAGGAGTGAAAGGGGAGGCTAATAAGTAATAGTAATCAAAAATCGCCCAGGATTTAGTTTCTTATATTCTGTTGCTATTGTAATTTCTTGAGATTATATAAACGAAAGGAGCTTATCAGCCATTAGGCGAAATGTTACGGTATTTTGCTTACAGGACCGCCGACTGCGTAACATTCAGTGTCAGTGTCTGTCAGTCGCCGTCTATGGGTGTGTATGTGCGCGTGTGAGTGTGTGTAGTAGGGTGGCTTTAATTTCACAAAAGACCAAAAATAAACATTTAAATGTTAAGGGGGTTGTAAGGCTGCAAAATTGCCTTAGATAAGATCTTTGTTTAAATATGAAATATTCACAGGTCAATGACAATTATTTAAAAAAAAATAAATTAATAAAATAAATAAAAAGAAATAAAATAAATATTTAATGGGTATAAATATAATAGAAGAAACAAATTTATTTACATAAAAAGGGCTATTTGATAAATAGTATTTAAGTTCCTAATTAAAATGAGTTTGTGTTGTATCTGATGTCATTATTTTAAGAAAATTCGATTGATTAAAGTAATTCCACTTGTTCAGTAAATATTTTATTGAAATCTCAGCAAAAGTCTTCCCAAATCGATATCGATACACCCCAGTAAAGGATACTCCCGCCTATGTCCTGCGTATGTGTGTGTGCCCTGTCTGTGTTTGGTTGTTTTTGCATTTCCATGGCAACGTAACGGCAACTTCCTGACGCCCGCCGCTTTCGATTTGACAGTAAAATTCGATTAATTTCTAATCGGCAGAAATCAGTGTGACAAGTGCAGAAGACGACGACGACGCCGATTCCTCTGATTCCTCACTCTCACACTATATACTCGCATACACGTGCACCCTTGGACAAATATAAATAGCTGCCATTTTGCAAAGCAATTTCAATTCCCAATTCACATACACCAGCGAGGCTATAGTCGTATATGGCCAATACAAACACACGGGCGCGATGTAGCATGCAAATTTGGTTTGCTTTTGCCTTTGCTCTTGGCCTGTGTGCGGCGGCGAGAGTATTGGCGAAAGTGTGCCAGTGTTAGTCTATGATTTTGACATTTTGTTGCACAAAATCCTTCATAACCTTCAGAAGAGAAAGAGAGAGGAGGCGAGAGCGCGCCTTGGGCAAATTTCAAGTGCAGCGCTCTGCCTGTCACACTCCGCCATCGACTCGACTTGACGTCATAAATGCAAAATGAAGCGCTCGCTATCTCACGTACAGTGAAGCCCCAAAGCAAGTGCTACATTGTTGTTAAACATTTTAGAGGTCACAAAATTGCCAACAGGGACAAATAAATTTAAGAGGGTGTCACAGAAATCCCTGCAGAAATGAAATCAAATTAAAAGAGTGTCTAAAAGTAAAATGTGAGAGAGGAAAATCTTATTTCCGTAAAAGGACAACATAGGTCCTCTGTTAAAATGATTTAAAATCATAAATTTATTACTTTTGTTAATAAATAATTAAGTAGTCTGAGCATAATAATTTTTTTTTTTAATATTCAAAGCCATAATAAATTCTTTTTCCCCTTAAACTTTAATAATGAAATATATAAATCAAATTCTACAAAAAACTCAATTAATACATTAAATTTTAAAATAAATTCCCCAAAAATTCCATTTCCCTTAATTTATCCATCAATCTAGCAATTATTTTTCAGTTCACTTTATTTTTTGTGCAAATAAATATCAACATGCCTTTAATTTAATCGGAAAACAATTTGGTTTGTGAGCCTTTGGCCAACATTTTATTGTTACATTGTTGACATTCGTTTAACCCAAATAATACAAAAGAAATCTATTTTATTATTTTTCTATTGGATGCAAAAATGTCTGTGCTTTTTGCAATTGATATTGCAGAACTTTAGCTTTTGTTCCATACATTGAATCCCATTAAATTCCTGATAAATGGATTCTAAGTATTATTACAAAGGAATTACTTAAGAGATTACTAAAAAATTGCTACAAAAATTGCTTATTAGGGCTAACAAATAAGCCTGTTATTCCAATTGAACTGTCACAGTCTTTGCTACAAATAATTTGAACTTTTAAAAACCCTCTGATCTGATTATTCACATTAATGGCAAAGCAATCGACGGTACTTTACAAAATTACCCCCACATAACCTAAGCTGATTTAAAGATTTCCATGCTCTCGGAGTCCTGGGCCTGGGCTCGGTGCAACTTTTCCAATTTCATTTAATTCCTGCGCCAAATCTGTCTCGTTCCCTGCCAACTGGTGGCTTTAATCAATTCCCCTGCCCCAACAGATGAGTCTGCTGCTGCTGTGTAAAACTTAATATTTTCCTGCTGGAATTTTCCGTGTTCCTGTACGACTCCTTCCTGGCTCTGGCGTGTTTTTCTTCATTTTCTTCTCCTTGTCAAGTCAAAGTCAGTGGAACTTTTTGTTGCATACTTTTCAGGGCGCGCATGTAGCGCGAGTCATTACGTTTTATAGACTTTATAAGAAGTTTCGTTTATGCAGTTTGCTCAAAAGTTTCACCTAGGTAAATGCACGTGTGCGTTGGCTTTGTTCCTCTCGAAATTGTGGTGGAAAGATACACAGACATTTCGACGAAGTATCTCTTCGTTTTTTATAGCCTCAGCCATTAAAGTTTTTGGCTGATGGATGTTAAGTTTTGTGGAAATCGGAAAGATTTCTCAGGACATGGCAAATGTTGAAGTCATAAAATTAATTTCCCAAAAAGAAGGAGAAAATCTTGACAAACGGGGAAAATTTGTTTAAGTAGTTTTCTTGTGTTGAAAGTTCAAAGGATTGTTTTAGGGAAAGCGTTTGATTTTCACCTTTATGTCGGATGCCTTTTAATTTAAACAAATATGAAGTAGTCAAAGCAAATCTCTTTACCTGCAGAAACAAGTCGCAATAAATCTAATACCCTAAAACATCTGTAATTTATGGCTATATCTTATCTTGCCTTACTTTTCTTTATATCTCGTTGGGCATATGGCCTGAACCTGAAGTTCTCACGAAACCTCAAGTTATAATAAAATATTTCAATGCTTGTGATGCTTTAATTTATGCGGCCATAAAGGCCAAGCGCCTGATATCCACGGACATCTACATATATATACATAAATACATACAAGTAGCTACCCCATCAAGTGCAACACATAGGCTAACTAGGCGCCACGCCTACCGTTTCGACCCCGTATTTGTAGTCCCCTTTCTGGGGGGCTTTTTTTTCGTTTCTCCCCTTAGTTTGTTAGGTGAAAGAGGCTTCTTCCAACCATTTTCCTCCACCATTTTGAGTACCCAGTACGCGTAGAGTTCAAGGGTGTATCAAGGAAGGGTTAGTAGCATCTTGAAGGTGGGATAAATAATATATTTATTTAGGAATTAACTTGAAATTGAATATAAAAGGATAACAACTAAAGGCAAATTTGTATTACTCTTCTAAAAATTTATTTAATTGCTGTCTTAAATTTTCACTGTTATTGGGATTTATTTTTAGGAACGTTTTAAAATTGAATTCAAAACTTTTTACCTTTTTACTAGTCCTAAAAGGCTTTCTTAAAGATTCCTCTATATATCTCTTTATCAAATTTCCTCTTTAAGCTTAAGCTATTTGGGTTTCTTTTAAATCTCTAAAAGGTATCATATAGTCTTATTTCTCTCCACAATACCTAAGGTTTTTTTGTTTTTTTCCTTGTGTGTGTGCGCCATTTTGTCAGAGCATAAATTACAACTTCAGGTGTAGTTGCTGGCGAGGAGGGGTAAAGGTGCAAAGCGGGGGGGAGGGATGGATGGATGGATACCGCTACCGTCTGTTGCCGCTGCTGTCACTGTCGCCGGTTGCCGTTGTTGTTGTTGTTATTGTTGCTTACATAATGTTAATGATGCTGCCCCAGCCGGCAAACGGAAAATGGGGAAAAGCGGGTGAGACAGCGCTGTGCGGTGAGGGGCAGGAAACTCGTTTCAGGCTCTTTGCCAAAACAAAAGTCAAAAGATGAGGCAGAACTGTCGCTGTGACCTCCGTGTGTACAATGGCCTGTACCTCTTCCCAGTCTAGTTAACAGGACCTGCATCCGCCGGCTGTCACAGTTGTTGCCGTGTTTTTCCATACTCTTTTTTTAATGAGTGGGTATCCTGACATGGGAAGTTGTTTAAGAACTATTAAAGAATATTATTTTCTCCTTATTGTTTATTACAACAAACACATATTTTTTAATTCAAGCTTTTAAATGGTTTTAATGGTTAAAAAAAACATAAAACCATATTACTGTCCAAGTTTTTATTAGTACTTTTTTCCTGTAGGAAATATTCAGCTTGATGTGTGCTTCCAGGCTCCGGAGGGGGATAACTATAATATATGTGCATAAATTCTATATTCCTGGCGACACAACACCACATCCTGTAGCAAAAGGCTCCACAAAGGCAAAAAGCCCCATATCCTGGCTATAAGTGTATATAAAATGTGCTGACTCATGGATTTTTCATATCTCACTTCTCCCCTTTTCCATTTCCTTTTCATATTTGCTGTCCCCGGCATATTATTTCAATTTGGCGATGCAACAAAAGAGTTTTTCCCCGCCGCTACTGAGTCACATGGCGTATGCGTAATGCAGGAGAGAAAGAGCAGGGCAGCTTCCCCAAGGATAATGCAGCTCGTTATGCTTATTTGCCCGCCCACAAACACACTCATGTGTGTGTGATGTATGTGTGTGTGTTGGAAAAGGAAATTGCCCTCGAGGTCCTGACATGCACACACTCACACACAAAAACACAAAGGGAGTGATGTGGGAAAAAGGGACATTTACTAAGGGGAAAGAGAGCAGGGCAGGGCTGCAGGGGTCATGGCCCCGAAACTGACCGCCAATGGACTGCATGCCATAAAATTGCTTGCCCTTTGTGCATCCTTGATATGTGTTCATCTTCACCGGGCATCCAAGGTCAAAGCCTAGATGTTTTGATTTAATTTATTGCTGCCTACATTCGAGGGCTCGTAAAAATGTAAAAAGGGATAGCTACACCTCTGCAGAGAAGTCCAAGGAAAATGTCTTGAGAAAATGAAGTCTTATGGTATTCTTTTTCTAAATAATTGAGATATTTATATAATTAACTAACCAGTAATTAAATGAATAAGTAACTCTCCACCGAACCATGAATATTGCTTAAACGACAACACATCCTGCTAAATGCTTAATAATGCATGCTAAATCTTATTGAGTTGATTGTTGTCTTCAAAGGAGAACATTAAGTATTGTTTTCTCAGTGGATTTTCACCAGATTTTCGCCTGACCCTCCCTCTCTCTCTCACATTTCCACTGCGGTATCTCGCATTCCCCCTTGTTGCTTTGCCGCAGAAAAGGCAATATTTTGCTTGTCTGCCTCTATTTATCTTCTCCTTTGTCTCTCCGCCTCGTATTTTGATTGCTTTTCCACACTCCCACAATTTGAGGTGACTCAATGTCTTGCTCATTTCCTTCGTGCGGCCGGAAAACTACAACAGACAGAAAGAGAAAAAGATGTGTGTACGGTTTTTTCTTCATCAGTTCTTTGTGCTCTCCGGCTTGGTGAAAAGCTGGAAAAGTTCCAAGTGTTGTGCATGACTTCATATATAGTAGTAGTATCCTGTCTCCTGCTCTTGATTTTCTCTCGAATTTCAGGCCCAGAGCTTGATTAGCATTTCTCTCTTTCTTGGCCATTGGCTGGGGGATTAATTTGGGAATGGCTTTGTCTATGCGAGAAATCAATTATATTGAAGTTTGCCAAAAGCTAAAGCTGCTTAAGTTGATGGGAAATGTTTGAAGGAATTCATGAAAGTGGTCAGAATCAATTCAATTTGGGGGCTCTGTTTAGTAAGGCTTAAGGGGTTTTGTAAAATATTTATCACAAAATGGAAGTCAGTTTAGGTATTTGTGAAGATTTTGATTTAATTAAATGAGGAGTTATTTATAAATTGGTAAATTAAATACCTTTAGGATGAATCATTTTTGGAAACATTCCAAGTTTAATTCAAGTTTTTCCGAGATTCTAGCGAAAACGGGTGCCGGTTTAAACAAATAACTAAAAAATATTAATTTTTTATATCTTGTCTTGATGTTTTCAATTTTTTAAGCAGTAATTCATTAATTACAATAATTTTGTTCTTATTGAAGAGAAAATTATTGTTGATAAATTAAGGAAATAATTTCTTGGCCCCATAAAATACTTCTTTTATTTTTTCCCGTAAAAATTCTTAGGTGAAATAACATATCAAGATTTTCCCAACTAATCTCCGGTGGAGCCAAAATCAATATTTTCATAACTTCCTTGCGTTGCCGTCTGCCGGCATTTACTCATTAATTTGTGATACCTCAGCCCACACCCCGCCTTGGCATGGCTTTTCTTAATCAAGGTCCTTGGCACCAGTGTTGGCACCGCCATTGCCACCACATTAACTGTTATCTCACGCCCTCGACTTGGCGTGTCTTTTGCCCCTGCCTCCGCCTCCGCCTCTCCCATTCCCTAGTTTCCCATACACCGACTTTTCTCCTTTTTCCCTGCAATTTTCCCTGGCTGTTCGTTCTCAGTTACTTCGATTGCGATTGTGTTTGCTGTCTGTTTTTGATAGCAACGACGAGTATTTTCATTTTCCCATCATTTTCCCTGTACACATGTGTGTGTGCGTGGTTTCTTTTCTCATTTTCGTGATTTTATTACTTTTACTTTTTACGATTTATTTGCTGAAATTGCTTATTTCCCTTTTAGCCGAAGAAAAAAAAAAAAAAAGGAAAGCCAGCTAAGAGAAGGAGAGGAAATTGGCATTTGGGGGCGGAGTTGATTGTTATTATTGTTGCTGCCACTGCTGCCAGTGCCACTGCATTGCTTCTTTGTTTTCGACTTTCCTCTTAGTCTGCTCCATTTTCTTTCGTTTTCCTTTTCACCTCTGCCATTCGCCCCTTTAGACGTCATAACAGCTTTTGGCTTTGGAAATTGAATTTTCCATCAAAGGTTTGCGTTTTTAATCGATTCCAATTGCAATCCCAAACTATATTTGCAGTTTTTCTTGGCTTATTTCTTTATCAACTCTTTGCCAGGTCTTCTTCAACTTGCTGCGATATTTGTATTATATATTTATACCTTTGTATACATGCATATGTATATGTTGCGCTTTTTCCATTAATCATACGCCCCGTCGCATCCACATAAATACTCATAGTTGTGCCCCCGCTCACGCTTTGCGCTGAATTCACAACTGACATTGCACACGGATTTTCCAAGTCTCTGAGCACAATCACCAGGATAACGAAAGGGTTAAGAGGAGAGCAGGCAGGCAGAGGAAGGATAACTGGCAGGATGGAACTGGCAGGAAAGACAAATAATCCCGCTCATCCACACATGGCAACACAATTTGCATAGCAAATATTTTAAATGCCAATTAAAATTATTAGAAAAGTTGTGGCATGCCTGCTTGCAGCTTTATTATTAGCAAATACAGTATAGGAAAATTGATGTTTACCCGGCTAACAATAAACATATATTTTTGTTTGGTTAAACAATTTATCAATTACGAAAATGAATACAAGTTTTGGCTTTAATTAAAGCAAGCAAATAAGGCTTATTCGGAACTATTTTATCTTCAACTTGCAGGCTAATCTTTAATAAAGTGGCTTTTAACTTAAACTGTGTTTATTTTGTATTAGGTTTTCATTAATATAAAATACATCCCTGATTTTTAGATGTTTAAATAATAAAAGCTTGGATTATTTAACATATTTTGCTATTAACACAAAATTAAAATAAATTTCTGCCAACTGAAAATGTATAAATTATTACCCTAAGTATTTATTAGAGTAGAAAATGTTGTGGTTTTAAAAGCAATGATTACAAATTTATTTATTTAAATTACTAAAACTTTCAATCAAGAAATTTCTGTACATTTTCCCCTATTATGTTGTTTAGCAAACAATTTATTTATTTATTATTAGCCAACGTGTATTTTATGCTCCATCATCTCATCTAAATTTGAGCTAACAAGGTTTAGCAAAATTTTTAATTTTCCCCAGAAAATTGCTCGCAATCAAATTGAGTTCACAAAAAGTTGGCTCTTTAAACATTCAAAATTTGCGTAATTGACTAGAAATTGGTATTAGCCACGCACATACGTGGCTGCTCCTCGCCCCCGTCTTCACCGCACACAATTTGCCAAATTGCATGGAATACTTTTCACCGTTGATACTACTAACAAAAATAAAATATAAAACAAAAAAAAACACAGGGAAAACAGAGAAACACGCTGAAATTTCCCCTAAAAATTGCTATCTAAATTGCAAATTTTGCGGCCGGCGTAATTGAAAAACATAAACCGTCGGTTACCACACCACCCCCTATAGCCGCACACCCGCTTAGCCAGGGCTTTCCCACACTTTTCCCCGTGCTTTTCCTGCTTGACTACCGTTTTTGCCATTTATTAGTTATGCAGCATGGGCAGCAAATTAAATGAAAATCGAGCTAAAAATAGCAGGGCGAATGTGTCGCAGCCACAAAGCAGATATCCTTGCCGCTTGCCATTTTCTACACTTTTCCCCAACACTTTGTAAAGTGCTCTTTCCCCGCCATTTTCTGTCCCCCTTTTCCCGCTTTGCACTTTCCATCTTTCGGCGGTACAATTACAAAAGCGTTCGGGGCAAAAATGCCTCAATTTACAGCAAAATGGCCGTCATCGATTTCCGCTTTCGTGTTATTCGATATTTATCTGCCTACAGTGAGAAAAAAAAGGGTTTAAGAAGAAGAATTGGTGGAAGATCGTTTTCAAAATATTAGTATGGAGAATATGTCTTTAATGTTATGGAAATTATTTTAAAATGTGTCTTAAAAGTAAAATGATAAGTAAAAAGATAAAGATAAAAGATAAGCAGTAAGAACGATTTTTTTAGGATATTTTCTATTGAAATGTTTAAGGATTTTATTACCAAAAACTCTCTAATATTATATTATTAATGTTCCCTTATTTTATAATCGTTGAAATAATTGTGCATAAATGCTATTAGATATTTTTAGACCTAATTTTAAGTAATTTTGAATCATTTCCCCTACAGTTCTAAGCTTAAATTCACTCTTAAAAAAATTTGTATGCCTCTGTTCAAAATAATATCAAATTCCATTTAAGTCTTATTTTTTCTCCGTGTACATTGGGTTGCCATTGATGTGGGGTGGTGGTTATTTTTGAAAAGTGCGTGTATTGGATGAAATGATTTGGCCATTTGGTTTACTCTTTCACTCCGTTACTCGTTTCGTCGGCTTTTCATTTTTATGTATTTGACATTTTGCGTTATGCGTTCAAAATGTCATCAAAATATCCATAAATTTTGAGCGTGTGTGTGTGTTCTCTCGGAACGTGTCCATGTGTGGTGTTCGAGGGGAATTCCGGATGGTGACTGCCGCATGTTGCTCAATATTTGCCAGCATTAAACTGTAGATGTATTAACATAATGTGTCAGGCACAAAATGTACAAAATATATATATATATCATATACATATATATTCCAAACCAAACTCGCACACACGCACAATAAGATATATGCGGCAGGATACACACAATTCACATTTGGGGACCGTCTGTGGGGCAAATGATAAAGCACAGTGGCTTCGAAAGTATTTTAAACTATTTAATTATTGTAAAACAAGTTTTATAAAGGGGATTTAAGGAGGGGATAAATGTTTGTGGAAAATTAAGTTTAATTTTTAGGGAATTAAATCTTCAAGATAAAGTATTAAAATAATTTATCCAAATAGAAATGTTAGCCTGATTAAAACTAAAAGATTAACTGCATAAATTTACCTTTAATTCTACAAAATAAAGCCACAAGTTAGTAAATTATAATTCTTAAACACACTTTCACCTTATCTCACAACATTTGCATTTTTACTCCACCTTACCCACAGGATGCATAAGCTCTTGATTAAGTTGTCAAGTTGGATAATAAATTTAAAATTTACTCTCATAAATCGTTTCAAAGCGATGGCCCTCGCTTCATCTATAAATGGCATATTGAATGTTGGCTAAACCCCTGATGGTTTGCCACTGCAACCATTATCCTAATTACACAAGCAGACACACACAAGCAGACACACACACCGGGACATACGCACTTGCCAGGACTGCCGCCTCCTTATATCGAGGAAGTCATAGAGAACTTTCAGTTGACTGCAAAATATGACGACAAGTTGACGCAACTCGGAGAACTGTCAGCCAAAGTTGAGGCATTTTTCCAGCTGAGGGATTTCTCTTTCCCCGATGCCAGTCTCCTCGTATATTCGTATTTCTTTCAGCTGTCAGTTGGCGCACATCGCTTCCACTGCTTGAGAACACATAAAAAACAGGTCCTGTAAGACTTTAAATAAACGAAAAACACTAAAAAAATTATGTATTTAAATAACTGATATGAGAAGTAAATATTTTTTTAGTTAATGCTTAAAATTATTAAAGGACTCTGGTAAATCCTGATCACCAAAAGTGACTTTTTTAAGATCCCTTTCTTAAATATATTTCTGAAACCTATATTTATTTAACTTTACTTTAAAGCCACATATATTTTCGGTAACATTTAATAGACTTTTCTCTGCGTGCACTCCACACATGCATAGGAAGAACCAACAGGATGGAACTCAAGGAGATGTAGGAGATGGGGCCGAGTGACTGAGGCACGTCACGTATGTTTTTGTGCCCAAGCATTCGCATAAACATTCCTGGTCCATGGATCTTCTCTCTGCTGCTCCTCCGTCTCCTTTGCCGCATCTTCGTCGTCGCAGTCAGGACATTGGCATTGACAGCCTCGCGTCGCTTTGCGTTAAATGTCAGCCCCTTCTTTTGGCCTCAGTTCCCTTTTCTTTTCGCCGCGGGGTCACAGCAATTGACCTTCCATTCATCACTATCCACCGTCAGCGCCACCCCCGCGAGATTGTTTGCTCAAGTAGCACTCTTGGACGAGTTTTTTCCGCTGGGAAATGGGAAACTCAGAGCGTTCTGTCCATTGATGTTTACCGCATTTGTTTATCGATTGAGCAGGAAAAACAGTGGCGTTTTAGGTTACTGTAAAAACAAAAAGCGGACTTTGAGGTGGCCAGGGACTTGGGGTGATCTGTAATTATCCCTTCAAATGAGGCTGAAACGCACAAAGGGAGAGACTGGGTTGGAGACTGGGAGAAAAATCGAAACTAAAATAAACAAAGTCAATCAATGTTGGACTTTCTGTGAGGTAAATAAAAAATATTTGAGGATATGGTTATAAGAATCGCACTAGGAAAGTGATTATGGGATCGATTTCATAATAGTTTTGAGAAAAATCTTTAGGACAACTTGGGTTTTTTCTTATTTAAAAATTTTTATAAATATTAAAGATAATTTTGAATCATTAATTAAGGTTTTAGGAACAGATTTATTAATATAATATATTCTTTTAAATAGGCATATGTCATAATGGGATTTCATTTAAAAATCAAGTTACATAATTAATTTGTTTCAATAAATGTTTAATTTATGAAATATGGTTTTAAAAAATACGTTTTAACAGAATTTTCTTTCTCTTACTTAAGATATTGAATAAGTATTATTAGAAAATGAGAATTAAACATATAATCAAGTTTGTTCCACAAGCTTTAAATATAACTTTGTCATTCACTTTATTTTTACAAAAGAATTTCATATTTCCCTATTATAAATTCAAGGGAAATTCACAAGTCTTTTCGAGCCTTTTTAATAATATATTTGTAATTTAAAAACAGCAATCTAACCCTCAAAATAAGCCCAATCACTGAAATAAAATTATAAACTCCTATAATAATGGGAATTATTCTTTTATTCAAAGTCTACACTTGGGCGTCATACTTCCGTTTCCACCTCCTTTTCTATTTTTTCGTCCTTTTTTGGGGGTAAGCCTTTGTGTGAGTAAGAAGAGAAATGGCGAAGAAAATGAGCAACCAAATAACTGTAAATAAGCAGTGAAGGAATGTGACAACATCCTCGGTGAGGTTGATAAGGAATTCCCTCTCGTTTGCTCGTAATTTTTTCTCCTTATTTATTTTTTTTTCGTTTCGACACAAAAGACAACAAATGAAAGACACAGAAATGCCTGTGTAATGAAAGACTTGAGCAACATAATAAATAATGGCAAGTACACCAGCTCCAACTTGCCGCTCTTTCACTTGCTACTTTCCCAACTCTTCCCCGTCCATTTTTCGCATTTTCTCAAGCTCCTCTCATTACTTGGCTGGGTTTTTCCAATGCACTTCAAGTAGAAGAAGGATGACAATTAGAAAACGGTTTCGGAGAGTCATCAGCGTGCATGGGAAAACTCGGCAAGCAGCTTTTCCCCATTCCACTTCCTGCCCTTCAAAAAATGTTCATGAAAAATGAGCAGCGAAAGGATTGAAGGGGAAAGGATTGGCCCTAAACAAAAGTCGAAAACGAGAGCCAGTCCTTGCGGGTCCCTTAGCGGATTCCTCTGCGGAAGCTTTAACATTTGGAATCTGATAAAGAAAAGTTTCTTAAAAGTTGGTGACAAGACCATGTCATGTCTTCTTTTTATCAAAATAATGTCTTCAATAGAGCGGGACTTAATTAAAGATGGTTTTTAATGGAATTAATTGACTTTTTAAAAGGAAATAAGGCTTTCTTATGGGAATACTGTATAAATTTTGCAATTAAATTAATCGTCAATGCAAATTTTTCCAATAATATTTAGTTCAACTCTTAAGTGGCCTTTAATTAATAACTTCACACCTTAATTAATAGGTTACAAAACAAGTGTCAACATAAATAACCGAATAAACAAATAGTGACAGTTAGATAAAATCCAATATAAACAGTTAAAGGCCTTCAAATTGAATACGATATCAAGCCCATTATTCAATTTACAACTTAATCCGTTATAACATCAAATAATATCAATTTAAAATGTTTAACAAAAAGGTAAAAAAAAGACATCCGCCATTCTGACCACTGTAAAGCCCTCTCGTTTAGCTTGTTAAATCATTTGTGTGTTTTGCTGCTGCCTAAAAACAAAAAGCATTTAATAAATTATTTAAAAACATGCCGCAAAAGCAAAAAACTAACATAAATGTCGACATAAAAGTACCCCAAAAAAATGTGGCAACATGAAAACGGTTTTAATGACCAAAAGGCAAGCAAATCATAGAGTGGGGAAAACAACTATCATATGACAGCAAAATTATCCTGGGAACCACACAACAACACACACACACCGGACCGGATATACTCACATGGACACATGGATATGCTCACAGGAGCAAAGTTTTGAAACCATTTTCACCCCCCTTTCCGGCAGGACTTTAACCGGCTCCGTTTTAATTGTTACCGCCTTCTTCCGCTTGGAAAATGCTTTCTAAATTAATTAATAGCATTGTCTGTCTTTGGCAATTTGCCACGCCCACGAGCTCCCATGCTCCCACACAGTCTCACACACAAACTATAAATTGAATTTTCTTATGCGTTGGCACAAAATGGAGTGCGAAGAAAAATTATTTTCCTTGAGAGAAAATGTTTGAAAAGCGACAAAAAATAATGGAACCACTTAACCCTTGTTTTAACACTTTGAATTTATTATTTGTGGCCTGCAGTTAAATATAAATTTTTAGGAATAATAAAACCGTAGGGAAAATGTTATTTTTTTTAATTCTTGGTGTATTTTTTAGTATACAAATATTTCATGCCTTGCTTTTGTTTATAAAATAGGAAATTTTAATTTGAATTTTAAACCATCTCAAAAATGTATCTATAAAAAATTCGAATAAATTTCTTTTCACTATATTTCGAAAAGCATTTAACTCCTTCGCTTGCCAAAGGGGTTAACAAGACGAAAAGCAGAGAAAAATCGAAAGAGGCCAAGTCAGCGAGAAGCCAAGCAACTTTCCAGGCCGAAAATCCTTTTTTAATTAAATTTTC
This sequence comes from Drosophila truncata, assembly GCA_008042515.1. Classification (NCBI taxonomy): domain Eukaryota; kingdom Metazoa; phylum Arthropoda; class Insecta; order Diptera; family Drosophilidae; genus Drosophila; species Drosophila truncata. The sequence continues at coordinate 44,101 of VNJQ01003926.1, read as the reverse complement.
TGTACATTCTGCAGTTTTTAGGTTTGAGTACAAGCGACAGGAGGCAATGGGAAAGATGGGAAACAGGCGACAGTCGACAGTCGACAGTCGACTTTCCCTCGCCAATTCACGTCGCTCATATGTGACGAAAAGGAAAACTCATGTGGTTTTTCCCCGGCCTCTGTGGAGAGTGGAGTTGAAGGAGCCAGTAACCAGCCAAAAGACAAAGTTTCCGTCGGCGACATTCTGGCTGTCTCCTCTAAAAACTCCCCACACGAGAGCGAGGGGGAGGCCACTCCTTCGCTTTTTGTGTCAAGTTAATCCAATTAGTTGTTTGGGAACGTAGTTTGCACTTTGATTTCCAGCAATGCCACGCCATCTGTGCCGAGACTCTGCCTCAAACTCGAAATTTCCAACTAAATTGGACGAGCAGGAGATGGATTGAGATGGAATTGATATTGATAACCGCATTATGAATTTAGGTGGAGACGGTGCTTGAGGTTTTTGGAACTAATTTAAACATTTACACCTTGCTAACTTAATATTCTATTAAAGTTTAAGGGAAAATATTTAGCATTTTATTGACCTTTGGTCGGAAGCTAAAAAGTCTGTTCATAAAAATGCTTAATTTTGGGACTGTCACCAAGCTAACATTGTTGAGTGAGTCCCCAAGCAGATGTGGGATGATTCTTTATATATACACGAACATTTTATATATCAGTTTGGAACTGATTAAACACTCATTAAAATAAAAAAAAAAAACAAAAGCTCTGTAGCATTATCTCTTTTTTTTCAACTCTCTCAAACTGATCTCTCTGCCGCTCTCTCTCTGTTTGTGTTTCTCAATCTCTTTGCTTTTCTCGCTCTGTTTGCGTGATTTTTAATCCACAATTACAGCTTCGCTTATCAGTTGTCAACAGACCTAGTCGATCCCATGTGCTATATGCTCTACTCTATGTAATTTTGGGGTTTATCTATTAATTTAATTCAATTTGTGGTTCCTTAAAAAAAACACATTTTAGTATAAAGCTTATTAAGTAACCGAAGGGATTTAAATTAATATTTTTTGCAAACTGAATTCCCTTAGACCTTGGCATTAATTAAGCCAATAAATACCCCGGAAACTGAGCAATAAATTAATAGTTGAAGTGTCATTTAACATAAAGTTGACACTTTAATTAATAGTTTGCCATACAAAAAAAAAAAAAAAAAACAAATAAACATATCATGGCAGTCAGATAAAAAACCAAATCAACTGAAGGTAATAAATTAAAGGGAATTAAAATTATTCAATTTACAACTTAATTCTTTAATAAATAAATAAAATAAACCTTTAATAAAAACCCATCCAAATCACTGTTTTTATAGGGCATTACTGCCTTCCCCCTTAACCCCTCGATTTTTGTCTTATCTGCCACAGATGCTGTACGGGTTGGGTTAAGTCCGAGAGCCCCGTTGCTCCCCACGAAATACCCGGGCATGACGTGCATTTTTATGACACGGCACGCTCAAAGCTTTTTAAAATGTCATTTAAAAGTACAAAAAATATATATATAAAAAAAAAAGAAAACAGAAAAAAGCAGGAGGAGAGATCCGCCCGCTTGTAAAATAATGTAGCTGTCCGCACCATGCTCTTTGTGGGGTGCTCTTTCAGTAGCGTTTTTGCAGTCCGTGAAACCGTGTGACACTTGCGTCCGGCGGAATGCTTTGTTGTTGGGGCTCCCCGGAAGCAAAATTAATTACAAAAATATATATTCGCAGCTCATAATTTCATTTTCTGTGTGTGTGCCACTTCAATTCCAGGCGGCCACAGCGGGCACTCCGAAAGCCAACGCCACCACGGCAGCGACTGCTGCTGGTATATCCAACTCACCCGCAGCCTCGGCGGAAACTTCCGCCCCCGGAGGAGCGTCGTTGTCGGAAATTGAGCAGCTGCAGCAGGCATTAATCGAGAAGCAGACGCAGCTATATAATCTGGAATCGGCCTGCCTCCGCGAAACGGAACGACAGGTGGAGCTGGAGGACAGTGTGATTGCGTGGCAGGATAAGTACGATCGGCTGTACGAGTCGCATAAGCGTGTCCAGAAGGTCAATCAGAGTCTGGAGGACAAGATGCTTAAGCTGGTGGACCGCAATGCCGGAGAGAGGGCCCAGCTCACCAGCGACGTGGCCACTCTGAGCGTGAGACTTGCCCAGGCCAACTTTAATATTGCCAAGCTGCAGAGAGAAATTGTGAGTAAAAAAATATTCTTATCTTAAGAAGGTTATAGAACTTTCATTTAATTCATAAATATAAGTGTTGTAGCCACTATTAAATACAAATTAATTTATATAATATATTCTGAAAGCTACTAGATTCTATATGCGCCTTATCTCGTCGAGTAGGTAATAAACCTGTTGTCAATGAAGTCATCTTTTTATATTTTTAATGGTGTTATGACACTACATTGTTGTCTTTATTTATTGAAAGCTTCGTGGCAGCTCGTTTACTAAAGATTTATTCTGTTAAGTGAGTTTGTCCAACTTTTTTTAGTTTTAGAAATTCTAAAGTATTGCCTAAGCTTATCCTTTATGATATTTATTAAAACAAAATAGTCATAAAATAATAACTGTCATAATAAAAGCAAAAATGTTGAGTCGTAGCCCCATTATAAACCTTTTAATATAAAAAAAACTACTTAAAAGGAATGCATCACCTTTGGTATTATTATAAAAACATTTACGTCAGAACTCGGGCAGCTTATTGGCTAAGCTCTTGGCCAAATGCTATAAAACGTAACATTTGATTCAAAACAAAAATATTACTTCTTATAAATACCTCCCTAATATTTTATATTTATTAAATCTTAGCCATTTCCCTAGGATCAGCTCTTTAAAAGCACCTCTTCTTTATATCTCATCCTGCCAATGCCTTTCAGCTATAACCATTAGGTTCTTAAGGACTTTACCTGATCTCTAGCAAGCTCTTTCTTATTTCTTGGAAAATTCACTTAGTGCTTTTCCTAAAGAACAAATGGAGCCCGTCGGCGCCTAGCTACGTTCAGTTCGTTCTTTGACAATTTCAAAATCCTACCAAAAAACACGCGGCAACCCAAACAGCTTAAAGTGGATTTCCCGATTTAGCCAAGTCCAACAGCTGCCACAACCAGTTCAAGTCGCAGCTAAAGCCATATAGCTCTTCCCTTTCCCAGAACTCCGCCACGATGTCGGTGCAAGCAACTAATTGGCCGCCAAGTTTCGAGAGGAGAAACAAACACACTCAAGTCTGGAGCTGGATTTTGGGGGTGTTTTTTGTTTTTCTATTTATTTTTTTTTTTGTCGTTGAAGAAGGACCAAGCTTTGGGGGGAATGGGGGTTAAAGTCTAAACAAATGAAAGGCGGCAGAGCGTTAAAAACTCCGAGTTGCAGTTGCTCTTCTACTTACTACAACTTATGCACCCTTTTTTTTGTGTGTACATACTGTGAAGCACAAAAACTAGAACTAAACTTTTCCAATTCAGTTTGTTTTTGCCATGCTGTGAAAAATACGAATATCTGCTCGAACAAAAAAAGTTTTCAATTAACGCAAAACAGCAGCAAATGCACTTTAGATGAAGGGCACGATGACGGTGGGGGGTTGGGTAGTTTTGTATATCGACGGGGTGGCTGCTTTGGGCGAGGAAACCTTTTAACGTAGGTGTCCTGCGGGTGTTCTAGTCGGCGAGGTGTTGGCGCAAAGCGATTGCCCGTGTTGCAAACAATTAGCAGGACATTGGACGAAGAATGAATGAAGCACTCTGAAAAAAAATAAATATAATATCCTCCTTAACTAAAAATCATAATTAAAATTGAGAAAAAGAGATTTTTAAAAATTTCTGTGGATTTAAAATCCTTTAGTTTCTGTGCCTTAAAGCAACAATTTTTAACAGCAGCTACTAAGGGTTTTCTGGCATTTAGCCTTCATTTCCCGTAGAAACTAGATCGAAATTTAATAAAAATTTACTAGCTTTCTCACAACTTAGCCTTAAAAAATATATAAAAACTTAATAATACATTTTTTCCTAGTGCATTGCCAGGAAGGTAGGGGGTCACAATGGCTGAAGTGGCAACTGGAGGAGGTCCTCACAGCTGAAACTGCTTTATTAACTTGTTTTTTTGTGCCTTCCTTTGTTGTTTTCCCGTCGCTTTTAGCCGCCGCGTTGCTGCGTTGAGTGTTTGCGCAAATTAATACTTAAAAAGCATTTCCACCTCTTCAAAAGTTGCGCAGTTTCTGTTACGTTCCGCTTGACTTTGCTTTGTTTTTAGCTGTTTGCAGGGTTTTATTTTTGTCCTTTCGTTGCTATTTTTTTGTTTTGTTTTTGTTTTTGTATTGCTCAAGGAGGCGCCTGCAAGTGTGCACAGGTTTTTAAGCGGTTTTTTGACCCATTCAAAGGATACAGAGATGGTTTGCAGGGGGTTTATTGGTTATTACATATTCGAGAGGCTGCAAAACAAAGGAAACAATTTTTTGTATTGATATTAATATTTTTATTCCGCTCTATTTTATTAAATATAATCGTAAGCAATATTCCTCATAAATAGAGAAAGTAAAGCAGACAACACTGCGTATGAGTGATATTTTGTAAACATTTATTCAGGAAATTTTAATTAAATCAAAGCATTTTGAAAATAATGCTATAGTTCCTAAAAAATAAGGAACTAACATAGGTTTGTTTTGTGCTAAAAAATATATATAAAAAAATTTGCTGGAAATTCGTTTAAAAATGCTTTAAAATCTCTAAAAATCCCTTGGGGAAAACACTCCAAACCCTGCATTTAAGGTAGTGTATTTTCCCACCATAAATCCAAGTTTTCAGACAATTTATCATTTTTTTTTTGTTGTTTTCCATTTTTATTTTTGCGCCGTCTGTTTGCTAGCAAGTCTGCGAATTTTTGAAGAGAACGAAAATCTGGCGAGACAGGAAAAGCGTGTGTGGGGAGTGAGTGAGTGAGTGAGTGAATGAGCAAGTGAGGGAAACAACAATGTCAATAACCTTTTTGTCAGTTTTTCGTTCATTCACCATGTCCTTTTCGTCGCTTCCTGGCCTGGCCACATCCTTTCATTCCGGCTTGCTGATGCTGATAAAAAATCAGCACTTGGTCATGGACTGTCGCTGCGTCACGTGCCTCACTGCGGATCTCCATGGCTGCGCTCTCCCTCGATGCCATTTACCTTGGGGCTACCCAATGTTTCCTCCTCTCTCTCTCTCTCTCTGAAGCCTCCTTTAAGCCCCCCATTTAACTCACTCTCTCAGTGAAAACCCCCTGCGAAACTGTTTCCCCCCTTTTTCCACTTGCTATCTGTTTTGGCCATGGTTCGTTAATCTGACAGTGGCTTTTTGCATGATAGCTCGGCGTTTCCGTTGCAAAACACTTAGTCGCATACTCACTCGCTCGATGCTTCAGTTTTCAGCTGCTGGTCCCAGCCATGGCCGTGTCCTGTAATCCTCGCAGGGCCATCAGGCTTCATTGTTGTTTGTCGTTTTTGTTTTTGTTGTAGTCTGTTATTATTGTTTACCGCTCTTACGGGAAAATGCGGGCTGAAAAGCTCGAAACAGGAGCGATTACAGGCAAAGAAATATGTTAATGGCAGGGGAGATATTAAAGTTGAAATGGTGTATAAAGAGTTATGGATAATTGTTACCTTATTTGCGTTATTAAACCTAAAGATGATTATATATTTTTATATTTTATTATTATTTAATATTATTAAAAAGTCAGTTAATAATTCCATATTAAAAGCTGATTTTTCTTTCGCTGCAATTGCCATTAACAATAGTGCATATTACTCGGTTTCCGTTCATGCTTTTATACCCTATAAATCGACGCCCATTTCTGCTTTTAACTATCCTTTCTGGCCGCTTTTTTCGCTCTCTTTCTCTCAATTCGAATATTTTAAATTGTCCTGCCAGCAGGCAAATAACAACAATAACAACAGACAACAACACCATCGTTAGCCACGCCCTCCTTTTGTAATTCCCACTTGCATTAAATGCCGGAGCAAATGTAAATATGCTCTGGGGCTGAGTTTCCCTACCTTGGTCGCTGATGCGACTGACTGCCAGGAGAATGCAGTGCGTCGCATCGCAGCTCCGGTTGCAACTGGAGCAGATAAAGTGCAGCAGGAGGAGCAGGAGCAGTGGAAGTTCCCATGGCGGATTCCCAATTCTCTGCGCCAGTCTCAATTCCCTGCTCCCTGTTCCCTTTCGTATCCCAGCATGTGTCCCTTTCTCTTTGGATTTCCCATTTCCGTCCCTTCAATACCCCCTGGCTTACCGTGTGTTCCCTGTTCGGTAATGACGCGCTTGCGGTTTGCCTTCTGGTCTGGCCTGCTCCGCTGGGCTCCCGTCTCCTTGCTTTTGGGGTCCTGCTTTTGGCCTGCTCTTATGGCCTGCTCTTCTGGGTTCTTCCTCTGGCCTCTTCTTCTGGTCTCCTCTCCTCGCCTCCTCCTCTGACCGCCTCCTTTGGCATAACGTGTGTGTAATTAATGTTTTCCACCTTGAACACTGCGAGCATTGGGTTGAAAGAAGCGGAAAATGTATTGAGTTATGGGAAAATAAATACCAGGGGAAGCTATGCCTTTATGATATTTATTTATAGTTTTATTTGGGGGCTTTTTATTGTATATGAGGTCTTTAATCTCTTAAGCATATTTAAAACCAAGATCAAGAATAAAGTATTAAAGTTTCTGGGAAAATAATGAATATAAGTTAGAAGGAAACATTAGTTATTAAAAAGACAATATAAATAAATAAATAATGAACTAATTTAAATGTTAAGTCTTTGCTTAAACCTTGAAAATAAAATAGGAACCCTTCACCATACACAAACCCTTAATTTCCTTGAATATTTCTTCATTTAACCTACTGCTTTTCCCTTAGTGTCATGCATTTTCGTTCCTGGATCACTTTTCCCCTGTTGCATGCCCCCATTTGGCTGTCGAAGCACCGACCGGTGCAACATGGCGTATAAGTGATGGTATTGTGTAGGCCTTGTTTATCAGCTGATAAGCAAGACCCAAGCAAGTGTGCTTGCATAAACCCTTTGCTCTACAGGATACTTGTTCCTTGTTCCTTATACCCTCCCCTGAGCCTTGCCTCACCTCGCCTCGCTGAGCTTTTTGTGTGTGGTGAGTGCGCTTAATTCCTTAAAAGTTATTTACATATTTGCCTAATGTGGCATCCCCACTAAGCACTCAGCGCCAGCTTCAGTGCCTGCCTCGGCTTAGGTGGAAGAGTGGTTGGGATGGCGCCGTGGGTGGTGGTGGTGCTTTTTGCGGTTAAGAGTGTGTTGAGTTGGCCAGCCGGCACACACACACAGTTGGTTAAGTGGGGAAAAAGGGGTTTCCTGGCTGGCTGAATAGCCACTGATGAAATTGCTTTTTGGACTCCTCCCTTGCCGCCGAATCTGTCTGTGATTTAACCGACAATAAGCTGGGAATCAAATAATAGAAATTCCGGAATAATTAAATTATCAAACGTTTTAAGTGCCGGGGAGTCTGGGTCTGAGTCTGATTCAGCGACTGAGAGTTTTGTATTGAGTGAAGGAAGTGAAGGAGACTAAAGAGACTAAGAAGGATGTTTAATGAAATTTTTCGGCCAGAAATGGCTGAAAGTCAAATACTGTTGAGTGAATTTACTGAAAGGAATTTAATAAGTTGAGACAATAGGAAAATGAAAATTTCCAAGGGGTTTAAGCGCTAAAAATCATTTTTAAATCGCTTACAAATTCAATTAAATATTTTCTATAAAAGATTAGATATTTAATCAAATATTTCCCATAGCTTTTTGCTTCATTTAGCAACTATATTCAGTTTTCGAGAGGAATAAAATCTAAAACCAACATTTTTAAAAAATATTTCCACAGTTCCTTTGTTATTATTTTTATTATCTTACTTTTCATTTTAATTTCGCAAAGCCCCAACAAACACTTGATCCCTGCATCGTAAAAAATAAGCGTAAATCCGACATTCAATCAACGGCATTCTATAAATCCCCCCTGGCATATATCCCCCCAGATAATGCCCATAACTATACGTTATCTGTGCGGCAAAGTAAACAAGAGCAAACTGAACAATTCACGAATTCCTTTCCCTTCCATTGCACCCTGCTGCTACTGCTGCTGCTACTGCCCACAAACATTTTTCCAGTTCGTTTTCCTCTTTTTAATTTCCCTGCACAAACAATGAAAATGGTTCCGGGTGCATGTGAAATGAACCAAAACGACAGCACAGCAGCAACACGACCGGAAAATATGCGGCCAAAATGCACGTAGAAAACGTGGCAAAAACCATACAAAAAAAAAAGAGACCCACTCACACAGGGAAACTCACACTGGGAAACTCACTCCAGTAAGGAAAAAATTGTTTCATATTACGGCAATAACAGTGCGGAAAAATCAGGGCCGAGTTCTGCAGTCCATGTTAGGAATCCGTTTGCTTTCGCTGCCCAGAAACTTCACCAAATGCTACAAAAAAAAGAAAAGGGAAACAAGCATCGCCCTAAGCGGTGGGCAGAAAATTACCCCGAAAAACACACAGGTGCAAAAAGTAGAAGTTTTTGGGAAACGGTGAAAAACAGGGAGGGAGAAATGGAAGGAAGAAGCCATAGACACACACTAAATAGCCGAAGCCGAAGCCCAACTGGGCAGGATGTGTGGTGCAAACCCAAACTTTTTGGGCTATAAATGTCTATTCGGGCGAAGAAAGCACAGGAACAGATCCGGCCATAGATACCCCCAAACGATGTGCTGCCGCCTTTGAGGAGGGCCAAATTGATGGATACTCGTATGCAGATGGATGGATTGGATAAATTGAACACACAGTTGGCCAGGTTAGACATTGGATAGGTGCAAACTTATATAGATCAGCAGACAGATTAATAGATTGGCAGTTGAAGTGACTGGATAATGAAAGGATGAATTACGGATAGGATAAAGGGAAGGCTAGTTATAGTTTTCTTAATATTTAGAAGCGCTCTCTATATCTACGTTTTCATTATTACATTTTTAAAAAGAGTTTAAATATTTCCCAGATCTTAAAGTTTGTCTCACTTTATAATTTGAAGAGTTCTTTAAAGTTCTCTTTAGTTAACTTTTCTTTAAGAAGGAACTCAGATAATATCTCTCAAAATGCATGTTATCCTCTCTAGATATATACCTTAATTTTCAGCAACTTCCCTTACACAAACAATAAATTTCAAAAATATTTATAGCCCTTCGGCTTAACTTACCCCAAAATAATATATATGTACACCTAAAACGTTTTCCCACCTCAAGCGCTTAACTCGAGTTTCGTGTTTTTCCTTCCCTCAATTTATGCTTATAATTGCTGAAACATAAGATTCATATTCTAAAGGTATATACGAAGGTAAAGCTAAAAATCTCTCTGCTTATATTTTTCTCTATTTTGGCCATGGTCTCCCCTTGGCCATATTTAAGTGGCAGACTGTTGCTTGTGCGCCGCGCTTTTGGCCCAAATGGCTTCGGCATTGTATTTTGAGCCGCTCTCTGGTAACAAATCGATATTTTAAGCATTTTAATGTCTGCGCCAAACGCAAAATGTTGGCGCCAAGTTTCGAGCTACGTTTTATTATTTTTATATGTACATTTTTTTTGCTCTGCTGTGCCCCATAGAGCGCGGCCAGGGTTGAGTGTCCGTGTCCGGAGCCGTGTCCATGTCCATGTCCATGGCGCCGTCTATATATACGCGGGAACACTGAGGAGAATAGGTTTTAGTTTATAAATCAATGAGAAAAGTAATTAGATTGATATTTAAAATATTTACGGGGGTTTCAGAGTCACAAAATTAAATATAAATATTAAATTAAGAAAAATGAGTTTTAAACAGTATTTAAAAAGCTTTTATAAACATATAGTGTCTTGTTAAATAAAGTTTATAATAATTATAATATTATTACATGCTTAAATAATTTATTTTCCACTTTTACTGCTTTTTTAAGCAGCCAAAACCTAATGGCGTATTTGCCTTAATAATAAACATTTTTAACACATTTTTCCAGTGTAAATTCATAGCCTTTTTTAGCCTTAATTGAGGTTGAGGTTCAACCCCGACTTCATGCTACTACATGGTGCACCTCATATTTTTCATGCAATTAGCCTTAATTCGGTGAATCAATCATGATAGCAGCTTTACTTACTTTACTCAACTTTGGTCTCTCATTTATTTTTAGTGGCCGGAATTCACATTTTAACCCTCCCAAGGGCCGCCGGGGCTTCTAAATTTAGTCGGAATGCGGGTGGGTGTATGTGTAGCGAGTGTGTGTGTGTGCGCGAAGCCTTTAGTTTTGAGAGCAATTTAAGCCCGAAGTGGGTTGATTTTGAATGGTTAGTGGAGGTGGATAGCTCTGAATTTGCATGCCAAAAGCAGAAAATGCTCAAGTGGCTAGAAAGATAAATTAATGTGGCAGCAGGTAGAGAGGAAATGCTCAAGGATACTCCACATAAATGTGGCCAATTTCCAGGGCTCAAGATGTTTGCCAAACGAATCGGAAAGTGGGGGAAATTAGAAGAAGATACTGATATGGGGCACTTGCCTATTAAGGATATGGTTAAGGTTGTCAAGTGTAATTGAAGGAGGGAGTGTTTTTTTTTCACAAGAAAATAAAATAAAAGACTTTGAAGGTATAAATAGTATTAGGGGAAATTTTAAAAATATTTTAGAGTGGGCTTATGTTAAAGAAATTAAAGAAAAACATTACTAATTCGTTTGCTTGCAATTGTAATTAAAAACAAATATATATAGCAACATCATCTGCAACTTAATTACTTGAATAAATAATCTGCAACACTCTCTCCCACAAAACTTTCAATCCTGGCAAAAACTTTTAAACTTTTTGTAGCTCCATTTGGGAATTCATTCCCTAACCCTTGCTTACCCATAAGCTTGAAATGTTTATATATATTTTTTTGTGCAGTTTTATGGCAACACAGCAAACACACATTGCATAGTGGCTTCATTTCACAATGAAAACTCCACAAAAGCAGGGCGCACAAATTTTTGGGATATAAAATCTGTTAAGCAAACAAAATGCCAAAATGAAAAATGGCCAAATCAAAAGCTGTAAATACAAATGCATATATCACCATATATGTACATATATGGGATGTACTTGTGGAGTTATATCCCTGGAATTACATGCAACATTCATGTGCAGCAGGAGCCCAGGCGCTCTAGCCATTTTTATCGCATTTTCATATATGTTATGTGCCTGGCCGGGATTTCTGAGTGGGGTTATGACCAGCTTGGAGTTATGCAATTTTCATTTCCAAGTTTTAACAGTTTTCGCCCTGCGTGGAGTTGGCGTGGCGCTGCCATTAATGCAAAAGGGTGTCCATCCGTGCCAGGGCAGGGTGTGGGTGCAGTGTGGCCAGGACAGGGCAGGGGGCAGTGCAGTGTGGCCATGTGCACAAATGAGTTTTCGGTGCGGGCCATTAGTTGGCAGCTTTTTAATTTGCTCGGCTCCCTTTTCCTCGGTACAGCGATTAAAGCCAAGTGTCAACTGTTGTTAGCATCCTCCCCGGGGAATGGAAACAGTTTTCAGCGAATTGGTCCTGTGGCTGATTGCCCTTCAAATTAAAATGTCAAAGTTAGTCAAGCGCCGAGTTTAAAGTTAATTTTAGGAGAGTTGTGGAATATTAAGTAAGTTGATAGTAATAAAAGCAAGAGTAGGAAAGAATAGCTTTTGTTTTTGAGTTAATTAAAAAGTAATAAAAGGATTATATCATAGAAGGTCTTTGATATTAATCTTTTTATTATTTTTATGCCTGAACAGTACTTAATACTTATTTTAGGTGTTAAAAAAATAATTTTTCTAGAGCACTGATCCGAATGTACAATAGATCTTCTGGCAACTTTGAGTTTTCCCATTTCTTCGTTCATTTGTCAAGCCGCTGCGTACTATTTGCAACTTTGGAGTTGGCTCATGACCCCGGGGGTAGATGGATTTGGATCTGGAACAGGAGGTTCAGCTGGTTATAGTGGTTCTATTCGTGTCTCTGCACTTGATATATGCATATTGAATTGCCCTTAGCGGACTTGGCGTAGATGGAAACTTCCTCGTCTGCGGCACGCAAATCAGCCATATATCATTGTGTCTCCTTAAGCTCGGTCTCTTTCTATGCCGCAGCAGCTGTCTCTCTCTCTCTTTCCAGGCCTTTGTTCTTCGCTCAGCGAATAGCTTAAGTGGCATGCAAAAACGTCTGTCCCGGCCAACGTCTGTCCGTCAGTCAAAAGCCAAAAGCCAAGTGCTGCATTACGGTGAAGTTTCCTTTGGGTTTTCCTTCTGGCTGCTAATTTTTTTTCCTGCCAGCAGTCTTACTTTTCCTGCCTCTGGTTTTTATCACTTTTGTTGTCTTTTAGTTTCTGATTAGTTTCCTTTGGCGCCGTGGGGTTATTTATTATCTGGCGCAAAATGTGGCAATCATTTACATAAATCAATCTTGATGGCCTGTGGAATCGCTACACAGAATGTCCAAGCGGGTTAAAGTGCCACTTCCTGTGCACCTTAAGAAAGTTATAGAGGGATTTTTATAGAATTAAAATGATATAGGAGGAGATTAAAATAATATACCTACAAATGTAGGAGAAATCCTTTGGAAAATCCAAAGAAGAAAGACAAAAGCCTTAAAAATATTTGTATTTTTATTATCCAGGCAAATCTCAGCCTCTAATCCTTACACTTCTTTCAAGGAACTTTATGCAATCTGTTGAGTAAACGGAATTTATTATATTTTCCCAGCATTGTTTTGTTATTTTTTTCCTTACTTTGATTTTAATCCTCAATCTTGCCATTTCTTTTTGGCGAGAAATCTTGCTTGCTCTTTTTTATTTTGGAAATACTTTAATGCAGTTTTATTTCCCAACGCTACTTATCCTTTATGCATTTACAACCATTGGGAGACTGACATTGCGCATACGCCGTGTTGCACGTGCGTGTTGTAAAACATTTCTTCGCATTTCCCTCGTATTTATTTCTGTTGTGCCTTTTTTTCCTCGTGTTGTACTTTTTTGTTTGACTGTAGTCATAAAACTTGTGCAGCTGCAGAAGATAGGGAGCAGCTTAACTTTGTTGTTTAGTGTAAAAGCTTTACAACTCGCTGTTGCTGTTGTTATTTGTTGTTGGTTGTTGTTCGGTTGCCTCTACTTTTACTTTGTGCACATTATCACTTTGCTCTAGCTCTCTCTTTCCCAAGGCAAACCAAGGAAAAAACTTTGTTCGATCTTTTCCTTGGTCGCCGCAACAAAATGGGAAACATGGCCAACCTCGAGGAGAAAAAAAAAACCCAAATGGTATATATAGACAAGAGGGGAGAAAGCAAGAAAATTGTGAGCAAATAGTTTGCCCGGCACTTTAAGCACTTTGGCAACACATTTGAAACACCTTTGGTTGGTCTTTTTAGCAACAACTGGCGCCGTCCCCTTATTTTCCCGCCTCACCGCTTTTCCGGCCGCTCTTCAAAGTTTTTAGCCCCCGAAATTGTTGGGTTTTTCTATATGGTCCTTGTTTTTGGCATAACATTTTCCTCTACATGTGTGTGTGTGTGCTATTTTTTTGCCTTTTTTTGAAGTATGCGTGCGGTAGCAGCGGCCTGGTAAATAAATAAAATTGAAATAAATATTAAATAAATAGAGCAAAGAGCAAGCTGAGTGAGAGAGTTGAGGCAGTCAACCAAAAAGAGTTATGAATTTTGGCGTTGCTAAGCTCCTTTGGTTTTGTAAAGTTTTCCATAGATCAATAAAGGGTTTTAACAAGGATTTTCCTTCAAACTTTAGTTATTTAAGATTAAGGGAATTTATTAATATTTTCTATAATTTTTTAGTATTTTTTATGTACTATTTTCGAACGCATAACTCTTGATTTAAATTATTTAAGCCTTTCCAGATTTAATACAAATATCTCTCTATTTTTAGTCGTAACATTTAATATCCAATTAAGTTAAAAACCCTTTTAAATTACTTCAGTTTCTTGGGCATATTTTACCCAAAACATTTATCAAACTGTTGCTGCTCTTTACCCGGCGAACTCGTAACTATTCATTACTTCGATCTGGGTTTCCTACCTTTTCATTTGATTTATGGTCGCTCTAAGCTGGCTCACACTCGTACACACACATCCATCAATTTGGCCACGTTATTCACACACGGCCCACCGAATCCTTTTCAGCCATCTCGTCGTAACCAAACACTCCACACTAATTGCAACTGCTTAGCATTGCCCTCGTCGCCGCACACTCCACATCCATTTCTATTTCCACTCCCAACTCCCATTGCCATTTGCCGTACTCCGCAGACCACGGGCTTTTCTTTATTGTTTTCCATGCTACGCATTTCCACGGGACGCTTTTTTTTTTGTTGGTGTGCTTTCTCTTGTTTCCCTTTCCCTATTTCTGCTCGACACGCAAATAAATTTTCTTTTCCTGTGCAACTTTCTCTGGCGCAAAGTGACGAAACACAAGCAACCGCAGCAAATCACATATATTGTTGAGTGCAGGGAGAGAAATATATATTATAATATTTAATTAATAATAATATTCCCCAAGAATTTAAATAAAGTTAGATACTTTAATATAAAAGCCAAATATCTTAGAGCTAGAAATTCATCATATGAACAATAGTACCAATACTCACATGACATAAAATAAATATAATAGGCTTCGAGTACATTTTATATACAATTTTAATTAAAAATAATTACATATTAAAATATAATAATATTTTGTTCTATTCAGTCTTAATTTCCCTGTATGTTCAGTTGAAACAAATTAGTTAAATATATTAAAAGGAATTTATATCATAAGAAGCCCAAGTTTAACATTTCTTTAGAACTCACTTAATAAATCCTTTTATTCCTTTAACAAAAAATCTTAGAAATATACTATTATTTTATTATTTTATCAAAAACTCTAGCATTACAATTTCAACCACATTTAATTACATTTTTCTCACTGTAATGAGAACAATATCTCGTTTGGTTTCTCTGCCTGCAACACGTGCACGTATAAATGTAACAATGCGGATACTTAATCCCTGCTCTCCTTCGGCATTTGTAATTACGACGATTCCTTCCATTCTACTTACTGTCCTCTCTCTTTCTCTTTTCCCCCGGCTGTAGCCATCTCTTTTAGCCCTATATAAAGCCCTCTCTTTCGTTCTGTTCCGTTCGCGGCAATTGTTGTAAATCATAATTTGTTGGTGTGTTGGCTTTCATTGCGAGGTTGCATTGTTTTTGACATTTGGCGCCAACTGGCTGCATGATTCATTGTGATATGTTTTACCCTGATTTTTCCCTCAGGATTTTCCCCGCGCATTTTCCACGCTCGTCTTGTTCTTTTCAACATTTCACACGTTTCGCTTACGCAATGTCGACGGCCTCGCGTTTGAATTTCTTTTTTTTTTATTTATTGTTTTTTTGCCGGATGACTGTGTCTGCCGCTCCTTTTTGATTTTATTTTATTGTGTATTTTTGTTTTTCCCTTTTCGATTGAAACGCATTTTTATGGAAAATCTGTTTTTTATCGATCCGTCAATTTAATTTGAACGTGATTCCATCTTTTGTTTGGGAAAAGAAGGAGCAGCAGCAATTATGAGGGAGTGAAAGCATGAAGTTTACCTAATTATTATTAGTAAGTAAATTGTTAAATATTTAAAAAATTAAAATGTAAAAGAAAATAAAGAAGGAATCCCTTTGACATTTTTAACGAAAGTTTTTTCCTTTATCAACAATTATCTTATTACAAAAAGAAAAGAAACTCAACCAAGAGATCCATATAAATGAAGCAATTAATTTCATGGCCCAAATTTCCCAACTTGGTCATCTCACAGTCCTGGCAATTATCCTTGTACTCTTGTCACCTTAACCAATTTTCTTGTGTGTAGTCATCATCCCAGGCTGCCCGGATATATATACATATATCCCGATGTCCTTGGCTGCTGCTGCTTTATGGGCCAGCTGTTCATTTCGACGCTGTGCCTGTCATGCAAATATATTGTCCTTTTTAATTAAAACACAAGCCTCAAATTAGTGCCACACACACACACACACGTCTGAATAATTTTCTTGACCTGAAACCGAAATAAGTTTTCTCTCCTCTCCCTTTTTTAATGAAGTCATTGGGTTGATGATGTTACAATATTTGGATTTTAGATTGAAAGATTTGATGGCCTCAGGGGTTGCTCTGATTTTCGTCGTGATTTTCCACATTTTTCACTCTGAATTTTGCCCTTTCTTGCCAGGCTGACGTCTTTTTTCTGAATTGAGGGGACATTTCTTCGTTTTATTTCATCTTTGTGCCTGCCAGACACACTTCGGCTCATATATAAACATTTCTTTTTTGCCCCTCCTTGATGTGTTTCATGTGTAATTTTGCAGTCGCTCATTAAAAATAATTACATCTGCGTTTGGTAAGAAAAAGGAGCAAAAAAAAATGTAAATTGAAGAAAAAAAGGGAACGCAAACCCACAAAGAAAATAAAAGGAAAGGCAAAAAGGAAAAAGGCAGCACGAACGAAGCTAACAGGTGCAGAAAATCTGGGTTTCTCACTTCGGTTTTACACAAACCTCTTAAGAGGGAAATTAAAATGAGCAAGAAACTGGACTTTAAATGTATACAATTTATATATTTCTTAAGGATAAACTTTGGGAAAAACTTGTCTTACGCTTGATATAAATTTCTGAGAAATTTATTATGACAATAAAAAGTTTATCTGGGTTTGAAAAAAAAAAAATTTGAATGAGTTTTGTATTAAAAAAGAAGTTAAACTTAAAGTTATATATTTATTGCGGCAATGAATACTTGTTTGGATAATTTTCGCTTATCATGCAAATATTTGTTAGATTTTTAAAGACATTTTTAATAAATTTTTACAGTAATATAAATGAAAGTTCCTGAAAATAGTAGTTTTATAACATATTTGAAATATAAAAGAAAACAAGGTAAAATTAAAATATAAAAATTATTTCGTACTTTGTAAAAACCACAAATTTAATTATTTCCTTCTACCAAAACTATCTTGGGATTTCCTTATGACAATTGCCCAAAAAAGTATGCTTTAAAATTGGTTTCCGTTGCTTTGTGGTCAGCATACAGATAAAAATGTCCTTACACACAATCTATACATACATATATTATTGGAATAAATCAGCAAGGACACACACATAGAAAGATTAGCTTTTTGGGGTTGACTTTGGCAGCCAAGGAACTTTCGCACTTTTGACCAAGCAGATCTTAGGGATTTTTCGGACTTTCAAATCGAAGAAGCAACACATAGAAAAAACACAAAATACAAAATTCGAAATACAAATGCAAACAGTACAGATACAGATCCAGATACATATATATTTATGGCCATTTTCATGATTGACCGACTCGCTGGAGTGTGTGTAAGTGTGTGTGTTTGGTTAAGGATATGCGATGTGGATATAGGATATGGGATACGGCATATACACAAAGTGGTGAGGGCGGCCATACAATAATGTACGACCATGTCTTTCTGTCATTCAGACTGTGCGTGATGAATAAATGATGCGCCCCATACAAGTTTCAATGATTTCGCTTTAGTTCTGCCTGTGCTTCTCTTTTCCTCCTTTGGCCATGCTATAATATTTGTCCTGGCTTTGAGAAAAGGTACATTAACTTTGTGAATGGCAATGCGAAAAGTTCAACGCATTGGAATCGAAAATAATACGGGGTTTACTCTTGATATATGCCTTGGAGGCATTGATTGCATTCCCGGGAAGTTTGTCCATAAAAGGAATTTACTGAAGACAATTATGGGATTCCAATATGGATATATTTATATATATTTCTTAAGGGATGTTTGGGTGCATTTATTCAAGGATTATTTAGCTTTTAAGGGTGTTTTGTGAGTCAAGTATTTATGGTAATGCATTAAGCTGAGCATTTTTGAGGTGAGAATAATGTAAGGTAGAAAGATTTGACAAATTAAAATACCATTAAAATCCTTGTTATATCTTAATATATTTTTATTAAAAGCTGAATAGGGGATCCCTTAAATATTCTTTGGTTCATTTAATAAATATTATTTCTGCTTTTAAGATTTAATATAATTTAATCCAATTTAATGACTTAAAATCCCTATAAAGAAGGATTTACGTAATTTTAGTTGCCATAAACTTTACTAATTTTGCTTAACTGATTTTGGCATTCTTTCAAGTACTTTAATACCTTTTATTAAAATTTTTGTGAGGTGCTCAAACCGCTTAAGTGCTCCCAAAGACAGCAATTGCCCTGCCCAGCTATATCTTCTCTCTATGAAATATTAAAAGTATGTATAATGGCACATTATATATTATACAAATGTAATCCCACTTAGAGATGGACAAAGCCCCTTTCCTCCGCTTAACTTAAGGGTATTATTCCGGCCTGGTTCAGCCTTCATTAGCTCCCGGAACCCTTTTAATGCTTGCCATGTGTTGCATAATATTTCACTGGCCGAAAAAAATAAAAATGTAAATTCTACAAATTTGCCACGCACAAGCGAGCATTAAGCCCTTACATATATATATATATATATATAGTATGCTATATAGTAGTGTGACTCCACTTCACTTCCCAATCATCAGTGCGGGTCCTGCCATGTTGGCCAATTTTATTTGCTTTTGGCACTGGGCAATGTTTAACCCACGTCCCTTGCCACTCACTCTCTCCCCGTGTCTCCCTGGTCCTGGCCATTGGCATTGTGCAAATTCTGTGTATTTAATGCAGTGCCAAAATGTTTGACTTGGCCGGAGTCTGCGGAGCATCCCCCTTTTATCCCCATTTAGCCGCCCCCAAAAGAGCCACTTGGCAATGTTTACGCTTATGCTAATTTTTGGGCCCATGTGTGTGTCTGTGACTCTGCCCCTCCCTCTGTGTGTATTTATGGGGAAATGTTGACAGCATTTTCTTGTTGTTTCTGCTGAGCAAATTTTGGGCCAACACATTGCAGTTAGATCCCCTTTTTTTTTGAGGCCGATTATTCGCTTTTGGATTTGTAGTTTCACATAAATCCGAATGTCAGGACGCAGCCAAGCTCTAACTAATTTCGGCAAAGATGTATAAGCAGCCGCTAACCAACAGTGAGAGAAATATCTCTGTGGTTTGGCAAAGGGAATATAAATTAGTTTGGAAAAGAATAGAGTCTGTAAACCTATCTAAAATATTACCTTTCGATAGAGAGTACATTGTTGCATTATATAGTATTTTGTCTTCCACAAATAAATTAAATTTGTTCATCTACAGAAATTTATTTCTATTACTATTTAAAATTTTTTTCATACAGAAAATTCATATTCCAAAACAACTTGTTTTTCCTTTAAAAATTAATTTCTAACCCTTTAAAAAATTTGTATTCTTTAGGAAATTAATTTGAGATCATATCTATCATGTTTTCTTTTTAGAAATGTATTTCTAATACTGTCTACATTTTGTACGGCTCCATTAATGAAGTGATTATTCCATTTGTTAAGGATTTCTTCTTCAGAAATTAATTAATAATACTATTCAGTGCCTTTTCTTCATCAGGAATTAATTCCAAATATTATTTGTTATCAGTAATTAATTCATGATCGGATTTACGTATTTTCTTCACCAGAAATTAATTTCTTAGGCCATCTAAAATTTATAATGCTTCAGAAAACCATTTAATATTCCATCTATTATGAATTAATTCACCAGAAATGTATTTCTAATAGAATCTTCTATGCTTTCTCCTCCACAATTCAATTCATAATCCCCGTAAGCACCTCTTCGTCGCCAGAAATTAATTTCCAATACCACCTACCATTCTTTCTCTTAGTGCTGGCCTCAGCCTGCTGCACTAAATGTCCTGACATGAATGACATGCAGATTCACTTAACTCAAATGCCTGTCTCCGTCTATCTGCCGGCCCACAAAACAGGCACCTAAAACGGAGCTCCCTAAATACACCCACTCCGGCATAGCTGCTGCTTGAACAGATCTCCCTGGGACACAAACCCTTCTTCGTGGCGCTGGGGCAGGCTTTTGAGCAACTAATTAGATTCAGCAGCCCCTGAGCCAAAACCCCTTCGCAGTAACTTAATTTACTATGCAATTCTCTGGCTGCAATTTGTGCCCTTGCTGTTGTTGCTGCTGCTCCTCCTCCTCTTGCTCTTGTTGTAATTTGTGCGAAATTAATTTTCTCATAATTCAGTTGGCATTTTGCATTTGTGGTTTTGATTTTGCGGTTGGACGAACTTAAAGATGCAGAAAAACCAGCAGTGAAATCCCATTGAAAAACACGGAAAACAGGGGAAAAAATGTTAATTAGAGTCCGGGAAATTACCGAGTATGTTGGTGTGGGCGTGGCAGTGGGTAACTGTGCCACATAATTAACCATAATATTTGTGCACATGCATCGTCGGCTATAGGCTAACATCCTACATCCTGTGCGAGTCCTGTGTGTGTACTATATAGGTATATATATGTGTGTCTGTGCGGTTTATTTGTGTGCAAATCTCTCGTGGACCAAATGACACAAACAGAGCCAGAGCCAGAGCCTTCCTCAACTCGCTTTTCCGGCAAGGGGACTTGCCACCAGGACATGCACATGTTTATGCGGGCTTAGCATTTAATGGGGATGGATGGAAAATGTATGACATGGACATTATAAACATGTTTTCAAATAGAGTTTCGTCCATAATTTAACAAGCTAAAATATTGGGGATTATTGTGGTTATATGAAGGAACTAGCAGTTTGATTAAAATATGAGAAACATGTCAGAGCATGTTAAAAAACAGGTGGATAAATTTATGAAATATAATTCTGTATTTTATCAATTATTTAATATTTTTTTCATCTTCTTCTACTTGTAAAAATATTAATCTACATCCCCACACCTCTAATTTAAATAAAATAGAATAAAGAGACCACCTTTATTACCCCTTGTTATCTCAACCATTTCAAAAAACATAAAAAGAGTTACTAAAAAAAAAGAAACTATTAAAATTCTCACGCTATAAAACCGCAAAAGTGTCAGCCGTTTCGGAGCATATTTTATGACAACTTTTAGCGAGTTATAAACGCTTAAATACTTTATGAGCCTCCCCTCGCCATAGAGTGCATGCAGCCATTAATTCATTTTACTAATTGCCCAGCCCCGAAAAACCCTGCTGCTAATGTGTAATTTCCTCTGGCCCAATTTGATTGTTTTTCCCCGGCTAAAGCGAATTTATTATTCATTATGAAGCTAGGCACTGGCATTGGCAGCGGGCAGCGCACCCTCGCGGCTATTTGACAATTTCGCATGCCATTCATAAACTGCCAGGTCTCATAGCTGTCAACGCGTTTTATTGGCAAATCAAAAGCCACCGCAAATGGCATATACGAATATGAACCTCTTTATGCCGCCACCAACGTTGCTATGGAATTTTCCGGGGAAACCCTCGGACTATTTTCTGGCATTTGCTGGTCAGTGTTGTCCGATTTTTTGCAATTTTTCATTGAGATTTTTCTGTACTTATTTCGGCTTTGAAGAAAGGTATCTTGTTCTATCTAAAAGTTTTTTTTAATTCTATTGAATTTTATTCTTCAAATACTTTACTTTTTTACTTTTTTTAGTTTTATTTGGTTACATTTTATTGTATGTAACCAAACCGATTAGTTTTTTACAAAATCCCTTAAAAAAAAAGGTTTTTCTTTGCTTCTATTTGAAAAATATAATTTTTTTATTAATAAATTATATAATTAAAAGAAATTTATATGAAAGTGAAATAATCCAATTTAAAATTAAATTTGATTGAAAAGTGTGTGATTTTTATTTTCTATTTATATTTCCTATGATTTTCCTGCAAATCTATTTAAACCTAAGCATTTCTTGTTGCCACCTCTGTTGCTGCCCCTCTTTTTGTGCCACCTTTTCCGGGAAAATGTCCCGCGGATAGCCCGGCGCGCTTTTCCTCCTTTTGCAGCAGGACCTCTGGTTTTGGCTTGCGGTCAGCTGTTGGTCAGCAAACAAGCGTGAAATTGCACAAAAGCCGTGACGAGTTCTAAGCCACCGGAAAGGGAACGCAGCCAGAAAAAAAAGCTGGCGAAAAAAGCTAGTAGAAAGCCACACAAACATAGGGACAAAAGGCAATCAGACTTGCGGCCTACGAATGTGTTCGGCTTTTCCTTTGCGGCTAAAGGAGAGCTTCCCACTCTCGTTTTTCATGGCATTTCTTTTTTTTGTATATGCAGACGCTTTTCCCTTTTCATTTGCTGTGCAGTTTTTCCGCACGTCTGCAGCCGCAAAATATGCAGGGAATTTTTTGTCGCATTCTGTGTCCGTTCTATGTATACATAGTATGTGTAGTAAAAAGTGAATTAATTAAATGAGAGGTGTCTGAGAGCTACTACCCTTTGTGCTTTACCCTTATCCTTTATCCAATGGTTGTAATTCAAAATAAATCTTGTGTGGTATGCCTTTGAGATTTTTAAGTAGAAAAAGATTATCAACAGAAGTTGTGGTTTTACGTTGAGGGGAATATAAAAAGAGCGAATGAAGTGTTGTATTTTTTTATTAAATGTTAAATTAGTAATAGGTAAATATTGAAATAAATTACTAATAAAAATAAAGTTAAGCTGAGGTTTAACCTTAGTTACTTTTTAGTAGTTACGCCATAAAAAAACCCATATTTTCCCCGTTCATTGCTGCATTGATGATGTTTGATTTGGAGCTTTGGCGTTTAGACCAAGTTGATTTAGGCCCAGGGATGGTGGAGGGGATTTTTATGGGCTGCTAATTAAATGCATACAATTAAGCTGCACACGCTAATGATTCAATTATCTTTATTACTGCCCCGACCGACATGCACTCGCTGCGATGCAATCACGCAATGCTGAATATGTGGAGCGGGCTTCGCTGGTTGCTTTTAATTAAAACCGAACCGATGCGAATCGATGGGCTGTCGTGGCACGTTTTAAATTTAGCATCGAGCGTCCTTCGTGTCCTTGCTCGCGGGGTGGTGCCACTCACTTCATTAAAGAGTGTAAAAATGGGAATTTATTTTGCATTGCACATCGCATCGAACGTGTCCAGGCCCGGCTCACCAAATGGAATTTGAAGTGCTGTTGTGTGAAGAAAAAGGGGTTTCCATGCTGGCCAAAAAAAAAGAAAAACGTAGAGGGTTTTCATAGCTCGCAAAATGGGTTTTCCGGGAGAGTTTGTTTATGGCTGCGCCCAGCAGCTGTGGCACTAAAATGGATTGAGCAGAGAGACGCGCATCCTTGCAGAAATGGGTCAATCAACTTGGCAAAACTGTTAAGGGATCAATGGAATACGATCTGAGGGAGTTAAGCAGCCAAGTGCCATCAAGTCCAAGAACGGACGAAGAACTGCCAAACAACTCTTCACCTATACAGCTTTAGTAGGATTGCTCTTGCATTTTAGCCGAATTTTTGTTCAAAATTTGTGAAAGAAACTAACTTTGTTGCTTAAAAATTGAAAGAATCTTAGAAAAACGGGGTAAAAAAATATTTAACAGTTTTGTGAGTTAAGAAATAAACAATTGTGGATAATATATATGATTTTAATTATTTAATACAACATTTTAAGACTTTAAAAATGTAGAAAAAGGACAATATATTCCTTGAACAGCAATAAAGCTTTAACACTAAATTTCATATTCCTTCCCACATTTTGCTACCTAACATTCCTACAAAAAGTCCTACAAAAAATCTAAGCAACAAAGAAACTAAACAAATTCTATATTCAAAAATACAAATAAGTTTTGTGGCCTGTAATCCATCAATCAATTGCAATTGGAATCTTTATCCCCTTGATGCTCAGCACAATCGTTATGTCCTGCTTAAAGAAATTACTTTCACGCTTTCTCAAACCCCTACCCCCAACTGACAATCAACATTTTTTGAGTTCAATCAATGCATCCGCTTATTTAGCTGCCACTTCCAGGGCAGACCAGGCCAAGCCACTAGCTATTTGCCACTTGCCACGCCCCCTTCCTCAAAGCGTCCTCCATTTTCCCCGGTAGGAATTTATTTCATTTCTATTCCATGCAATTTTTATGCATTTTTCTATTTATAAAATTGCTGCTAGCACCGAGACTCCGGGTCGGAGTCCTGGTGCTTGGGCGGCGCTCACACAAAATAATAAAAATGCCAAGAAAAACGTGCAAAGGGAAAATAAGGGAAGATGAACATAAAATGCAAGCGACGTCATTTTGCAGTTCCCTGCAAGGAGAAGGTTTTTCCTTTCTTGTATTTTTCTTATTTTTCCTCGATGCCTTTTCTTGTTTTCCTTACAGAGAGAGAAAATTTTTAATTAAAGTGAAAAAATAATTTCTTAAAAGAGGGTTTAAATGATTCATAAATATAAATATTTTACTAATCAATTTATTTATTTTACATTTCATAAATCGTACGCCTAATAAAAGGGAACAATTCTTATTTATACTGAATTATATTATGTTATTCTTTAAAATGTTCTAAGGAAACCATTATTTGTTTTTTATTTTTTGTCACTTAAAAGATTAAAAATTAAATTAACAAATCGAATATTTTTCCAGTCATTTTTTCCACTGTCTTAATTTTTCTTGAACTCTATGCAGTGTGAAAATGCAGCGTGAAAACCGAACCGAAACGGAATGAAGCTCGAGAGCGCTGGGGAAAAATGGTTGGGCGGCGGGGCGTGTAAGTGTTGGTAAACGTGGTGCAAAATACCGTTACTGCCACTGTTCCCCATTTGCCATTTTTCCGCCCAAAGCCATTGTTGTTGGTGTTGTTGTTGAAGTTGTTGTTCTAGTGTTGTTATTGTTCTTGTTGCCGTAGTGGTGGTGTTGTTGTTATTGTGGTGTTGTTGTTGTATTTGGGTCACCAATGCAGTTGTCGCTTTTCCCCCATTTTTCCGCCTTTTCTCCTCTTCGTTGTTACTTGCTGTTGTTGCTTGTTTAACAAGTTCGAGTGCATCGCATTTGTGAAAATTTAAAAAGGCATCTAAAACTTCCTCTGTAGTGTGTGTTGTATATGTGTGTATGCCACAAAAATAAAACAAAACTTCCAACAAAAACGCAAAAAAAAAGGAAAAATAGAAGCGAACTTTTTGAGGCTCTGCCGCTGACACCAAAAATGCACAAAAGCAGCAGCGAAACGAGCTAAGGAGTCCCGCATCCTTGGGGATTTTAGGGAACCGATTTTTCAATATCCTGGAAGTAAATATATTAAAGAGCTTGGTTATTTTAACTTTGGGAATTCAAGGAATATTTGAAGATATTTATTGCAAGATTTAAAGCTGGACTATTTGCTTTTTGAAGTATTAAATCTATGAATATTTTTATAGAGGCTTAGAATATGAAATTTTATATGGGATTTGGTAAACAATTTCCGAATTATTAAACTGATTCATACTAAGATATGAGGGAGAGCACTATCTAATTTCAGGCCTATAGAGGTTTTCCTAAGATAAGTGAGGAACTCAGTGCGTATACGTAATGTTCCCTATGCTTTGTTCTATTATGACAGCACAGGAGACTGTAGAAATACAATCCTATAAAGTATCAGCTTTAAATATTCGTACGAAGATATACTTTAATATTTTTAAATCTTTAAGGTTTTTTTTATGTGGAACTCAGTGCGTATACGTAATATTTACCCTTCTTTTTGTAGCAGCAGATTGTGATTATAAAATGATAATTAAAATAAAATATTCTATACTTTAAATGTCTTCAAAAAACTCTTATTTAATTTAAAAATAATTTGACCCATAGAAATACTAAACACAAAAATCCTTGCCAACCCAACACGCCCTTAAATCGCAGTTGTAGTACCCCTCTTAAAAAAAGTTTGCTTAACAATGTGTAAAAGGGTTTCTGGAGCGCAGGGAATGCGGAAAGGACGCTGCTGCAGTCACAGGAGTCGAGTGAAAACAAAACGAACAGCAAACATATTTGACATTTGCATACGAAAAGTGTCAAAAGAAGCAAGAAGCTATATAAACTAAACCCATACATAGAGAAAGCACACACTGGGAAAGCAACCGCAAGGCACTGGGAGAAAATTCGGGAAATTTAAAATTAAAATAAAATTCAGGAAACTGTATACAATCATTTAGGTTATTATCATTCAGTTTTATTAATTCAAAAGTATTTTTAAAAAACCGTACTATATTTATAAATTAAGATACCTTAACTTTAAGCTTAAACTTAAGAAATAAGGAATATTTTCTCCCACTGTACCTACTCGTTTATGCCACTTCCGTGACGCCTCTCTTATCTCTGCCAACCTCTCTCTCTCTGCTCTCGTCTCATCCTGCACAGGAACGCTACAAGGCTGACATTAGCCTGGCCATCCAATTGCTGCAGTGCAAGCCGGATAGTTTTGTGCCCCAGAAAGTGTCCTCGGTGGGTATCCACATCCAAGCAGCCATATAGCCATCCATCCATCTATAATGTAAGGCAACCCCCACGAAATAATGGCATTCTTCTTCTTTGCAGCTACCCATTGATATTCAGTCGAAGGTGTCGGCGTACATGCGATTGGAGACGAACTCCCATTCCGATTCCGAGTGCAGCAATAGCGGTGTGGGAGTGGCCACCACAGCTTCCTATAAAGTGCTTCCGGCCTCAGATTCGCCGCCACCCTCAGCCTGCCCCTTTCCGCCCACGGCGATGGTGTACTCGATGAGGGGACTCGGTAGGTGTTAGTAGACCATGCTTGGAACCTTATGATTTTTTACTTGATTTATTACTTGATTTTTTTAATGTTTGTTTTTTTCCTTCTTTCATGGTTTTTATTGAGATTTTAATACCCTTGCAGTGAGAGTGTTTTAAGGATTTTTATAGGAATCATTAGGAGATGTCCGGTGTGTCCTTTAAAATAATTTTATCGAGCTTAGTCTATGGTTTTAACGACTTTTGGACATTAATCTTTATACTTTAATATTTAATAAAAATATAATTTTATCTAGAAACGAATAACTCTTGAATATCCTTTTAAAGAAATCATATAAATATCCATTAAAAACTATATATTTTTTAAGATCTTAACTGAAAGGGTATTCTATGTTTCGTTAACGAAAATTATTACCTCTCTTTTCTCGTTACTCCCAGGATTTACACGATTTACATGATTTCCCTGCTTTCCCCATGATTTCTTTTATTTGATTTATTGATTCGCACATTTTCTAGGCCCCGGACTGATTCACGAAGGATCGAATAAAGTGCACAATTTGATTTCTGCCTCATAATTGCATCCATTCCACATCATCGTGTCCTGTATGGACATTCATTATTATGCCTTTTCATTTGCATTAATTGCCTGCATTTTTATATTTAATTTGTATTTATTATGGCCATTGTTTTCGCCTTTATTGTTTTCAGTTACTGTTATTGTTGTTTCTGCCATAATTGCAATTTGAAACTCCTGCAAAATAACTTTGTGCGACCACTGTTTTTCCTTGTTGGTTGGTTTTTTTCTGGGTGGTTTTGGTCTTTGAAAATATTTACATGTTTGCGTGCTGTAAATATGATTGCGCCTCAAAATAAAAACTTTTTGTGTGGATCAATTTGAACAATTTTTGCTAGTTTTAATATATGCATATTTTCGGCCAGAATATGCTTTTGTTGCACAAAATTTGAGAGCCACAAAATGGCATAGTTAAAAAGGGCCGAAAAAAGTTTTTATTGAGACTAATATGCATTTAATTTTCTTTTACAAATTGCCTTTTAGGTTGGGTCTTTTGTTGAAATACTTTGAATATAAAAAAAGTTTTTGTTTAGAAAGGAAAATAAGTAAATGAATTTGT
The DNA here is from genome assembly GCA_008042515.1 of Drosophila truncata. Taxonomy (NCBI): domain Eukaryota; kingdom Metazoa; phylum Arthropoda; class Insecta; order Diptera; family Drosophilidae; genus Drosophila; species Drosophila truncata. Next base: position 16,329 of record VNJQ01003926.1, on the reverse strand, counting down.
TTTTGTGAGCATAAGTATGGCATTGTTATATCTATTCCATATTTTAATTTATTCACGCGGCTTTTGAGCAATTAAATTTAATTTGGCTTGAAAAAGAAAAGGTTTTTTTTATTGTTAAAAGCTTTAAAATAAATTATAAGCATTTATATAAGCATTTAAATGATAAATTTACTAGAAAACCCTTTGATTTTTAATTTGTGAATTTTAGAAAAATATAAAACAGAAAACAGTTAAAAGAAGAAGTATTTTGTATTCCTTTCTCTTAAAAAAGTATTAAATTTATTTTAAATATAATTATAAATTTAATATCATTATTTGTTTATTACAAATGACCAATAATTTCTTATTTTACCTTTATTTTCATTTAATTATATATTAAACCAAGCAAATATTGTTCTATGTGCTCTACAAAAATATTAAAAACATAAAAACCGATAAAAATACTTTACTAATTAAAACATATTTCACAAACCACATTTAGATGCAGCCAATGGAAATGCAGTCAATAATTCCCAGACAGCGGCGAATCAGCCTACAAATAACAGCCTAAAGGACACCAAGGACTCTATAAATAACAACAATCACAATAATAATAACAACACAACAACAACATCAACCAATGGCAGCAGCAGCAACAACAAGTGCAACAATCAAACAACTACAACAACAAATCACACAACAACCAGCAACAACAACAACAGCAGCAGTAACACCAATCCGGATATGATTTCACCCACAATTATGGCCAAGTTCCTGGAGGACGAGTTGAAGGCGAACGAGGTGAAGCACTGCGACACATGCCAGTGCAGCAAGCAGGATCTGCAGGTCCTGGCGGATGTCTCGCGTTCCTATACGGTGGCCACCCAAACACCGCATCAGTTCCATCATCAGCTCGTCCCGGGCTCCACCTCCGGCCTGACCGAGCCCCTGACCCAACTCTGCCTGCGGTGCCACAGCAATCTGAACTCTCCCTCGAGGACCAACAGTCCGTATCTGATGAAGCTGGTCAAGTCCAGTGATTCGGTTATATCGGAGACCAAGAGCTCAGTCTCGGATCTCAATGACATGGACAAGCTCTTCACGCCGGCCAAAAAGGATGACCTGATGGTGAATCCCATTCTAGGACATCATCGTTTGTGCGAGAGAACAGCGATTCCGGGAGGACAGAGCCAGGATTATGTAAATGGAAAGTTGACCACCTCCACAATGATGTATCCAACGACCCATTTGGGTGCCTATGCCGCGGAGAAGTATCTCCTGGAGACAAGTAATCTCGGCCAGCTGAGGAGCAACTATCAAAGGAGGTTCCTCGATGGCGGTGGCACGGCCCTGCAATTGCTGAGTAAATATGAAGCGGGTGCAGGAGCTGTTACGACCACGGATGAGCTGGAGGATGAATCTAGCAAGCCACTGCTGGCGGGTATCTCCCAGGCTAATCTCTCGGAGGTGGAGCAACCTCTTCCTCCAGCGCCACCACCATTGCAGTCGCAGTTGCAGCCGCAGGTAGCTTCCAAGTTGGAGGATGTCTGCGAACCGACGCCGGCGAGTAAGACAGTGGCTCCGGTAGCTCCACCAGGATCTGCCGCTGCTCCTGCACCTGTTGCTCCTTCGGCACCAGCAGCCCAACTCAAGTCCACCAACTCGGGAAGCGTTCAGAGTCTGTGGAGCAATAAGACCAGCAGCTGCGAGGGCGCCAAGATGTTTGAGACCTTCAATAGGAATCTCATTAAAACAATTAAGGTTAGAACGAAATTAAAGCATTCTAGAAACTCCTTCTAATCCTGCCTTCCTAATTTATTTCCAGGCGGAAAACCCCAAATACCGAGGACCACGCCTGTGTGCCATGAGGATACAACAGAATGGCCAGAGCAACATTCTCCTAGACAACCTGGAGTCCATTGAGACCTATACTCCAGTGATTTACAAGCGACGGGAGAAACTCCTGGACGAAGAGCTCAACGATGGCAAGGACATTATCACCAGCAAGGAGAGCAATGCCCAAGCAGCTGTCGAAGCCTGGCAAGGACCAGCAGTTCCCCATGAAAACGTTGCCCTTCAGCCCGTGCTGGAACCCCAAGTCGAGGCACCAGAGGCGGAAAAGGAGGAGATCAAAGCCGTAGGAGAGGCGCCTGCTGTAGGAAATTCCCCCAAACATTCCGCCAACTCCAGTTCTATAAGCGATGCCATTGACTACCAGGAGAGTGTCCTTTTGCGGCGACAGCAGCTCAGTCGAGTGGCCGAATGGGTGCAGCACAACACACAGCAGCTGGAGCAGCGGAATCTCCAACAGCCGCCGGCTGCCACAAGTGATTCCAATTCAGGCACCGAAAGGCAATCCTCGTACTCTACTCTCGATCGCATGGACTCCATATCCATAGAGAAACTGTCCATGGACTCGGGCTATAAGACCACACCGCAGCAGCTCACCAATGGTTATCCGGAAAAGTCCACAGAGGACTCATTGTCGCCCAAGACGGATATTACCAGTAATTCCCTGCAGCAGGAGACCACTGTGCCGCCACCGCCGCCAACGACGTCGTCGTCCAAGAAAACGGAAATGTGCACCACTTACTATAGGAGAACCACCAGATCGGGTCTGCCGGTGGCCTACACCACCACAGCGGCAGGTGGAGGAGGTAGCTCTGCGGTGGGAATTACCCTGGAGGAGTCCACCTCCTCCGGATCGGATGCTTTGATCTGTCCCGAACAGCCCACGTGTGATATACTCAACTACAAATACTATCCCAATGACACGGACAAGACGCGGTCCGTCCAGGCGGAGCTGCACACGACCACCCAGAATGTGGACATTGCCCAGATGGAGTACAATGTGAAGCAGTTTCTGTTGAAGCAGAACGAGTGGTCCATGAATGGGGGAGCGGGTGGAGCTGTATCAGGAACAGGAGCTGTGTCTGGAGGAGGAGCTATGACCGGAATGGGAGCCCGGCTAATGCAGCGACGTATCCTGGGTCCCGGTGTCGGAGAACGTGTGCGCATGGCCACACCTGGTGGAGCGGTGGCCAGCCAATCCTCCGGCATCCTGCCACCCCACAGAACTGAAACGAATTTATAAGCAAACGGGGTCAAGGGACACACGGAATCCTATCGAGATTTCGAACGGAAGAGTAAACCAATCTGTATTCTAGTCTAGTTTTGCTACTTTTAGTTGGTATTAAGCACTCCAGGGCACCGCTGCTCTATATATAAATACGATATATATATGAATGGCTAAGCAATGCTTTAGTTATAAACTTAATGTGGGTGGAAAGGGGTTCTCGGCAGATGCTAACACAGCAAATAGCAATAATACTATACATATGTACGATAAATGTAATACTTATCTACGATCTAAGCTAGCTAAAGTTGCTTTGGAGCTATATAACTAAGCTGATAATTAAGACAGTCACAAGGGGATATAGATAAATGTGGTCTTGGATGATTTTTAATTTAATATAAAAGTTATAATTATATTTCTTATGATTTATTATTTAATTTCCTTAGATTCTCCTCTGAGTCTTCCCTTAGTCTTTAATTTCCTTTCTTAATTTCCTCAAAAAGTCTTCCTTAGAACTCCTAAATATCCTGCTTAATAATCCCCCAATTTAAGGCCACACAACCATTATCCCCTAAGCAATTGCAGCTAAAACCAAAAGCAAATCTAAGACATATGGTAACTCCCTACGATATAGCCCATATACATTTAAATACATATAACTTTTTGATGTCTGCATGTTAATATAACCCACAAGCCATTCGACAGAACTTTGCCCGATGCAAGCTTAGGTTACAACAAAAAATATATATACACAAATGATATTTATAGGAATATACAGATAATTATGCTATATATACGATTGATATTTGATAAGCGCGTTATATTTTCTAGATTCCGATTGTGCAATATTTTTTAGTAGCCTGAAAACCAAAAACAAAAAAGCGCAAGCGAAATGAAAACGAATTTTTATTTTTATAAAATGCGACCAAAAAAACCAAAAACGGGGGAAGAAACTTAAACCCTAATTCTGATTTTCGATTTACTATTTTTTTTGCTATTTGCAATTTTCTATTGAGCGTTTTTGTCCAGCTTAAACCGATCGATCAAGATATATACACACACACAAGTACTGTACCTTCTTAGTGAGAAAAAAATGATAAGAAACTGTACTCATTCCTGCCCATTAGATGACCTTCATATACTAGAGAACTGTAACCCTCTGCTATAACTGCTAAATAACAAAAAGATTTACATAAATGCCATGCTATATACACCAACAGACACAGACATTTTGCATTATAAACGTATCTGAACAGACATATGATTGTAATACCCACATATATATATTTACATCTATATATACATAAAGCGTACTTATATTATAAATCAAAATGGAAATCGAAATCATGTATTCAACCTATATACGTGTATATCCAACCACAAGAACCCACAACAACAAAAAAAAAACGAACAACATTCAACGGCTTCAGAAAAACCAAAACCAAACCAAATACTTTTCTATGTACTCCCCCTCCTCACACATCAATCAAAATTATCATGATACCATGAGAAATATTTACTCGATATTTACACATCTAATACACGGCTGCTATATTTCTATATCTAAAGAGGGGATCTCTTTGAAAAGCCTTCAGTGATTTGAAATAATTTTAAAAGAGCTGCTTAAAAGTAGGCTATGATCCTTGTTAAATTTTTGGGTGGAATTTTTATAGTGATTTCAAATCACCAAAGGCTTTTTGAAGTCGAAGCCCCCCCTCGTTTCTCGATTACTTTACCATGTATACACTGAGCGAAATGCTAAAAAGGAAATGCTTTAAGACACTGTTATGTTTGGCCTACTTATATAAACATTTAATTAGCATAAATTCAACTCGTACGAAGGGATGGAATGTATCCATCTTCGAACCTCTGCCTGTTATGCACTTTATCCTATAATGATATATATTATTATCGAAAAGAAAGAACAAAATCAAAAACTAAAAGAAAACTCTTATTAAGTTCATGTACCAATCTCAAAGAAGACTTAACTCGACTAAGTAACTAAATCATTTCCGATAATCCCTCTCACACACTCCGATCTTTGCTCCCTCACCTGTAACTCAGTGCTCAACGAACCAGTTTTCCATTAACAAAAATAAATATATCAAAAAATCTCACAGAAAATGCTTTCCCCCAAAAATAATAGAACACTGCCCTCCCAAAATCCACACACTGCCCCAAAATAAATCCCCTTCCCCTCTAACTTTAAGTAGAAACATTCTCCAGCTCAACAAATCACCAGAAAAAAATAAAACAAAAACTTTACTTAAGGCAGCTTAATACTGGAAACCAAAACCCCCTTAGCTAAAACGTAACTAATATTATATAAAAATGCAAAGAAGAAAACACAAAAATTGAAATGGAATTTCAGCAAAAAAATGGATATATATGATGACGAAAACTAGCTTAAATATTTGGGCATAAGTTCAACTCCAGCTGCGACATCTAGTTTAAATTGGAAGCCTTCGTTCTATCGCCTGGGTTCGAGACATATATACTTCAGATACTTAGCCTTATATATGAATGTGTACATTTTATGCGCGTCTCGGTTGATGTCAACATTTTTGAGCTAATGAACCACCTTAATGTGAAACAAAAATAAAAATAAAAACAAAAACAACAAAAAACCAAAGCAAAATAAAAATAAAAACTAAAAAAAACATCAAAATAATAAATCAAGGAAAAAACAAATGGAAATAATTCAAATAAATACGAGATAATTTTTGAAATAACTTTGAATGAACATTTTTAATGGGGAAAAGGAAGGTTTTTTAAGATTTATGACTTTAAATTTATCGTTATTTTTTAAATAGCTCAATTCTATAAACAAAAAGTCTTTCCAATATGTTGATTCCCCAATAAAACTTTCCCTTTCAGCTTTAGTTACTTATTTGTTTTTATATTATATGATATTTATTTCTCATTTCTTTTATAGATAAATTCCTGGGCTGAGAGTATGAAATAAATAATTTGTTGCGTTGCATGCACTTAGAAAACTAAAGAAGCCTTTTTCCAAAGCATTCTCGGATTCTGGAATCGAAAAATAGCAAAGAAAATGGCATCAGTCGGTTGATGATGATGGATGTAAGTGTGCGAGTCCTCAAAGGGCCACAGCATCGACGGGCTGCTGCTGCTGTTGGACCTGAACCTGAACCTGGACAGGATCGACAGGCTCGTTCACCTCGCTGGCATCGTCATTGACCACAATGACCTCATTGGTGGGCACCGCAGCCTCCTCGAAGGAGTCATCAATGGACTCGCCGCTGGCACGAACCTCGTTCTCGGACTCCGGGACAAACTCGGCCACCTCATCCTGGGCAGGATCAATTTTATCATCAACTGGCTGCTTAGCAGGAGCATCGGTCACCGGAGCGGCAGCTGGGGCATTCTGTGGACGATTTCCACCCAGGAAATTGATAATACCTTGGAGAGGATTGCCACCCTGCTGCTGTTGAGCTGGAGCCGCCGCTGTGGCATTGTTATTACCACCGAAAACATTATTCACAAACTGCTGGATGGGACCTGGCGGACGTGGCGTGGTCGAAGCCGCCGGCTGGGAGTTGGTCAGACCTGAGAGGGTGTTCTGGAATTGGTTACCCAAATTGCTGGCAAACTGCTGGATGCCCTGGAAGGCCTGTGTGGTGGAGTTGACCACCGATTGGGCGGCATTCTGCACCACCTGGGTGGCTTGGGTGAAGGCAGCTTGGGGATTCAGGAAACCGGGAACTGTGGGCGCCGGCGTCGCCTGAGCGGCAGCGGCATCATCGGACTGGGCTGCAGCTGGGGCGGCAGGCTGGGGCTGTTGCTGCTGCTGCGGCTGGAACTGATTCAGGAACTGGCCAATGGGTGAATTCTGGATCAATTGCTGGACAAAGTTGCCCTGGGTGGTGCTCTGCTGTGTGGGTGTGGCCTGGGTAGCCTGACGGACCTGGGGATGGGCGGGATCCTCTTGGTTTTCAGATTGATTCTGCTCTAAGGGAGACAGATCCTCAGCAACGGCTGGCACGGGAGCGGTTTCTTCGGCAGAGAGATTTTTTATGTTAATGGCAGCCGGCTTGGGTTCCTCGGGAATGAGTTCCAGAAGAGCTGGAGTTTCTTCCTTGATTTCCTGAGGCTTCTCCTTTAGGTCCTGAATTTCCTCGGGGTTTTCCTTGAGTTCCTTGGCCTTTTCCTTGATCTCCTCTTTTATTTGTTCTTTGATTTGCTCTTGGATTTGCTCTTTGATTTCGGGCTTAATTTCAGGCTTAATTTCTTCCTTAATTTCAGGCTTAATTTCTTCCTTATTCTCGGGCTTGATTTCTGGCTTTAATTCCTCCTTGATTTCAGGCTTAATTTCGGGCTTAATTTCCTCTTTGATCTCTGGCTTAATTTCTTCCTTCAACTCCGGTTTTATTTCTGAAATTTCAGGCTTAGTTTCCTCCTTAATTGCGGGAATATTTTCCTCAAGTCTGGGCTTAATTTCCTCCTTGACCAAAGGCAAAGCCACTGGAGCTGGCTGCTGCTTCTCCTCCACCACGGTAACAGGAATATCCTGGGGCAGTTGCACCACTCTAGCTTGGCTTACAGCCAGGAACAGCAGGATCAAGGCAACTGGCTTCATTTTTTCAGCAACAGGATACACTTTTACGTTTTAAAAACTATTTTAAATATATTAAAAATATTTATTTTGATGATTTCAAAATGCGTTCGTTCACAAGCGCCTCACGGCCGCAACTGTTTGAAATTTCTTTAGGCCCAACGCATTTTATACAAACGGCTGAAGCCGCCGAAGCCGACGCTGGCAGAGCACCGCCGCCGCCGCCGCCGCCGCCGCCGCCGCCGAAGACAAACAGGGCTAAGAAAAAAAAAGAGAGATGGAGAAGGCAGTTGGTAGGAGTTGGTAGAGAAAATATCAGCAATATCAACGCCACTCCATCCTCCTCCTGGCCAATTCTCGGCGGCGAGTGTCATTGAACTGATACTGGTACTGGTCCACGATCGAAAAGGGCTAAGAAGAAGCCTCTTCAGGCCTGCAGATCGATGCTAAAGAAGCTGCACACATAATTGGCCAAGTCTTGGCTTGGTTTTAGTGCAGTGAGTGAGGCCCAGAGACCCTCCTTCATCAATCATGTTTGTTTTAAAGACTTTACGGCAATCAATATTTGGTTTGTTCAAGGATGATTGCGATATGGCAAAAGGGGATTAAGAAGGAAGATTGCCAAGGAATATGTTGAGGATTTGGAACTCAGAATATATGTATATTTTGTAGGGATTGTTTATGTTTATCTAAGATATTTTTTTGGCTTAAGGCTAGGTAAGGAAAATGGTATCTAATCTCTAGAATATTTATTTACTCAGCTGGAAAAACGGATAATAAAATTAGCACTTAAGGAAATGGTAAAGAAATAAATAGAGGAGAATCTTTTGAAGAAATATTTAGATATTTCTTAAGTTTGTCCAAAAGAACTGATGAAATATTTATAATATTTTCAATAACAAATATCTCCAATGTGTTTATTTATGAATAAATATAAGATGCAAGTATAAATAAATTATATAACATAGAAAACTAAATAAATAAATATTTAAATTAACTTTCCAGCTGAAATAAATGAAAAAAAGTTTAATTCCAGGGCAAATACTAATATTTCCATTTAATAAAAAATATATAAAATATATATGTATATGTATTATTTACCAAGTCAGCCTTAATACCTTTTACAAATATTGACTTTATAGCCTCAAGGAGCTTACATTGTCCAACTGTGCGGCGATTAGTCTAGCCTTTAAAGTCTCTACTTCGATCATCGTCTGGTTTTCCCACTCTATATGCACTTTTTTCACTCTCATTCCTTGTTGCCTGCGACATTTGATCAGCAGATTTTTCTTGTTTTCTTGTTTGGTTAAACGCTCCTACAAGAAGTCCAAGAAGAAACCCATTTGCGCCGACGCGACTGGCTGGGATCTTCGTATCTTTGGTTCTTTTGGATACACCGATCTGCAGAGCTTTGGTTTTGCTTTGGTGGAAACCCGTTCCCAAGACTGAAAAACCTGCTCTGGCTATTTTTAGAGTCAATTAGCTTTGGACCAGCGAAGACGACGAAGATGCAGATGCCCCTCTGGATGCTGGGTTGCATCTCTGGGATGCGTTTTCACCCATTCTGGGTTAATAATTCATTAGAAATGCAACAACACCGCCCACGAGGCCAGCGAACAAAGCTTGGGCTACTAATGTGTATTCTATGCAAATGTCGACCATTTAAATGTAGTTAAATGGGTCAAACACTGGGTTGTCTGGCCGGGAGAAAACGCCGACTAGAAGGAAAAGTTATCTGGGATATATGGCCGAAGACCAGACCACTTGATATCGATCGAGATTTATGGACCGATCGGGCAGGCATAGCAGAACAAGTTCTTGGTTAAAGAAGGGTTTAAATCGAGCTACATGAAGTACAAGAAGGTAACTAATAAAAAAAACTAAAGAAAAGGAAGTGCAGGTTGGAAGGTAAGGACAGGTAAAAACCCCTTGGAAATTTATAGAAACTTTTGAACAAGTTTATTATGTTTGTATAAATAGCTAACTAAATTCTTAAATATTTTGCTATAAGAGAAAAATCGTTACCTATAAGGGTTTCCCTTAAATCGATTTATTAAAGGCTTTGCTAACTTTATAAAATAAATATCTAAAAAACAAAAAAATATGCATACTAAAATTAAAGTAAAACTAAATAAGCGCTCTTTTTAAAGATTTAAATAATTTGATTTATGTATTTATTAAATATCTCTTATATAGTTCGATTTTTTCCTCATATTGTCATGAATGGTTTTATTATTTACCTTATTAATAAATTATCAAGAGTGTGTGCTGGTGCCAATTTTAATTTAATATAGAATAGCTTTATTCTTTCTTAAAGCTTTAATGTTTTAAAACCCAACAATTTTTCATACAAAATATTACACAAAATATTGACTTGAATTAATAATAATGTGACTTCTTATTTTCTTAAAATAAATCAAAATAATTACAGTTTTGTAGTAATTCAAATATTTTGGACAAGTTGATCCTCATGTTAGCAACACCCTCTCCTTAGCAAGAGCATTTAAAGCTAAAATCAAAGATCGAAAGGACATTGACTTGACTCCGTGGATCGATCTCTCTTAAGCGATCTCTGTTGAGTTTTTTAATGTTTCTTTTTTTTAAGACCCCCGGCAGATTGTGCTTTTTATTTCTGCAGCGGCAAATTGATTTCGGTGCAAACACGTTTTTTCCAAACCAAAAACAACAAAGCACTCATTTGGGTTCTTTTGATTTTTATGGCTTTTCTGGGAGTTGTTTAATTGTTTTTGTTCCCCTTACTTTTTTTTTGCTGATTTCTTGGCCCCAAAAATATTTGCTCGAGTTTCGGTTTCAGCCTGGCCTGACCAAGATTATGCAATGACACTTTTTTCTCTCATTTCTCCACATTTGTTGTTATCGCACACACAATTGGCTGTCGAATTAACACCTTGCTCACATCCATCGACAGGTGGGGGCGACGACGGCAGCCAATGGGCGTGGCAGCCAAAAAATCATTACTCTAAACGGTGGCAACTTTCACTCAACAATCGTGCGGAATACCAAAAAAAAAAAAAGAGTTTTTAACAAAAACAACAAGCACAAATGCAAAGTAGGTGACAAAAAATAATAAAAAAAGCAGTAGTGGGAGCTGTCAATCAGGCGATCTTCGTCATTCGAGAAATTACCTCACTTTATCCCGAAGTTTTTTATGCTTTTTATGGGCTGTAATATTGGTGTCATATTTTGTGATGTAGTCAAGGTCACTGGGTTTTTGGGCGAAATTTGCCAAAGAAATGAATTATTTGTTGCTTACATTATTGTTGTGAGAAATACGGGCCCAAGGTTATCGTCGGATTTTTCTATTATTACTATGATTTCTATTTTTCTATTTTGCTAATTTTTTTTAGATTTTATTTATTTTTGAAAAAAAGAACAGCCCCAGCAATCCAGTAATGAAAATCAGAAACTCTAATTACAATGCGCGTCATCTTATTAGCGCCTCCCAAACATAATTTTAAATATCTTTCTTAATTTTTTGTTGTAATATTTTGGCGTTCGAGTCGCGGGAGTCGAAAGCCTGTCAAAGTATAGCTCTGTGACCTGATTCTTTATTTTAAAGCAATTCGGCAATAGTTTTGTGATATTAAAATTAACACTCCGGCGGAGATAATTTTAATATGCCAATATTGTATATCAAATAAGGAGATAATTTTAATATGCCAATATTGTAAATCAAATTAAAGAAAACTGTTTAATTTAACAGAAAAAAAAATTGGTTGATGTGCTACGCAAATTTAGAAATATATTTAAAATTATATTTGGGAGGCGCTAATCTGATGAAAGAAATCTATGCCAGGTTAGGACCTGGCCTTCTATTATATGTTTTAATTTAAAGAATTAACCAATTTATTTGAAAAAATTTTACTGTTCTATCTTTAATAGTTTTGAAAATATTTCACTTCAAATGAGAATAACTAGGGGGAGCTAATCTGGTGCGGGCAGTGCATTTTTTAATTTTCTTTAATTTAATTTATTTCAAGGTTTGGCGGTTAAGTTTTACTCGTTTAGCAAAGTTTTTCACCAGTTTGGGTTATGTTCCAGCTAACCACAGTGTAACCAGTACCTTATGAGTAAAAAGCCCCTATTTGTCAGGCAAACTGCAGTTTTTCAGAGCGCAAACCGAGCTAATTTAAGACCACCCTAATAAGCTAGATCTTGGCCAAAAATAGTCCAAATATGATATAATATATATATATAATAAAGCTGCAATGGCTTGCGTTTTTACCCATTTTCATTTTAAAAATATACACCAAATAAAATATATCGATGTATCGACATACCGGAATATAGCCAAAACAAGCTAGACTGGCAACACTGCACATAGCTAAATCCTGTCTTCTGTAAGATTCCATAAGAAAAACGCTGTTAAATCCTTTCTTATGTAAAATTTCATAAGCAAAACGCTGTTAAATCCTCCCTTCGTTAGATTTTATAGGCGAAACGCAGTTAGCTTTTCAATAACAGCTGTTATGCTTATGTAATTTAACAGAGGAGGCTTTTAAATTGAAGTTACACGTCAAGTAGTGTGACCAGCAGGGAATACAAAACCAGTTTATTATTAAATATTTAAATTATTACCTAAACTGGTAACACTGGCACAGTTGTTTTTTTGTTTTCTATGTGCGGTGGCGTTAATAAAGTTTATTGCAAAATTACACAAGAATCGGTGGCGTAAAATCAACGAAAATATGTGCAACGCGTGCTAGAGGCGTGCCGCGAAGCCAACGAGGTGTGGAAACGGGTGGACGGCAGGTGCGTAAGCCAAAGAGCACGCGGTTCGCGTCACTTGCAACAACAACAAACAGATAAACTCGGTGCAACACAGGCGGACATAGGCAAACACACAAACATACACCCACGAGAGCGGGCACGCACACATGCAAATATCGACGCACATGTGAGCAAAGCAACACAAAAAAATAAACTAAAATATTATAAAGACAACAAAAAAAGAGCAAATAAGGAGGATAAAGTGTCCAAAAATAACAACAAAAGTTATAAAAAATTTGAATTTATAAACAAGTGAAAGAGATGTAAAGGAAATAATTAATATGCAAAGAAACAAGTTAAACAAATAAGGAAAAAGGAATTCTTGTGCAAGTTTCACGGAAATAATTAAAAAAGTGAACTAAAAGTGCAACGAAAAACTAAACTGCATAAGGCAAAAAGGCTTATAAATTTTTAAGAATGATAAAATGCGTTGCAAAGCTAAAAACAATACAAAAAATGTGTGAGCAATCCCAACAGAATATAAACAAAATTAAAATAAATTAATATACAAATACAATAATAAAAAAAAACTATGTAAAGTGCAATTAGGAACTAATTATACCAAAATAATTAACTAAAACTACATTTCCTTTGGCGCCAAGATATAGAATAAATACATTTATATATCAGCATCGTAGCGTTCTCCCAATTTCTCTTCTAAATTTGCCTTTGTTTGATTTTATGAACTATTTCCTGGTTACCCAATTGCTTACCTAGCAACCCCCCTTACCTGAGCCCCCACCCCCCTCTTTCACGTTGCTAGCAAAACAGCTGCTGATTAAAAAATTTCGCCGTTTTTCTTTATTTTTATCAGCTGATTATACCGCCCACTTAGCCAGCCCCCCCCCCGTCATCCGCCCCTTCTTGCATCTGGAAAGAAACACACACACACACAGGTGACTAATGCACTGTTCGCGCAGTTTGTCAGCTGCTGACGTCGTGGACAAAACAACAATAACAGCAACTACGACGGCTGCGTCCACAACAACAATAGCCTCGTTCTATAAGGCTGCGACGTCTGCGTCGGCAGCGGCTTCTGTCTGCACAACGCCAACAACAACACCGCGAAAATCAAAAATAAAAACAAAAGCAATGGCCACAACAACAACAACAACGCAACAGCAGCAACAACAGCAGGGAGCAGCAACAAATGCTAAAGATGGTAAGCCCTACCAAAAATATAGTAAATAAAAAGAGGAAAAATATAGTAAAAGGTGACACAGAAAAGGGTAGAAATAAGCGGAGATTAAAAGAGTTTATAAGAAAATAATAGTTTAATGGATTTTTACTGCTTACAAATATTTAAAAGAATTAGAATTTCCATATAATTAAACCAAATAAAATATTTAAAGGTATAAAGAAAGAGTTTTAAACGAATTTTCGAAAACATGATTTCTTTTTTAAAAAATATTTATCAACTCTTTCTTACAGCTAAAAGAGTTTAAAATATATCAAAACTTAACATTTTCTCAGTGGTTAAAAATATGGTCAGTAAACTGTCCAAAAAGTAGCCATAAAATACCTTTTTAAGTGACCTAAAAAAAGAGGAGACAAAAAGATATTATTTGTATATAAAGTGCATATGCAAAGCCAACTCGGTTAAAGTTCAAGGCAAACCTACAGTTTAAAAAACGAGTCAATGACAAATTTAAATGCAGCTTTAGAAACTGTAGTTAATTGTGCAATTAAAATAAAGTCATAGTTACCATTTAATAGAATTTACATAGAAAAACAATGAACAAACTTAATGTTTCACTGATTAATAATATTGAATTATTAAACAAACCTAACCATTTTCTGGTCAAGATATTCTATATTTACTTTTTTATCTTTATTAAATAAATAGACCCCACTGTTCTCCTCAAATACAAACATTCAAATACAATTTAAGAGGACTTAGCCTGGAATTAGCATTTAATCTCCAACAAATAAACTTATAATTAGTATTTAGCGGCCTTCTCTGGGCGATTTCCGCCAACTAAAATTTCATAATTTCCTTGTTTAACTTTAGTTTTACAAAGTCTTTCTTCACATTTGTTTGTTTCTTGGAACCCACAAGAGCTGTAATCCTAATCCATCAAGGCTTAATCTTTTGTTTTGTTCTGAATTCTCCGCCAACGCCACAAGCCCCTTCTCTTTCTTCTCGTTCTACGGGCCCATTGTGCCTCTCTTTCCCTCCTGCCCTGCCTCTGACGTAACTTGTTGAGCAATCCGTGCCTGCTGGCGGATGGATTTGTTTCTGGCTTTTGGTGAAAGAAAAGTTTTTTATTAATATCAATAACCAAAAGAGCGAAGCGGCGAGGGCAACAAATAAGGCAAGAAATTAATGAATGCCGCGGGCGAATAAAATTCAAGCAACAAAAAAGAAGCATAAAGGCAGCAACAAAAGCAACAAACCATAACCAGCTTAACAACAATAATTAAGAAGTGCCGGCCTGCAAAATAAAAAAGTGTAAAAAATTACATATACATTTAATTGCCAAGGCGGATAATGGTAGCATGAATAAAAAATGGGGGAAGTGGTGCAGAGGGGCAGCTGGGAAGGTCAGCTAGAGGCCTGAAGGTCATAAGCATTTCGACGTTGTCGTCACCTCTGAACCCGCTCGAATTTATTGATTTTACACGCAGCAGCCACAAAAAAAGAGAGGAATAATCACAAAAATAAGAGGAAAATACAACAGCTACAACATCAGGTATATTTCTCTTTCCCGGCTGGGTACACTTTACCTTTACAGTGGGTCCTAAAAATGAGGGATAATTAATTTATTAAAAATAGAAATATATATAAAACAGATTTATTTTATGTGAATGTTACTTTAAATATCATTGGAGTGCTGTAGTTATTAACAAGAATAAAATGTATTATATTGTAGTCATCTTTCTTGTTTAAAAACCAAGTTTCCGAGCTTTGAACTTTCAATTCCAAATAAGTTCCAGCAGTTAATATTTTTAAGACCTTAATTAACCCAAAAAGAAAGGCTTCCTATTTACAATACTGTTTACTTATATTTTATTTAAGCTAATTTCGTATAAAATACCTACACAATTTTTAAAAATTTTCTAATTTCATTTCCCCCGCATCTACTGTACCTTTTATTCATATTTGTATGGGCCAAACATCCACACAAATCCAGTGACTTGTGCGGCTTTTGCTTTTGCTCTCCGAGTTCAGTTTCAGTGTGTGGCTTATGCCAAAGGCCAAATGGAAAAACCTGCTTTAAAAGCCAGCCAAAGAAGCACACGAAAGAGTCCAACGCACAGCTACAACTACAACTAAATAAAATCCCCTCCATGGTCACAGTTAGATGCTAAAATCGTGTGTTTTTATATATATTCGCACATACATATATTTGGCAAGAGAGCTTGGCTAGTTTGATAAACTGTAGCAAAGCTAGAAATACAAATCAAAATCTTCTAATTAAATCAGAGCTAACGGTTGCCAGTTAACGGTTTTCGTCGATAAAATTTGTGTTTTTATATATATTCGCACATATATTTGGCAAGAGAGCTTGGCTAGTTTGATAAACTGTAGCAAAGCTAGAAATACAAATCAAAATCTTCTAATTAAATCAGAGCTAACGGTTGCCAGTTAACGGTTTTCGTCGATAAAATTTGTGTTTTTATATATATTCGCACATATATTTGGCAAGAGAGCTTGGCTAGTTTGATAAACTGTAGCAAAGCTAGAAATACAAATCAAAATCTTCTAATTAAATCAGAGCTAACGGTTGCCAGTTAACGGTTTTCGTCGATAAAATTTGTGTTTTTATATATATTCGCACATATATTTGGCAAGAGAGCTTGGCTAGTTTGATAAACTGTAGCAAAGCTAGAAATACAAATCAAAATCTTCTAATTAAATCAGAGCTAACGGTTGCCAGTTAACGGTTTTCGTCGATAAAATTTG